>CAMZMU010000124.1:3987287-4643780 GCA_947311845.1 Poa pratensis
GCCATGGATCAGAGCCTCGTATTCAGCCTCGTTATTGGAGGGTAGTTGAATCCCATCTGCAAAACATAACGTAGCTTGTCCCCTTTTGGTGATATGAGGATGACGCCTGCGCCTGCGCCTTCGTGTTTCTTGGACCCATCGAAGTACATGGTCCAGGAATTGGCCACGTCTGGTGCTCCAGGTAATTGGGCTCTATCCACTCGGTTGTGAAGTCGGGTAGGACTTGTGCTTTGATAGCCTTCGGGTGCTCGTACTTGATGTCTCTTGGAGCCAGCTCGATGAGCCATTTTGCCACTCGACCCGTTGCATTGGGGTTTGTGAGGATATCACCGATTGCTGAGTTGCTTACCACGGTAATCGGATGCTCGGTGAAGTAGTGTGTCAACTTCCTTGAGGACATGAATACAGCGTATGCCAGCTTTTGATAGTGCGGGTACCGCTGTTTTGATATGGAGAGAACCTCGCTCAGGTAGTAGACTGGACGTTGTATGCTTTGGATGTGCCCCTCCTCCATGCGTTCGACTACCAGTACGGTGCTCACCACCCTGTTTGTAGCCGAGACATACAGGTAGAGTGGTTCCCGTTCCTTAGGTGCGACGAGGATCGGAGGGCTTGTGAGGATCCGCTTGAGATCTGTGAAGGCTGCTTCAGCTTCTGGCGTCCACTCGAACTTGTCCGCCTTCTTCATCAGTCGATAGAATGGTAGAGCCTTTTCACCCAGTTTGCTGATGAATCGACTGAGCGCGCTACTCGTCCTGCTAGTTTCTGCACATCATGAAGCTTTGAAGGCCTTTGCATGTGAGGATGGCCTGTATTTTCTCCGGGTCTGCTTCGATTCCACGAGCAGAGACTAGGTACCCTAGAGCTGCCCGGCTGGAACGCCGAACGTACACTTCTTAGGATTGAGCTTGATATGGAAGCGTTTGAGGTTTGCGAACGTCTCCCTCAAATCGTCGAGTAGTGTGTTCTTCCCTTGTGGTAATGACAATGTCATCACGTAGACCTGGACGTTGCGTCCAATTTGCTTTTTGAGGCAGTCCTGCATCATGCGCTGGTATGTTGCACCCGCGTTTTTTAGCCCAAGGGCATAGTTGTGTAGCAGTAGACCCCGAGTGGGGTTATGAACGCCGTTTTTTCTTCGTCTTCTTGCTTCATCCTTATCTGGTGATAACCTGAGTAAGCATCCAGAAAGGAGAGTCGTGCGCATCCGGCGGTGGAGTCACGATCTGGTCGATCCGGGGTAGCGGGAAGTGATCCTTTGGACAGCACTTGTTCAGCGCTGTGAAATCCACGCACATCCGAAGGATGTCTGTATGCTTCTTTTCTACGAGTACAGGGTTGGCCACCCATTGTGATTTCTTGATTTCCCTAATGAATCCTGCTGCGAGTAACCGGTCGACTTCAGATTCGACTGCGGTTCGCTTTGGGCCGGAGATTCGACGCATCGTTTGCTTGACTGGCTTTGCATCTGGAAACAATTGGAGAGAGTGCTCGGCGAATTCCCTGGGAATACCTGGCATGTCGGCTGGACACCACGCAAATATTTCCCAGTTCTCACGGAGGAATTCGACGAGCGCGCCTTCCTATGCGATAGGCAGGCTCGAAGATATGTTGACTGTCTTGGACGGATCGGTCGGGTGCACCTGATGCGACCTTGTGTCATTTGTAGCATTGAAGGATCTGTCGACTGCCAACTTCTTATGCTCTGGAAGGAGTGTGCGGTCGTTGGTAATCGCTAAGTCGCGAGTGATTCCTCACCCCGAACATCTCGGAGATTTTGCTGAACTCGCGGTCGCAAGCATCGGACCTTTGAAAGTTTCCACGGACAGTGATGACTCCCTTTGGTCCTGGCATCTTCAGCGTGAGGTACGCATAGTGTGGCACCGCCATGAATCGAGCAAACGTCGGGCGACCAAGAATAGCATGGTATTGTGATTTCCAGTCGACGACCTCGAACTCAATCGACTCTGTCCTGAAGTGGCTTACGTCCCCGAACGTAACGTCGAGTTGTACGGTGCCTTCTGGGCTAATTGCTTTGCCAGGAACGATACCGTGGAAGGTATTTGAAGATTTTGGGAGGTTTTCGACTGACCTGTTCATTTTGCGGAGTGTCCGCGAAGATGATGTTTATGCCGCTGCCTCCATCCATGAAGACCTTGGTCATGGCGTAGCCTCCTATTTGCGCGTCGAGTACCAGAGCCGCATGCCCTGGTCGAACTACAGCTGGGGGATGATCCTCTCGACTGAAGCTTATGATGGTTTCCGATCCCTTCAGAAATTCGGCACGGCTGGAGGTGCCATGACAGCCATTCACCTGTCGAGTGATTAGTTTTGCTGCCTGTTAGAGGGGCGACCCTTTTGTATCATGTACATCTGCCCGTGGGGCTGTGGATATTGATCATCTTCCGCCCGTAGTACGGTTGTATGGCACCTGCGAGGTTTGCGCCTGGAGCAGGCTGTGGTGGGGTTGCGGTGGCGGCTGTGGCGCCATGAGAGCGGGCACAGCGTTCGGCTGTGGTACGGGTGCAGGCATGGGCTGAGCAGGTGCTGGGCCATTCCTCTTGAGTCGTATCACATAGTCAGTCGCCATTTGGTCGAATTCCCTGCAGTTCCTTAGGGTGTGATTGGAGCGTAGTTTTCCGTCGTCCCCCTTGAAGAGGTGGAATCTGCACCAGTCGTCCATCTTTTCCTCGAATGACCGCTCGGGTTTTGCGTCGCTACGTTTGCGCCATTCTTGCCTTTTGTAGCTATCGCTCCGCTGCTCGCGATCTCGACTGTCCCGATCATCCGAGCGTCGATTGCTTCTATCTGGTCCTCCTTGGCTGTGTGTATCCAGCCGCCATGAACTCGGGTCTGTTATCGTCGTAAGGACGTCTGGACCGTTTACGCCTGCGATCTTCTCTGTATGAATCTCTGCGGCTTCGACTGCCGCTTTCGTAGTTGTCGCGTGTTGGGGAAGCACGGGATCTGCGTACAGAATCCTCTCCATCTGCCCACTCAGTCGCAACTTTGATGAGGTCAGCCAGGGAGGTTGGCTTTTCACGACCAAGTGCCTCTTTGAAGTCCTTCCTGGCGAGACCTTGTATGAAGGCATCCATGGCCCTGTCTTCTGACACTTTGCCAACCGAATTGCGTATTTCGGTCCACCGCCGTATGTATGATCTCAGCGACTCGTCTGATCGTTGAGTACATGTCCTTAATTCCTCGAATGTCTTCGGGCGCTCCACAGAGGCTCGAAGTTTTTGATGAAGTCTCTGCGGAAATCATCCCACGAGTCATATGATGATGGAGGGAGTGATTTGAGCCAGTCGCGGGCAGTTCCTTCGAGCATAAGTCGTATGTACTGCATCGCCGTGGTGTTCGTGCCCGCTGGCATGCCACGGCGAGTCTGTAATCTTCTAGCCACCCAGAAGGTTCTTGGCGACCGTTGTACTTGGGTTGCTCGCCTGTCAACTTGAACCGTTTGGGCATCCGCGTCTCACGGATGCGTCGAGTGAAGCACAATGCTCCGCATGGCTCTGGTTCGCGATCAGAGTATGAATCGCTGCTATAGGATCTTCGAGACTGCTCCTGCTGGACCTGTGCCGGCGCGTGCTTCTCCTTCCTTCATCCGAGTGGTGGCTGCGACCACTGCGATGATGTGCTGCGTGTCGTGAGTCGACTATGTCGCGATCGCGATCCCTTGCTGGAGTTTTGTCTTCTGGCTGCATAGCCTGTGCCGCTAGAGCTAGCGATTTGAGTTGTTGGCGATGCAGGGCTGCGTTAGGGTCATTCGCCGGAGGTTGTATTGCCTTGAGGTAAGCACCTACGGAGAATAATGCACCCGCAGCAGTTTTGGGTACTGGGATTCCGTTAGCGTCCTCTGTCATGAACGACAGGTTACGGGTGATTGCTACCCTTTCATGTTCTGGAAGGCTTGCCAACCGCGACCTAGGTCGAGGGGTTGGTTGCTGTGGACCCGAGGGATTGCTCCCTTCGTCGGGCACTCGAGAGGCTGGCTTGCCTTTTGCGCTCCTCGAGCGTCGCTCGGTAGTTTTGCAGTCGAATTGACTCCTGCCAGTTGAAGTACTGGAAGGTCAACATCTCCTCTGGGTGGAGTTTGGCGGCATCATAGTGCACTCCTTTATGACTTTATCTGCTTTTGCTGCCATCTCCTCCGTGATTGTCAAGGTTGTGACCCCATCTGGCATGGTTACCGTGCATGGGAATTGTGCAGGCCTGCGAGCGGCAGCGTCTGCGGATGATTCTGCGGTGAAGGCCACGTAGACCTGATGGGGCGTGACCCGAGGACAGGTGTATGTGCTGTCGATTCCAGTCATGGACTCGACATCGCCATCGAGGCTCATGTCAGAGCCAGTGTGTTCATCGAGTAGATCTTCGAGGCGAATCTCGTTGTCGATGTGCTCATCACCTATGCTCATCTCGGTGTTGGCGAAGCCATTACGGATTTCTGAGTCGAGGTTGGTGTTGGTGAAGATCTCCGAGTCGACGTTGTTGTCGTTATGAATCGCGGGCTCGTAGAAGTCATCGAGGGAGATCCCGCAGTCGAAACTCTCGTCGAGTGGTAGGTTGAAGTCGATGTTGCTTGTGTTGTATGCTGATTCTGCTTCCTCGCCTTGGAGTTCCGTCATCATGAACCTATCGAGCTCGCCGGTCGACATGGTTGTTGCGGGCGAGCAGGCTTCAGGATTCGACGATGGGGCGAGCAGTCGACGGAGCCTCGAGTGCACCCAGCGCCAGTTGTTGCGGATCTGTCGAGTCCTGCGTGCCAAGATTGTTTACGAAAAAATTGAATGCTCCAACAGTCAAACTCAAACCTGATTCAAGGCCGGAAAACGCCTCCTGAAGCTCTGGCGAGTGCGGATTGAAATTCATTGGAAGAGCAGATGCGCTTTTTGCGGTGAAGCGGGCAGGGCCGCTTTTCGAGTGGATCGGCGAGTCGCCGTGTGTCGCCTGGATCGGCGAGTTGCTGTTTGCTGACATGGCCGGCGAGTTGCCGTTTGCAGATGAGATCGGCGAGTTGCCGTTTGCTGGTGTGATCGGCGATTTGCCGTTTGCTGTTGGGACCGGCGAAACTTCGAGTCCAGCGCTATTCTTTCCCACAGACGGCGCCACTTGACGAGGGGTAGACTCATCAAGACCCATGGTTAAGGTCCCTAGGTTATGAATATGGGGGAGAGAACGTGGTAGAGCTGGAAGTATCGTCGGCTGACAAGCAGGGCAAAGATTTTACCCAGGTTCAGGTCCCTCGTGTGGAGGTAACACCCCTACGTCCTGCATGTCTGTTATTGATTTGTGAATATGACGGTTACAAGGATCCCGGCGAGATGTCGATCTCGCTAGGGTTTGTGGCTCTGGTGGTTCGTTGTCCGGTTCGATGGCCCTCCTAGTCCTTAAATAATAGGCTGGGTCCCGGGTGTTCGTAACCGACTCGATTTACAAGTAAGGAAACTCTAAACCGACTATTGCTTCGCCAAACTTGGAGGATACTTCATCTTCATGGGCCTCCCTTCATGGGATTCATGTAGGCTCTGATAGTTGGGCCTAGTCGATACGTGCACCAGGTACCCTCATGGTAGGGTACCCGATAGGCATACCCATGTCAAACCGCATACAAGTAATATAATATATACTCAACTGTATAATGGATCCTTCTCATGGTAATATGTACGAACTGATGTGGAAGGACACACTTGAATCTGCAACCCAACTCACTGAATCAGCAAGAGAAGCACAATATAATCTTCATCTTTAATGATTAAGTAATCCTCATATTGTGCAGCTTGACTTGCCCTTTTTCGTGGTTTCCTATAAATGTTTACTAGCTGCAAGATCTCATTTATATTGCACGCACCCGCTCTTTACGTGTCATGATTTTTCGCAATGAAAGCAGTTAAACTCTTTCTATGTCTTGAATTTGATCACCTCTAGATTTCTCTTTGCCTAACTAAAATACTACTACATAGATAACTCCATAGTTCTCCTTTTTACCATGGGATTCAAACACGTATGCATTAGAAGAAGAAGCATCGTTCTCTCAAATTAAATCATTTTCTCTTCTTCATTTAACACTCTATTCTACACTATTTTCCAAAGTCATCTTACCATCCCAATCTAAATTGCTACCTGCCAAAACAAGCGTGTTCCAACTATCAAGCATGCAACTAATTTGCACCAATAGTGCTTTCACGTGATCCTCAAAGTTGAACTTTGTGGCTATACGTTGATATTTATGGCAGCGGAATACATTTATATGGTCAATAACAATACACCATATTAGTATACTCATGCTTTGCATGTCTATTGATTACCTACCAAGGCTTTCTTCCGTGTTGTTTCCTCTCATAAATGGCCGCCAAATTCTCCACATCTCATACACATTCGTGTCATTTCAAACATGGTAGAACAAATTATTGTTGAAATATGAACAAATCATAACAATGTGATGTGATTTAGCACACACTTAAAATGCTTTTGCCACCACTTTCATAACCCAACTGGTTTGTGGACTATTACACATGTTTGGGCTGCCTAAAAAGCTTCAAGTATTTTTCTCACCTCCAACATTAATCCTCTCACGCTTTGCAATTATGATAAGAGTCTCATGTGATGCCACCTAAGAAAAACATGATGTGACAGTGCAATTAAGGATGATATAGATGATTTTAGTACCATATTATGCTATAGTATCATAGAAGATCAAATGACAAAGGTTAATAAGACAAAGATCATATCGACAAGTTTTATTGGGATTCTAAATTGAATAAATGAAATTATAGCGTAGTACTAGCAATGATACCGAGTCATAGTTCTTGAAACTTGACTAGAAAAACCTTAAAAGCACCTTGATATTATTAGACGATATGTCGTCAAGATGCTGACTGTAACACAATTTCTTGTATGGGGTAGAATCTATGCGCTCGCGACCTAGAAGCAACAAACTTGGGTCGTTCCTATCTTTTAGGCGTTGTCTTCGTGTCAATGTATTGGTCTTTATTTTTTGGACTCGGTAACCTTTATGAAAATCCTAGTCTAGGCCATCACAGGATGGATGTGGCGGTGTGTTCACCCTTCTTGAAGACACTGGTTCAGAAGAAGGCAACCTAGTATCAAAGGCCGACTATATCTTAATTCGAGATTAAGGAGGGACGTATTTAAACTATCTTGCGACTATTATTTACTTCCAGTTTCTCTTCCATTATCACGCATCCCATCACTCTATTTGTCTTGTGTTTCTTGCGTCGATTTCTGACACTCCACGGTATACTCGGTTCTTTGGGATATTGAACAACATTCCAAGCGGATGATTAATCATAAGAATAACAACATATTTTATCACTCATATTTTTATCCTCGTTTTGCTTTGCTGGGGCCCAATATTCACATCACCGGAGTAAATAGCACTTGTTGAAATCCCTGATCTTTGTAGCACTAATATTGCCTTTCTCGCCGCTACACTAAACAGATTCATTTCATAACTTGGAAGTACGTCTTCAGCACGTTGCTTTGGAGAGAGAGCTGACTCCAACTGAACGAGATCTCTTTGTTTCCTGTGGTGAAGACATGTCTGCAACAATGTCTTCATATTTTAATGATTTTGGGAAAAGGGCACAGCAGGTAGGAGATACATCTTTTTTGCAGTTGTTTGGTAAAGCGTTTTCTTAGCCTTCATTCTGTAAATTATAAAAGGTATACATATAAAACTGACTTGGATATATATATATATATTATATATATATATATATATATATATATATACTCACGGTCTTAAACTTTCTCTAATCATTTACCTTTGTCGCTGCATGCCAGGACTTCCATGCTCTAGAGAGTTATGTCCACGAGCAGGTCTCGCAAAGGGCATCCAGGGTAATGTACCAATTCCCCTACCACAAAAAGATCAAATGAGTTACTACTTGTATCTAAAATGAACTGAGCAAAATTCGGAAAAAATAATGAATTGTGCAAAGGGAGAATTGAAATTTTGCGATTATGCATAATGATTAACGATGCTAATTGTTCATACGCAGGTGATGAAAGTTCCGTTGGTGATAGTCCATGATACTGCGACAAAGCGTTGTGAACAAGTCCTCTATTCAGCATGCCTTGAGAACGGCTTCGTGTCCATGCTAGAGGGAGCGGAGAACGAGTTCCTCACAGTCCCAGAGAACTCATCCGCAGCAGCGTCCTGCAGCGGCGTCAAGAGAAAGGCGGATCACGACCACCCAAAGGCTCCAACGGGCGTGCGTCAGCAAAGGGTGGCGGAGGGCGGCAGCGGACATGACACTGCTCCGGACGAGATGGGTGACGTTTCGTTATCCAAAGAACCGATGGAGGCCGGAAGCGACAACGGCGGGCAGCCGGAAGGATGCTGTTCCCGTCTACAAGAAGGTGACGACAACTTCGACGATGTTGCAGTCGGAGGAGGCGACCAAGCCATGCCCCAATCTTTGCTCTCCGAGAACGATATGATGCCCGTCGGGGCCGGTAATGGTGGAGAATTGGGTGCAGGTGCATCTGAAGTTCAACACGAGCAGCATGCAGTCGCTGAGGTGGCGGATTTTTTGCTCTCCGAAGATTTGATGGACTCCGGAGGCGACAACGGCGGGTGCCCGGATTGGTACTCCTACTGGATCGGTATACTACCAGGTTATGAGAACCTCGAAAGCACTGGGGTTCTGCTCGTCGGAGGAGGCGAGCAAGCCATGTCAGGCGCGGTGACTGAGGAGGATGCTGCACTGCCTCATGGAGCTGCTGCAGCCTGAGGAGGGCCATGAGGAGTGCTTGGTCGATGGCGACGAATGTCTTTCCCGGCTTACCATTTTCCATGTCAAGAGCAGGCCTGGCCGGGTCGCTCTTACAAAGTGTCAAGGTACATTAGGTATTTTAAAGATAAAGTGTTTTGGATGTAATTTTCCATGTGTGCTTTGAAATTTAGCTTCACAAATTCATAGTTGGCGCCAATAGAATAAGAAACTGTGATGGATTTTTAAGTTTGGTAATTAATCTTACTTCGTGTCAAGCATCACAAGTCATGATTCAAAATAAATTTAACCAACTCCACTTGTATTCTTTTCTGACTGCTGTATTGACTTAGAGATCCAGGTGTGCGTCTCCGGCAAGACCATTTTCATGATAGTTAAACCAAACTTTTCTTTTATTTTCATCATAGTAATGAAATTAGGCAAATGCACCCTCGCTGTTCATCTCTTCACTGGAAAAATGAACAAGGCATGAAAGAGGCAGACAAAAATTTCTAGTGGCACGATAAATACCGAAGAAATCAAAGAACGGAACGCGCTACGAAACCCATATGAGGAAAAGAAGCTAAAGGTAAATGTGGAATTAGGAATGTAACTTTATTTATCGATTTTATTTTTATATGGCGAATATCACCCAAGTTCACTCTAAGTTGATGAATACAACGTCCCTGAGCTAAAGGTAAATGTTGGAACGCTGAAAAACACAAGTAAAGAGAACAAGTATTTTCTAAGATTGTGTGTAGTTGCCCACCCCTATGTGTGTTGTTCATTCCTGCATCAAGATCTGTGCAAGCATATTCAGTGATTTTATTTGAATGTAATAGTTTATTACATATTTACATTCCACTAAAAATATTAAATTTATTTTTCCCAAATTAGTCTAATTGTATTGTACATTTCCCCTAGAAAGTTTGAAGATTGTATTCTTTTTTAGTTTGCGAGAAATAAAAAGGAAAACTTTTTAAAAACGTGGTGGTGTAGGTGAGTCCATGCTCAATCCTAATTACCCAAATATAAGTTAAGTCGTACAACCCTCACACAAGCTCCACGTGGAAGAACCGCATCCTACTTGGCGATCAACATCGACCAATTACTCTGAACTAAGAAAATGTGAAGTTGGCCATACTCTGACCATTTCATTTTTAGTCTGGCCCACTTGTTCTTGGAGGCCACATGCAGCGAATGTGAACACACTCATCTGAGGGCCCAAAGACTGCTTCCAGGCGGCCCATGTACAGCAGAGTAGAATCGATTACACTCCTGACTCCCTCTCTTCCACTCGCTCCTTCAACCGCAGCCATGCTTCTTCCCCATCGTCCTCTCAGCGGCACCGGCAGCAGTGGCATTCCACCTCCTCTGACCCTCCGCTCCCCTCGCTGGCCTCACTCTCCAAGCACGGTAACTCCAACATTCTGCCGTCCTTTCTCAGCAATGGTTTTCGTCTCGCTGCTTTTCCCATGGCTCGCTAGAAATACCGGCGTCCTTCTGCTCTAGTGCCCGCAACCTATTCGTCGAATTGCTCGTGGTAGTCTGGCCAGCACAGCACTATAACTGAAAGCATAGATTTATTAGCTAGATTAGACACGAAACTAGATTGTGTTTAACCCACAAGATCGTCTAGTCTAGATCATACGGGTAGAACAGAGAGATTGAGGAGGAGAACCAGTACCTTCTCCTTGTGCGGAGGTGGGCGAGGCTCCGGCCATGGTGGGCGGAGGCGGTGATGCCAGTGGGTAGCAGTGAATGGCGGCGGTGGTGGAGCTTCCCGCTGCTACTGCCGCAGCCCTAGATCGGTAGGGGGTCTTGGTGGGGTGCCTGCCGCACCAGTCAACCTCGTTAGACGTGCTGCCGGCCCCCCACCTCTCTTTATAGCGCAGCCACAGGGGCCCACCAACCATTGGTTGCGGTTGGGCGTCCCCGATCAGGACGCGGTCAAGGGGACCGATCGACCCGTTGGGGTTCGACCGGATGAGATCAACCTAACATTCTCCCCCTTGATCTCAACTTTTACTTTTAACTTTATACTTTGTACTTTACTCGTTTCATCACGGATGAGTACATAGAGCATGTTTCATCGTCACAGCTCAATTGCCGATAGAATCCGACAGCTACAATATACGTCTCTGTTTTGAAACAAATCCTGTTACTTTTGGGCCTCTTTATTGTCCGGAAATCATATAGACTATACCATAAACCCATGTCGACTATGTGTTCTCCAAAACACACTGGGCAGTAAGCCTTTAATTAGCAGATCTGCAAACACTTGTGTGTTTCTTTTATATGTTCCTCTTATGCTCCAAGCATTTCAACATAATTCCGGACTTTCTCCTTTACAACGTATAACTCTGTGTCAATGTGTTTGGCACCACACTTGACTCGTTGTCTTAGGAGTGAATTACTTAATGGTTATTGCTGTTGTCAACCATTATCAATTCCGGGTACAGGTTTCTTAACCATTTTGCCTATCCCTCAGCCTCATATTATGCTATAACATATCTTTACATCACATTGATGTCAAAACTTTAATTCTTTGGAGGTTTTCCACACAAAAACTCCAAATGTGAAAATTTAGCGACAATCGTGGATTTCGCTATACATTTCACAAATTCTTTCAGAGTACTCACAACCTTTTGAGAGCACTCTTATAGATCTATCTTTGTACTCACAACCTTTTGAGAGTTTTCTTTTAGCATGAGACCGATATCTTTGATTCCATTCCAGTGATCTATATCTGGATTGGACATTGCCAAAACAACCCGGATACGTGAATTGTCAGGGTAATATTGAGCAACCAACGGCGGAAGCATATGGTACCATATCCATTTGATCTGTTCTATGTTATCTCTTGGAACACTAAAGTTTCCAATTCCATTACCGTTGTCAATAAGAACATGCGTAGGTTTTCTCGATGTGCATGCTTAGAGACTATTTCTCAGCATGTCCATGCGATATTTCTAATACCCCTTTTCTTCTTTTCTTAGTAAATCTCGATACTTTTAACGACAGACACTCTACCGAGAATACTCTTTTGAGGACATGAACTTCTTTTCTCTGCCGGTAGTAGATTGACATCACCACTAACAAGTAGGATATCATCCACATACACAGGATTAGGGAATGAATTTCCCATTCTATAAGTTTGTAGAAAAGTGATTGTCCTCTCATTCTCTTTAACCCAAAATAACTTCTGATTCTAGAGACTTGCTCTAGTCCTCAAGATCCCTTGTGTTCTATACTTTCATCTGATGTAACTCAGATCATTATGTGCCATTATCACTCATTATAATCTGTTTATTCTCTTAGCGCAAAACTTTCGATTTAAAATCGCTTTTTACATATTTCCTTTGGAGTCACATTGGTGTTGTAGACCCTTTATAGCCTACTGTTTTGGCTCCATTGGAAATTACTTATGAGTCCCAAACATCGGCGGGATTCACATAGTCTCTAATCATTAAGACAAGTAGACACTTGTCAAAATCGATTGAGCGCTGCTTATAATCTCTGTAAATGAGGTGGGATCAACCTTCATTTAAATTTCTCTGATATAGACTTTATAGTCATCTGTTTTTCTCATATGGGGATGTTGTTGTTCTGTCATTGCCTAGAGGCAATTAATTCTGTAGTCTTCTATTGCTATAGCTCTTACAAGAACCTAAATCACAAGATCCATGTTTTCTTATTCATCTCTATTATAAAGCAACAAGCTCCCCCAGATAAAATCTATTCGAGCCTTAGGTATGTTCATACCATGCTCCCCCAGATTACTCCATTTTCTCCAAAATGGTGTATCATTAATCCTTTTTATTTCGGTTTATTCTGTTATTCTGTCAATCTGTCTTCTTTATGGCACTTTGAGTACCGTCCTTAGTCTCCTTTCGAAGCTGTAAAATATCCAAGAATATATCTATCTCTTTACTTTAGGGGTATCATTATTGTGACCGTCGTACTCCCCAGACAATCACAATTCATCATAGATCACTTAGATGCATAATGTGCATCACATTATCTGTCGTATAGGGGAGTCTATTCTGTGACATTCTCTATCTCCCCCTCGAAATGTGGCAAGAACCTTTTTGCCACAATTTCGAAACTTTGATTGTTATCCTTTATTCAAAATGAAGTTATCTTTTAACGTATGGGAGTACTTTTCCTTATTCCTTTTCAAAAAACTCACAAGAGTTCTTTCTCAATAGTACTTTTGCAAGTCACACTTGCATACCATTCTTATCTTTAGATTCATTTGTAACTTTTTTTTTGACTCGTTAAGTGCTTTATAACTATGACACATAAAGTGTGCGGCCGATATAAAAACACATGAGTCATCACATCTTTCTCCTGTCATACAGGATAAGTCCTTTGTCAAAATTTTCTCCCGCCATGCGGGTATTTTCCCAGACTTTTCCCACCACGTGGGTATTATTATCGTCTTTTCCCGTCATGCGGGTATTATCGTCTTTTCCCGTCATGCGGGTAATCAAGAGACATAGATGCCACAATTGGCTCTTTAGACTGCATATTGAATCATCAAATTCAGAAATAAATCTGAATACTCTTTTATACACATGCTTAATCCAACGTTAGTCAAATTGAGCATTCATGTTGCTTGTTTAAAAAAATTCTTCATATAGAATACATGAAAGAAATTCGTTAAACAAGAGTCTGAATGATTTATCTGTTTTCTGCATGGAGAGTACATGAAAGACTTTTGTCAAACAAGACTCTCGATGATCTATTTGTATTCTTGGATTAACATCCAAGAATTCTTTTTCTTTTGCAGTTATTCTTTAGAGAGAACATACTCTCTCACTTTATGACCTTTCTTGGTCGTCTTTTGGGTCACAAGTACCATCCTTTTGCTTTCACGAATGAAAGCATGAGAATCTTTGTCTGAGAAAACATTCAATAATAATAAACAATAATGAGCATAAAAATAACCCTACGATGGTCTGGTTAAAGATATGCACATTAAAACTTTAAAACTTTCTTCTATATTCTAAATCACCGTTGGGCAGAATTAGAATGAAACATCATCTTTCTACACTAATTCTACATCACCGTTGGGCAGAAATAGAATCAATGCATAAAACTCATAAACAATATGATGATAATGTTTCTATTGCAATAAAGAACTCTGTTTGGAAAATGACATTATCATCAACTCTATTTCAGCGGAAACATGAAATATACATATTTCTATAGTTCAAGAGCATTTCTTGATCTTTTATCTTTTCTCTGAAAATTGATCACTTTCATGCAAAATTATCAGAGATCTAGCCCCTTGACTATAGAACTCATATAATTATAGTACTGCTATCATCAATGTTGGTCAGAAAATAACAATACCATAATTGATCTGTTAAACAAGTATTTCTCTTTTTCCTCCTCTCTAATTACATTTTCCCGTTGGTTCCAATTTAATTAGAGGAGAGTCCTTTTACTTTACAGCATAAACTATTTTCTGTGTTTCACAAACATTGCACTGTTCAATGATTAACAAATCATGATTATGTTATTAACAACGTTGGTCGTAAAATAACAGGATCATAATTGTTTCAATAATTTCTTTAACATTCTCTTTAAATTAATTCTCACTTTAATTCTATTTTATCCTTCACTTTTCTTTATTTGCAGCGGAAAAACATGAATAAAATTCATGAACTTTATACTTTTCACAACTATTTCTGTCACTATTTGTGCAGTTAAAACTATATTACCGTTGGGCAATAAAAGAAATAAATGCACCTTTTAACACATAATAAACAAATCATGATCATGTTATTAACAACGTTGGTCATTTAATAACAGAATCATAATCATCTTTAATATCACTTTAATCAAACTTTTAATTTTCACTTTAAATCATGATAATGCTATTAACAACGTTGGTCAATTAATAACAGAATCATAATCATCATAAATATCACTTTATCACGCTTTTATTCTCACTTTATTGCTTTATTTAATTTCTTTTAACTATTTTGCAGCGGAAAAACATGAATAAAATTCATAAACTTTGTACTTTTCAGAAGCATTTCTGTCACTTTTCAGTTTCCTAAACAAATATTTCGTTGGATAATTTTGAATAGGAAAAACTGAATGAAATTTGCCCAACAAATTGGACAAAAACAAATAAAACAGCTTCTGGAAAAATTAACAGAACACTGAACTTTTCGGCCCACAGTGGAAATGCGCAGCCCACGGCCTTTTCTTTATCTTCTGCCTGAGGCGACGAAAAAACGGCCCACGGCCTGTTGCGCGGCTGGGCTATCTGCCGCCCGAAGCGACGCGGGCTCGGCCCAAGGAGGCCCAAGGCTCACTTTCTTTCGGCCCACTGGCCCTGGGTGAGCTAGGGTTTATATCTGACCGTCCATCAAGATCGGACGGTCCAGTGCAACCTTCGGTTGAACAAAACTGGGGCAGCTGCTCCCGACAGAAAACCCTAGCCCCCATTTTCTCTTCTTTCCCTTCCCCGTTCTTCGCTCTGTCTCGCGATGTTGGCCGGCGGTGGCGCCGTCGGCAGCGCCCATGCGCTCCGGCGATCCCGACCTTGCTTTTCTTTCTCAGTCCCGCAGCTCACCCCGTTCGATCTAGAGTTAGGGTTTGACCCGCCACCGGCAGCCGGCGACGGCATCTCTCCCTTCTGCGGCGACCTCTCCCTCCTTCTACTCTCTCCTCTCCACCTTTGCCGGATCAGGCCGACGAGGAAGAAACGAAAAGAAGGTGGCACCGTGGCCAGATCCCTCGCCTGTCGCGCCCTCTCCTTTCGGTGAGTGCGCCGCCGTCGAGTGATTTGACTCCGGTGTCCTTTGCCCCGCGAGGAGGTGGTGTTCTTCGTCCCGAGGACCCTTGCGGTGCGCCTCTGGAATGAGAGGAACATGCGCGGCCAGCACGGGCGGCGCGCTTTGCCAGCAAGCCCGAGGACCCCCGGTGAGTTCTTTGCCCTCTTTTCCCTTTTCTTTTGATTAGGGTTAGGGTTTCTTTCGGAATTCCACGGGAGGGGAATTTTCTTTTGCTTTTCTTTTCTGTCTACACGAGATCTAGGAACTAGGAGCTCTGATACCATTGTTTAACCCACAAGATCGTCTAGTCTAGATCATACGGGTAGAACAGAAAGATTGAGGAGGAGAACCAGTACCTTCTCCTTGTGCGGAGGTGGGCGAGGCTCCGGCCATGGTGGGCGGAGGCGGTGATGCCAGTGGGTAGCAGTGAATGGCGGCGGTGGTGGAGCTTCCCGCTGCTACTGCCGCAGCCCTAGATCGGTAGGGGGTCTTGGTGGGGTGCCTGGCGCACCAGCAACCTGATAGCGCAGCCACAGGGGCCCACCAACCATTGATTGCGGTTGGGCGTCCCCGATCAGGACGCGGTCAAGGGGACCGATCGACCCGTTGGGGTTCGACCGGATGAGATCAACCTAACAGATTGTCGTCCTGAATCTCAATCAAGGCCGATGATGGTGTTAGGCTATTAGCTTTCCAATCTTTGATCGATTGCTGATAATGAAGCGTATGTTCTGCTTCCCTTCTTTTATTCAATGTGCCAGCTGCAATGTTTCTTAAGTCTCGCAGGAATCACCCCGGCGGCATGCCATCGCACATTGTGGCACTACATGGAACACTCCAAGAATACCTGAAACTGAAGCTACAATAACTGAATCTTCATTACCTGCCCAAGGTGGTGCTACCCCTCTGGTCCAGGCACTGAAATCAACTGCAGCTCAAGACGTGTCGTGCTTTCACTTCCCTGGACACAACAGAGGGAAAGCTGCTCCATCTTCGCTGTCGAACCTCATTGGCGCAGGAGCATTTTCGCATGACTTGCCTGAGCTACCGGAGCTCGATGACCTCTTCTACCCTAATGGTGTGATTTTGGATGCTCAGAGCCGGGCAGCTCAACTATTTGGATCATATAAAACGTGGTTTCTGGTCAACGGGAGTACCTGTGGGGTACAGGCTGCGGTGATGGCTACATGCTCCCCTGGTGATTACCTCGTTATACCTCGAAACTGTCACATTTCGGTGATATCTGCGCTTGTTCAGTCCGGTGCGGTGCCTAAGTATATAGTTCCAGAGTACAATTCCGGGTGGGATATTGCTGGTGGTGTAACGTCGTCACAGGTGGATGTAGCACTGAAGGACCTTCAGAAGGATGGGAAGAAAATAGGTGCTGTTCTTGTTACTTCACCGACCTATCACGGGATATGCAGCGATGTGCAAGGTATCGTTGATGTTTGCCATCCATTACGCATCCCAGTTATAGTTGACGAGGCACATGGTGCACACTTCAGGTTCCATGACAGCTTTCCAAGCACAGCGATTGAGCAAGGTGCTGATCTGGCTGTGCAATCCACGCACAAGGTTCTGAGCTCACTCACACAGTCCTCAATGCTTCACATGGCTGGAGGTCTCGTCGACGCAGATAAAGTGAGTCAATGCCTCCAGTTGCTCCAGAGCTCAAGCCCAAGTTACCTCCTACTGTCATCATTAGATGCTGCAAGAGCTCAGTTGAGCGAGAACGTGAAATGTTTTGATGAACCAGTGGCTATGGCTTTTGAAACAAAAGACCAGCTGAGGATAATTCCAGGGATATCTGTCCTGGACTTGTCGGACTTTGATTATGACTTCCCTGCTGTTGATCCGTTGCGTATCACACTAAGTGCTTCAGATCTACATTTGTCTGGATACGAAGCAGATGACATTTTGGTCGAAGAGCATAAAATCATATCTGAGCTTGTCGGTACACAGGCAGTGACGTTTGCTGTCAACTTAGGGACGAGAAGGCAAGATGTTGAAAAGCTTGTACAATATGCAAAGCTTCTATCAGAAAAATACTTCTCAGAAAAACAATCCAGATTTAGAAAACATAATTACGTTCGTAGCCCATTTGGCAATTTGTCTGTCAAGCTGACTCCAAGGGAGGCCTTCTTTACAAACAAAAGGAGAGTGTGCATTGAGGACAGCATTGGCGAGATTTGTGGTGAGCTTATCTGCCCGTATCCACCAGGTATCCCGGTGCTGATTCCAGGTGAGGTCGTAACGCAGGATTCCCTGTCTTACTTAACTGATGTCAGAGACCAGGGCATAACAATCAGTGGAGCAGCTGATGGTGAACTCAACTCGATTATGGTATGCAACTTGTGATGATTATTCTACCATCTCAAGGTAACCATGTGGCAAAGATATTTCGGTGGTACACAGACTGATGAACCATGATGTGTCCGCATAGTATGCGGGGTGATAAGCCAAAACAGAGCACAGTCATCTTCTTTTTCGACACATATGGACAACACTTGTACAAAGAACAATTATCTGCCTACTTGAACAAACATTAAGAGTACATCTCGTGAAGAAAGAGTTAGCTGTCAAGCTACAAGACGATGCTGAATTATAAGTATGGTCTATCCGCCTATGGCATGTGGCCTCCTGTGAGTTCCAAGCATAGACCATTGAAGGTGGCAACATTTTCCTATGAAGTGCCTTGGAATATAATGATGATATCCTTTTTTGTCCATGGTTCCTTTCAAGAAAACAAGTAAATTAACCAGTAAGTAACAGTTACTTGGTGTTCCTTTCTTTTCCAGCTTCCTCCCTTTGGTTCTCTTCAGAATGCTGGGCTCGCCGGCTGTGGTTCACAGAGCTCAAGCGTCAGGTGCAGTCTGTACACCTTCATGGTTTTCCATCAGCATGTTGCAAGGTTGCCTGGTTACTCAAGCAAGTACCCTACATGCTTTTGTAAGTCCCACATCAACTCAGCTGAAGAATTCCTGGAAATTCCACAGAACGTGTACCGAAAGGCTAGCACATAATGCATCATTGCGAATGCAACCACCATTTCTTTATTTGTGCACGAATAACAGACTATACGTGACAATACTTCCAAATTAAGGCCTCCACCCAAACCCGGGGCTCGAAACAGGAGGCTAAAGTAGCAGATTGTGGTTGCAAGAATTATATTAGGGATTTAATCAGCTCATGCATGGCAATCACCAACCGAGAAAGTAATGTGGTGATGATGAATTGATGATGATGATGATGATGATGATGATGCAGTTAGGTTTGTCATGGGCTGGCTTTTTGCCAGAAACAAAGCTCACCATAAACAAAAAGGACTTGGGAGCTAACACTCTGCCCCCACTGTGCTGCTTGTTTCCTTCCCAGTTAATTAAGCACATATAAAAACAAAATTTGAGCTGATCCTATCCTTCCCAGTGATCCAGTCCTGTTATAACGATAAACAACATGCCAGCAGCTTCACCCTTCTGAGTGGCTCCCATTTAGCAACATGTCCACAGAGGATTACAGGTGAGGCCAGACCATATGAACATTCGTAGATGTATATTATATTCTCCCATTTATGAAAGATAACGTACTGCTTTTCCTGTTCACATTCTGAAGAAATCACGCTGCCTAATCCTAATTAACCAAACTGTCACTGGAATCCAATTAATTGTTGTACTACATTCTGGCTCTACGTACTAATCCTAATTAATATAACTGCTAGTAGCAACGAAGCATCAACATCAGAAATATGTTTGCGTGAGCAGACTCAGAACCTCTGCGGGCTGCTAATCTGTCCGGAGATTGAATACCTATAAAGAAGCTAGTAGTGAGTCACGTTCCAACAGTGGCACATTATTGCTGTATAAGAATACAGTGGCAACATTGTTAATCAGTGGTTGGTGATATTGACTAATTAATTAGCGCATCAACTCGGCTCAGTGGCCACGGATCAGAACTCACGGTTGACATGATTCTACCTGTTATACTGTACGGAGCAGTGGCTAGTGAGTATTTTGAGACAGTAGTGGCTAGCTAGTGAGTGAATTGTTATTAAAATGTGTAATTTATTTATAAACAAATAAAAGAATATGTTTTTATGATTATTCTGGGAGTCCCTTGATACTCGTTGCTGTGTGATCATCTGAAGTTTTTATCTGGTCAACGTTTGAATTTGGTCGTCCTTCTCTAAGCTTAAAGTAGATTTGATCATGATTCTGTACTCACGGACGGCAAAGAACGATCATTTTCTTGGTGTAAGTGAAAGATTGGTCGTACCATCTATCTAGGCCTATGATGAATAAATGAGTTAATTCGCCTTAACCATTATTCCAGTACATGCGTGCACGCATGCATGTACCAACACAGAAGGCTTGAATGCCTGCACGATTATTGTACCGGCAGCAGCAATTCATCCCCATCACTCCTGACAAGATTTTCACCATCTGGTTTAAGAGCAATTTAATTGGGAAGAAGAGGAGAGGGGCCCTTGGAGATGTGGAAATTAAGAAACTCCCACAATTAATCTATATACACAACTCGACATATGCATAATATAATATTTACACAAATCTATGCATATGCTTCTCATCTCACCCAGAGTTTAATAGAAAGAAAAATACCAAATGACAAGGTAATCAATCACCATCAAACACATGGAGACTAAAGTTGAGACCACTCATCTAGAATCGCATCACATAATGCATTGTTAATTAACAGCTCGAGGAGGAGGATGACAATGGAGGTATCTTGTATGAGCTGGTGCAGTTGGTGCATGTGGTGGCGGTGCCGGCGCCGGCGTCCATGGCGATCTCGAGGTGGCGGAGAGAGAGGGAGGAGGGGAGGTTGAAGGCGCTGACCATGCCCATGCCCCCGACCTTGTTCAGCCCGTCCCAGCCTATGTGCCCGACGTGCTGCACGTCGGTTGGGTACCCGATCACGATCTCCCTCTCTTCATCCTCGTCCTCCTCCTCGCCGTCGTACGCCGTGAACACCTGCGATAGGCTCTTTATCCCCTTGATCAGCCGCTGCACCCCAGCCGAGACGATCCCCGCCGCAGCAGCAGCTTTCGCCTTCTCGTCGTTGGTGACGCCGGGTCCTCCTCCGGGGACTTTTTCTGAAATGGACCGCCGACCTTGGTCGAATGGTGGTGCTTTGAGCGGCGGACTGCGTTGCTGCCAAAAAGGGGCGCTGCTGCTGCAATGGGCTGTCGGCGATGCTACAGACGGCAGCCGGTGTTGCTATCAATGGTGGGCTTCGTTGTTCGTTTGATGCATTTTTTTCCCTTGTGATGCAAATTCTAGAAAAGCTTTTAAGCAAATTTCTTCTCCCTTTCGTGCAAATCCACATGACGGTGGTAGCAATTTTCTAGACGCAATCTTTGGTGCAAATCCTGTGAACGTTTGTAGCAGAAATTTTCTTTTCTTGATGCAAATCTTCTTAACAATTGTAGCATTTTTCTTATTTATAGGATGCAATTTTTTTTGTTCAAGACATGCAAATTCTTATGTAGCAATATTTTTCTCCTTATAACGCAAATCCACACAAGGGTGGTAGCAAAATTTTCTAGCCTTTTTCTCCGGCGACGGGCAAGCTTTGAGCGGCCGGCGCCGTCTACTCCGGTGACGGGAGGCGCTCACGGAGGAGCGCCAGGGGTGCGGTGCCGTCTTCTCCAGCGACGGACAGGCTTTGAGCGGCCGACGCCGTCTACTCCGGTGAAGGGCGGCGCTCAGCCGCTCACGGAGGAGCGGCATCGGTGCGGTGCCGTATTCTCCGGTGACGGGTGGGCTTCGAGCGGCTGGCTGCAGCAGCTCTCACGGAGGAGCAAGCACCGGCTACGGCAGCGCTCACGGAGGAGTGGTGGGGGTGCTCACCGAAGAGCGACGGGTCTGCGGCGGCAAGGAGACCAGCGAGGACAGCGTTTTGGCTTTTGGAGCGTGGGGGATTTACGTGTCGTGCAGGGGAGGGGGACGACTAGTCATGTCCTTAAAAAAAACAGTATTTATCGTCCCTAGTCGTAGATCGGTCTTTCCAAACCCTAGCCGCCGGCCGGCAATACAATGTTGGCGTTGCGATCGTTACTCAATCGCCCTCAACCGCTCTTCTCATGTCTCCGGCCTGTCAGCCGCCATGCGACTGCGAGCCACCGAACCGCCGTTCTTGGCAGCCACAACAGCCTGATCGGCTCAAGGGGATACGCCTCCAACAGCTCCAATGGCGATCCTCGCGCAGAGGTCAACCGGCAGCACCCGGCGGCGAAGCGGCACCTATACGTGGTGCTCGATGACAGCAAAGACGGGTTCGGAATCCACAAGCTGGACGCCGACGACGAGGATCCTGACGGCGGCGCGCAGCGTCTCCCGGAGCCTCCGCTCCTCCGCGTGGCGTTCCCAACCGTCCACAAGAGCGCGCAGTTCGCCGCCGTGGGCAGCAGCATCGTCGCCGTAGGCACCTGTCCCACCATGCACACATTGGAATATGACAACAACGCCGGTTTTGTCTTAATCTACGACACCAAGACGGCCGCGCAGGTCTTCTCGCCTCAGCTTCCAAAAGGCCTCCTCCCACTACTAGACGGTAAGGATATCGGGCACTTTGGTTGAGGCATTTTTCTAAAATGCCCCAAAAGGTTCTAATTAGAGGCAATTTGTCAAAATGCCCCAATAAATATGACCTTTTGGGGCAGTTTCATCAAACTGCCCCAATAGCTATGACATTTAGGGCACTTTGAGCAAGTGCCCCCAAAATTCATGGCTATTGGGGCACTTTGCTCAAAGTGCCCCCAATTGTCATATCTATTGGGGCACAAAACTAAGATGCCTCGAAAAGTCATTTTTGAACACTTTTTCAAATATCTCCATATCTCAATATTTGGGCCACTTTCTAATATGCCTCCTAATTTCAATTGGATTAGATACTATAATTTTATTTACTATTAAGATGAAATACAACGTGATTGGGTTTTTCCTTAGCTGTTGGGCTTAAAATGGGAACTTGGGCCTTATAAGTCCAGTTCACTTGTGCAATTTCATATTTCTTTTTTGCATTTGCCAGTCTATGACTCCATAAGTAAAAATACGCAAAAATTACATGTGCAATTGCACATTATGCACACTAACGTGCAATTACACATTCATGGACTCTATTGTGCAAATTGAAAATTCATTTTCATATTATGGACACTAATGTGCAATTGCACATTATCGCCACTAATGTGCAATTGCGCATTTATGGTCACTATTGTGTAAAAACATTAATGTGCAAATTACAAAGTAATGTGAAATTGCACATTATTGACACTAATATGTAATTGCACTATCATGATTTCATATGCGATTAGACGGTGATTTTATATTAATTTAAATGCACATACTATTTATACGATTACAAATTATTGTGCAATTGCATACTATTTAATGTGCAATTGCCTAAAGGAGCGATCAGCTGCAATTGCGTGTCTTTTTGCTAAAAAGAAAATTCCCAACAAAAAACATGCCAATACAAAGCTAGTTATTCAAATTGCGATTACGGTTTAAATTTACAAATGCAATTGCACGCGCACACATGGAGAAAAAGGAATTCACACCAAAAAATTTCCATGTTCCCATTACGCAATGGAAATTGCAATTATATGAAAGGGAATGCGAATAAATATGAAAATTACATGCAACAATATATGCAGGCAAATAGGGGAAATAACTATAAATTTGCAATTACACGCTATTATGCAATTGCACATGGGAAAAAATAAGAAAATTGAAATTACGCACGCCACTGTGCGATTTCCCATGAAAGAGAAATGAAAAGATTGTAATTGTAATTAGACGCATGCAATACAGGGACAGAAAACGAAACTAGAAAAATAAAAAGGAAACAATGAAAAGCCACTTAAAAAGGCCCAAACGGAGCCCAATAGACAAAGAGGCCTATCAGCCATATAGCACATAAAGCTTATGATCGTAACCGAGCGCAACCTTAATTCTCACTCTCGTTCCCCATCGCCTTCTCTCTGGCGTGCGACACCGCCGCCGTCCACCCTGCCTTCGCCGGCTCCGGCCATCACCGGCGCCGCGGCTGGGCGGAAGTGCTCCGCCGCTCCTCCTCCTTCGATTCCCCAAGGCTCCCCTCCGCTAGCTCGCCCCTGGAATCCCCAATCGGACCCCACCGGGAACCCTAACCCTAGCTCGCCATGGCTGGTTCGCCGACGTTGTTCCCCGGGCTCCCGTGCCTCCGCGCCTCCGGCTTCGCCTCCTTATCGACAACGGTCGCCTCCTCGAGCCCCTGGTCGAGCACGCCATCTCGCTGTACTGCTCCCGTCAACCACGACTTCCACTCGAGTCTCTGCGAGCTCTGCTCCCTCTCGAGCCCCTGCTCGATCTCCAGCACCATCCTCTACTCGAGCACGCCGCCTCGGCCTCCACTTGGACCTTGGCGCTGCTCGGCTCCGGCTTCGTCGAATCGACCTTCAGCTCCTCTACGACCCTGACGTTGGCGGGACGGTGCCCTGGTGCAACCACGGCGTCAACTACGGTGGTCTGGTGGTGGTGGGATGGTGCTGTGGTGTGGATGCTGCTACGACGCTGGCGGGACGGCAGTACAGTGACTGCAACCCCGGTGTCTTCTCCTTCGTCTACTACCTCAACATCACCTCCTCCAAGCTCTGCCTCGGCTATAGAATACTCGAGGTGAGCACTCTTCTGTGACGGCCGTGTGCCGATGAACCGTGGTGGCCTAAAATTTTCTCGGGGGCATACTGACATCTGTGACCAGATTAAGACATATCCCCTCCTCCAGTAACTTGACTGCGGTTGCCCCGTGTTGATTAAGCTTGTTCGCGAGCCTGCGTTGCGTAGCTAGCTAGCTGACGGAGTAGTGTTTGCTTGCTCACAGGGATCGTCGGAACCCTACTCACCGGCGGCGATGCCGGCAAGCTGCCAGTCCTCAGGGACATGCTCTCCGTATCCTTCAGGGTACTCACATCCATGGCCGCTCCCTCACATGTGACAATCGGATCCCTTCCCTTCTCCACCCCATCTAATCCCCTTTTTCCTCCCTCTCGACACACAGTTCATGACCAAGCAGGACAAGAAGGATGGCTCCGCCGGCGCCTCCCAGCACACCGACCAGGTACTACTCGAGCCGCATGTCACCTGTTCTCAGTCTTGTTTACTTGACCCGCTTGCTCTTACTTTTAGTTCACAAACAGTATCCATGGTAAAATGATAATTTTGTGTAGGCAGATTCTGCAGTTACACGTAGTTGAAATATAGCATTCTGAAGCAAGTGTCAGTTAATGCGTGTACTATCTATATAATTCAGGATTGCAAATTTGATACGATTTTTTCCCAGCTTATCTGTGTCATATCTAGTAGGGCTGCTTGAAACTCTTATTTCATTATTGTATCATCCATTGTAAAGATTTTCAACTGTTCATTGCCCTCGAAATGGTACAGTTTGCTTCTCATTGAACATTATTTTCTCATGGAGCTTATCAGCAGGTACAACTTATTTGAATGCTTTGCTAGCTCAATTTAGTTTTCATTGTCTTCACTTCGGTGTGTGGTCAGTAAGAATTTGTGATTGATCTAAACATGATTAAAATATGTGTACCAATCTGCTCATTCATGAGAGTTATGCTGAATGCAACTATCCAATTTTTTTGCAGTTGATGGAGAAAATTTCTAGATTCTACCTTATGTTTTTCTAGATTATAGCTTACGTTTTTTTGGCATTGGACTATTTCTTTGTATGCTGTTCTGTCAGCGGTCATTTACCAAGTTGATCTACTATACATCCTTTGATTGATACTTCCTGTTCAAATACACAAGAAGGTACTAACCGTAGCTGTTGACACAAGCATTTCCTGTTGTGTTTGTTGACACAAAACTAGCTGTAGTTAAATCATATACAAAGCATTACTAACTGTAGATTGACACAACTCATGCCACTTGGCAGACGGCACCCCAGATGAAGCTAGTGTGTCCAGAGGCTCTGTTGATGATGCTAGTGTGTCCAGATCCACAGTTCATTACATTATGTTCTGAAGTTTTCACTTCTATCCAGATTGCATGTAATGATGCCACAACTGAATGCTTTGTATATTTTTGAACTTCAGATTGAGTTTTGATGTTGACAGACCATAATGTAATGAGTTCAGATTGAGATTCCTATACCACTGAATGTGATTGTGTATTATGTCTTATGAATGTGATATTGGTGTTAATTTGGATGAAATTCAGATTGCAAATCTTATGAATGCCTACTATTTAGCAAATGTAAAATTTGTTTAATGTATTTTTTGGGGGCATTTAGGCAAAGTGCCCCCCAAAAAGTTTTTGGGGCATTTAGGCAAAGTGCCCTAAAAGGTTTTTGGGGCATTTAGGCAAAGTGCCCCAATAACTTATTAGGGCATTTCTAAAACTGCCCCGAAATGGTAACTATTAGGGGCATTTAAAACAAGTGCCCTAGTAACCTTTCCAATCACCAGCATATTGGGCACTTTAAAAAATGCCCTAATAACTTAAAAAGGCACTTCTCTGACTTTTCGGGGCACTTTGAAGTGCCCCGAAATTTAAACCGTGATGTAGTGTCCGCTACGAAGCGTCCATTGCCATCGGGAACAGGCTCAAAATGTTCGAGTCCTCCGGGTACGAGTACTACTACAATTACAGGGACGAGGACTTGTACCCTTCGGGCTTGCACTGCCTGACCGCCGATCGCGCCGGCGAGGATGACAAGTTCTGGAAGTGGCAGCCATTGTGCCCATCCTCTCCCTGGGACAACGAGGAGCAGCAATTGTCTCCTTCCTCTTCATGCACTAGTAGAAAAAGGACCTTTCGTCCGGAGTCCTGTTTGCCATTAGCCCCGGTTCAGGCAAAAACCGGGACCAGTGCCTGGCACTGGTCCCGGTTCGAGCTGCCAGGGCCCCGTGGGGCATTGGTCCCGGTTCGGTTGGGGCATTGGTCCCGGTTCTTGGCAAGAACCGGGACCAAAGCTCCAGAGCCGGCCACGTGGCGTGCGCGGAGCTTTGGTCCCGGTTCTTACCAAGAACCGGGACCAATACCTCCCCTGCCTATATATAACCCCCCCCCCCCTCTTCTCTCCTCTGTTTTTTTTTGGTTGGATTGGTGGGAAGTGGGTGCTAGTTTTTTTTTCTTTGCCACGCACAAGATGTGTTCGATGAAATGCCCGAGCCACACTTAAGTTCACACAAGATGATATCCTCGGCCGAGGTTAGCAACTTTATCCTTTTCATCTGTAATTGATACAGAAATATTGCACGTGTCGATGTACGGTGGTCATTTCACTATTCAAGATGTTATTGTAATGGTATTTGATAAACTTAATTATATATATGATGCAGATGGATGCACGGATGCGATGGATGTACGGCGAACGACGCAGTTCCGAGTTTATTGCAGGCCTGCATAAATTTCTCGATGTGGCTGAGGCAAACAAAGTGAATAATTTTATGCCTTGTCCATGTGAGAAGTGTCGGAACGTCAGGGAGTACTCTGACCCGAGAACCATTCAAGACCACGTGATTCGGAAGGTTTCATGCCCAGCTATAATTGTTGGACCAAGCACGGAGAAAGAGGGGTTAGGATGGAAGACAATGAAGAAGAGGAGGATGATGACAACTATCCTATGTTCCCTGAGGAATGCGGTGATACTGTAATGGAAGACGTTGAAGAAGAAGAGGTGAACATCGGGCATCAGATGAGCCCGCTGATGGTCTTGGTGGGGTCATTTCTGATGCAAAGCGAGAATGCGATACAGAAAAGGAGAAGCTAAAGTTGGAGGCCATGCTTGAGGATCACAAAAAGTTGCTGTACCCAAACTGCGAAGATGGCAGCACAAAGCTCGGTACCACACTGGAACTGCTGAAATGGAAGGCAGAGACTGGTTGTTCTGACAAGGGATTTGAGAAGTTACTGAAAATAATGAAGCCGAAGCTTCCAAAGGATAACGAATTGCCCGAGACTACATACGAAGCAAAGAAGGCTATCTGCCCTCTAGGATTAGATGTGCAGAAGATACATGCATGCATTAATGACTGCATCCTGTACCGCGGTGAGTACGAGAATATGGATAAATGCCCGGTATGCAATGCACTGCGGTACAAGATCAGACAAGATGACCCTGGTGATGTTGAGGGCGATGACGAGCCCCCCCGGAAGAGGGTTCCTGCTAAGGTGATGTGGTATGCTCCTATAATACCACGGTTGAAACGTCTGTTCAGAAACAAAGAGCATGCCAGGTTGTTGCGATGGCACAAAGAAGAGCGTAAGAAAGACGGGAAGTTGAGACACCCCGCCGATGGGTCCCAGTGGAGAAAAATCGACAGAGAGTTCCCGACATTTTCAGATGACGCAAGGAACTTAAGATTTGGTCTAAGTACAGATGGCTTTAATCCTTTTGGGGAGCAGAGCTCCAGTCATAGCACTTGGCCCGTGACTCTATGTATCTACAACCTTCCTCCTTGGTTGTGCATGAAGCGGAAGTTCATTATGATGCCAGTGCTCATCCAAGGCCCGAAGCAACCCGGCAACGACATTGATGTGTACCTAAGGCCATTAGTTGATGAACTTTTGCAGTTGTGGTCCGAACCAGGTGTACGTGTGTGGGATGAGCACAAACAACAGGAATTTGACCTACGAGCGTTGCTGTTCGTAACCATCAATGATTGGCCTGCTCTTAGTAACATTTCAGGACAGTCAAACAAGGGATACAATGCATGCACGCACTGTTTAGATAAGACTGAAAGTATACATTTGGGAAACAAGAATGTGTACCTGGGGCATCGTCGATTTCTTCCGAAGTCATGCCGTAAGAAAGCCCGGCAAGCATTTCAACGGTGAGGCAGATCGCCGGAAGAAGCCTAACCTCCCTGATGGTGATGTTATATATGACATGGTCAAGGATTTAGAAGTAATCTTTGGAAAGGGTCCTGGCAGTCTATCTGTTCCGAATGACGCTGACAACCACGTACCCATATGGAAGAAGTGCTCTATATTCTGGGAGCTACCCTATTGGAAAGTCCTAGAGGTCCGGTCTTCAATCGACGTGATGCACGTGACGAAGAATCTTTGCGTGAACCTGCTAGGCTTCCTGGGCGTGTATGGGAAGACAAAAGATACACCGGAAGCACGGGCAGACCAGCAACGTATGAAAGACCCATACAACAAGCAGACGGATAAAGGGCGTCAATACTTAAGCAGCTACGCTCTTACCAAAGCAGAGAAGGAAATCTTTTTTGAATGCCTGAGCAGTATCAAGGTCCCGGCTGGCTTCTCGTCAAATATAAAGGGAATAATAAATATGGCAAAGAAAAAATTCCAGAACCTGAAGTCTCATGATTGCCACGTGATTATGACGCAGTTGCTTCCGGTTGCATTGAGGGGGCTTCTACCGGAAAATGTTCGAGTACCCATTGTGAAGCTATGTGCATTCCTCAATGCAATATCTCAGAAGGTCATCGATCCAGTAACTCTACCAAGTTTACAGAAGGCTGTGGTCCAATGTCTTGTCAGCTTCGAGTTGGTGTTCCCCCCATCATTCTTCAATATTATGACGCATCTCCTGGTTCACCTAGTCGACGAGATTGCCATTCTCGGTCCTGTATTTCTACACAATATGTTCCCCTTCGAGAGGTTCATGGGAGTCTTGAAGAAATATGTTCATAACCGTGCTAGGCCAGAAGGAAGCATCTCAAGGGCTATGGAACAGAAGAGGTCATTGAGTTCTGTGTTGACTTTATTCCTGACCTTAAGCCGATTGGTGTTCCTGAATCGCGGCATGAGGGGAGACTGAGTGGAAAAGGCACGCTAGGAAAGAAAGCACTGATATGTAGGGACGGGCATTCTTTAACTCAAGCACACTACACAGTTCTACAAAGTTCCACCTTCGTGGCTCCGTATATCGAGGAACACAAGAATTATGTACGCTCCAAGAACCCGGGGAAGGATGACTCCTGGATTAAAGAAAAACACATGGAGACCTTCGGCAGTTGGTTGCGATTACAGCTCATGAATGACACCACTGTCGGAGATCAGCTCTACTTGTTGGCCGCGTCACCATCTTCGACTGTATTGAATTTCCAAGGGTACGAGATAAATGGGAATACATTTTACACGATCGCCCAAGATAAAAAGAGCACCAACCAGAACAGTGGTGTCCGCTTTGATGCAACAAACGACGATGGGCAAAAGGACACATACTATGGTCGCATAGAGGAGATATGGGAACTTGACTATGGACCTACTTTTAAGGTCCCTTTGTTTCGGTGCAGTTGGGTCAACATGAATGGAGAAGGGATAAAGGTAGACCAGCTGTACGGGATGACAACAGTGGATCTCAAGAATCTTGGTTGTTACAAGAACGAACCATTCGTCCTAGCCAATGATGTGGCTCAGGTTTTCTATGTGAAGGACATGTCCTCCAGACCGAAAAAAAGAAAAAACAAGCAAACGAATACATCAGACGATGAGCCAAAGCGTCACGTAGTTCTTTCAGGGAAAAGAAACATCGTGGGAGTCGAGGACAAGACAGACATGTCAGCAGATTATGATAAGTTTGATGAAATTCCGCCCTTCACAGTGAGAACTGACCCAAGCATCCCGTTAAATAATGAAGATGCTCCATGGTTACGGCCGAAGCGATCATACGCGAAGAAGGGTTCATGGCTTTTATGTAAATCAATGTAATGTATTAAACCTTTATGTGATGTGTAGTAATGTATTAAACCTTTATGTGGTGAAAACCATAATACAGAGTGCATGCAGTAGCCTCCGGTTTCCAGCTGTCGGCCATTCTCTACCCAGGCGATCGGAGAGCTCGGGACTCTTGAAGTGTTGAGGATTAGACTGATATGACAACACCTCGAGTGTGAAGGTTCAGAGTTAATTGCGCGGGAAGCTGTTCTGCATTAATAATTATTATTACATATTATAAATATAGGTTCACTGAAATTGTTCTGCATTTACTTCTGCTTGCCATGGGATTTTACAACACCAAAAATAGAATTAACTGACTTAATAATTATTATTACTTAATCATAAATCTTACTTAATCATTTTTGATCGATTTATACATATTATTAGTCGAGTTTCGACTTACGGATTTAATGATATGAATTTATCGATATTAAATTGAAAATGACAATAATAATGTAAAATTGATTTTGGATTATTTATACAAATTCAAACACTTTTCATGTTGAAAGTTTTGTCAATTCAAAATATGCAATAAAGTTAATGCATTTTTAATTGAAAATGGCAAAATGGTTAACAGTTTGTATAGTTAGAATAATTATTTTAGAAAACAGAAAATGGTTTTGGATTATTTATTCAAATTTAATAACTTTTCATGTTGAAAGTCTTTTCAGATTCAAAACCATTTGAAATTCATATCCAAACACCTAACTAAGAAAAAAAAGGCGGGAACAAAATTTCAGAACTGAAAAGTTCGAAATAATTTTGAAAAAGGACTCTTTGGTCCCGGTTTCTAGCAAAAACCGGGACCAAAGAGTCCGTGGATCCCACGCTTGATCTGGCATTAACTGCCCACTCATTGGTCCCGGTTTCTGGCAAGAACCGGGACCAAAGAGGCATTGTTCCCGGTTCTTGCCAGCAACCGGGACCAATGAGTGCTGCTATAACTGCCCGCGCCCTATCTTCTTCCCCATTCAGGCAAAATCGACTAAGGACCGCAGAAGGCGCGACGCAGAGCGAAACGACGCCGGCAGGCTGCCCGACCTCCACGCCGCGCCCCACGCCGCGCCCCGCCGCCGCCGTCGACGTCCGCCGCGCCACCTCCTCCACACGCGCCACCTCTCCTCCACGGCCGCGCCCCTCGCTCGCGCCCTCCACGGCCGCCCCCACGCCGTCGACGCCGCCCCTGACGCCGCGCCGCCCCAACACCGTCGACGCGTCTCGCGCCCCCGACGCCGGCCGCACGCCCACACCCCTGCCCTGCCCTGACGCCGCCTCGCCGTCCCTGCCGATCGATCCCCGGCCGCCGTCGCCGCTACGTACGTACTGTACACGTCCAAATGTTGGCAAAATTCGTCCAAATGTTGGCAAAATTCGTGTTTGCAAAGATTTTTTTTTTGTACAATGTATATAGTGAATTACTTGCTGCATTCTACTAGGTTAGAAGTAATTAGATTAAAATTGTAGCAATTGTGATGTATATAGAAATTGTTAGGTTAGAAGTAATATATTAGATTAAAATTGTAGGTTAGAATTTTAGTGTGATGTATATAGTGAATTACTTGCTGCATTAGGGAAAACATTTAGGATTTTTTGTGATGTAAAATTGTACACAAATGCTTAGGTTTAGAAATTCAAACCTAAAAGGATTTTTTGCTTAGGTTTAGAATTCAAACACTTAGGATTTTTTGTGTTAGGGAAAAAAATTGTGTTAGGAATTGTTAGTACTGTGTTAGGAGTTTACGGGTTTACGATACGAGTTAACGAGTTTACGGGTTTACGATACGAGTTAACGAGTTTACGGGTTTACGATATGAGTTTACGAGTTTACGGGTTTACGATACGAGTTAACGAGTTTACGGGTTTACGATACGAGTTTACGAGTTTACGGGTTTACGATACGAGTTTACGAGTTTACGGGTTTACGATACGAGTTTGCGAGTTTACGGGTTTACGGGTTTTCGATATGAGTTTACGAGTTTACGGGTTTACGATACGAGTTTACGAGGAACAAAGTTACCCAACTAAAATTTTGTGCATTGTTCTTAATTTGCAGAAACTATGAAACGAGACGAAATAAAGGAAAACATACTCCAGGATATAATCCGCGGGCCGGAAGATATAATCCACGGGCCGGAAGATATCTTCAATGTCACCACGGAGTTTTTGAACAACTCCGGTGAGGGAGATGAGTCTCTCAACCGAAGAGACGGCTCCAGTGAGGTAGAACCCGACGGCCGGGGTGAGGGAGAAGTCGGCGAGGGAGAAGCCGACGAGGGAGAAGCCGAAGGCTCCGGTGGAACATTAAATGTTGCAAACTCCGGCGAGGTGCATATACATATATTAATGAAGCCGAAGATTGTATTAATTAAGCCTCTGCTATCTATATACATATATTAACGCTCTTTCTTCTTTTAGCCCTCCGGATCGAGCAAATCTTCTGTAAGGACAAAACGAGGCCCAGCCAAAAAGTTGGGCGACCAAGAAAGGTATAGGATCGAAAGAGTCGCTGAAGACGGCACACCGACTGCTCCCCCTGGTGTTGCACAAAAAATGGTTAAGCAATGCGGAGTTCTTGTTAGGGACTTCATCCCGATAACCGTTCGAGAATGGCATCGGCCAAAGTAGAAAGGACAGCTGTATGTCAGCGATAAGGGCAAAGAAAGACTTTGGAGAAAGCTCATGGTTAATTTCACCCTGCCGGCGCCAGAGGTGGATTCAGATGAGGAGGATCCAGATGAGCCAGAAAAGATTGCCCGGAATATCATGGAGCAAAAAGTCAAGGACTGGGCACTTAAGAAGATGGCCGAGCTATTCAAGAACTGGAAGAAAAGATTGAACAACATGTTTGTCAAGCAAAATAAGACTCCAGACTTCGATAAAGGGTATGAGAAGATAAAGGACTACTGGGAAGAATTTGTGGCGTACAAGAAATCGGAGGAAGCTCTGGAAAAGTCTGCAAAAAATGCGGCAAATGCTGCTCTAAAGATGTACCACCATACTATGGGGCCTGGTGGCTACGCCCATAACATTCCTAAGTGGGACAAACTTGAGGCGGACCTGCTGGCTAAAGGGATCACTCCAGAGCCACTCGCATGGACCGAACGGGCAAGAAATTGGTTTTACGGGCATGGGGGCACGTTGGACGCAGAAGGGAAGTGCATATATAACAAACGACACAAAGATAATCCCCTACTACCCATCAAAGAACTTAGAAATGCATTCAAGGATGTTGAAGAGGGACGGTTCATTCCGATAGAGAGGATGACGAGCTCACACGCGCCCTTGGGAATGAGGAACACGACGGACGAACACGAGGCGTGATAGGCTCCAAGCCCAAGACAATTGCGATTCCCGAGCACAGGAAGAAATTTCCTGATAGAAGCCATCAGAGGAGAAAGGAAAGGGAGGCAATGGAAGCACGCGCTGCTGCAGACCGGCTGCGTAATATAGAAGAAGAATTAAACCTGCACAAGGAACAAATTACCGCACTTAGCCAGCAAGGTACTAGCGGCCAATCTCAGCGGCACATGGTAGAAGCTGCATGCGATGGTACCGGTGGCCCATCGAATCGGAAAAGCAGCGTGGCTTCCACGGAGCTCCAGGATGGTAATGATGATGCAGGGGCTCCTCTTCGTCGCTACCCAGTCGATGATATCACGGAGAGCACACCTTGTGAGCTGCATGTGAAAGTTTATAACATATCCGTGAAGGTGGCGGTCGGCTATGCCCTACCAATTGGACCTAATCCAACTTACCATTTTGCTCCGGTTCCAAATGGCTACGCTGTTGTCGGGGTGATGCAGTGATGAAAGATTTTGAGGAGCTGAAGCTGCACCACCCTGCAGGTGAAGATGGGGAGGTGCTTGAACTTGGAGAAGCCAAGAAAGCGCCAATTCTATGGCCAAAGGAATTCATCGTGCTTCTGAACTGGCAGCCAAGGCCATCGACTCCTCAGCATTCTCCAGCGCAGCCGTCCTCTTCACCGCCTCACAAGTCTCCAGCGCAGCCGTCTCAGCAGAAGAAACGGAACAACGCCGCTCCCCCGCTCCACACTCAGAAGAGAGGTCGCACTCAGAAGATAGTCGACATCCCGTCGGTTCCTCCCAAGAGACCTTATGACATGACTGAAGCGGAAAACGCCGAGGTAGTGGCTGCCTACAATAAGGATTTTTTTGCACCAAAAAAGCCCGAGCCAAAGAAGGTATATGATGCAAAAACCAAAAAGTGGGCTAAGTCCTTCCTTGAGCAGCCATCCCAGACATCGATGAATCTGCCATCTGACTATGGTCGTGAACTTACTAAGCTAGCACGTGCCCAGTCTAAGCAGAACAAGGGAAGAAGTGCAAAAAGCGGGAAACAAATTGCCCAGCTCGGACAGCAGAAAAATCAATCGGTCCCCCCGCTCATAGTGTGTTCTGATGTCGACAAGGAATTCAGAGCCGCTATGGATAAGGACCTGGAATTATTGGACCCTAGAGCCGTAGCTGCTGCTAAAGAACTTGGTGTCACTGTATCGCAGGCCAAGGAAAATGCTACCGCCTTGGGTAAGAGTCTTGGTCAACTTTTAGGCTATGAATATGCGCCAATGTTAGAGATGGCACGGAAATATGTCCAAGGGGAGCCTATGGTCAGTAATGAGGAGCTCGCGGGTCTATCAACACATATGCGAAATCTGCATACCTGGTATCTGGTGCACACATCAAAGAAGGACGCGAAAGAGTGGTTTCCAGTGGACGTTAGAGTGGAGCATTTCTTCAAGCGTTACATTATACAGGTTCAACTGACTGAACTGTTCCAGTTATTCCAAAAGCGCGACCTCGACAAATATATCCTCTCTTGCTATTGTCTGTAAGTGATTTATTTTGTAATTAAGTCTCTAGCTCAGCTCGTTCATTGCATGTATTATATTATCCTGACTATATATATATCCTTTTGTACGCTATTATGCAGAATGAAGATGCTGAAATGCAAAAGATCTAGAGTTTTTGAGGTTGGGTTCGTTGACCCATATATCGTGAATTCACATAATTTAGTCAATTTCCCCAAAGACGTGGAGAATGACATGATCACCTTTTTAACCATGCAACATTTCTGTACGGAAATACTATTTCCTTACAACTTCAGGTGAGTATTTCTGTCTTGTACATATTTTTATTTGGCTTTCTCGATGTTAAGTGTAATTGATGAGCTATGCATGTCTGCTTTATGTAAACGTCCACAGGTCCCACTGGATTCTGCTAAGCATTCAACCTGACAAGTCCATAGTTGAAGTCCAGGAATCATTAAGTTGGGACCAAGCGTTGTGGTCCGACATGAAAGAAATGCTCAACAAGTAATTTCAATCATTATCGCATTATATCGCCCTCTTTCGTTCGTTCCCTGATGTCAAGTAATTAATAACTCCTTTGTTCATGTTCTTTGGCAAAGCAGGTGTTGGACAATTTTCAAACAGAAGGTACAAGGTCCTTTCAAAGATGAGCTAACTTTTAAATCGGTGACATGTCCGCAGCAGCCACCGGGAGTAATTTATGTGGATTCTACGTTTGCGAGTTCATTCGCGAGTTGACCACTGAGCGGAAAACAACTCATTTGAGCGACATGCGGGAGACGCTCGACCCAAAACTGCGCGTAGGAGCAATTCAAGAGGAATTTGCGGGATTTCTGCTTAGTGAGGTCATCGATGAAAAGGGAGAACTTTATGCTTCAGACGATGAACAACATATGCCTTAATAGCTTGATCTATCTCCATGTAATTAAATAGTTGTATTCTCGCAAGAAATCGAATATTAATTATGTATGCATCAACGTGTACTGTGTATATAGTAGAGCGTATAATATGCGTACGGAAACGATGGAGAGCATGTCGGCGATGTGAAGAAGGGGGAGACGACGGAGGCACCAGCGAGAGGGAGAGGGGGCAACCGGGACTGATGGCCCAACCGAACCGGGACTGATGGCCATCAGTCCCGGTTGCCCCCTCTCCCTCTGCATTCTAAACCTAAGCAAAAAATCCTTTTAGGTTTGAATTTCTAAACCTAAGCATTTGTGTACAATTTTACATCACAAAAAATCCTAAATGTTTTCCCTAATGCAGCAAGTAATTCACTATATACATCACACTAAAATTCTAACCTACAATTTTAATCTAATATATTACTTCTAACCTAACAATTTATATATACATCACAATTGCTACAATTTTAATCTAATTACTTCTAACCTAGTAGAATGCAGCAAGTAATTCACTATATACATTGTACAAAAAAAAATCTTTGCAAACACGAATTTTGCCAACATTTGGACGTGTACAGTACGTACGTAGCGGCGACGGCGGCCGGGGATCGATCGGCAGGGACGGCGAGGCGGCGTCAGGGCAGGGCAGGGGTGTGGGCGTGCGGCCGGCGTCGGGGGCGCGAGACGCGTCGACGGTGTTGGGGCGGCGCGGCGTCGGGGGCGGCGTCGACGGCGTGGGGGCGGCCGTGGAGGGCGCGAGCGAGGGGCACGGCCGTGGAGGAGAGGTGGCGCGTGTGGAGGAGGTGGCGCGGCGGACGTCGACGGCGGCGGCGGGGCGCGGCGTGGGGCGCGGCGTGGAGGTCGGGCAGCCTGCCGGCGTCGTTTCGCTCTGCGTCGCGCCTTCTCTGGTCCTTAGTCGATTTTGCCTGAATGGGGAAGAAGAGAGGGCGCGGGCAGTTATAGCAGCACTCATTGGTCCCGGTTGCTGGCAAGAACCGGGACCAAAGCTCTTGCCAGGAACCGGGACCAATGAGTGGGCAGTTAATGCCAGATCAAAGCGGGATCCACGGACTCTTTGGTCCCGGTTTTTGCTAGAAACCGGGACCAAAGAGTCTTTTTTCAAAATTATTTCGAACTTTTCAGTTCTGAAATTTTGTTCCCGCCTTTTTTTTTCTTAGTTAGGTGTTTGGATATGAATTTCAAATGGTTTTGGATCTGAAAAGACTTTCAACATGAAAAGTTATTAAATTTGAATAAATAATCCAAAACCATTTTCTGTTTTCTAAAATAATTATTCTAACTATACAAACTGTTAACCATTTTGCCATTTTCAATTAAAAATGCATTAACTTTATTGCATATTTTGAATTGACAAAACTTTCAACATGAAAAGTGTTTGAATTTGTATAAATAATCCAAAATCAATTTTACATTATTATTGTCATTTTCAATTTAATATGGATAAATTCATATCTTTAAATCCGTAAGTCGAAACTCGACTAATAATATGTATAAATCGATCAAAAATGATTAAGTAAGATTTATGATTAAGTAATAATAATTATTAAGTCAGTTAATTCTATTTTTGGTGTTGTAAAATCCCATGGCAAGCAGAAGTAAATGCAGAACAATTTCAGTGAACCTATATTTATAATATGTAATAATAATTATTAATGCAGAACAGCTTCCCGCGCAATTAACTCTGAACCTTCACACTCGAGGTGTTGTCATGTCAACCTAATCCTCAACACTTCAAGAGTCTCGAGCTCTCCGATCGCCTGGGTAGAGAATGGCCGACAGCTGGAAACCGGAGGCTACTGCATGCACTCTGTATTATGGTTTTCACCACATAAAGGTTTAATACATTACTACACATCACATAAAGGTTTAATACATTACATTGATTTACATAAAAGCCATGAACCCTTCTTCGCGTATGATCGCTTCGGCCGTAACCATGGAGCATCTTCATTATTTAACGGGATGCTTGGGTCATTCTCACTGTGAAGGGCGGAATTTCATCAAACTTATCATAATCTGCTGACATGTCTGTCTTGTCCTCGACTCCCACGATGTTTCTTTTCCCTGAAAGAACTACGTGACGCTTTGGCTCATCGTCTGATGTATTCGTTTGCTTGTTTTTTCTTTTTTTCGGTCTGGAGGACATGTCCTTCACATAGAAAACCTGAGCCACATCATTGGCTAGGACGAATGGTTCGTTCTTGTAACAACCAAGATTCTTGAGATCCACTGTTGTCATCCCGTACAGCTGGTCTACCTTTATCCCTTCTCCATTCATGTTGACCCAACTGCACCGAAACAAAGGGACCTTAAAAGTAGGTCCATAGTCAAGTTCCCATATCTCCTCTATGCGACCATAGTATGTGTCCTTTTGCCCATCGTCGTTTGTTGCATCAAAGCGGACACCACTGTTCTGGTTGGTGCTCTTTTTATCTTGGGCGATCGTGTAAAATGTATTCCCATTTATCTCGTACCCTTGGAAATTCAATACAGTCGAAGATGGTGACGCGGCCAACAAGTAGAGCTGATCTCCGACAGTGGTGTCATTCATGAGCTGTAATCGCAACCAACTGCCGAAGGTCTCCATGTGTTTTTCTTTAATCCAGGAGTCATCCTTCCCCGGGTTCTTGGAGCGTACATAATTCTTGTGTTCCTCGATATACGGAGCCACGAAGGTGGAACTTTGTAGAACTGTGTAGTGTGCTTGAGTTAAAGAATGCCCGTCCCTACATATCAGTGCTTTCTTTCCTAGCGTGCCTTTTCCACTCAGTCTCCCCTCATGCCGCGATTCAGGAACACCAATCGGCTTAAGGTCAGGAATAAAGTCAACACAGAACTCAATGACCTCTTCTGTTCCATAGCCCTTGAGATGCTTCCTTCTGGCCTAGCACGGTTATGAACATATTTCTTCAAGACTCCCATGAACCTCTCGAAGGGGAACATATTGTGTAGAAATACAGGACCGAGAATGGCAATCTCGTCGACTAGGTGAACCAGGAGATGCGTCATAATATTGAAGAATGATGGGGGGAACACCAACTCGAAGCTGACAAGACATTGGACCACAGCCTTCTGTAAACTTGGTAGAGTTACTGGATCGATGACCTTCTGAGATATTGCATTGAGGAATGCACATAGCTTCACAATGGGTACTCGAACATTTTCCGGTAGAAGCCCCCTCAATGCAACCGGAAGCAACTGCGTCATAATCACGTGGCAATCATGAGACTTCAGGTTCTGGAATTTTTTCTTTGCCATATTTATTATTCCCTTTATATTTGACGAGAAGCCAGCCGGGACCTTGATACTGCTCAGGCATTCAAAAAAGATTTCCTTCTCTGCTTTGGTAAGAGCGTAGCTGCTTAAGTATTGACGCCCTTTATCCGTCTGCTTGTTGTATGGGTCTTTCATACGTTGCTGGTCTGCCCGTGCTTCCGGTGTATCTTTTGTCTTCCCATACACGCCCAGGAAGCCTAGCAGGTTCACGCAAAGATTCTTCGTCACGTGCATCACGTCGATTGAAGACCGGACCTCTAGGACTTTCCAATAGGGTAGCTCCCAGAATATAGAGCACTTCTTCCATATGGGTACGTGGTTGTCAGCGTCATTCGGAACAGATAGACTGCCAGGACCCTTTCCAAAGATTACTTCTAAATCCTTGACCATGTCATATATAACATCACCATCAGGGAGGTTAGGCTTCTTCCGGCGATCTGCCTCACCGTTGAAATGCTTGCCGGGCTTTCTTACGGCATGACGTTCGGAAGAAATCGACGATGCCCCAGGTACACATTCTTGTTTCCCAAATGTATACTTTCAGTCTTATCTAAACAGTGCGTGCATGCATTGTATCCCTTGTTTGACTGTCCTGAAATGTTACTAAGAGCAGGCCAATCATTGATGGTTACGAACAGCAACGCTCGTAGGTCAAATTCCTGTTGTTTGTGCTCATCCCACACACGTACACCTGGTTCGGACCACAACTGCAAAAGTTCATCAACTAATGGCCTTAGGTACACATCAATGTCGTTGCCGGGTTGCTTCGGGCCTTGGATGAGCACTGGCATCATAATGAACTTCCGCTTCATGCACAACCAAGGAGGAAGGTTGTAGATACATAGAGTCACGGGCCAAGTGCTATGACTGGAGCTCTGCTCCCCAAAAGGATTAAAGCCATCTGTACTTAGACCAAATCTTAAGTTCCTTGCGTCATCTGAAAATGTCGGGAACTCTCTGTCGATTTTTCTCCACTGGGACCCATCGGCGGGGTGTCTCAACTTCCCGTCTTTCTTACGCTCTTCTTTGTGCCATCGCAACAACCTGGCATGCTCTTTGTTTCTGAACAGACGTTTCAACCGTGGTATTATAGGAGCATACCACATCACCTTAGCAGGAACCCTCTTCCGGGGGGCTCGTCATCGCCCTCAACATCACCAGGGTCATCTTGTCTGATCTTGTACCGCAGTGCATTGCATACCGGGCATTTATCCATATTCTCGTACTCACCGCGGTACAGGATGCAGTCATTAATGCATGCATGTATCTTCTGCACATCTAATCCTAGAGGGCAGATAGCCTTCTTTGCTTCGTATGTAGTCTCGGGCAATTCGTTATCCTTTGGAAGCTTCGGCTTCATTATTTTCAGTAACTTCTCAAATCCCTTGTCAGAACAACCAGTCTCTGCCTTCCATTTCAGCAGTTCCAGTGTGGTACCGAGCTTTGTGCTGCCATCTTCGCAGTTTGGGTACAGCAACTTTTTGTGATCCTCAAGCATGGCCTCCAACTTTAGCTTCTCCTTTTCTGTATCGCATTCTCGCTTTGCATCAGAAATGACCCCACCAAGACCATCAGCGGGCTCATCTGATGCCCGATGTTCACCTCTTCTTCTTCAACGTCTTCCATTACAGTATCACCGCATTCCTCAGGGAACATAGGATAGTTGTCATCATCCTCCTCTTCTTCATTGTCTTCCATCCTAACCCCTCTTTCTCCGTGCTTGGTCCAACAATTATAGCTGGGCATGAAACCTCCGAATCACGTGGTCTTGAATTTCTCGGGTCAGAGTACTCCCTGACGTTCCGACACTTCTCACATGGACAAGGCATAAAATTATTCACTTTGTTTGCCTCAGCCACATCGAGAAATTTATGCAGGCCTGCAATAAACTCGGAACTGCGTCGTTCGCCGTACATCCATCGCATCCGTGCATCCATCTGCATCATATATAATTAAGTTTATCAAATACCATTACAATAACATCTTGAATAGTGAAATGACCACCGTACATCGACACGTGCAATATTTCTGTATCAATTACAGATGAAAAGGATAAGTTGCTAACCTCGGCCGAGGATATCATCTTGTGTGAACTTAAGTGTGGCTCGGGCATTTCATCGAACACATCTTGTGCGTGGCAAAGAAAAAAAACTAGCACCCACTTCCCACCAATCCAACCAGAAAAAAAAACAGAGAGAGAGAGAGAGGGGGGTGGGGGTTTATATAGGCAGGGGAGGTATTGGTCCCGGTTCTTGGTAAGAACCGGGACCAAAGCTCCGCGCCACGCCACGTGGCCGGCTCTGGAGCTTTGGTCCCGGTTCTTGCCAAGAACCGGGACCAATGCCCACGGGGCCCTGGCATCTCGAACCGGCACTGGTCCCGGTTTTTGGCTGAACCGAGGCTAATGGCAAACAGGACTCCCGACGAAAGGTCCTTTTTCTACTAGTGACTGGAGCAACAATAGCAATCTTCTCATGCTACCCTTCTACGCCGACGACATCACGGCGCACGCGGTGCACACAGGTGCGGCGCCGCACGAACACGAGATCGTTGTCTCCGTACGTTCCAACCATACTAACCAAGAAAGTGCTACCTTCTCTTTTGGCACGACGAGGCGCGAGTGGACGCATCGCGTGCCCTTCGAGAAAACAGCGGGCTGGATGCTGCACGGTGAGTGGCTCCTGCCGATCGTCGGCCACGCCCACTATGATGGCAACCTCCACAAGTGGCTCGGACTCCACCTGGCCGATGGATACAAGTGTCGGCCCGACGGGTACCTCTGCGCCGGCAATGTCATGTCCGCCCCGTCTGAGTGGAAGGTTGGCAATGAGAAGTTGTGCTGCATCGACGAGGACACCGCAGCTGGTTGGATCCATGTGGATGCCAAGCTCGTGCCCATGGAGTCGACCGACGAAGCCGGCACTGAGTACTGCCTAATGGAGCGGCTGCAGCCTGAGGAGTGCTTGGGCGAGGGCGATAAATGTCTTCTCCGGCTTACCACTTTCCGTGTCAAGAGCGGCGAGAACGGAGAGCCTGTGGCCACGCCTAGCAGGCCGGCTCGCTCTTACAAAGTGTAAAGGTACAATAGGTTTTTCAAAGCTCAAGTGTTCTGGATGTAATTTGCCATATGTGTGCTTCGAAATTTACAGTACCTTCAGAAATTCAGAGTTTCAGCCAATAAAAGAAGTGTGATGGTTTTGCAAGTTTGGTAATTAATTACCGCTCATGTCAAGCATCACAAGTCATGATTCAGCGGAAATTTCACTAACTCCTCTTGCACTTTTTTCTGACCGTTGTATTATTGACTAGGAGAACCGGGTGTTGCGTCGTCTTCCCCGTCTCCAGCAAGACCATTCTCGTGTTAGTTAAGCCAAGTGTTTCGCTTCCTTATATGATACTCACGAAATGAGCCAAATGCCCAATCGCCATCCATCCGTGGCTTAGACTTGAGGTGTGCCTAACAAAGCATCAGAGATCACACGACCAAAAAAAAAAGAGGAGCTCCGACGCGCCCCGCTACGCACGAGTCATGGCCTCATGGGGAAACCATAGTGCCATCGCCAGGAACCCCTCCTCCTCCCCCTCTGCCCTCCCTCGCCGCTGCCAGAGAGTGGGTACGGTCAGGCGAAGCCCGGTCGGTGGAAGCAGCCAGACAGAGGCATTGTGCGACGGCTGGGCTCTGTGCAGCGACGCCTAGACATGGTGCACGCAGGGGAGGCTCCGTGGCAACCAGTGTGCTTTGGGTGTCGCCAGCGACTTGAAATAGGCTCACCCAGATCTAGCGTTCCGGTGTGACCCAAGCTCGACGGCGGTCACGTTGGCTCGGCTTGCGTGGGAGCTCAAATGGTGGACCGCTACACCTGGTGGTCAGGTTTGTAGGCACTACTAGAAAATAGTGTAGAAAATAGTATAGTAGTTGGATGTCGATTTTACTACTGGTGGCGTGTACTGGCCACGACACTATAGTATATCGCCACTGGTAAATGTTACTGGCAGCAACATACAAACTAAACTAGTGACGTACCTCTGATACACCACTAGTACCAGATATACTAGTGGCGTGCCACCCGCCCCACTAATGTAATTTTGAAAATAAAAGATGTTGCTATTATTGATTTTAACAACAATATTATATGATAGAACCAGATGAAATGTATTATTAACAACAATATTATAATAGTTTAACGCAATAATATTTTAACTTAGCACTTAAACATGCCACACTAGTACCATAGAATACTAGTAATACTTTGATAAGCAAGAAGAACTACGGTCCGCTAAATCAGCTACATTTCTAAAACCCCTAACTCAACTATCTATTACCATTTCTAAATCAATTAACTGCATTTCTAAATCCGCTAAATCAACTATCTATTATCATTTCTAAATCAATTAACTGCATTTCTAAATCCGCTAAATCAACTATCTATATTATCATTTCTAAATAACCAACTAGATCTAAAAAATAAATAGAGAGAGGACCGAGGATCATTACCTTGGAGGTTCGATGGCGGCGGCGGCAATGGCCACGTAGCAACAGGCGGCGCCGCGGGGGCGATAGGAATAACTTCTCCTTCAGTTTCTCTAGAAAGACACATAGATTTCAAAGTTTGTATGCTATTGAAGCATTAGAATTAACTAGGAAATGTGCCCGTCCATTGCAACGGGAGAGACAAATCTGGTTGGAGAGACGCACAAACTAAATTTTAATTGGTACAGCCGCCTCCCGTCGCTGGTTTGCACGAGAGATTAAAAAAATATCACAGTGCAATTTTTCAATATAATCCACTTCAACATTGGGTTATCCACAAATGGTTCTAAGCATACATTCATAAAACACTGTCTATAACAAAATTACACTATTCATGAAAAAAATCTCCAAGCTTATGAGCTTCTCGTATCAATTTTTAGCTCAGCTCAACATAAACTTATAAGTTTCGCAATTTGATAGTACATCGCGAGGAAAAGGTCTTCAATTCTTACTTTCTTCTCCGCGACTTAGTTTAAGCCAGTGCTTGAACAATCTTACCGTGACTTCTCCTCCATCTAAAATGCTTCAAGAAATCATATTACACTGGTCTAGAGCCATACCTCGGATGCTTCACAATAGGCAGTGGCGGAGCTAGCTCATTGATAGAGCCTGGGCAAAGTCCAAGTGAACTTGCTTTGACAGATTTTTGCCCTTACAAAACTTTGATTAACACCTCAAGTCCTATAATTATTAAAGGGTAATCACCAGCTTAGACCGGGCAGCTGCCCGGGCATGCCGGGCCCTAGCTCCGCCCCTGACAATAGGGCCTGAAGTTTGTACATAACCTGGAAGTATCAGTTCCCCTTTTTTTCACAAGGTTAGAAAGTACTGCACATAATTTTTTAAGTTAACTAACCGTCTTTCTTTTTTCTAAAATAACAACTGTTAGCTCATATCTAGGAATAGTAGTATTTTGACCAGAAATGTTTTTTTTTTGTGAGTTCAGAGATGAGTTACTTCGTGCAATTCGAAAATAAAATTATAAGAATGAAGCAGTAAGAGGATATATACCATTTAAAAGCGAGCACACTCCGATGGCAAGACTTCACACACTGCCGAAAAGTTAGTATATTTTGCTTTTGACTGCAGAAAATGGAACACAACGGTGACAGAACCATCGTTGAGGATTTTGCCAACCGGCCTTTGAAAAATACAAAATACCCCTGAATCAATTGCTTTGGCTGATTCACTGCTAGCACCTACCATCTCGAAAACATCTAATGTTTCTGAATGTTCTGAATCAATTGGTTCAGAATCAAGTGATCCGCGATCGTCTCCATCACCAACCATGTCTCTCCTCCTCTCCTCTGAGACTCTGGAGAGAGCCAAAACGTCTGCAAAATCATTTATTAACCGGCAATTTGGCATCGATCAGTAGATTCGTCTGCCTTTGTGCTCGCCTCAGGTCCATCTTCCAAATCTGTATATTTCAACGCTGCTGCAGCTAAAGGATGCCTCCACGCGTACACGTTCCCAAAATATTGGACAATGTTAGATCATCAGATTTTCATCGCCATGTAGGTCACAGGATCCACAATTATAAAACCGGATACAGTATTTACCAGCGGTTCAGCATTCTGCACGCCAGATTGTATCTGGGAGAGCCTCTGCTTCTTCTTCTCTGTGGAGATCTCACTTTGCTAGACGAAACTAACAACCAGAAAAAAAGAAGAATCTCCACATAGAGTTGGAGTGGACATGAGGCCAGACTGGCGGTTGAGCACGCACCTCCATCGAGAGCAAAGGCGGGGGTGCACTTGCGGTAGAGGGAAGCAGAGACCTCGCAGTACTGGCGCTCGTAGCACTCGAACACCTCGCTCATGTCTGCTCCCCTCGATCGCCTCCGTCCGCCCGAACAAATCCCCTTTTTTTTCCGAATTCTGTGCCCAAATTGCTCCGCGACCATGAATCAAGCAGAGACAAAATCGACGAGGATTTGGACCGGACCACTTGGCGAGGAGGTGGCAACGACGGACTCGGGGCTTGAGGATACCTTCCATCCAAGGTCCGCGGCGGCCAGCCCTGCGCCTCTAGGCTGGAACAATGTTTGGGAGTACGTGTTGCCGCTGCCGGCACCGAGGTTGAACTGCCCAAAGTTCTTCCCTTGATCCGCGTCCTCGACTCCTCGTCATCCTCTTCCTCCTCCCATGTCCGTCGATCTGTCGGGCGTTCTAGGCAAAGCAGGCGGTGCTGGCCGGCGGGGGCGGCAGCGATGGGTTCTGGATCGATTGGCCGATGATTTATATAGTCATAGTTCACATGATAAAATTAGAGGGATTGCAATAGTGTTCGGATCGGTGCTCCAATCGATACGACATAGGAAACGTGACGTAGGAAACGGAGGCTCTTGAAGCCGGCCCACACCCAGCTATTGATCAAGGGAAGTAAACACCCGAGGGTGGGCTGTGGTGGCTGGAAGTTGCTTTGACGCGGAAAAAAAAGAAACGAATCGGTACATGACTTATGGGTGGCAGTGATGGGTAATTTGTGTGAACTTTAGGGATATTTTCAACGACGTACGAGAAGAAGTTTTAATACTTTTATTATTAGGTATAGAAAATGTGTGGAAACTACTTCAGAAACTTTTTTATACCATGTAAATAGATATAATGGTATATTCCGAGTAAATACCTTTTCACATATTTATATTGCTCAACAAAATTTAAATATATTTTTCGTAAGTGGATGTTCTAGTGTACTGTTCACGTGCAAAGTTTAAAGATTGTATTGTACTTGTTAGTTTGGGCCTTTGGGGGAAATAACAAAAGAAACTTTTAAAAAATGTGAGTGTGCAGGTGAGTCCTTGCTTAGATACATATTTCCCTGTAATTTGTAAGGGTATGTAGGTGATATTTTTAAACGTAGTTATTGTTTTGTTTTGTATCAAATATTGTGTACGTGTTGGGTTACGTTTGGACTTAGAGTTGTATTAGGTGTGGATAGGATACGAGTAGTATCAGAGTCGAACTCTTGTACATGGGCCTCCCATATTGAGGGGAGCACCACACGTGTAACCTATGACGACTTGATAGCAACAGGCACGCAGGGAGAGCCGCGGCTTGTGCCGGCGCCTAGAGCGGCCAGGGTTGCGGTATCAGTGGGGAGGAGCACCCGTAGTCATGCACCGCAGATGTAGGCGAGTTCGCCGAACTGCGTTAACAAATCTCGGTGTCGTTATCTTGCTGCGGATTGGTTGGTTCTCGGTAGATCAATATTGCGCTACGACAACAACAATTGGTATCAGAACAAAGAGCAAGGTTGAAGGGTGCGGATTGTTGATCTAGAGGCTGCCAAAGTTGATTCGTTGGTTTCGTTTCGTCGTGGCGGTCGATCGAGGGACACCAGCGCGATATCAGAAGGGGCGGCGCAAAAGCAATCTGAAAAGCACGTGCTCAAAGGCGGATCAGATCGGAAGCAGGCTACTGGGGGCCGTCGCGCGTCGCCGATACGCGTAGATCGATTGTTTCGATCTGAGGAGGTGCGGCGCGCATGTGGCGTAGCGGTAGCGGCAGCAGAGACAACAACGTGCACGACATCAGGGCAGACGTGGCCTCGGCAGGGCTGTTTGGTCGATCGGGCAGGAGCTTGGGTATTTACTCGTGAAATAGACCGTGCATAGTGGTACACGTATGCAGGAAGTCTTCTATGGAGTGTCTTTGTTTTTTGTTCTTTGTTTTAGACATGGATTGTGTACCGGATGGCAGCGGAATTAAGACGCGGAGTCGCAGGTTCACGGGAAGATTGACAAGGTTAGGTCAATGTTATTTGATCTAAGCGTTGTATGGGCGACCCACGATGATTTAGCATGGGCCAAGTTGATTAAGATGGACTGGATGCGGCGAGTGACGACGTGCTGGAGCGTGTCGTGAGGATCATGCATACACAGGGTGCCGGACAGTGCGAGGAAGGTGTACTGGGCACAGGGTGGAGCATGGGTGCAGTTGGATACGTTCGGCTGGGTCGGACTGGACAGTCTGACAGATCGACGGGAGGTCGGTCGGACAGAAGACGGTGAAGATCGGCGACAACGACGTAGGAGCGTGAGGGCTGATGGTGTCCGTATTCTGTGGCGTGGAAACACGTGACGCATGGTTATGCGTGCTTCGACATGCGATGGCGCGGGGCCGATTCAAGATGGAGCGCTTATGGGATCTTGAGGTAGGCGGGGCGTGGGATGGACTGATCATCTACCATGGAGTCATGTTGAAGGTGGAGCTGGAGTCTCTGAGGGGAGATTTCACTCGGCTGATGGAGGGGCTACGGCGTAAGTGCACGGAGAGTCGAAACCTAGTCAGCGGGAAGGCGAGAAGCACTGGTCGGACTGGACGTCAGGGTTCGAGAGATACGTGGAACTCGGCATCGGTCGGGTATGACTGATGGTTGTCTGCGGTGGGGCCTGACGTGGTGTGGGTTAGCGACCCAAGAGATCTTGGCCAAGATTACGGATCCTCGACGCGGTTATAGCGGCGAGACGTGCGGTAAGCATGGGACACGGCGACAGACCAGGGCACAGGCGGTCAGACATATGGTCAGATAGGTGTGCAGGGGTGCTGAAACAGTGTTGGCGAGTACCGGATTCAAGTTGGTGACTAGGTCTATGGAGATTGACGTCAGGTGATAGACAGGAGTCGACCATGGGGAATCTGAGAAAGTGTTGGAGTGTTTGAAATGTCAGAAGCGTGGAGGGTACATGGCCGTATATTCTGTGATGTTCAGTGCACATGGCAAAGTGTGGATGACTAGATACAGAAGGAGGCGGAGTGCTATAGCTGTGGGACATGTAGAAGACTATCTAGGATGAGACGACTGTGAATTTGACTCAGAGTGACTAAAAGGCGACGGTGAAGTTTTTTCAAGTTGGAAGCATTTTCACGCTGATCAGTGATCGGTGTGTGATGATGTTGAAACGGGAAGAAGAGACTACAGTTGCAGGTGGAGTCACGTGGAGTCTGCGAGTAGCAGTGGAGCTCATGGAGACAACTCAAGTCCGGAGTACATGGAGGTTTGACGCATTGACGAATTCAAGTTGGTGGACAATATTCGCCAAGGTGGAGTTTGTTGTGTTTTGTGTCAAATATTGTGTACGTGTTGGGTTACGTTTGGACTTAGAGTTGTATTAGGTGTGGATAGGATACGAGTAGTATCAGAGTCGAACTCTTGTACCTGGGCCTCCCATATATTGAGGGGAGCACCACACGTGTAACCTATGACGACTTGATAGCAACAGGCACGCAGTGAGAGCCGGCGGCTTGTGCCGGCTCCTAGGGCGGCCAGGGTTGCGGTATCAGTGGGGAGGAGCGCTCGTAGTCATGCCCCGCAGATGTAGGCGAGTTCGCCGAACTGCGTTAACAAATCTCGGTGTCGTTATCTTGCTGCGGATTGCTTGGTTCTCGGTAGATCAATATTGCGCCTACGACAACAACAATTATTTTAATATTTCTCTAAATGGAATAGGAGCAGCTCAAAATATGATCGAGGGAACCCTCGTGTCAAATTGTACACTATTTGATTTCCTGAAACTTAAAAAGAATGGTGGAACAACGTAATCACTCAAGTGGTGGAACAGTACTCCGCGCATTCATGTTGCAAATATGCAACAAATTAATCGTGCATGAGCACTTGCCTTATCGAGGGCTGAGATTAATCAACCATCGGTCGCTGATTCGCGGCAGCCGGCCGCATATCAAGATCAACCAGTATTTGTCGTTCTCCCGTCAAAAAAAAGTATTTATCGTTCCTACTCGTCGACCGGTCTTTCCAAACCCTAACTTCCGGCCGGCCGCCGGCAATACAATGCTAGCGTTGCGATCCTTCTTCAGTCGGCCACAACCTCTGCTCTCCCGTCTCCGGCAAGTCCACCGCAAGCCAAGCCAACTGGCCACCGTTCTTGGCAACAGGAACCTGATCGATTTTGAGGGATACGCATCCAACAGCTCCGATGGAAATTCTCACACGGAGATCAACCAGCAGCATCCTAGCTCGGTCCGCGGCGGCGGCAACGAAACAGCATCTGTACGTGGTGCTGGATGACCACAAGGACGGCTACGGCATCCACAAGCTGGACATGGCCGGCGACGTTGGCGATCTCAACGGCTCTGGGCCGCACCTCCCAGAGCCTCCGGTCCTCCGTGTGGCGTTTCCAGCAGTCGGCGAGCTTGCGCAGTTCGCGGCCGTGGGCAGTAGCATCGTCCCTGTAGGCACCAGCCCCAGCATGTCCCAGTGGGAAAAGGACGACATGGGCGGCGTCCTCATCTACGACACCAAGACCACGGCGCAGGTCGTCTCACCTCAGCTCCCAAAGAGCCTTGTCTACGGCTACGAGGCAGCCATGGCCGTCGGGAACAGGCTGTACATGCTCGAGTCGTGTGGTTCGTTGGAGTCCTGTTGTCGGTGTCATGACTGGTGCGACTCGGGCTTGCACTGCCTGACCTCTGATAGCGGAGGCGGCGTCCATGGCGACGAGGACAAAAAGTTCTGGGGTTGGCTGCCGTTGTCGCCTTCCTCGCCGTGGTGCTGGAACCATAACGACTTTCTTCTGGCCCTTCCGTTTAATGCCCGTAACATCACCGCGCAGAGCACGAGATCTTCGTGTCCGCGAGTTCCACGTGGAACAGCAATCTGGGTGCTACCTTCTCTTTCGGCAGACACAACTGGGCACACCGCGGCGACTGGGAGCTGCCGGTCGTCGGCCATGCCCACTACGACGGTGAGCTCGACACATGGCTCGGCCTCCACGCCGTGGACCAGGGAAACAACCGACGCACAGACGGATACCTCTGCACCGGCCATATCACATCCGCCCCACCGGAGTGGAAGGTTGGTAGGGAGAAGTTGTTCCGCCTCAACGAGGACAGTGCGGCAGGCTGGAGCCACATCGATGCCAAGCTCGTGCCTACCTCGCCGCGGGTGAAGGCCGAGCCGAGTACTGCCTCATGGAGCGCCTGCGCCCTGAGGGAGACAAGGATGAGGAGTCCTTGGGCGACGGTGATAAGTGTCTGCTCTGCCTGACCAATTTTCGTGTCGAGTACGGAGAGGACGGTGAGCCTGTGGATCGCCGACCGACTCGCTCATACAAAGTGTCAAGGTATAATAAGGATTTTGATGCTCAAGTGTTTTGTATGTAGTTCGCGGAGCGTGACCTTGTTGGCTTCCTTCTCGATCGTAGTAGTACCTAGTGGACTTAGTTTGAGAAATAGGTTCGAGTGGTAATTTGGTTGGTGAGGATCTTTTTCATGGGACTAAACAACACCAAATATTTGGTTTGGGCCCAAAAGCGGTTAAAAGCCATTCTGCATTCAGTGGGCGCACCGACCCTGTCCACTTCCCTCTCGTAAATTATCTTTCATCTTTCTCTCGCAAAAAGTATTTTTTTATTTTCGGTCTCTCGATGTTATTAGCCATTGACAGAGTCTACCACCAAAATTTTGTCTGCGGTACCAAATTAAGAACATGGCTCATTGCCTGGTGATGCGACTCTCCCAAGTATCCTTTTCCAGAGTGCTTTTGTTGTGAATCCATACGCCCGCGCAGAGAGGTGTGTCATTTGACCACACGTCGCCCAAGTTTAGTGTTCGTCTTGCTCAAACAACTACGCAAGTTTAGCTAGCTAGCTCATTCCCAATGCCTACAATTTCCACGGATTAATTCGTGACAAGTATGCACCAGAAAAATCCTATATACGACCATACAATTGTACCCTGTCATGCATGCCTTCACATTCAAGCATATCATCTTCTATTAACTCATGCACATTGATTCAGCAAGTCGTGAGAATAATCTAGTTGTTTCTCTCTACTATATTTGTCTCATTTCCTCGTTCTTGAAACACATAAAATTCACTACGAGTATTATTTATCAAAAATAATTCCAACTTGAACTACGAGTATATCATAGTTTGTACCCCAAATTAGAGAAACATAGATATTCTTGCGTGATTCTATCATTTCTATGCAATGGCACAAAAAAGTTGGAAAATCCAAACCGTACCTTGGAATGGAAATGAGGAAACATTTGGCACTGTTTTGAAAGAAACAAATCACATAAATAAAGAAGAAAAAAAATGAAAAACCTATGTAAAGCTTTCTTTTACTCTACTAGTTTAAAGGATAAATCATAAACTTATAATACCACAATTTCAGGTACCAATTCGCATCCACGGCGTGCCAATTCGCGTCGAGATAGCACATTGGACGCGTCAATTCGTGTCCAAAACGCTCTATGGCAAGGCACGAATGTATGAATGCATGTAAATATCGAATTATCGCACTTGTTTGCGTACAAGATAGTTGTGAAAATGTCTAGATGGATCACACCGTCATACCGGGTTCTCAGTTTGGGGTCCATTGATCAAACCGTCAATGCACATAAATTGTCCAATCCTGCATCAAGATTTGTGCAAGCGTACACAATGATTTTACTTTAACAGAACATTTTACATATTTACAATGCACTACAAACATTAAAAATTGTAAATCGGCATAATTCTATTGTACCTTTCACCTAGGAAGTTTTAAGATTTTATGTTTTGTTTGGTAGAAACAAAAAGGAAAACTAGAAAAAAACGTGGTGTAGTAGGTAGGTGAGTCCATGCTCAATCCTAACTTTCCAAAAAAAGGTTAAGTCGTACAACCTCACACAAGCTTCACCTCAAAAAATCACATGCCACTTGGAGATCAGCATCTTCCAAAAAAAAAGTTAACTACATAATGGAATGGTGTGATTTTATTATTCGAACGATAAAAAAGATGACGTAGACAATTTGATGGCTAAAGAAGAATGACGTGGATGCTTGCATATGGAGATACTCCTTCCATTCTAAATTAGATGATTTTCATTTGTCAAAATGTGGATGTATATAATTGTAACATGTCTAGATACATCTACATGTGAGTAAATGGAAGTTATATAATTTGGAACGGAGGGGGTAGAAAACAAGTAACAAATATTGGTGGAATGATATGGATAATTGGATGGATAAGTTGCATGCTGAAGTAGACTAACATTCCCCTGAAAAAATAAACTAACATTAATTGCAGTTAGTGATTTTTGCTTTATAAGAAGTATTGATATATTCTGAAAAAACCCGAAACCCCGAATTTCATTTCATAAACCCATATACTCTGACCAGTTCGTTTCTAGTCTTGCCCACTTGTTCTTGGAGGCCATATGCGGCAAAGATGAACACTCTTTATGCTTTACTGCGGCCCAGTCGTCTGAGGGCCGAAAGGCTGATTCCAGGCGGCCCATATACAGCAGAGCAGAGGCGATTTCACTCATCACTCCTCCTCTCCCACCCCTGGAAAAAAACTCACTCCTCCTCTCCCACTCGCTCCTTCAACCGCAACCATGTTTCTTTCACATCGTCCTCTCAGCGGCATTCCACCTCCTCCGACCCTCCGCTCCCCGCGCTGGCCTCGGTCTCCACGCACGGTAACTCCACCTCTCCGCCTCCCTTGCTCTTCAATGGTTTCCTTCTCGTTGCTTTTCCCATTGGCTCGTTGGAAGTACTGGCGTCCATCTGCTCTAGCGCCCGCAAACTGTTCGTCGAATTGCTCGTGGTAGTCTGGCCAGCATAGCACTATGATAGAATGCATAGATTTATTAGGTATATTGGAAGTAGGGTAATGAAGTAGACACGGAACTAGATTATGGTCCTGAATCTTAAGCAATCCGATGGTGGTGTCAGGCTATTTACTTACCGCTGCATCTGTTCTGTTCCAGTCTCACCTGAATCTTTATGTACTCCATGTGCGCACCTGCACTGTGCATTATGCCAACTGTTCAACGTTTCCCGGACACGCTGTTTCCTTATTCCGATTTGTGCCAAAATGATGAGTTAGACTCGCTTCGACTTGTTCAAACACTACTACTGAACTGAAGATGCTTTCCAGTTTGCGTTCCATATGAAGGTCATAATAAGAACATCGAACATCTACTTTGCAGTCTTTGATCGGTAGGCAGTAGCTCATAAATGAAGCTTTTTTTTTTTTTTTGCTTCCTTTCTTTTATTCAATGTGCCAGCTCCAATGTTTCTTAGTCTCGCAGGAATCGCCCCGGCGGCATGCCATCCCACATTGTGGCACTTCATGGAACACTCCAAGAATACCTCAAACTGAAGCTACAATAACTGAATCTTCAGTAGCTCTCCAAGATGGTACTGCCCTCTGGTTCAGGCACTGAAATCAACTGCAGCTCAGGACGTGTCCTGCTTTCACTTCCCTGGACACAACAGAGGGAAAGCTGCTCCCTCTTTGCTGTCGAACCTCATTGGCTCTAGAGCATTTTCGCATGACTTGCCTGAGCTACCGGAGCTCGATGACCTCTTCTACCCTAATGGTGTGATTTTGGACGCACAGAACCGAGCAGCTCAACTATTTGGATCGTCTAAAACTTGGTTCTTGGTCAACGGGAGTACCTGTGGGATACAGGCTGCGGTGATGGCTACCTGCTCCCCCGGTGACTACCTCGTTATACCTCGAAACTGTCACATTTCGGTGATCTCTGCGCTTGTTCTGTCCGGTGCGGTGCCTAAGTATATAGTTCCAGAGTACAATTCTGGATGGGATATTGCTGGTGGTGTAACGTCGTCACAGGTGGATGAAGCACTGAAGGACCTTCAGAAGGATGGGAAGAAAATAGGTGCTGTTCTTGTTACTTCACCGACCTATCACGGCATATGCAGCGATGTGCAAGGTATCGTTGATGTTTGCCATCCATTACGCATCCCAGTTATAGTTGACGAGGCACATGGTGCACACTTCAGGTTCCATGACAGCTTTCCAAGCACAGCGATTGAGCAAGGCGCTGATCTGGCTGTGCAATCCACGCACAAGGTTCTGAGCTCACTCACACAATCCTCAATGCTTCACATGGCTGGAGGTCTCGTCGACGCAGATAAAGTGAGTCAATGACTCCAGTTGCTCCAGAGCTCAAGCCCAAGTTACCTCCTACTGTCATCTTTAGATGCTGCAAGAGCTCAGTTGAGCGAGAACGTGAAATGTTTTGATGAACCAGTGGCTATGGCTTTTGAAACAAAAGACCAGCTGAGGATAATCCCAGGGATATCTGTCCTGGACTTGTCGGGCTTTGATTATGAATTCCCTGCCGTTGATCCGTTGCGTATCACACTAAGTGCTTCAGATCTACGTTTGTCTGGATACGAAGCAGATGACATTTTGGTCGAAGAGCATAAAATCATATCTGAGCTTGTCGGTACACAGGCAGTGACATTTGCTGTCAACTTAGGGACGAGAAGGCAAGATGTTGAAAAGCTTGTACAATATGCAAAGCTTCTATCAGAAAAATACTTCTCAGAAAAACAATCCAGATTTAGAAAACATAATTACGTTCATAGCCCATTTGGCAATTTCTCTGTCAAGCTGACTCCAAGAGAGGCCTTCTTTACAAAGAAAAGGAAAGTGTGCATTGAGGACAGCGTTGGCGAGATTTGTGGTGAGCTTATCTGCCCGTATCCACCAGGTATCCAGGTGCTGATTCCAGGTGAGGTCGTAACGCAGGATTCCCTGTCTTACTTAACTGACGTCAGAGACCAGGGCATAACAATCAGTGGAGCAGCTGATGGTGAACTCAACTCGATTATGGTGTGCAACTTGTGATGATTATTCTACCATATCAAGGTAACCATGTGGCAAAGATATTTCAGTGGTACACGGACTGATGAATCATGATGTGTCCGCGTAGTATGTGGGGTGATAAGCCCAAACAGAGCACAGTCAGCTTCTTTTTTCGACACATATGGACGACACTTGTACAAAGAACAATTAACTGCCTACTTGAACAAACATTAAGAGTACATCTCGTGTAGAAAGAGTTAGCTGTCAAGCTACAAGACGATCCTGAATTATAAGTATGGTCTATCCGCCTATGGCATGTGGCCTCCTGTGAGTTCCAAGCATAGACCATTGAAGGTGGAAGTTTTTTCCTATGAAGTGCCTTGGAATGTAATGATGATATCCTGCTTTTGTCCATAGTTCCTTTCAAGAAAACAAGTAAATTAGCCACTAAGTAACAGTTCCTCGGTGTTCCTTTCTTTTCCAGCTTCCCCCTTGGTTCTCTTCAGAACGCCGGGCTCGCCGGCTGCGGTTCACAGAGCTCAGGCATCAGGTGCAGTCTGTAGTCTGTACACCTTCATTGTTTTCTTTCAGCATGTTGCAAGGTTGCCTGGTTACTCAAGCAAGTACCCTACATGCTTTTGTAAGTCCCACATCAACTCAGCTGAAGAATTCATGGAAATTCCACAGAACGTGTACCGAAAGGGTAGCACATAGTGCATCATTGCGAATGCAACCACCATTTCTTTATTTGTGCAAGAATAACAGACTATACGTGACAATACTTCCAAATTAAGGCCTCCACCCGAACCTGGGGCTCGAAACAGGAGACTAAAGTAGCAGATTGTGGTTGCAAGAATTAGATTAGGGATTTAATCAGCTCATGCATGGCAATCACCAACCGAGAAAGTAATGTGGTGATGATGAATTGCTGATGATGATGATGCAGTTAGGTTTGTCACGGGCTGGCTTTTTGCCAGAAACAATGCTCACCATAAACAAAAAGGACTTGAGAGCTAACACTCTGCCCCCACTGTGCTGCTTGTTTCCTTCCCAGTGAATTAAGCACATATATAAAAACAAAACTTGAGCTGATCCTATCCTTCCCAGTGATCTAGTCCTGTTATGATGATAAACAACATGCCAGCAGCTTCACCCTTCAGAGTGGCTCCCATTTAGCAACATGTCGACAGAGGATTACAGGTGGGGCCAGACCATATGAACATTCATAGATGTATATTATATTCTCCCATTTATGAAAGATAACGTACTGTTTTTCCTGTTCACATTCTGAAGAAATCACGCTGCCTAATTAACCAATCTGTCACTGGAATCCAATTAATTGTTGTACTATATTCTGGCTCTACGTACTAATCCTAATCAATATAACTGCTAGTAGCAACGAAGCATCAACATCAGAAATATGTTTGCGTGAGCAGACTCAGAACCTCTGCGGGCTGCTAATCTGTCCGGAACTTGAAATGGGATTGAATACCTATAAAGAAGCTAGTAGTGAGTCACGTTCCAACAGTGGCACATTATTGCTGTATAAGAATACAGTGGCAACATTGTTAATCAGTGGTTGGTGATATTGACTAATTAATTAGCGCATCAACTTGGCTCAGTGGCCACGGATCAGAACTCACGGTTGACATGATTCTACCTGTTATACTGTACAGAGCAGTGGCTAGTGAGTATTTTGAGACAGTAGTGGCTAGCTAGTGAGTGAATTGTTATTAAAATGTGTAATTTATTTATAAATAAATTATATTTTTTTATTATTATTCTGGGAGTCCCTTGATATGCGCTGTGTATCTCTACACTCGATTACTCGTTGCTGTTGGATCATCTGAAGTTTTTATCTGGTCAACGTTTCAACTTGGTCGTCCTTCTCTAAGCTTAAAGTAGATTTGATAATGATTCTGTACTCACGGACTGCAAAGAACGATCATTTCCTTAGTGTAAGTGTAAGATTGGTCGTACCATCTAGCTAGGCCTATGATGAATAAATGAGTTAATCCGCCTTAACCATTATTCCAGTACATGCGTGCACGCATGCATGTACCAACACAGAAGGCTTGAATGCCTGCACGATTATTGTACCGGCAGCAGCAATTCATCCCCATCACTCCTGACAAGATTTTCACCATCTGGTTTAAGAGCAATTTAATTGGGAAGAAGAGGAGAGGGGCCCTTGGAGATGTGGAAATTAAGAAACTCCCACAATTAATCTATATACACAACTCCACATATGCATAATATAATATTTACACAAATCTATGCATATGCTTCTCATCTCACCCAGAGTTTAATAGAAAGAAAAATACCAAATGACAAGGTAATCAATCACCATCAAACACATGGAGACTAAAGTTGAGACCACTCATCTAGAATCGCATCACATAATGCATTGTTAATTAACAGCTCGAGGAGGAGGATGACAATGGAGGTATCTTGTATGAGCTGGTTCAGTTGGTGCAGGTGGTGGCGGTGCCGGCGCCGGCGTCCATGGCGATCTCGAGGTGGCGGAGGGAGAGGGAGGAGGGGAGGTTGAAGGCGCTGACCATGCCCATGCCCCCGACCTTGTTCAGCCCGTCCCAGCCTATGTGCCCGACGTGCTGCACGTCGGTTGGGTACCCGATCACGATCTCCCTCTCTTCATCCTCGTCCTCCTCCTCGCCGTCGTACGCCGCGAACACCTGCGACAGGCTCTTTATCCCCTTGATCAGCCGCTGCACCCCAGCCGAGACGATCCCCGCTGCCGCTGCCGCTTTCGCCTTCTCCTCGTTGGTGACGCCGGGTTCTCCTCCGGGGACTTTTTCTGAAATGGACCGCCGACCTGATGGAACGGCGACGTTCTGCTTTTGTTAGTACGTTCCCGTGAGATCGATCATGACATGAATTGCGACAAGGAGGAAGTATTTGATTTGATTACCCTGTGTTGTGGCAGTGGTGGTGGTGGTGGAGGAGGAGGGAGCCTCGGCCTGGAGCGGCTGCTTCTTCTCGAGCGGGTCAGCGACCGCCACGGCGGACTGCGACATGCAGCCGATGGAGAAGGGGAAGCCGCTGCCTCGGCGGTCCTTCATCGTGGCCGGAGACGACGACGGCCGACTGTGTGCAAGAGTACAGAGAGATTGGGTAGGAGAAATACGAAGAATGGTCTTGTGATCTTGGCTTTGGCAGCCGAGGGTACACGAGCGACGCGTCTTATAGCCAAGGGAGAAGAAGGCAAGGTTTGGTGAGAGAGAAAGACAGAAAGGCGTAGCGCGAGAAAGCAGGGAGAGACAGATACAGAGCCAGACCGTGGGTGATTTTTTGGTATGTTGGATCGTGGAGACCAATCACGATCCCGCTCAAAACGATCTTGATTTGATTTTTCTAATGGACCTAATCTTTTGTTGCTGATCTTGATGGCGTGCATCGCGTTAACATTCCTTTTCAAATGGAAATTTTGGCGTGAAACGGCCACGAAAGGGGGTTGGGATAGGGGATGCTGGGTGGGCTTGATTTGGCGCCATCAATTTTGCTAGTGCATGGAGCACAACGATCTCTCTCTCCTTTTTGTCTGGCTTAATCGTGCAGTCTCTCCTCTCTTAGGTCGTGTCATGCTTTATCTTTTTTTGAGGTAAACCCATCAAAATTCAAAGAGGGGAAGTGAGGATATGTGATTCACTTAGAGCATTTTCAACCGGACTGGGTTGACACCTACATGTCTAGGGACACAGGTCGGCCAACCCTCAAATGTCGGGGTTTGCATTTGTCCCCTTCAAATCTCGCCACTCAAATCTATACAACCGTAGATCATCCACAACGTATGCAACACAGTTTTTCATCAGACAACATAGATTAAACAGACGGGCAAGTTCATCGGAAAGTTCAGCAAAATATAAACAGACGGACAAAATCAGCAAAATATAAACAGACGGACAAAATCCAAAAATATAGACATATAAACATACGAACAAACTAGAGAGGATCACTGAGGAGCCTTGCCCTTCCCCTTGCCATCTCCGTTTGCAGGGCGATAGTAGTGCTTCTCAATGATGGCCTAGGGGTTAGAGGAGGAGCTGATGTCATCACCGGAGGGCACCGGCGGATCCACTAAGGGCTACCCGGGTGCACAGGACACTGGGTAGCAAAAAAATTCTTTGTAAAATAGCATGTTTTCACCATGTATGCACCCCCTAAATATGATTTTAATCTGTTATGACACCCTTTGTGCACCCTGGTTTCAGATCGTGTAGCTCCGCCACTGCCGAAGGGGAAGCCCGACGAGTATCCTGACGGTGTGGGCATGCTCGTTAGAGAGGCGGAGGACATTGGCTTCGGCAACATTCTTCTTCACCGCCTCCCTATCTGACAGACCAATGGTCTCCGCCAACGCATCGACGTTATTGCAGCGGTGGCGAGGGGCGTTCATCTCCGCTGAAGTCATGGACTTGTGCAAGACCTGTAGGGTGTCGGTTCGTCCGGCACAGACCATATGCGACATGGCGCGTCCAGGGGTATCCGGACTGCCTCATATCCACCCCACATATGGGCTTGGTTTTGAGGGTGCCGGAGAGCGCAGACATTTAGGTTGGGTTTGAGGGCTCCGTTGGGTCCAGCATTTCTGCTGGTAACTATTTGAGTTGGCCCTGATATGGAAACCATGCCAAGAACCATACAAACCAAAAAACGGTAACAACGGGGAAAAAACCTAGCAAAACTAGGCCTAAGCACACCCAATAGAAGAACCACGCCGACACCGTTCTCTTGCATATGTCCCCCAAAGACGTAGTCGAACCATTGAAACTAAACTACACCACCGAGCACAACCACCAACACAAGGGTACACGAAGGAGGAAAATGATGCCCATGAGCATTGTCGTCGTGGTATCGCCCCCCATCGATCCAAAGCTTTCGCCTAGAGTGTCGTATCTCTCCACCTAGCCAAACCTCAGGTAAGAGGACCGTCGCCAACAAGTGGCAAGGTCGGGTTGCACCAAATAGAGGAACCCATGGTGGCATCACAATGCCTTACAGGTCAACCACCGTCCTAGCCACCGCCAAGCCCGTCATAAGCTTCCTCGGGCCTAGAACCGGTCAGATCTAACTTGCAAGCATGTTTCTGCACACATAATGCTAGAGAGCCGCAAGACGCTGAAAGAGAGACAAGAGTGGGATAGGGTGGATTCACGAGCCTCATGGCCGCACCGGGATGAGCTCGGGTGGCGGCTAGCGAGGGGAGTCATCCCAGATGCACTTGGACTAACAAAAGTTGTAAGGAAAAATAATGTCAAAAAAATAAATAGTAAGGGAAAATAAATTACAAGTATAAGCTTTTGGATGGTTTGCAGATTAATTAGGTCGTGTGTTCTTTGTTTTCTTTTCTTTTCTGCGGGGACATTAGGGCATGTGTTCATGCCTGCACGTGTCATGATCCCGGTGTATATAATGTTGATGCAACTTCAGGGTTGCTTCTCCAAGCATGCGTACGATACAACCATTTATTATCTGCGAGCTGAATGATTCGTACTATCCCAGAACAATCTTGAACGGAATAAATAACAATGCTTTTGAGAATCTTCAGGGTCAGGGCTCCCTTTTGACTTGTTTTCCTCTTCTCAAAAGCTAAGCTCATAATCTGAAATCCACACCAGCAATTTGATACTATATACTTGGATTTTGGCGAGGTTATCAAGTCAGCCTCTGCTCCAATTCAACCACCGCTCAACGAAAAACAGGGGAAAAGGGAACGTTCACACATGCACTTTATTCGGGGAATATCAATGGTATGATACTGAAACAGAAATACAATATGGCAATATAAAAAGCTTGCAACATGGCCACATGAAACATTCCTCACTTGCCTTGAACACCAAGCTCGCCATGCATGCATACGGGATCAAGAGTGAGCAGGGGAGAGCAGTGCAGTGCAAAAATGGTCTTGTCGGCCGGAGCCGTACACGCTGCCTTGGCTTCACACGTGCGCGAGAATTGCACAGAGAACCTTCAGACGCAAAATCCTATAGAGAACCTACAACTTGTAATTTTTTGAAAGATACAAAAACTTGCGTTGCGTGTGTAAAACAGAACAGCAAGTTGAAAATGGGAGTTAAGTGGTACAGATGTGAAACTTTGTACAAATTATTCTTTATAGGGGTCATGTGGGTCCCACCTGTCGACGCGGAAAAAAATTAGAACACGTCATGAAATGTATTTTCATATTTCATTATCCATATAGTACTCCCTCTAATCCATATATATTAACTATCGCTCGATCCGATTAATGTAGAACTAAAATATGTCCACATACGTCTGACTCAGTGAAGATTAATATGATAAGATGGAGTGTTGCAGTTGATGCTCTCTTTTTTGTCTAAGGTCTTTGTCAAAATTTACATTATTTGAGCTTAGAAAAACTTGTAGGTCTTACAAGGAGAGCTGGGAGGAAATCGAAATCATGACCTCATCCAAATGTAACTCGCGCACTAGCCACTAGAGTCAGGATTGTCAAAATTGTCAGTTCAAATTTCCACGTGTCAGCTTACGATCGGCGGGCGAAGTAAAAAACAGCCGAGTGCCAAATAGACACTTCAAAAAAAAAAAAACACGTCTGCTAATGAATAAATGAAATGCAGCATGGCCTATAAAACATCCCACGTCTCATTTCCTCTCTCACACACGCACGTACTATGAGAGAGGGAGGGGAGACAGAGTTGGCTTGAGGACCAAACTTTGGCATGCATGGGAGCTAGTAGAAAGGTGTGGGCTGCGCACGCACGTACAGTATGAGGGAATGAATACGGAGGGAAGCCAACCGCATCCAGGAAGGAGAGAGCGACGAATATCCACATCGATCTCTGGAGTAGGGTGCAAGCGATTCATCCACCCCATCTCTCCAGATGGGCAAACCCCACACTCCTTATAAGGAGAAGCAAGCTAGGTCCCGCCCAGAGGGACGTTGTAAAGCAGCAGTGCACTTGCGTGATACTGAGATGCTACTCTGCTCGCGAGTCGTGGCACCAGTAGGGTAGGGCGCCGCGGTGGTTGTTGCGGTCACCACGTCGACGCCGATCCCCAACAGGCAACAGAGATACGGACGCTGACCCATCTTGTGTAAACTATAACTGATCGCTGGTCAAATCAACCCCTATAATGAAATTCAACCCTGCAACCGCACGATAGAGGGGCTAGGCTAGCTTGCGCGCCCATGAGCACTCGCGCGGTTTCCGATCAGGGCACGTGGGCGTTCCAACAGCGACGGGAGAAGGAAGAAGGAGAGCTCGCCATCGCCGGTCTAACCGCCTGCCTCCGCCCTCCGCGACTGGTGACGCTACCGCGACCGCCTCGCCGTCCCGCCCTGCTCAAAGCACGGCCTCCGCCGGTCCGCCGCCGCCCCGACCGAACTCTAACCAACACTTATTCTCCGACGCCGACGACCCCCCAAGTTAAGTTTTCTTCTTGCCTCCGCCGCGGCCAGCCGCGGCTCCGACACCGTCCAAATCGGTGGAGGAATTGGGCACAGGAGGGAGAAAAGAAGGAGGAAGAAGAAAGAAAGGAGGAGGAAGATCGAACTGCGGCTCCGCCTGACGCCGTCCCAACCGAACAGACGCGCGCTCGTCAACGAGCAAATCTCACGATAGAGACACTCGCCGATCGATGATGTTTGTTATCATAATTGTTTTTGTGCGATGCAATGTTTTGCTTGCGGCTGACTGATGCTTGTAAAGTAAAAACCACTGCTGCACGTACACGGAAATGACTAGCAGTCGTACGCACCGACGACGTATGTCAACGCTGGCCGCCGGAGGTCGCTGCTGACGCGCGCGCGCGTGATGCACGTGCCGAAACTGAGCAATAGGCCGGTGAGGCGAAGCTCGAGAGACAAACTGACCTGCTGGCCGAGACCCTGTGTTAGTGACGAAATCTCTGCTCGGTGGCGGTGGGCGATTGATCAGCAGGGCGGCGGAGTTGCTCGCCGACAAAGCCGACGCCATCGACCACTCAGTCAGCTGCTTAGTTAGCACGAGTCCTTCCCTGAGGCCGTCAGAAGCCCAAAGCCGACGCTTGCAGCACAACAGCAGTAGAGTACTACTACTGCATGGTTAGTGGTGGAGCATTATGCTCTATCCAAACGCCACCAGTTTGGATCATTAGCGCATCATTAGTCAGTGGACAGCCACGATGCGCGCGGATGCACGCGCGCCGTGTCCACCTGTCCAGGGACGGATGGATGATTCTTTTTTCTTGTTTTTCTTAGAGCAGATCCATGATTGGTTTTGTAATTGCATTATGCGTCCAAGGAGCGCGAGCACGATGGTTCAGAAGAGGATGTAAACAGATCGGACTGGAGCGGATTTTCCCCATACCATGTTCTCTACCATGTTTTTCGTTGGATTTAGACCCGAGCGGATAATTATCGGTTACGGATTTGAATGCGATATATCCGGCCGCGGATTCGGGGTGACAACAATATTAATCGGATCGTTACACACACATAAGTAGATAGTCAAACCATCCGACCAAAAACAATTAAGAAAACGAAATCAACAAAACACTCATAGATTAAATAATGATAACACGATAAAGTGAATAAATTAACTTTTACACGTGCTTAAATAGCTTAATGGTCTAACAAAATTGTAATCCATAGTCGGGTCAAGGACTGTAAATGAGCTGATTATTAACCGACATCTCACGCTAAACTACTAAATATTATATATTATCTTAGTATTTTCGGTTAAAACGGATTATTCAGATAAAAATCATCAGATTATTCTAAATAATTTCGAATAATCCATATTTGGATGTTATTTTACATACCGTATCGGGGTGTTAAATCGAAATCGGATAACCTTATCCGTTGAAATATTTAAAAGCAGATATGGATTCTTAAAAGCGGATTTAACAACGGATTCAGGGCGGAAATTATTCTGTCCGTTTACATCACGCTAAGCCGGATGGAAATCATGGTCGCTCTATTTCCAGGATGGAAATGGAAACACGGAACGGAACGCATCGTTAGCAATAGCAAAGCAACGACTTCCTTCCGCAGGCAGGATGTCTGTCACTTGTCACTCGCTCGCTCACTCGCCCAAAGCGGGAGAGGTTGTTGTGGTGGGGGATAAACACGCCCGGCGCCATCATGGCGTTTGCGCCGGTGACAATGACGGTGTGTAACCACCGCCACCACCACTGCCACTTCGTCGATCATCCTTGCTTTGTTTCTGCATGCGTCCGTCCACGGGAGGAGGACTGCAGGCCTGTCAGCCTTTTCAAGTACACACTTCCACTTCCATCCATCCAAGTACACATGCTGCTAGCTGCACTCGATGATCCATGCATCATCCTCGTCGACTCATCCTCTCAGGTCGTGTTTCTCCTTAATTTGTCACGAAGATATGGAGATCCATTTTATGGCCCACATCTATGTAATTTGAAGATTTATAGTTCAAATGGATATAACTTGTGAGTCCCCCTCTCATCCTAGCGAAGAAAAAGCAAATACAGTTAAGCATAACCGACCTGGAAAAAGGAAATATTACTACCTCCTTTTTGCATTTACAAGCTCATCGACCACCGAAATATGTGTTGTATACAGCACCCAAGGGCCAAATTTATGATCACAGAATCCATCTAGGCCTTGTAAACATGGGAATAGAGAGAGTATCACGCGCACGACGGTGGCCCGAGCATCAAGTTTGTCCAATTTCATATCTTGAGTAGTCATTTGGTAGGTCAATCGTACATTGTAGTTCACAATTTCACATTCGTCGGAAACACATTCGGTAAAAAACAATTGTCTCAAACTCCATAAAAAAAGTGCTTGAGGACATGATAATTATCATGGTTTCAAAATCACATTAAAACGAAGGAAAATATTCCTCTCCACTTAATAAAAGAAGTAGACAAGTACATGTCCATTTAAAACGTGTAGGATTTTGACAAAACCATGAGACGGGATTATATCCATAGCCTTTTTTTTTTTTGACACATCCAACTTCCCGTATATTCATCAGCGATCCACATACACAGTACATAGAAATAAAACAAAGTAAGAACAATACGAGGAGGAGGAGCAAGCACGAAGAACACCAGATTCACCGGCGACGAAGACGAAGGTGGCCACCAGCCGCCACCACACCACTGCCAGGGAGAGCTTTTCCCTATGAGAGACGCCGCCTAGCCCTTCCGCCGCGCCGCGGTGGAATCCTTGTCGATGAACACCCAGGGCAGACGCCCCTTTGAACCAGCAACACCACCTTGCCCTTGCCGCCTTCAGAGCCGCCGCCGGTAGAAGCCGAGGATCTTGTCCAGCCCAGGAAACCGCCCGCCAGATCCGCCGCCACCTCAGATCTGATGGGGAACAGTGAGACTCGAGCACCACGCCGGGCCTCGAGCTCCACCAAGGCGAGCGCGTCGACGCCGAGCCCCGCAGAGCTCCATCGCCGGAGAAGAACACGCCGCCACCAAAACGCCCACCAACCGCACCACCTCCTCCTGGGCGCCGCCGGCAGGAAACCCACCCTACCCTACCATATGCACAAGCCGGCACCGGGGATCCCCCGCCCTCCCGCCGCCGAAGCGGCCGGCGGAGGAGAGGAATCCCGCGGCGCGGCGGCGAGCACGCGGCGGGTCGACGGGAGCGCCCTAAAAATCGCCTTTTTCCGCTCTCGAACAGTGAAAGGGAGAGGGAAGGTTTGCTGTTGACGATAGCCTGCCTACCCACGACTTGATGGTAGGTAAAGTATGGCTCATGGGTACAAACATGTGCCTATACGGGTCTGGTACGTATACATGAGTAGAATTGGCATCCATAGGTAGGATACAAACGACGAGTGGATACATTGTTTTTCTTGGAAAATTCAAAAAAGCATTTGTAAGTTTAGCAAAATTTAGAAAAAAAAAATCCTAGATGCAGATAATAATGAAATCTATTATTGTGCAAAAAACAAATATGAAATAGATTATATTCTAGGCTGAGAAAAGTTGACAAAATTATGGATCTGGATGCGATGAACCGTGCACATTTCGAAACTTGAAATTTTATCTGACTCAACATTTTTGTGTAGCCTAAAATTCCAAATATTTTGTATAGATTTCTTCCACGCCTATAGAGTTTGACATTATCTACATGTAGGATTTTTGCTTAGAATTTTTGGAAACTTTGTAAGATTCTGAATTTTTCAAAAGAAACATGTCTAGATACATCCATATTTGATGGACAAGTCAATTAAATTGAAACGGAGGGAGTAGAAAACAACGGCTCAAGCACAAGCACTCGTAAAATGTAGTGACTGCAATTTCCCTCATCTGGACAGCCGACAGAAGAGAACCATCATGCGCATGCAGAACAGCACGGAAGAAGCAAATTTTAACTTCTCGATTTACTCTCATACCGTGCACAAGTGACACGAGATGGCTACATTTGACTCTCAGCCGTTACAAACCTCAGGCAAGGATGTAAAACTAAAGAAAGTTTCTACTATATATACACAAAGACAGATCAAGGTAACGTGCCAACTTTCGTAACAAGAATAAATCAGACAAAGGAGCAGATCATGTGAGTGTCTCACCAACCAATCCAACTATATAAATGAATCTCTCTCAAAGTCTCTTCCTCTTCCCTCTCCTCCTCTGTTCTCTCTAATGTACATGTTGGTTATAAAAATGCTTTTACACCGTACAGATCAAAATTGTGCAGCGGCAGCAGCAAAGGATAGCTGGTGACCCCACTGTTCGCAGGATCGGCGATGCTATGGCGACGATAGGCACCCGACGTATTCTCTTCTTCTTCGGGCAGCACTCCGTTGAGCCGGATACTACTCTTCAGCTGCCATGCCAGGCCAGCTCTCACACAAGTGCTGCAGTTGTCATGCACCAGTCTACAGAAGTGCATGCAGGCTATGGGGGAACAGCTACCCACGAATGGGTGATCGTCCATTCCTGCCGAGCTACACAAACTGCAGCAGAGTAGTGGCAGAAACTAGTAGCAAACCTGATGTGTCCTGAGTACTTGACAAGTATCTTTGCCCAGTGGTGTTCATGAAGCACCGTATCAGAAAGGAATGACATATGGCAGAGCGATGACATCAGCCGGGTCGATTTTCACAGCCTCGGCCCACACCAGGGGCACTCCGTCGGCCCCAGACACTGTCTTGGGCTTCTCTGACTGGGTTCTGCACTGATCGAACAGCCAGTCCTGGTCATCCTGCTCACATTCCATCATCACTTGAGGGGCTTCAGGAATGCTGTATATCTGTCCCAGATACTTGCAGTCCGGGTGGGGCGACAACTTCCTAGAAGGTGCGCCATTCCCAGTTGCTGCCAAAGGACCCCGAAGCCCAGAATCGACTGGAGGTCGCTGAGCTTCTTTGTTGCCGTTGACCTTCTCTTCCTTCTTAGGGAGCCTTTCAGCCTTTTCAATTTTTATGGCATCTGGCACGGAAGAGGGTGGCGCGGCTACATGAGATGCTGTACCATTCTCCACATGATTGCTGGAGGGTGCTGGTCTCGGCAACTTTGTAGGCCGCATTTCATGATGGTCTGTACATCATCAGAAGTCTTATAATATAAAGCACCATAAAAAAAGTATAATGGTGTTCTACAAGACTATGTGTGTAATGCTGGTAAGTGCAAAAGAAAGAAGCAAAGCTAGGAACTCACTTTGTTGGTAACCATTCATCTCATGGTTCTTTCGCTTCTTCAGGTTTTCATCAGCTAGGATAGCTTTCGTGTCATCAGCTGGAGGGGCTAAAGGAGGAGCTAATAGATTCGTGAGAATACTATCTATCTGATCATTTACACTGTTTTCTCTTAGCTTATCATGCTCTTTGCGATTATGTTCCTCTTTCTCCTTCTTTGCCTCCTTTTCCTTTTTCTTCTCTTTGTGTTTCTCTTTCCTCTTCTTTTTCTCATGCCTATCACGTTTCTTGTCCTCTTTCTTCTTATCATCAACTGCCCCATCCCTGACCTTTTCCACTCTTTCAGCTCTTCCAACTGCAACTTTCTCCTCTGCTGGGGGTTTAGAATCAACCAGTTTCTGATCAGTTGAAACATCATTCTGTAGCATTCTTCCACCCGGTTCCTTTTCCCTGCCCACAGCTGCTGCTTTAAAACCAACCAGTTTCTGATCAGTTGAAACATCATTCTGTAGCATTCTTCCACCTGGTTCCTTTTCCCTGCCCACGGCTGAGGGTTTAGAACCAACCAACTTCTGATCAGTTGAAACATCATTCTGTAGCATTCTTCCACCCAGTTCCTTTTCCCTGCCGACAGCTGCGGGTTTAGAACCAACCAGTTTCTGCTCAGTTGAAAGATTATCCTGTAGCATTCTTCCAGCTGGTCCCTTTTCCTTACCCATAGCAGGTGAAAGACCTCCAGCATTGGGCTTATTAGTGGAAATGGAAAAGCTTTCAGATTGCCTAACAATACCATTTGGCCTTCGAATTGTAATGCTTGGGCTTGGGCTTCGAATTGTAATGCTTGGGCTTGGGATAGTTGACCTAGGTAGACCTCTATCCATACCTGTCCCTGCACTAGATGTTGATGGACTCTCAAACCTCTGCGTCGATGTCAGTGCGCTATCCATTGGCCGGCCAACCTTACCATTTCCCTTATGCATAGCATTAGCAGGGCTTCGAACCAATGGAGAACTGGTGCCAACTTCTTTCTTCGCAATCTCCTTACTCGGGCTCTCAGTTCTCTTCTGCACCAGTATGCTAATGTTACTGATTCGCTGCCCCATCCCTTCTTTCCTTGGCCCAGAATCAGTAGAGTTGGAGAGAGGCCTTGTGACTTTGACTCTCTCCTTCTCCAGCATAGGTGCTGCAATAAAGCTATCAGGAGCTCCTTGAGAAGAATTGTTGAAGTTCTCACCACGTCGAATTGATGTCCCATTTTTCTGCTGATTGATAGTGATAGTCTGTTGCCCCAAGCCCTCATTTTTCCTAGAAGTGTCAATAGAGTGAATACGCATTCTATTAACTACAGTCCTTTCTTTCTCCAATGCAGGTGCAGCACCAAAGCCTTCACGACTTCGCTCATTTGGGACAGGAAAGTTGTCAACAGCTCGATTCTCCACCCCTTTCTCATCTTGTGTCTTTCTGACCAATTCTTCCCTGAATACAGGATCCTTAATTTCTTCGGACTTCCTGCTGCTCTCTCCAAGCTTCTGTCCAAGGATAGCCTCACTATGTCTTTCAGTCCCTTCTGATTCCCTACTTTTATCTTTGCTCTTGTCCTTTTTCTTGTCTTTGTGCTTTTCTTTTCGATCTTTTTTATCTCTGTGCTTATCCTTACTCCTTTCTTTATCCTTCTTTTCTTTACCTTCTTTTTTATCTTTGTCCTTCTTATGCTTCTTCTCCTTGTGTTTCTCCTGAAAAAGGAAGTTTGGTGCCAGTCAATAAATGTTTAAAAGAAGAGGTCGAGCAAAAAACAAATAACTAGCAAATGCTAAGCATCAAATATTATGATTGAATATACTGCAAACAACAGTAAGAAAGAACTAGTAACAGAAGTATGTGAAGGTAAACAGTGATCTGTCAGAGATGGTAAATGATAAAACATCTGCGCCACAAGATTATACGGAGCAAAATACTATAGGCATACAACAAACTGCTAAAGCTAACACAATGATCTTTGAACTACACTAGCTAATTGGCCTACAGTGTTCTATATTCGTTTAATATATATATATCTGAAATGTTATTTTAAAACTTATGAACCCATACTGCATAAACATGAATAACACCTAAGCAGACAAGCTGGCTCTCTGTCTGTAGCTTCTGCTTATTTTGCTAACAAGCCTAAAGACAAAAAACAATTATGTTCAGCTACAAATTCAGTATGCTAATACTATGTGTTGTTGAAGCCTTTGCATTTGACACTAACCACATTTATAAAGTTACCTAATAATATTTTAGGCTGGGCATTGGTTGAAGAAAACAAGTTGGCACTGGAATTTGCACAATATTGATGTGCGGACTGAATAAGTATTAAAATTTGGAAGGATATGTAACTAATAAATAAGGAAACAGACCCTAAGTCTAAATCATCATACTTTCTCACATCTACACTTATGCAAGGAAACACCATGTTATGGCCAGAAAACGTCATATCACCATATCCATTCAAGGAGTTACATTTCTTGATACAATGCACGAGCTACCAAGCCTAATTCTCGATTCCCTCTCAAGCTTGCTAGTATTGGAAATCAAAATCGACTGTTTAGAGCTATATGGAGAACACCTTAAAATTAAGAAACGTAACATGAGTTATTTTAACAAACATAATCAATCCCGAGATTTTGGAGACCACCTATTTACTGTACAGATATGATTCCCATAAAACAAACATGATAAAATAAATCTGCTGAAATGTTTAGGTCACAATAATCAATACCTAGAGGATACAGCATCTGTCATATTGGACAATGTTTGGCTATGCTAATGGTTTGTTATGCATAGGGTAGAGATAGGACAGAAGTCAGTGAAGTTGTCATACATATACAGATAAACATTATAGACATGCTTTGCAGCCAACACAACCCAAAAGGCCCACAAACAGGGCACACAAATGCTTGTGTAACAGTAGATAATTCATTTAAATCATTTCATGTTTAGCGTAACTATGTTTGTAATGTCAAATTCCATGCCCTTTAAACACAAAGGATATTTATATTTTCTACATATGTATTACTATTAACAAACATGATTGCATGTCAACCCATAATTAATATTCCTCGCAACATAAAATAAGAAAAAAAAATCATAAAAAAAATAAGAAACTAATAACATATATACAAACAGATGAATCACAAAATGTCCTTGGAGTTTGATTTAACAACCTATCAAATCATAGGATCGCCAACCTATATAAATTATATCATGTATAAGAATAGATAGTGGTGGAATGAAAACAGGTGTTAAACCAGTCATTTGACACAGAAAATGCAACTCAATGGGACAGTGCAGCCAATTATTATCATAATACAGAGCTTCTACGGTACATAATCTGGTATGAAAGACCAAGTAAATTGCTCCTAAAAAAATACTGAGGCAGGGAATGAGCATGTATCAGCAGTCTTGCAAGTAGCATGGACACTTTAAGATGGTCATTGAGCAAGTTGCACACATATTAAAGAATCAAATTATTACCGGTCCACCCTAATATCCCATCTTTCTTATAACATATTTTCTCTAAGAATATAGGCTCTCTTTTGCACTTACTCTGTATTCCCAAGTTTCCAACCATAATAGATACTACAATTACTATAGATAGTCTGTTAATTATTGTAGGGTACACTTGGAAGGGGCTATATAAAAACAACAAAATATCGTCTAACATGTAACATTGTATATCTATGTTAAAGAATAAACGGTTTTACAAACGAAGGAGTAACAAGCAATTATAGTCTTCTGGTCACAAAAATATTGAACTGTACTTCCGCATGATCTACAACTAATTGCAAGGAGATGATTTAAAAATGTTAATTAAATGTTTGCAATACCAACTACTATAGGATCCAATCTGACACCCTCCTATATGATTTAGACAGCACAAGTACAACTGATTCAGAACACCTGGTATGAGACCAGCAATTTAGCAAAACTTGTTTCATCAGGTTGGTAATGAACTTACACTGAACTAACTGATTCATATTTGCCCGTACATCTTTGTGCTAATCTACGCCATGCCCTCGTGGTAATCTCCACCAGGAACAGGACAGATAGTAATTGCATAGAAAGTGCACATTCTTGTTAAATATGGAACCCTTAGGTCATCCTGTCACAGAACGGAGAAAATTGGGAATACAACCGCTAAAACCAGTTTAACGTGTAACGTAAAGCTTCAACTATACTAGCATGATATTCACAGAAGGTGGTCTGGGAATAAGCCAAAGAAAATTCCCAGCAGTAAAGTCGCTAAAACTTTATTCACACCCTTTTTAGCAGCACACGGACAAACTAGAAACATGGCCTCTTTTCGGGCAACCTGGCTTACTTTACGGTTCACCCATGGCAAGTAGCAAATCACCAACCCGACACACTAAATCCGCCAGAGCCATTAATACAGCGGAAGCTTGCAAAATCTAAGCATCAATCACTAACAGAACTAAAGAATGCTGCAAATCAGACAGTATTCTTCGGTCGATGCATCCAGTTGAAACCCCCACCTTTTTTGCGCGCTACTAACCGCAAGATCAGCCCTAACTATCGAGTTCAATTTGTTGGGGCACTCTTCAGGAAAGCATTGGTTGAGCCCTAAACTTTGTTCTCGGCTCTCTACGAATCAGCGAAGAGAGCCACTTGTAATTATAAACACAACACTTCCTCAGCCCTAAGCAACTGGACCTAACCACAGGGTATGTGAGCTAAATATGAGTCTCAATTTTTTTGCTGCAACCAACGTAATAGCAGCAGCACATAATAATGTCTTGCAATCTCCATCCGGATCAGCCGTGGGGAGCAAGAGGATATACGGGGGGGCATGGATGTGAAGGGTGTGGGGAGGGGGGGATTGGATTGGGAGTCTGTCCACCTTGTCTTGGACGAGCAGGTTCGAGGGCAGTAACTGGCCGTCGTCGGGGCGCGCGGCGGTCTTGTGATATCCCGGGGGCGGAAACGGGAAGCAGCGAGACATGGCACGGCCGCCTCGGGCCCCGGATCAGCCCACCACCACCACCAGAGCACTCAATCCTCCCCCAAAACCACCTCCCCCCTTCCTCCTCCTCCTCCTCCCGCCGCTTCTGCTGCGGTTGCCGCTTGCGCGTTCCCGGGCTCACTCCTCCGCCGCCCGCGGGGTCCATGTGGCGGGTCCACTCATCCCCGCCGCCGCCGGCGCCGGAATCGCGGGGGATCTGGGCGGGCGCCGCGCCAAGGGGGATCCGGCCCCCACCCGATCGGGGAGGCCGCGGCAGTGAGAGCTAATTCCGGCGCGATCTCCCTCGCTCCCTGTTTCGTTTTAGTGTTTTTTTTCCGCTCCGCTGTTTCGCCGCCTTCGTGTGTGCCGGGTTGGATTTGGATGGAGGGGCGGAGAGTAGGGTTGAGGGAGGAGGAAGAAGGGGGAGGAAACCGAAGAGAGGAGACCAGGGACGGGTATATATAGCACCGGGCAGATCGTGTTCGGCTTCGTTCCGGCTCCGGTGTGGGTAAATGGGGCCCACCTGCAAGAGGATACCTATGGTGCCACATGGGTGGTGTGGTGTTGTTTGTTACTATTTCCTATTTTGTTTTGGTTTCTTGGGGGCTATTATTCCAATTGCTAGGCTCATGCTTTAATGGAGTTTTCCTTTTTTTTCTCTTTCATTATGCAAACTCTCTTCATTTTATTTCATGTCATGATCTATTGGTTTACGGGTCCGTCGATTCGGAAATTTTGTTGGCCTTTATCTGGTTCTGACGGTTGTGCTGGTGTTGCTTTAGAATATTGTTCTCTACTGATAAAGTTATCTCTTATGTGGGAAATAAAACATGGATGCGAAAGTTGATGCCCGAAAGGCCAAGTTACTGAATCGTGGGTCACCATCACTAAGATGTAGTGTTGTAATTGTAGCATATACTATTTTATCTACCGAAGTTCAAAGGACGACACCGCTTTGACACGTTCGTGATTGCATATGGGGGTGTGGATTTACGACCACTTGTACTTGTAGCATACGATTTTATCTACTGGAGTTCAAAGTACGACACCACATTTACGCACTCGTGATCGCGTATGGGGGTGGGGGGTTGCGACCACTTGGACTTGTACCACATTGTTGTGACATCGTGGTCCAGAACATAGTTAGATATCGGATCCCCCAATGTCCATAACCAAAAGAGTAAAACGGGAAAGTTCGTCAAAATAAACCGATTGTGTCATATAGTACTCCTGAACTATAGTACTGTCATATAGTACTCCGGAATTATAGTACAAAGTACTATATAGATACTATTCCAAAGAGCACGCCTAACACACTTCCTCACGCGTGTTTGATGAGAAACGTGTGAATAATACTACTACGTGGTAGTATGACTTTTTCATTTAATTTAGGGTCTAATACTCTGTATAAATATGGATGGATCGCTGTAGTATTGATTATACTTAGAACGGTTATATATGTCTGTTGCGTACACTGGTTCTATCAAGGCAGCGGCGATCCTGTTCGTCATTATTAATTGTTGCTTTCTTATCGTAGCTAACCGCAACGGTCCGAATCAAGCAAGTGACGGAAGCTTCTGGTAGCAGCGCGAGCAAGACGCCGAGCTTCACACTCCACAGCCCACACCACTCACTCACTCGCTCGCATGCGTTAAGTGCCTCCTGTCTGTAGTACTACAATACTCCTTTAACTCCGAATCCAGATATTCTTTGCTTTAACATGCTTTTTACTACTACTTGTAGGTGCGAAATATTTACACGTCGACCGACAACAGTACCCCTGCTTCTGGCGATCGAGGAATTTATGTCCATATAAGTTTTTTTTGTCTTGTAATAGTACTCCGTAATTGTAAATATTTATATTTATATAATACGTAGTATTAAAGATATTTATCAGGGACGCTGTACCCTTTTTTTTCCTTTGAAGAAACAGTTTCTTCGTGGGCATGATAAACGCAACAGCCACATGTGTAGCACTCGTTCGCGTTGAACACATGTCCGGGTTGGGGCCCAGTAACGGACAACACGAAAAGCTCGTCATACCAAACACAAAAACAACTCTCTCGTTTCTTGGTACTAGAATGTGATCTGAAATGAAGTTTTCACGGTATGTTGGTTGGAGAAAATAGACAAGGAATCGTGGCATTCAAGCCAAGTGCGCTCTGCTTTCACCACTACCCATTGTCAGTGACATTCACTGCCGAGTTTACTCGGTCACTCTTCAGGAGTGAGTGCTAGCTCTGCTCATTCAATGGCGGCAGCGGCTTTACCGCTCGACATGCAGATGCAGAGGCGGCAGCTTCCATCGTCAAACTTTGATGGTTAGGTCAGGTCAGGTCAATTCGGACCAGAGGGAGGACGGCTAGGAAACAGCTTTACTTTTTTTGGGAGGGCGAACGTTACTTCACCGTCTGCTGCTGGCCCCAGCTGCCATCAACCGAGAGCGTGATCGTGGTATCTTTTTTACTAAATGGCCCTTAATCAGACAATCAGACAAATCTGGCAATTTTCGGTGGATTTTCTTCCCCTTTCAATCCTTGAGGTATTCTCCTTCGATTCCCTCCGGTTTATTGGTTGAAATCAGCACATTGCCCTCATTTGGCTAACCCTAGTTCATCCAAAAAAATCGAATTTCTTTGGATATTTGGCATGTAGTGATGGTAGGATATGCTTAGGGATGAGAATAGTTTGTACTGAGAATTTGACTGCCGGCAGGCACGACGTGACCAGGACCGCGTCCGCTTCCGCCGGCCGGCCGGAGCTTGCGCATGTTCCGTCGAATTCGTGAACTGTAGCTTAATTATGTTAATCCGTGGAATTCGTGAACTGTAGGGCTGAGACCTGTTTGTTGGTTGTACACTGTTACTTGCAATGATCGATGGATGATGCATACGAATTTGTGAACTAATGCATGACATGTGTGCGTACACTGCTCTGTTGATTGATCTGATATCCAAAAGTTAATTGTTCAGAACTGTAGCTTAATCACATGCGTACACAGCTCTGTTGATTGATCTGATATCCAAAAGTTAATTGTTCAGAACTATAGCTTAATTTTATTAATTAGTTACTACACCGTAGTCAATCTGTGGTTTCAAACTGGACACATGGAATAGTTTGGATGGTTTTGCATGGAAAATACAAATGGTCTGGTTTGGTTTTGTTTCTAGCAAATATTTTTTGGATTGGTCTGGTGTGATTAGTGAACATATAATTTCGAAATTAGATGAAATAATTGTGCATTGATATTGATATTCAAAATAGTACCTAGCTATTGTGGATTTGTGGTAGTATGTAATTTCCAAAGTTTCGATCTTATAGTAGTACATAACTCGGATAATTGAATTATTTTCAAATATGAAGGATGGAAGGTGAAACTATTCTGAATGACCATTACGATAAATGGCACCGTGGGCGGCTTATGGCGCAGAAGGGGAAGGTACTTACTTGTTGTAATTATCATGAGAATGCTTGTGTTGTTGGCATGGGCCGCTAATGTTCTTACTTGTTGTATTGTAGGTTTTCCCTTGGTTGCACCTGAGGTCCCACGAGGTTCATAGCAAGAAGATGCCGTATGACGAGAGATACACAGAATATATCGAGAAGACTGGACTACTCCCTTTCGTCCATCTTGTCTCTCGTTCGACGCCACATACGAACCCTTGTGCGATCACCGCGCTTGTTGACCGATGGAGACCTGAGACACATAGTTTCCACCTACCTTGTGGAGAGATGACTGTGACTCTGTAGGATGTTTCCATGATCCTAGCTCTTCCCATCAAAGGACAACCTATTTGTTTCAGCACAGATTCCATTGGATGGCGTGACAGGATGAGGGAACTCATCGGGGACGCGCCGACGACTGAAAAGATGTCCGCTGGTGCTACTTATGCTTGGATTCAACTCAAGTTTAAGAAGTGCCCTGAGGATGCTGACAAGCCGATGATTGAGATGTTTGCTCGGGCATACTTGTGGTATGTTATCAGTAGAGCTCTTTTTGCAGACGGCACGGGTAGCAACGCTTCCTTTATGTGGCTCAAGCTTTTTGCGGGTTGGGAGCATAACCTTAGTTGGGGTTCAGCGGCACTCGCTTACTTGTACCGAGAGGTAATTAGTTGTACATAGTGTATTTGTTGGTAATACTGTATTTTGTCTCTAGTTGGTACTTACATACTTTTCTCTTATAATGTGCAGTTAGACGAGGCATGCTGTAGGACTAAAAAAAGAGCAAGTATTGGTGGATCTATGCTTCTACTTTCTATATGGTCATGGTTGCGTTTGCCGGTTGGACGCCCCGTTCTATTGAACGCCAAGCCATGGGAGGATCATGGCAACTGGTTGCGTTGTCCTACATGGGCGTACATGTGGGATAATGTGGAACCTTTCCATGGTGAATCAGAGGCATGCTACATGAGGTATACTAGCCAGCTCGACGCGTTGATGATGAGGGACAGTAGAGAAATGAAAAAAAAAGGAGTCATATGTAGTATAGTGGCTTCTACACACTTCTACTATATTCTACATAATTTGGCACTATAGCCATATGTGTGTAGTGTTTCTAGAGTGTTCCAGCCATGAGTAGTAGCTAGGTTGTTTGTATTTGCTTTCCTACTTTAAGTAGTGTACTCTAGAACCTTCTAGCTGTAAGTAGAGCTAAGTAGTGAAGGCTCATGGAGCCTATAAATAGAGGTCCTCACCTCTACCTATGTAACCAGCCTATGTACACTACCTATCAATAAAAGAACTTGTGTTCTGTCCTAAAGATCTTGGATTAGATCTTGTGTGTTAAAGAGTTTGGATTGAACTCTTGGCAGCCCACGCCTCTAGAGCGATATCTAGCGCAGCACGTTGAAGTGGTTCCTTCAACATTTGTGCTGTCCACGTTGTAGCAGCAAGGTGGAGTTGTTCCTCCACAGCCTTGTGCTGCTTCAGGTGGTATCAGAGCCTTGCTGATCCGTAGCAGTTCTTGGTGTACTCTTTGAAAGTAAGCTGCAGCAAGCAATGGAGGAATTGGGAAAGAGAATGGATGCTGCAGAACAACAAATCCAAGCGCTACGTGAAGATCTTAACCGGAGATTCGATCAGCTGGTTGAGATGATAAGAAAGGGTGTTCCTCCTACTGCCAATGAAGGAGATTCATCAAAGAGAGGAAGATATTCAGCAGCGAAGGAAGGGAGTCATCTTGAAAAAAAACACCTCAACGACATGTTGTTCAGGTACCTCAAGAAGGCCAACTTATGCTGAAGCTTCTGGAGATGAGGAATATGATGAGACCCTTGAAGAACCTGATCTCTATGCATATCCAAGAGTACCCAACCCTACATATGCAAGGGATACATACAAGGTGAAAGCTGAGATCCCAACTTTTAATGGAAATGTTGATATTGAAGGGTGCCTTGATTGGTTATATGAAGTGGAGACTTTCTTTGAGGTCATGAATATTCCAGAAGACCGTAGAGTTTCTTTGGTCGCATACAAGTTGAAAGGAGGAGCTGGTGCATGGTGGCATCGCCTTCAAGAAGACCGCAGACTAAGAGGAGAACCTCGTGTGAGATCTTGGCGGCAGATGAAGAGTCTTTTAAAAGGGAGATTCTTGCCTGCAGATTATGATCAGATCCTATTTATTCAGTTTCAAAACTGTGCTCAAGGAAAGAGGACGTTTCAGAATACAGAAGAGTTTCTAAGGCTACAAGTGAGGTGCAACCTTGCTGAAACTGAAGATCAACAAGTTGCAAGGTACATCAATGGTCTCAATGATACTATTCAGGATCGTTTGATGATGCAACAAATTTGGTCCATTGACCAAGCACAAGCTCTTGCATTAAAGGCTGAAAGGTTGGCAAGGACAAGAAAGGCAAGTAAGGCTCCATTTCCTCATACTGAAGGTTCATCTAGGAGTCACTCCCATATAGTGGAAGAGAAGTCCGCTCAACCCAAGGCAAAACAACCTGCCCCAAGGCAAGCTGGCAAGAGTAGGACAAAGCCGGTGTAAAATGCTATAAATGTGGTGAAGAGGGACATGTGTCTAGCAATTGCCCATTGAGGAAATTCGCCAACACAACTATCCATGATGATGGAGATGACGAAGAGTATGAATCTGAGGATGTAGAAGGACAAGATGTTTGTGAAGAAGAGGTGAAGAGGTGGTGTGTGTGATTCAACGTCTCTTGTGCTCGACACCACACCCGACAACACACAACGGAAGAAAATATTTGAGAGCAAATGTACCGTGAATGGCAAGGTATGCAAATTAGTGATTGACAGTTGCAGCTGTGAGAATCTTATCTCTCAGAATTTGGTGAACCATTTAAAGCTTGAGACTCATGATCACCCAAATCCCTACAATATTGGATGGATCAAGAAAGGGGTGAATATGAGGATCACCAAACAATGCAACCTGCCACTCTCGTTGGGTAAGTACTATCGCTCCAATGTGTTGTGTGATGTTGTTGATATGGATGCCAGCCATGTTCTTCTTGGAAGACCTTGGCAGTTTGATGTGGATTCTACACACAAAGGGAAGGAAAATTCTTACTCTTTCACTTGGAATAAGCGAAAGATCATTATAGTACCAAACCAATCAGATGCCAAAACCTCTAAGGAGGAGGAGAAGAACATGTTAACTATTTCTCACACCTCTAGCGAGTTTATGGAAGACTTAAAGGAGGCAAATGTGTGTGCTGCACTTATTGTGAAAGGTGAAGAGCAACCGGTGGTTGAAATTCCAGCAAAGGTACATGGCCTACTAGCTGAATTCCAGAGCATACTTGGAGAGCCACAAGGCCTACCGCCGATGAGAGGAATTCAACATCGAATTGACCTAATTCCGGGAGCAAGTCTTCCTAATCTTCCACACTACCGGATGAGCCCAAAAGAGCATGCTATACTGAAGGAAAAGGTGGAGGAATTGCTGCAAAAGGGGCACATTCGAGAAAGTATCAGTCCATGCGCCGTACCAGCTTTGATCACGCCAAAGAAGGATGGGTCTTGGCGCATGTGTACGGATAGTAGAGCCATCAACAAGATCACCGTAAGGTATAGATTCCCTATTCCCCGTTTGGATGACATGTTAGATCAGCTTAGTGGGCAAGAGTGTTCACAAAGCTCGATTTGAAGAGCGGATATCATCAAATTCGCATTAGACCCGGGGATGAATGGAAAACAGCGTTCAAGACAAAGGAAGGGTTGTTTGAATGGATGGTCATGCCATTTGGACTCTCAAATGCACCAAGTACCTTCATGCACTTGATGAACCAGGTACTTCGACCCTTCTTATCCCACTTTGTTGTGGTTTATTTTGATGATATCTTGATATATAGCAAGGATGAAGATGAACACTTGGATCACATCCGTAAGGTTTATGGGTACTAAAGGAAAACGAACTTTATCTAACTTGAAGAAATGTGTTTTCCTTCAAACACAACTTCTTTTCTTGGGGTTTGTCATAACAAGTGAGGGCATTCATGTTGATCACTCTAAAGTTGAAGCAATCAGAGAATGGCCAACTCCAAAGACTATCTCAGAGGTGAGAAGTTTCCATGGTCTTGCAACGTTCTATAGGCGGTTTGTGAAGAATTTCAGTACGATCATGGCACCAATCACTGAATGTCTAAAGAAAGGGAAATTTCAATGGAACGAATTAGCTGAAGCTAGTTTCAAGGAAATAAAGGAAAAATTGTCACAAGCACCAGTCTTGGCGCTACCTGATTTCAGTAAGACTTTTGAGCTGGAGTGCGACGCTAGTGGAGTAGGCATTGGGGCTGTTCTATCTCAAGAACGAAAACCCATTGCTTTCTTCAGTGAGAAGCTAAGCGAAGCAAGACAAAAGTGGAGTACCTATCAGCAAGAATTATATGCTGTTTTAGGGCTTTAAAGACTTGGGAAGTCTATCTGTTGCCTAAGGAGTTTATTGTCTACACTGACCATCAATCCTTGAAGCATTTTAGGAATCAAAAGCATGTGGATCGCATGTTAGCAAGATGGGCAGCATATTTGGAGAGGTTTAATTATCTCATTGTGCACAAATCTGGAGCCACCAACAAAGTAGCCGATGCTTTGAGTCGCGTGCATGCCTCTTGACTTCTTTTGAGGCTGAACTTCCCGGCATGGATCAACTAAAGGAGTTGTATGAGGAGGACGAAGACTTTGGCCATGTTTGGGTAAAGCACATGAGAGGCCAACCATTAGGTGACGACTATTTGGTGCAAGATGGCTATCTCTTCAAGAATGATCGCTTGTGCATCCCGAGAAGTTCTCTACGTGACAAGTTAATTAGAGAGCTCCATTCAAGTGATCTTAGTGGCCATGTTGGACGCGACAAGACTATCGCTAACCTTGAGATCGTTACTTTTGGCCACAACTAAAGAGAGATGCTGGAAAGTTTGTTCAGCGATGCCCCGTATGTCAAACCTGCAAAGGTCAAGTCACGAACACAGGGTTGTACATGCCTTTGCCTGTTCCTGAAGCTCCATGGGAGGATCTCTCTATGGACTTTGTCTTGGGTTTGCCAAGAACAAGGCGCGGGAATGATGCGGTGTTTGTGGTGGTGGACAGGTTCTCTAAAATGGCTCATTTCATTCCATGCCGCAAGACAACAGATGCTCATCATGTGGCAAATTTGTTCTTTCGAGAAGTGGTCAGACTTCATGGGGTCCCAAGGTCCATCGTCTCGGACCGTGATAGCAAGTTTCTTGCTGCATTTTGGCTCACTTTGTGGAAGCAGTTCAACACTGAATTAAAATTTTCTAGTACTGCTCATCCACAAACAGATGGTCAGACGGAAGTGGTGAACAAGTTTTTGGGTAATCTGATCCGTTGCATTTGTGGAGATAGAAAGGGACAATGGGATTTGGCTTTATCCCTTGCTGAATTCTCCTACAACAACTCCAAGCATAGATCAACAGGCAGAGTCCTTTTCTATTGTCTACACTAAAGTTCCAACACATGTGGTGGATCTAGTGAAGCTACCATCAAAGGGAAACTCAAAAGCAGCATTGTCCTTTGCTGATAACTACACCGAACTATTTGAAGAAATTCGCCATGTGTTGGAGGCGCAAAATCAGAAGTACAAACAGCTAGCTGATTGCAAACGGAGGTTGAAGACATTCCAAGTTGGTGACAAGGTAATGGTATACCTTCGTAAAGAAAGACTGCCTTTAGGCATCAAAGGGAAGCTTAGGCAGCGGAAATATGGACCCTTCTCAATTCTGAGGAAGATAAATGACAATGCCTATGTGATAGATCTTCCAATGACATGGGAATCTCCAACACATTCAATGTGGCGGACCTGGCTCTTTATCATCCAGAACAAGCACTTTATGAGGATAACTCGAGGTCGAGTTCTAAACAACCAGGGGAGGATGATGAGGGACAGTAGAGAAATAAAAAAAAAGGAGTCATATTATATAGTGGCTTCTACACACTTCTACTATATTCTACATAATTTGGCACTATAGCCATATGTTGTGTAGTGGTTTCTAGAGTGTTCAGCCATGAGTAGTAACTAGGTTGTTTGTATTTGCTTTCCTAGCTTTAAGTAGTGTACTCTAGAACCTTCTAGCTTAAGTAGGCTAAGTAGTGAAGGCTCATGGAGCCTATAAATAGAGGTCCTCACCTCTACTATGTAACCAGCCTATGTACACACTACCTATCAATAATAAGAACTTGTGTTCTGTCCTAAAGATCTTGGATTAGATCTTGTGTGTTAAAGAGTTTGGATTGAACTCTTGGCAGCCCACGCCTCTAGAGCGATATCTAGCGCAGCACGTTGAAGTGGTTCCTTCAACATTTGTGCTGTCCATTGTAGCAGCAAGGTGGAGTTGTTCCTCCACAGCCTTGTGCTGCTTCAGTTGACCCCGGAGAAGGTAATAAGTGTCTTGGTCTCCGCATTGTCATTTACTTTATCGTAAATCAAATGAACCATCTAGAATCGTGTATGCTACATCACAGGTGATATGGGAGCCATACGGCGTGGCTGGTAATGTGGGCAATAACATCTTGTTTCGGGTGAACCCCATGTGTCTAGAAGAAGCACATCTTTGGCGGATGCGGTGCCCATTGATATGCTTCTATGCTGTCGAGTTCCACCTTCCAGAACGGGTGATGACACAGTTTGGCCTATACACGGAGACCCCGCCGCCGTTTAAGGACACGAACATCCACCTTCACGGGTGAGTTATCCATATAGATTATCCATCGGTCAAGACAATTTTGAGTGTTTCACGGTACTAATGATGATCCATTCGAATATGTAGGTTGGACAAAGTAAAGCAAAAGAAGGAAAAGAATTGGGCCAATCATCATGACAAGTACATCAAGAAGTGGTGGCCATCATCAACAAAATTGAAGACCCGGCTAGAGTTCCTCCTCCTGACCACCCGTTCGATGGTGAAGCGTTTAACCGCTATATCGTGTGGCTTGGTAGAGTGTCTCGTTTGTTCCTACAGCCGGCGGCTTTTACTCACGATGACATACAGGAGGAGACATATCCAGCTTATGACGATATGGCAAAGCTCGAGTACAACAGACTTTTCAGGGAGGGCAGAGACACTAATTTAACGCCGATGCTCCACTTTGTTGTAAGTTTATCACTATATCAACCTATGAGCTTGAGTTTCTCTCCAAAATGATGACTCGATTATTTTTTGCTAGCGTGAGGAGATCTCCAAGCACGTAGATGCCGCCGGGGACGCACTCAAATACCCTCCGGGTAAGGAGTCTGAGTCGGCCCTTCGAGCGTTTGTTGAGGTATGCCCTAAGATCATCTTGTTTTCATATGTATTTATGTGTGCTGAAATTTTCTAATCTAATGGTCAATGTCACAGCATACGAAGCGTTGGGGGCGTGGCTTAGGTGCTTTGCTTGGTTGCCGTACCGTCGAGGCCGCCTCGCCGATACGGGCGACATCAAGTAATGATAAAAGTGATGGTGAGGATGAGGATGAGAATGAACAACGGGTATGGGCTCTTATATTTCCCTTTTTGCAATGACTGATGTCACTTTATTTGTAGTTAGAATTGGCTTGGTGAGCAGCGGTATGGGTTCTTTAGAATTTATTAATGTTTGTTTCTCTTATTCCAGGATAATGAGGATTTGGAGGAGGAGGATAATCAGAATGATGATGAGGATGTGGAGGAGGAGGCGCAACAAGAGCATGAGGAGATCGGCATGTCCCAGTTTCCCGATGCACCGCCTCCTAGTCAGCGATGTGCCTATAAACTCAAGCCGAAGCAGCCGAGGGGGCCATATACTCCAGATGAATGGGCGAAAAAGCAAGCACTAATTGCGGAAAAGGCACAAAAGGCGGAGGAGGCACGTAAGGCAGCTAGGAATGATTATTCTGATGAGGAGGAGTTGCCTTTGCGAAGAAGGAGTAGGTATGAAGGGCCTTCGAAGAAGAATGAGGATCGCCCCTTAGTGGCGAAGAGGAGAAAGGGGAGAAAGTGATTCTAGTTTAGATGATGTTTGACGTGATGATGTACTTGTGTTTATTGTTGATGATGTACTCGTGAACTTGATGCTAGTATAGAACATTCTGATAATTTATGAACCATGGTACTGTGAAATGTTGATACTCGTTTGTCAAAATTTAAAATATGTTGCTGTCAAATTTTAAACTGTAAGGTTGCTGTAAATTATACATTAAACTTGAGCTACAAACCATGGCTCCCTTCACAGAGGAGCCATGGTCTGCAGCACGACTCCCTTGGCGGAGGAGTCATGATGTGCAATATGGCTCCATGACGCACGGAGCCATGGTCTTGGTCCTCCAAAAATTAAACTAAAGGAAAGAAAGGTGGTGGGGAGGGGAATCGAACCCACGCCCTGCTAAACTCATTGGCGTGCGCGTGACCAGCTCAGCTGGTGCGTTGATCTGTTCTGTACAGCGTGGAGGTCCTAATAAACCAGAAACATGTCGCCGTTAACTCCTGCCGTTAAACAGGGCCGTTAGCGGGCCTCTGGATGCGCCATCGCATGTGGCGTTGCTGGGCCGAAACGCCTCACCAGGTGACGTTGCTGGACTGAAGAAACGCCATTTTAAGTGACGTTTTGGGCCGAGGGCCATATCTGAGCGAAAGTTTTGGGAAGGGCCAGATCTGTCTTAATGCCCGATTAAGGGCCATTTAGTAAAAAAGATACGTGATCGCCTCCTGGCACAACTCGTCCCCCAGTGAACGATGACTTGGAGGTACCTCTACTTGGAGCATTTCCAACGACATTGCTAAATTTGCTCCCTTTTTTTTTTACATACGCCTCCCACAGGGGAGCCGGATTCCATTATTAAGCAATAACAGAACAAAGTCTTGGAAGCCCACAGGGCAAAAGAAAAGAAAAAGCAACAAAAACAAGGCGCCCTGTTTTCCTCCTAGGAAGAAACAAGATGAACCAAACAAAAAGTTCTAACAGAAAACTCCGACCCAACGAGAACGGTGAAGAACCAAAACTGTTGGGCAACCGCCACAACACCAGCACTAAATCTATCCGCAGGCACCCGTTAACCCATATGTGGGACCAGACCTAAGAAGATTGTCTAGCTAGCCAAAATTTAACATCGGCAACGCGCCTCCCACACCTTCGCCCGTGCGACTCCACCACTATGTCTTCGTGTCGCACCTTCCCCTAGTCTGGCTTCGCGACTCTTTCACTTCGACCTCGCGTCACACCTCCTTCTAGTATGGCTCCACGAGTCCCCCGCTCCGGGCGTCACGGCGCGCCTCCTCCAACTCCGACTGTGGGGTATCGTCAGCGGGTGATGTCTCGTCGCTACTTGCTAGGGGCAGGTCACTGGAAGGGTGTCGGGTGGGTGCAGAAGATCGAACACTCATGTTGTGTAAGAGAGGGTCTGTTTTTTAGGAAAAATCCCGACAATTCCTCCGTAATTGCTTTGAAACGGTCCTGTATTGGGAGCGCTTCCGTTTTCTTGCCAACTTTAAAAGAATGAGATCAAAATGAATACATGAGTTGTGTGTATATATATCAAATCATAATAAAACAATTATGAATGAAACTCAGCACAACTGACTTGTGAATAATGTTTACGTACCTCTTTATTTCTTCGGTTGTTTATTCTCTCGTTGGTCCTAATGTGAATGTACTCGCAAACGTAGAATCCACATAAATCAGTCCCCTGTGGCTGTTTATGGCAAGACTGCACAATAATAGAATTCAATCAAACAATAATCAAGTATGATAATGGTGCGCGGACCTAGCTATAGTACTACTTACATTGTTCAAACGTCATGTCAGTTTCGGTGTCCATTCACCGGGTTCTTCCTTGATGAACGATTTCCAAACGCTGCCCGACAAAAAAAATAAACAAAGGAGTTATTAATGACTTGATATCAGGAAATGAACGAAAAAATGCGATAAGAATTGAAATTACTCTGTGAGCATATCAAAACAGGTCTTGTATTGTTTAGGATCTCTCTTTAATGAGTCAAGGACTTCAACTTCTCCATCGTGAATTCTAATGACGAGAAGAATAAAATGAAACCTGCGAACGTTTATATACGCAGTCATGGATAACTCATCAGTTAAAACTTAACATATGCATAGCAAAATAGAATGTGTACACAAGACAGTAACACTCAGTTGAAGTTGTAAGGAAAAAGTATTTCTTTTTTGTCACGTTGTCGCTTCAAAAACCTTAGCAAAGTTCCCGGTGTGTCCTTGTTATAATAGGAATTTTCTATGGTGACTTCATGAACTTTATCCGGGTCAATGAACCCAATGTCTGTGATTTCATCCTTTCTGCATTCGAGAATCTTCATTCTGCATAATATAGCGCACAAAAGATTATAGTGACGATAATTACAGACAACGAACAAGCTGAGCTAAAGAATTAAATTACAGAAATAAATCACATACAAACAATAGCAACTGATGATAGATTTGTCGAGGGCCCGGAGATTGTATAACTGAAAAAGTTCGGTAAACTCAACGGACACAGCGTATTCTTGGAAGTAGTGCTCTTCCTTAACTGCCACCATGATACTGATTGTCCTTTCTTTGCCTCTTTCTTGTACCAGGTATGCAATTGACGCATTTTTGTTGTTAGGGACTTGATATTCTCGACCAAATTTCCCCCGGCAACATATTGATATGCTAGATCAGAGATGGGGTAATCAGTTGTCGAACCTATGTGTTGTTGAGAAACTTGAGCGGCCTTGTCGTCAAACACCTTGAGCGGGGGGGACCGATTGTACGTCTTGTTCTCCGAGCTGGGGAACTTGTTTCCCTTTTTTCGCCTGCTCCATCTTATCGTCATATGACCTTCCAATAGAACGCCTATAGTCTGATGGCGGCGATGGTACAGGGTCATATAGATTATCAATGCAACGCTCAACGAGCACCGGATCTAGTGTCTTCACAAATGGTATCTCGGGCACTTTCGGTGCAAAATGGGCGATCGTCTGGGCCCTCGAGATGGCGCAGTTTTACTCGTAAGTCCTTTCCCAAGGTAACTTCTCAAGAGGCGGCGGTGTTTTCTCCTTTCTAGGTTTCTTCCTTGGTGGCGTGTTGCGCTTCCTCGGGAGCCACTTAACGGGCGCTTCCTCACGCGGCGGAGGTGGACTTTGCTGCTGAGGTGGAGATCGAGATGGACTCGCGCTGGGGTCCCTCTCGGGTAGGTGTGGACTTTGCTGCTGAGGTGGACTGCTACAAGGAGTAGTCGGTGGCCTTGGCAAGGAGCCTGGAAAGACGATGTATTTCTTGTTCCATAGGGCGAAACCACGCTTGACATCTCCCAGTGTCTTCTCCTCGTCACCTCCAGGAATCGGAAGATCCATTGTTTCAAATCCCGTCACAACTTCATCCACCCCGACACGAGCATAGCCAGCTGGAATGACACCATGATGGTAGGTTGCTGCAGGTTCATTTGGTAAAGCATAGCCGACCACCACCTTCAAAGATATGTTCATCATTGCCATATGTAGCTCACAATCTGTCTTCTCTGTGACATCATCCACGGGGTAGCGAGCCGTCGGCGGTTCGCATGCAGATGCTTCTAGCTGCGTGGAACCCACACTGCTTTTTTGCTGAGATGGGACGACATTGGCTTGAGGATCTTCTAGCTGCAGCTGCTGAGATGCCCTTTGCTGACTAATTGAGTCTATTTGCTGCTGCAGCTTCAGCTGACGTTCCAATTCCGATAACCGGTCTAACTCCTTCTTCTTCTTTCTCCCACGGCTTCTATAACTGTCAGCGCACTCCGGAAACCCTTGCTTCAAGGTGACACCGCCGGGATAGCCTCGTAATCGTCCATAGTGTTCAGGATTCCCCAGTGCGAGTGTCAGCTCGTCGTTCTCTCTGTCGGGATGGTACGTTCCGTTTCGAACTTTATTTATTGCGTCTACAAGCAACGGAGTGATTGTTTCAATTTTTAGCTTCCATTTTCCCTTTGCAACAATGTAGCGCCCCGACCTGACTACTATACAGTGATGCTGAGTGTCACCGGTTAAGCGATACAACCGGAGGTTATAGGTTTACCAATCCCCGGCCAAAACCTTTGGCAGGCGTTGCTCGGAATTGATCACCGGCAACGCAACACCCCGATTGATGCCTTAGCACAGGCTCAACTATCAAGGCATAATAGAGAGATCAAGACTGGTGGAACAACTGGCACATCACAGACTCTATGACACAGAATCAATATAAGGCAACTCTTATAATAGAGAAAGATGCAAATATTACAATCAGAGGTCACAGACCCAACAGTACATCAAGCGGAAGCGCAAAAGGTTGTTCTAAACAACAAGAACCAAATATGGCCTAAGAGGCCTACAAATAAACACTCCAGCGCCAGCTGTTCCGGGATGTCCCAAGCTGCCACCTGGGAACCCCAGACTACTCGTCGACGTCCACAAAGAACCCGCCTTCGAAGTCGGTGAAGTCTTCCTCTGAAACAAAGCAAACGACGTTGAGTTCGACGAACTCGCAAGATTAAATATAGAGCTTTAGCTCGATGAGGCTTTCAAGGTTTTATGGCTCTTTTGCATAAAGCTGATTTTATTTAAATAAACAATAAATCCATGGCAGCGACTAGTTGAAGATTTTCAAAAGAGGGGTAAGAAGTAACTCTTTTCTCTTGTGTCACCATTCTCATCAACATCATCACCATCAATGTACCTGTTCATCAAAGGCACCTCCCCGAATCACCCTCGAGGAAGTCAACCTTACAATCTGGAGTGGTACCTCTAGTACCCAAGTTTTAATCATTCTGTTATAGTTATTCTATGATCCTACCTTCACTTCCCAAGATCGTCCATAACCGCGGACACGGCTTTTCGAAAAGATTTATCCCTGCAGGGGTGTACAAAGTGGAAGTCCCCGGAGTCCCGAAGGGCCCCAGCTCCTTCACCACGCGTACCGTCCGGCCCATTACCTGTACAATTAGCTGTCTTCCGGGGAAAGCCGGCTGGGTGGGAACGGTGTCGACTTCTCCCTCGTTAAGGACTTTCCAGGATCATCAGTGGCGGCAGGACTGCCAGGTGCCTCCAACACCCCGCCCCACGGCCACTCATTTTCCTAACACCACCATCCTCATCTCAGTTCATACCACCATCATCACGCACGCGCAAATGAAAGCCCGAACTAGAGGACCCTGGCTAGCCCCGCTCGAGTTATTTAGTCTATGAGGGTTCCTGCAATTGCATAGGCCTCACGCATGGTTGCACGCTCAGTCTTGGTTCAAGAGGTAAAGAACTCGCACCTAGGCAGCGAGAACGAGACAACCCACCACATTCCATGTGGCCTCTCATCCCCACCTTTAAGCATCTTATTATCCATCGCCACAATTTTCCACCATCAACTCAAATCATCACCTGTCTCCAACATTTAATAACCATAGTACCACTAGGCAATTAGCTAAGCATGGCTAAGCATCATCTAGCATAGCTAATTATTTCATGGCCAACAATACAAACCTGTGGTAATTAGGAGGGGAAACAGGTAATTGGCATAAGGAACCTTAATGCATTCTATAGGATACTCTAATCCAAGCAAAAGACATTTGGAACCGCATGCAATATTATAGTGGAGAAAATATTTGCGGAAACATAGGATAAGATATGCTCAGAGGGGGGATTACGCTTGCCTTGTTGAGCGGAGTAGTCAAACTGCTCGTCGGAGTAATGATGCTCAACTCCGAACTCGTGATCTACCGGAGAGCAAACAACACCGGAAAGCAAGAACAACAATCAACACATGGCAATTGTGCAATGCATACAAAAATGATGATATGACATTTTAAATGCACCCTGGAAGCATTGATCATGATCAACAAGTTAAATGGGGTCCCCGTTATATTTATTGCATTATTCGGAATAAACCCCATATTTAAACTTAATGATTCTAATTACTACTAGAGCACATTATTGTAATTGTGATCAATTATGCATGATGAGGATGATTCTGGATGATTCATGTTTTTCTGAACATTTTGGTATAAGGAACACATTTTTCTGATGTCCCGATAAAAAGTTATTAATTTTATAAATTATTATTTTTAAACAAGTGCTTTTAATTATTTCAATTCCTCTTTTTAAATCTTTGCCTTTAAAAAGTTATTTTAAACCACACTAGAAATTATTCAAACCACTCTGGAAGAAAGAGGTAAAAGAAAGGAGTTAAATTTTGGGTACTGGACATAATCGGAATATCCGAATTTTTCTATAATCGGAATATCCGATGGAAAGGGGTTTTGGAGAATTCGGCTAAGGACCCCAAAATATTCGGTACTGACCTTAACCGGATTATCCGATCGGTTTTGAAATCGGAAAATCCGATGGGGGCGCGCGCGCACGCGCTGCAACTGCGGCGGCGACGTGCTGTGCTCGCATGAGCACAGCGGCCGGAGCTCGAGCGAGCACGAGAGGGAAGAGGGAAAATGGTGCCACGGCACGGGAAGCTCACCGTGAGCTTGTTGGCGAGGTCTGTGGGCGGCGGGGTGAGGTCGACGGCGACGGAATTCGGCGGCGGAGCGCCGCGGTGGTCGTGGAGGAAAAAGGGACGGCGGCGGGATTTACTTCTCCCCAGCTCGATTCCTCTGGCCAGGATGGAGAGGAGGGCACGGCGCAGCTGGTGGTGGTCGTGGCTCGGCTCGGGAGGCTCTACATCGACGGCGATGTGTCGGCGACGGCGGCTCGGTCTGCGGGCTCGCGGGAAGAAGAAATGGGGAGAGGGCAGAGGAGAACGGAGAGGAGGGAGTGGATAGGGAGCAGCAGAGGCTCGTGGGGCTTGCTCCTTGCAGGGAGGAGGCAGGGGAGAGGGCCCGGAGCTCGTTGAGTTGGTGCGGCCCGAGCAGCTCGCGCTGCTTCGGTCGCTACAGAGGAAGGGGATGAACGATTTACAAAAAGGCCCCTGGCAGTTCTTTTCCATCACAGACTAGTCCCTGGCGGCATTTTCCTATTTACCGAAAGGTCCTTTTCTGCACTGGATTAAAATACTCCGCACGGTTTTTGAATTATTTGAGGCATTTACACATTTCCAAAAATTATGTAAATTTTTGGGTAGCCTCCTTATATTGATATGAAGCTCCCCTAATTTTTCCAGAATATTTGAAACTCATTTGTTAGGAAAATAAAATAGGAACTGCTCACAGGCAATTTTGAGATCTCTCCATTTATTTTATTTTACAAATCCAAATAGTTTGCAAATATTTTTAGTTGGAACTTTTGGAACTTCCTTGACAATTATAAGAGGTCAAAGTATTTTGTTTTGTAGGTTTGAATTCTCTCGTTGAATTGAATTTGTAAATTGAAACAGCTTGGCAATTATTTTTAAATGGTGACAAAACCATTTGTGTGTTGTTTAGCAAGTTAAATTTGGATGCCATGATGCAATGCAACACAAAAGCGAAAATTTTATTCGGGTTTTTAGGTTCTCAAACTTCGGGCTGTTACAAACAATCAGCCCTGTCAGTGGGTCCAACCCTGCCCCATGCGCGAACAACCAGAACTTGGACCTCTCGGGCCAGTCCGCTGTCTATGGAGTGATCCCTTTAGCAAGCAGTTCTGCTTCAAAGGCTTCCCACCTAGGAATGGCAGTCTTGTAGCCACCTGTCCCCAACCTATGGTGATATTGCTTCTTCCCAGCATTTAACTTATTTATGGCCGATCGGGCCACAGCGGTATACGATTTCTTATACACCACAAATGCGGGCCAGTCATGTTTTATCTTCTCTAGTATTCCAGTGAAATTATCTGGATCTTCTTTTTCATATTTTCTCCATAATGTTTTCTTCCAGCTCTGGAATTGTGTGGCCATCTTCTTAAGAGTCCACTCTTTCACTTTCTCCTTCTTGCCTTGTGTGAGACTTTGCGGTAGGTTGAAATGTATCATGAGCGTATCATAAAGCAAATCTTTTGTATGCTCGCGGACATAACTAGCTTCATCTTTGTTGGCGCCCTTCGGCTTATGTCAATCTGTAATGGTGATCGGGAGCATGTCCCTAACAATGACTCTAGCTTGATTTACAAACTTACGGCAGTTCTGTATGGGTGCCATCGGTTCGCCACTATCAGCAACTTCCTCGATATTTAACCTTGGACCCTCGCTCGACATCCTTCTCGTCCGGCCTCGAGGAACTTGCTTTTTAGCAGATTTGCTCGATCCGGAGGGCTAAAAGAAAAATGATTCGTTAATGCGTGCAATACAAATCAGTTAATACATCTAGTGATCAACACAGGCTTAATATATATATACCTCGCCGGAGTTTGTTAAGGGCACTTCGTCGTCTCTTCTTTCTTCAGACTCAAGTCCCTCACCGGAGTCGTTCAGAAATTGTGAGCTGAAATCATCTTCTCCACCGGAATCTTCTCCACGGAATCTGTTCCACGGGCACTCGCATATATTATTTGTTGCATTTGGTCTTCATTCTCGTCGTTTCTGAAGGGGGCGTCCATTGCTCAATATCCCTGCAATCAATTATATATGCTTTCAATTTTGTAATAAGAAAATGCCATTCTGCAATGTTAAAAAAAAAATACAGCCCAAATTTGGGCCAGCATTGGGTCCTACCTGCCAGCCCAAATTTAGGCCAGCATTAGGTTCTTTAAAATTCCAACCCCGCGTCCTGCCAGCCCCAATTTGGGCCAGCATTGGGTCGACGCGCCGCGTCCACCCCCTGGCCACGAGCGCTTGATCAATGCTGGCCCACCTGCCAGGCACTATATATACTAAGAGGGAATTAATCGACAAGAGGAGATTAAGAAAACATAGTCTTCGTCGTCTTGGACTGAACTGAAGAAGAGCGCAGGATGAATGCAGTTGAACCTGACTTGTTTGTCTGTACTGAGCAACAGCAATAGAAGCCTGGCTAGTTTGTTATGAGAATCTTGGTTCCGTTAAAACCCTACAACATGGTCAGATACTGCCTCGCAAACAAAACAAAATACTCATTCAGCACCGGTCAATAGCATACAGTAGTAACTACAGAGCACGTAACCAGTTCTACTAGATCAGCTTGGGCAACATTTTTTTGGTACATATTCACCATTGTCTGAGCAAACCAGAAAAATTACTGGAGGCTGCATAAGCACGTGAAACGAGCAGAGCAAACATGTTTTTGGCGCACAGAGTCGTACTACATGACAAACAGTGAACTCACACTGGTACTCCACGGTATGGATGCTACCTGGATTTGTGCAAACTGTCACATCTAAACATTTTTTTATTTGCTGAATTAACTAGTCAATTTTGCAAAACATTTCAAAGATGCCAAGCAACAATTGCTGTGCCCTCCCCAGCCAATGCAGGCAATTGACCGAGCAGCTGGCACGCTCAGAATGCCTCGCCCTGGCTGACACAATTCGTCGAGCAGGTGGCGCGCGTCCAGGAATGCTGGCATCAGTGCAGAAGCCGAGTCCACGAGCACGCGAAGGATAGGGCACGGGGTCTCAGTGGTGGGTCCAGCCGCAGTCGAGGAGGAGGCGGAACCCGTTGACAGCGAGCAGGTAGCAGAGAAACATGTTTGCTCATTACCCAGATTCTCATGAAAGGCTTTGTACATGACTGTAGGCAGGAAACACACATCCAGATCCTTGGATCCATGTTATTGCCTCTTTAATTTGATTGTCCTCCTTCCTCTCCTACAGTCACGACGCCCATGTGTTCCTCTTTAATCTTTTCTTGGTTGTTGTCTACATCCTCCTCAACTCCTGAGGACACTTGTTCAAACTCTGGCCAGTCCTATCAAGCGAGAAGAAACAGTATAAGGAGTGCATATTCAGGCTCTCGCATACCAGTGAACTAATAAGACGGAATGCAATAAACAACAGGAGATTAAGAAAAAATTAATAACTACACGCATACTGGAAAAAGAGCACAGATTAAAAACATATATTACCTCCAGAATGATGTTTGTCTCCATGCTATATGGCTCCCTTATATAAATTAGGTGCCATTTCCTCTCAATGCCTCCATCACCTGCATATGCCTCGACATGCTGGATATGGCTGAACTTGTCCCACTCATAGCCATACTTTGCCGCAGCCATGGAAGTGAGCACCTCTCTGCTACAGCTGTCCAGCAGCAAATGGCAAGGATTTACAGTCTGCAGGTACAGTGGAAGTTTTTTCTGTGTGTTGAAAACTCTCAGCCACAGTCTCCGTAGTGCATTCATCTCCTGCAGCGACACAAGATTTTCGCAGTACAAAATCTCAAGCTTTTGCAATTTGGGGAAATTGGATATCTTAATGAGGTCAGGGGCGTCATACAGCTTGAGCTCAACCACGGAAGCAAAGTTTTCTAGAGATTGGAGACCCTTGACACTCCTTATGATTAATATCTTCAAAGACCTTGCATGAAAGGCAAGACCAGAAGGGATACTCCTCAATTTGCAAACACGGATACAGAGTGTCTCCAAGGCCGGCATAGCTTGCAGTTCCTCCTCCCACTCCCACTCCTCCCACTGCACCATTCCATCTAAGCTTATCTCACGCAATCTCGGAAAAGCAGCCACCGCACGGGATGAAGCATGTTGATGGTGATTGTAAGGCTTCACAAATTCAGGACCAACGCGCTTGATTGCTGGAGCGCGAAACAAATTAAAAAACTCTAGACACTGAAGTTGACACAGTCCATCAGGGAGTTGGGTGCAGCAAGCCAAGTCATACAAGAATAAAGTCCTCAAACTCTCGAGTGGGACTGCTGATGTCCGCAACATCCATGTTGGGAGCAGACTTCCAAAATACCCTTTGATGATAAGATATTCTAAGCATGGCAGAGGGCATAGCACGTCAAACACAGCCTCAATTCTTTGCTTTTCTTCCTCAGAGACTCCTTCTTTAAGCAACCCATCATATCCTAGTCTACTGGAGCATTTTAAGGCAAGTATGGTAAGATGTGGCTTGGCATCTAGTCTAGCCTTCGCAACGGACGAGGTAGCAGATACATTCTCTAGCCCCTTTATTCCTAGCTCCTTGAGCAGAGAAAGAGGACCCAATTCTTCCAAACTACACCAATTGCCATCCGTGTTAGATGGAAACCCACATAGTACCCTCAAATTTGTCAGTGCGCCAAAACCCCTTGGAATACTATTTACATGTGTGTCGTCAATGTCAAGATATCTCAATCCCCGTAGCTTAACAATGCTATCAGGAAGTTTCATAATGCCTCCACAGCCTTCAAGGTCAATGTGTTGTAGGAATTTCATCTGGTGGATGTCCTCTGGCAATCCAGATATATCAGTGCATAGGCTTAATGTCAAATATCTCAAATGTCTGAGTTGGCTAACAGATTTAACCAATGTATCAAAATTTGCAGCTTCTATAAATAGAGTCCGTAGGCTTGAGAAGGTAACCAATGAATCACCAGGCTGAACTTTGAATTTTCCTGATAATATTAGTGTCCTAAGTGATTTTTGCTCTGTTAAATATCTCCACTCAAATCCATTTGGTTCTACTCCTTTGGTTTCTATAGAGATCCTAAGAAAACTGTGTGAACTAAGTTTATTTTTGGCAGTGTCTCCACCACGAGCTATCAGTGTTTCATCCCTAGCCAAAAATTGAGCAAATGACTGAATGACATCATGCATGTTGCAAATAAATTGGCCAGGGTAGTCTACATTTGGCTCGATAAGATTCCTTAACATTAATTCCTTGTAGTACTTTGTTCCCTCTTCTTCCAGGCTGCACAAGTCTCCATGAACCAACCCTTCAGCAATCCACATGGACACAACTTGATTGGGACTTAGTATTCTCTTTTTAGGTTTAAGCGAGAAGTGCAGAAAACATTGCTTTAAGGATGAGGGTAAGTCCTCATAGCTAAGATATATTGCATAGTTTAGCTCGTCTGGGATTCGAGATACTGACCATATATCATCATTCATGACAACTTCCCAATCACGCCGTGTTTTATCCTTCTGGCAGAGGAGTCCTCCCATCACTTTTATAACAAGTGGTAAACCATCACATTTTTCTATTATTTTCAACCCGATATCTTTTAGCGTTTCAACCTCAGGCTCATTTGCCTCTGATGTGAGCACCTGAAAGAAGTTTAAATATATTGATTTAATATGGCTAGTGAGTGTCTTTATTTATCTAATGCATGTAATACCTAGATCACCGACAAAATAAACTAACTTGGAGTATATAACGTATGCACTTCGTACATTAATTTCTAGCAAGTGTGGAATCATATGATAATTAATTTTCTACAGCTAACAGTATGCGTGCATAGTAACCGTTCGATGTATTTTTGTTGTTCCATTTATATTCAGGAAATATAAATGGCGAAAATATACCAATGTCTTATTTTCCTTGTTTCATTTGTTATCTTGGTGAAATCCTCTTAGAGTGGAGCAAATTTAAATCAAGTTAAATTAAATTTGCAACTAAAAGACGTGTGTGATAATTAATTCAAGGAATTGCTAACCTGTTTCTTGAGCAATGTCCATGCATCTTCAGGACCTAGTTTCTCAACATGGTGGTAGTGCACAGTTTTCATGCTCCGGCCGACATTCTCATGTCTTGTTGTGATGAGGACTCTGCTACCGGGACCGCCGTAGCTAAAGGGAGTCATCAAAAGTTTGTACCATTCATGGACACCCCACATGTCATCGAGTACAAGAAAGAATTTCTTGTCCTTGATGGCATTTCTGAGAGCAACGACAAGTAGGGCCTTGTCTCGAGCCCCACCCTCGCCAGGCAGGTTTCCACCAGCGGCAGTGATGGCTGTACCCAACAACTCAACATCATTGAAATCACGTGTAATACTAAGCCATATCCTCTTAGCGAATCTTCCCTCGATTTCCTCGTCATTGAAGACCTTCTTGCCAAGAGTGGTCTTTCCAATCCCGCTGACACCAACAATAGCGACCACCATGAGATGATTAGTCTTGTCACTAGGCACCTCCTTTGTAAGCACCTCCACTAGTGCTCTTGTGTCTTCCTCGATCTTCTCACCAACCGCACCTGACCGCTCCATCAATGAATCCGTTTTGCGGTCAGTGGCGAGAGATCGAGGTGTCTTGCGATCTTCATAGGCTTCTAGCTTGATGAAATGGAAACTCCCACCCCTCCTGAATATGTCATCCAGCTTCTGGTTGAGAGCCTTGATGCGGGTGCCGATATCGTGCGCATGTAGAGGGTTTCGCATGCAGAAGAGCAGTGGGTTAAAGCACCCCATGCCCTTTGATGGACTTTGCTCCATGGCCTTGAGCTGGCACAAGTCAAGGATGTCGGTGGCAAGGTACATGGCGCGCTTCAGCTCGTCCACCCATCCCTGCAAGCTTTCATCGGTGATGTTCCTTTTATCGGCATCTGCAAGGAAGTTCTTGAGGTCCCTTAGCATGACGCCCAGCTTTTCGATCTCGCCGGAAACCCCGATGAGCATGGCCACCTCTTCTTTGGCCATCTGGGAGAGCATGTTGGTCACATAGGATGCCAAAGCATCCAGAACACCCGCCATCACTGCAGGGTTTGCCTGCCTAAGTTGAGCTGCAAATGGAACCATGTATATGCAAATAAAATCAGTCCTCGTTGGTGCTGCCTTTGACATGAACAATATCATACTATCACTGGTTCAAACATGTCACCATGTGGGATAATCGATTCAGTCACTAGAGACTAGCAAATACTAGTTTAAATGGAACGAAATTAGTACTTTGTATTACTATTTCGTACATCAGCAACTCTTTCTTTCCTACTAAAACAAACCAAAGCGTCTTCGTACTAAACAAAAAGTCTGAACTTTGTTGCGCATAGATCAAAAGCATAGCTTTGTAGTACTAAACAAAATCGAAGCCTTGAGGTTAGCACAAGTCAAAATCAAAGCTTTGTATACTAAACGAATCTGAGCTTTCTACCGCGCATATGAATGCTTAAAAAACTCGGAGCTTCCTGCTATAAAAGTTGAAACTTTGCATTACAGAAATCATAATCAAATATCTGTATTAAATAAGTCTGAGCTGCAACCCTAGAAAACCAGAACCCCTGGCCCATTCAGACCTGAGGATAAACGACGAAGAGGAATGGGGTCCTCACGTTTTCCGCGGCCGGCTGGCAGCAATGTTGGAGAACGTGGCCAACAGCGGTAGAAGCAGATCGGGCTGGCGGTACGAGCTGAAAACAGGCACGCATATAAATATAAGTCCTCTGTATTACTGCTTCGTATATCAACAATTATTTCTTTCCTACTAAACAAATCAAAGCTTGTACCTACTAAACAAAAAATTTGAGTTTTATAATGCACAAATCAAAAGCAGAGCTTTGTATACTAAATAAAACAGAGCTTTGAGCTTGGTACTGCACAAAAAATCTAGGCTTTGTTTTTATCTTCAAGTTAAGGAGCTTGACGCTACAAATTTCATTTCACAAAGAAACTATGACATGCATGCCACCCGAGTTGAAACACACACACGCGGACACATGCTCCAGAGAGTGGCATCAACCAGCTAGCCAATCCCCGTTACAGAAAGAAGAGCAGAGGCCACAAATAAAAGTAAAGAGCAAGTATTAGTATCTCAGAATAGCCAAACGACAGAATCTTAAAACAAGTCTACCAGTTGGTGTCTACTGCTATTGTTTAACATCTTCTTGACAAGAGAAACAAAAAAAACATGAGCTTCATAATGCACAGATCAAAATCAAAGCCTTGTATACTAAACGAATGGGAGCTTTCTACTGTGCAAATCAAAGCTTCAAAAACTCGGAGCTTCCTGCTACACAAGCAGGGGAGTTTCTACTACACAAATCAAAACCAAAGATTTGTTCTAGACTAGTCTGAGTTTATGACCCTAGAAAACCCAGAACTCTGGCCCATTCTTACAAGAGGATAAACTAGGACGACGGGGAAGGGGTCCTTTCCTTGTACGGCGCCTGCCGGCGGCACTGTCGGAGGACGTGGCAGGCGGCGGCACAAGCAGATCGGCCCAAGGCACAAGCTGAAAACACAAAAATAAGTCCTGTGTCTACAGCAAAAATAAGAAACAAACCAGAGCTTCTTACTAGAGCAAAAACATCTGAGCTTTTGTACGGCACAAATCAAAAGCAGAGCTTTGTACTAAACCAAATCGGAGCTCTGTATTAAAAAAAACTGATCTGAGCTCTTTGTACTAGACGAATCGGAGCTTTCTTATTACACACCCACACAAAAATCAAATATCTGCACCCGGCCCATTCAGATCTGAGGAACGAAGGGGATCCTCACCTTCTCCGACGGCAATGTCGGAAGAAGTGGGCGCGCGCAGATCGGGTGAGTAGAAGCTGGAGAGAGGGTGAGAGCGAGCAGCACCTGCCGAGCTCCGGCGGTGTGTAGAGTCACATGGGAGGGGCCTCGCTGATGGCTGAGAGGTCCCCAGCTGCGGCAGTGGCACCCTCGCTGATGCAGCTGCCAAGAGCTGGCGCTGCCGGAACGATTGGTGGGTGAGGGTACGGCTTGTGGAGGCCATGTGCCAACGATTCCCCTCCAGTCTCGCTGATGGACCACATTTGCGGCGGCTCAATAACAGGTAAACATTTTTTATATTTTGAAACTATAAATATATATACTCCCTCAGTCTCAAAATAACCGTCTCAACATGTATGTTTTAATAAATGGAAGACAATTATTTTGAGACGGAGGGAGTATATATATTATTAAAAATATTTTAGTGATGCTTTTTTATTTTAAATATTTTTAGCTCATATAAAAATTGATTTTTTTAAACTCGAATTTTCAATTTACAATTTTTTTGCATCCGGTCTCACTAGTGCCCGAGTGCACCAAGTTGCCCTTTGAACTAAATAGTTTGGTACGGGCATTATTTTTCACGAAAGTTGCAAAGAGCCGCCGCCATATCAAAACACTCATTCGGGGGTCTGGAGTCTTGTCTTGGCACCCTGCCGGAGGGGAAAATTGTCACCGGAAGCTTCTTCATCGTCATGATTGCCTCCGAAGTGATGTGTGAGTAGTTCATCCTTCGACTACGGGTCCATAGCAGTAGCTACATGGTTGTATCTTCTCCTTGTGCTACAATGACATAATCTCGTTAGCTGTCTAAAATGATCAAGATCGTCGTTATCTACCTACTACATGTTGTGTTTGTGGGATCAGATGAATTGTGAAGTTATGATCATATTGTTCATGTTTCTTATATGATCCTATTATTATTAGAATATCTATGTTTTATTTAATATCTTGCATGCACTTCGATCCATGTGATTACTTTGGCCAAGCGATTGCATGTATCCCGAAGAGAGGGTTTTGCGCTAGATAGTAGGTTCGTGCTTCCTTCGTGTCTAGGCTCGAGTGACAGCAACAACTAAGACCAATGATGTATTGTTGCTAGTAAGGGTAAAACAACAGTATTAATGTCGTTTATGATTATGAATATTGATTATATTATGTACAATGCTTAATGCAATTATTTGTTGATTTGTAACTTAATACCAACAGGAGGCAAACATAGAAGCGCTCCCAAGATGGATTATTAGTCATAGATACAGTTGGATAACGTATATGTATGTTTGACATAATGCCTACATGAATACTACATTGAATTTTGCTTTTCATAATCTAGCTCATTCCAATTCTATCAATTGTCCAGCTGTAATTTGTTCACCCAATACTACCAATTGTCCAGTTGTAATTTGTTCACCCAATATGTTTGCTTGTTATTTTTTGGAGAGACACCGCTAGTGAAATTATCGCCCCCAGTCCATTCTTTTATATTGTTTACAACCTCGTTTATTTGCTTTTAATCATCATTTTCTTGCTACTCCGTTTTTACTTTTATCATTATTTTCCATACCATACGTTTAATTTTTTTTGTTTTCCGCAAGACGGGAGATTGACAATCCTTCCGTGTTGAGGCCAAGTGAGTTTGTCTGATGTGCGCAGTTCCAAGTCCGTCAACGAACGCGCCATAAGTTGATTGGCACCGTGATGGGATCTGCTTCGATTAATCTTGATCTAAAAAATGAGGGAAACTTCCTACCACGCTACATCACCTTCCTTTTTAGGCCCCCAACGGGTGGTGGCACATTTCACCGCATCAGGCGTCCATGTAAGTATAGTTTCGCTTCCCAGTGGTGGGTCTCATGTGTGGTAGCACTTGCAGAAAGCATGGAGGAATAGTAGATGATGGCGGAAAATACTGCTCGCGAGCTAGGCGATGTCCTAGGCCAAGGAGCGCATGCCAGAGCTAACGACAAGATTCTTTGACGGCGCGACCGTCCCTCATTGTCAAGCGACGCGTTCAACCATCGCAACACTACTCATAAATTCTCAATAAGCTTAATTTTTTCGTTCAAGGTCACTGGTGTAATAAACAAGGACCCAATTGTTGCTTCTATTTTTCTGAGGACCCGAGTGTACTTATTTATGCGTTTTCAAATTTGGCTACCTTGTTTTGTGGATGTTGTAACAGTAAAAACTTCTTTGAGTGTCTCTACTCTAGCCATATTGAGTTTGTGTATCCAAAATATTGCTGCTTTTGCAAGCAAAGTGTCTATGCACCGCGTAAAAATGAGTGTGTGAAGATTGTCGAGATGTCGTTTCCTTTTTATCTTTGCCTGGTCTGGATGTTCTCGATCAACGATCATAGCCTCGTCCCGTCGACTTTTCCATGATGGATGGTGCGGTGGGTGTGAATCTGAGGACGTGTGCTTGAATCGGCGTGGCGAGTTCTCGGGAAGATCTAAATGTTGTTTCCTCTCCTTCTCACTTGGCGTGGGGCAGGTGGAGATGGAGGTGGGACATTGCCGCTAGATGCTCCCAATGTGTGTGCTCTACACGATGATGGTGTGCTCGCGCGACGTTGACAGGTGGAGTTTCTCAACGACGACAACCTTGTGCCACCATTATCCGTGCCCATGAGGGCCCTCCACACTCAGCCCCAAGTGGTTGCGTTCCCGGCAGAGGCGATGGGACATTATAAAAAAATTGAAACGAAAATGAACACTATAATTAACGTTTTATAATATTTTCAACCATGATGAGCCCTACCTTAAGCTCACTCACTTTAGCATAATAGTCCCACTGTTCCATAATATAAGATATTTTAGACTTTTTTGCACATTCATATGTATACACATGTATAATAAACACAGAAAACATCTTTATATTTGTGGAATTGAGGGAGTAATATATAGCGGGCCCATGAGGTGTCCGTACCTCGAACGACCATGTTTCAAACGGTCAATCCGGTGTTGGACAGTGCCGGCAGACACACAAATTAGGCAGCATAGGAGCCCCACGTGCAGCGCGGCGTCATCGGCTTTGCTATGGCCAGGCAAAGACCAAAGGAGCAAAAATCGGTCGTACCCACCACGCAACCTCCGGCCCTTCAGGCAGGTTACATTACATCAGTGTCAGAAACTTTACTGCTCTGCTGCCTATCTCTTCCTTGATTTCCTTCTTCCTTTCCAGCGTCATGTCATCAGGCGCCCACTCCCTGCACCACCGTACGCCGTCACCTCAATTCAATGCGAGCCTAGCCTTACTCCATCCATCAAGATTCAAGACCGAGCATTGCTGCTGCGTCCACTGGCAATTCTTCAGGTGCAAACACGACAGCAGCATCGACAATTCAAGATCGTTGTCAGGCCATACCCACGTACACTGCATACTTCAAGCCTCAGATACGATCTTCAGATCAGGATATCAAACAAGAACACATGGAGGATATCAAGAAACTAAATGGAAGATATCAAAGAGGCACATGCGCAGATCAGGAACGCAATGGCCTCAACTCTTCAATCACTCATCGATAATAAAGATCGAGAAGAAAAATCATCTTCGTACAAAACTGTTTGGCGGGTGTATGTACAGGGAGTAGCGGAGTCATCTCAAATTATACTTCCACAGAAGGAAGGGCTTTTGACCTGGGGAACCTAGGAACCAATATGTATGTACATTTTTTCTTGTCTGCTGCTGCCGCCGCTTATTGTCCGAGTCTAGCACTCGTATAAAAAAAACCAAGCAAGAAGCCGGATGTATGGAAGCTTGCATGCACGCTGGATGGATCATCTATTAGCCGCACCAGGTGTGCGGTCGGTCAGAAGAAATTGACCTGCCGGATGGGCGCCGGCGCCAATGATCGGCTCTCCATCAGGTTCGGCTGCAAAGGGAACAGGCCGAAAGGAGAGCCCGAGAATCTCCCAACAGCGTGAGCTGGCAGCGCTGCTTGGCTGAAAAGCACGAAATCATTGGTAGCAATGAGTACACGAGTAACCGGTTTGTGCATAGAATATGGATAATGTGTGCCCATGTGCTTACCTGTCAGCAATAAACGCCTGTTGCCAGGATGGCATGGCCTGAACATCCCCCATGGGGCGATGTGATGAAGACATGAGAGGCCACAACCCTGTTACATGATGTAGAAACAAACAACCCACGTTTTGAGCAAACACATCTTTACTGTCTCAAATACCAATCAAACATCTAAACACTTCAGTAATGTCGAATTAGTGAACATATGGTTTCTGCTAGTGGGATTCACAAGGATTCACACAAATTCAGTTGTCCACTTAATAGTGTCTACGCTTTTGTTTCTGTCAGCTGTGGTTTACAAGTGCTGTAAATGGATGCACTTGGCAGTGGTAGTAGATGCATATATATTTTTATCTTATGGGGATCTAAGCAATAAGTAATTCTACATCGAGATACAGCAAAGCAACAGAGGTAAACGATGTACCTGGCTGTACAGGAGGATTCCCAAATCCTAAGTGTAGAAGATTTTCCTCTTCTCTATGTTCTTGAACATGCTTAGTAAGATCTACAAGGAAAAATAAAATATAAATTTTAAGTCAGAGGCCAGTACGCCTGTCAAGAGCAACCGTACAGTGCAGATTAAGATACTCCTTTCAAATTCCTTTAGTTGTTTCCATCTAACTGAATTAGAACTAGTAACAGCAAAAGGCAACCGTACAGTGCAGACTAAGATACTCCCTTCAAATTCCTTTAGTTGTTTCAACCCAGGCCACAGCTGCTATCTCTTTTTTTACATACATATGCAAGAATAGCTTTTGCAACACTAACTCACATTATCAATTGCGCTGTAACTAATTTCATTGCAACTAGCAACCTAGGATTCAATGTGATCAATTACTATCGTGGAAACATATTGCACACCCAAAATGATAACCAAAGGAATTTGACTGGGGTGAAATATTTTAGGCACCTGATACAGAGCTTGGCTTTAGGCTGAGAGTTAGATCAAGGTCATCAGATTCTGTACCGAAGCCCCAAAGGTCCAGTTCCAACCTTGGACTTGCTCCTGCAAAAGAAAATGGTAGCTCGATCAGAAACCCTTCAATGTATTAGATTTTTGTAATAATATCCCAGAAAATGAATTGTGATATATAACTCACTAGATTCATTCATCCTTGAGTAGGAATCATCATGGAGAGCCCTTGGTGCCCACTTGCCAACCTAGACCACTCAAAAGTCTCAGTACGCAGAGAAAAGCAAAGCAAAGTACCCGTAGATAACCAAATGTGTAAATTTTACATTAAAGAATGGATGTTGTAGTGCTTGCTCAGCAGTTGGTCTTCTTCGTGGATCCCAGGAACAAAGTTGCTATAAAAATAAGGACAAAAGGAGTGTCATATTAATTCGGAGAATTATTAATATATCAATAACATCAAGCAAGGAAAGTTCAGTTAAAATAAGCAACCAAAGCTCGATTATTCACAACATACAAACTCCTGTTAGCGCTATTTATGTAACAATCATTAATATAATTTACTGCAAAACAACATAGAAGCCCCAGTAAGTAGTTAACTTAGTACTTAAACATATATACCGGGTGTTAATATCTATCAGCTTTCTGTATTAATAACAGGTTGCTCAGATAAATAGAGATCAACTTGGGGCATCCACAATTTCATACTCCTGCTAAGGACAACTTTGATCCAAAAGCAAACAATAAAACAGCAAAGTTCAGAACTGTACCTTAATCAAGTCAATAGCTTCGAAGGAGGCATTAGGAATACGCTCCCACAGATTACTTGGTGGAATCTTTGGAACAAATAAAAAATATTAGCGCCGTGAAAGCAATTTCTCTAATGAATGTTGACAGAACTCGTTTCACCTGGAAAAACTGAAAGCTACTTGAACGAGGCAGGTTCATTCCCTCTGGCCAGACAGAGTGATCTGGGGTCCCAAGCACACTGCATATTTTGAATAGCTGATCTGTCTCACTGATAAAAAAAAAACATTATAAACAATGCAAATCACCATAATATCAAGAGAAATAAAAGTAATCTGGTCTATGTTCATGCTACAAAAAGTAAGGTCAATACATACGTTTCACCAGGGAATAGTGGAGACAGTGTGAAAAGCTCAGCCAAAATAGCACCAACAGCCCACATATCTGAAAAATCACATTAATTTATTAATTAATGAAGATAACAATCAGCCGTAAATGCCCACAAAGGGAAGCTATATAAACACAATTGATTAAATTAACAAATGATATCATATGCAGAGTACATGATAAACAAATTAGATAGATTCAGCAAATAAAAGGATTGACCGTAAACTAAATCATGATTTACAATATAAGTGGAATCCTTTCTATGCATATTTATCAATGAAATCAACAAAGCTTCAAAACTAAAGAGCAAAGGACAAAGTCATTACCTATAGAAGGTGTGTAAGCTGAAGCTTGCAGCAGCACCTCTGGAGCCCGGTACCTAGAAAATAACAGGTAAGTTTTAGATAACTAATCAACAGAGTTTAATGACATTTTATACAGAAACTCACCATCTGGTAGAAACATAATCCGTGTAAGGAGGCCTGGAGCATACTTCTCTTGCCAACCCAAAGTCAGCAATTTTAACAACACCATTTCTCACTAAGAGATTTTCTGGAACAGAAATCATGTTAAATTTTAGTCATTCTACTGGTAGAGAGGCAGCATACCAACAGTCCACCAATTTACCAGGTTTCAGGTCACGATGAAAATATCCATTATTATGCATATACGCAAGGCCTTGCAGTATTTGGAGCAAAAACTTCTGTATCTCTTCTTCAGAGAAAGGAGAGTGCCTTTCTCTTATAACATCATATAAATTACAGTCCTAGAAAGGAAACAAAATCAATTACACTTGTGTAGCACAAAAGTTCACTTGAGAAAAGGAAGTTTACAGAACCCAAAAAGTATAAGCCGTGAGCCGACGAATGAAGATGAATTTCTACAACAATTTACAAGAAGATAGAAGAGCATGGGGAGAAACTGCAAGTAATATTATGCTACTGATACCAAGAATGTAAGACTTACCATGTGTTCAAAAATGAAGAAAAGCTCGTGATTTTCCATCGTAACCTCCTTCAACTCCACAATGTTTGGGTGATTTAGTTTCTGGAGGGCCTGCAAGAGGATGGGACGCTATTAAGTACTCCCTCCGTTCCAATTTAATTGACTTGTTAAGCATCAAATGTGGATGTACCTAGACATGTTACATGGCTAGATACATCCACATGTGGTGCCTAGCAAGTCAATTAAATTGGAACGGAGGGAGTACACAAAATGCAAAACAATGTCGTTCAATAACATCTGGTGATATATCCATTACTAAAAATATAGTATTACCTTTACTTCTCGTAGACTAATGCACTCTTCCCAGTGGTAAAACTTTCTCTTCATTTTTTTAACAGCAACCTGAATGTAGTAAGAAATATGTTAAAATTGTTAATCCCTGAAAGAGGTATAACCACACGTGTGAAGAAAAAAATATTAGCAAATGGCTCCTCGGTACATAATGGTGCAAGCTCAAAAGGAAAAAATACTATATTCCGTAAGGACCTTTGGCTATCAACTTCTTCTAGGCAATATAAAGAGCAGACAAAAAATGCTAAAGCAAAGTTGTAAGCCATCAGAGTGTGACAAGTTTGCACTTACAATTTCGTTTGTTTCTATATTGTAAGCCCTAAAAACGTTTCCACAAGTTCCATCACCTATCTCTTTCATGACTTTATACCTGCAAAAAATTGGAAGCCTTGTTAATAATTAGTGCATAACCACAAAACATACAATTGGCAGAAGAGATTACGGCTCACCTTTCCATGGTCGTAAACTTCACCACAGAGGTTTCGCTAGTAATCACTGAACACCAATAAAACTCGGAACTGTAAAACCCGGACCACCCTTAAAACTCATCACTTGCTGAGTAGGTTTGCTCGTACAAGGTTGCATAAGAAGAAGAAAGTTCCAAATGGGGGAGGCAGAGCATGAATGGTTATGCATCATTATTTGCACAACTTTCATGCTTATTGCAGCTTCAGCAACACATTATCCACTGCGTTGATCTGGATATGCTGGGTCCATCTTTGTCGACCACAGAGAGACTAATTATTTTCTCATCGGAAAATCTGCAAAAGGTAGAAAACGTTTGATTCAGTATCTGACTGAAGAGACTGCAGACAATATTCCCTCCCTTGAGGTACTGCTACTGGGAAAACCAACCATGTGGCCATACACGAAAAGATGCAGACAAGACAGCAGTCGTAGCACAGAAATCATCAACGTTGTAAATAGCATGTGCCATTGACCAGCTCACTCAGCCTACTTTCTATCCTTTTCTAGACAACACAGTTCCTCTATTGGGTATGGAAGCATGTGCAGTTCACCGGTTAACAGACAAACGCGTGATCGTCAACGCAACAGCAATAGACCCTGAACAGTAACCAGCCACTATAAGACAAAGTAATTTCTGGTAAACAAACAAATGTATAATCAAAATAGACGTGCGATCCCTCGGCAAAGGGTACAAATCGAACGCATCGGGAGCAGTGCTTCCGGTACACAGGCCCAGAGAGAGATCTACTCTAGAAGATTCGAGAAACAAAGCAACAGATTAGGAACGAATCGACGGATTTTCCGCAGGAACGTACATTGAAACAGACAGAAACAACGGAAGGATAATCCAAAACGCAGAGGGAGGAGATTAAGCCCTACCCAATCTGTTCCAAATCGGTTGAACTGCAACGGGATTGAAGGGGATTGAGTTTTAACCCGAGACGGAGGCAACAAAACAAGCGACGCGAAATCCCAACAAACAGTCCACAGATCACGGCGATTGAACACCACGAGATGAAACGAGGATCCCAGCGAGAAAAAAATCAGGCCGAAACGCCGCATTCTCCTATCCCGCACGCAACAGAAAATATTCCCCAAAGTACCAGAAAAAACCGATCTGAACAGCCGCGATTCAGAGGCAGAGAACATCACAAACCTAAACGTAACCAGCGATACCCACCTGCACCAAGAGGAATTGGCGCTGCCCAGAACCCACAAAAATTCGCGCAATACACCAGCAAAAAATAAAATCGATTGGCTTCACACGCGATTCGGTGCGGAGGAAAACACGGCGGCGCCTAGACTACGACGGAGGATCACGAGCGACCGAGGATTGGGAGGAGGGTTCGGGGAGGGAATTCACCATGATCGGGGAAGCATTTGCGCGGCGGAGCCTCCGAGCGCGGGTGGGGATCGCGGGCGATGCTTCAGAGGGAGGGGGCGGGGCGATAAACTTGGGCAGGAAGGAGGAGGAGAGAGACGGGACGAGAAGAGGAAAATAGAATGGGAAGATATGGGTGCGAATCAGGGAGGGTCGACGCGCGAGTAAAACGACCCTCCTGCCCTCGGGCGGATCGAAGATTTACGAGGGAAGCCGCGGGGCTCGTGGCGGGAGGATAAGCGCGGGGAGGGCGGAGAGGTAATTTCCTCGGTGGGGGCTACGGAAGCTGCTGCTTGGTACAACAACCGTGGACGCCTAAGGAAAAAAAATGTTCGTCCACGAAGGAAAGGAAAGGAAAGGAAACGGTGGCAGCGGGTTTGAAATTTTGTCCCTGTGTCGTGTCGGGTGCCTTCTGCCTCACGCCGTCGTCTACACTCGGCCCCGTGCGTGCTTCACGCGATTTTGGTTTGGATTTGGAGAGAGGAAAATTTCTGCTCGATGATTCGATCAGATCGGAGTTTTCATCTTCGGCTGGATACTTTTTTTTTTGAAACTTAAACCACGCCATATATTAGGTCCGCAAGCCGCCTCATTAAAAACCTTCCAGCCCCCTTAAGTACCCTGGAAGGAAAAGAACGCGTCTAGAACTTGCGGCCTTAGAAATCATATAATTGTTACATCGTCTAGGAGGGTTTGAAGGATAAAGCTAGGGGTTCATCGACCCAAATACAGATAGTCCGTCGGACATGGGTCATACAAGAAAACGTCGTAGCCTAGCAGTGCTCATTCGATAATTCATGAGGCCAACAAAGGAGAAATATAGGAATTTTGGAGGTAGGATTCTATAGAAAAAAATCTTATGCTGTTTCGGAAAAAAAATAAGAATCTCATATTGCTTTCATATTCCCGTTGTGTTACCTATGAATTTTGAAGGAAAACTAACATTGGTTCTCACCTCATGTTTTCATCCTTTGTGTTCACGAATTCTTAGGTTATACTCACTCCGTTCTATTTTAATTGACTCACATATATCTAGATATGGATGTACCTAACACTAAAACGTGTCTAGATGCATTCATATGTAGATATATGTGAGTCAATTAAAATGGAACGGAGGGAGTACATGTGCTACATCTAAAAGACACTTTTGAAAACTTCATGCGGAGAGCTCTCTACAGATTCCACCGCTCTCTGCGACGAATGTTTTTGTTTGCTACCACGATGCGTACGGTGGTGATTATCTTTAGGTTCTCCAGAGGTCTAGCTGGAAGTGCAGCTCGCTTAGCAATCGACTAGTCATCTATTTCGGAGAGGGTTTTGACCTGTACTTTCACAATTGTATGTCATTGCGTAAATTACTACTCCTACGTAGTAATTTTTCTTGTCTCTTGGAGGAGAAAGGAGAAGGACCATGCCACGGCGTATTCCATCGCGATATACAAAGCAACAAAAGTCCACGCCAGAGGGGATGTTGTCGTGTAAATATAGCATACGCTAAACAATGAAACAGATTTGTCTGGGTGGTGTAGTTGGTTATCACGTTAGTCTCACATACTAAAGGTCCCCAGTTCGAACCTGGGCTTAGACACAAGCCTTTTCTTTAACTTCTTTTTTTAAAACTTTGTACCTTCGATTATGCATTTATACGATTTTGGTTATGTATTTACATGCACATTTCTTTTTTTAACTTTGTACCTTTCGATTTTGCATTTATACGATTTTGATTCTATATTTACATGCACATTTCTTTTTTAACTTAAGAAGTCTGCTTCACATTTCTAGCAACAAGCGTTAACGATTCATGGTTGATGGTAGGGGTGTAAACGGATCGGATCGGATTTTACCTCTACCATATCCTTTACCATATTTTTTTCTCGGATTCGGATCGGATCGGATAATGAACGGTTGCGGATTCGGGGGCGGATAGATATAACCACGGATTCGGAACGGAAACGGAGCGGATTCGGGGCGGAAAGAAAATTAGTCGGATCGGTATGCGCAATGTATATCATCAAGCCACGTAACCAAAAATAATAGGTCAACAACATAATAATCTAACAAAGTTATACTCCATAGTATGTAGAATGACCATGCAAGAGAGTCGTTGTTCAACAAATGAGCTCCACAACTCACTAAATACAAATTGTGCTCTATTAGTTTAGACATTTCGGTAGAAAATCGGATTATTCGGATTATAACTATCGGATAATCCTAACTAATATTCGGATAATCCATATTCGGATGCTATTTTTCATACCATATCCTATACCGTATCCGGGTGTTCAGTTCGGAATCGGATATCCTTATCCGGCAAATTCTTCGGAACCGGATATGGATTCTTTAAAACGGATTCGGCGACGGATTCGGTGCGGAAATTATCCTATCCGTTTACACCCCTAGTTGATGGTACCCATGTTTGTTCCGCCAGATTATTCAAAAGTAGTTGTGAGAGAGATGCAGTGGACAAATAAGTTATAAATGGGACAATATGCAGTATGTGATTTGTGTGGATCATTCACAATATTTGTTGTGAATGTAACATGTTTTTCACCGTGAAACAATATTTACTTTCTAAAGGACAGAATAATGGTTAGTACATGTACAAAATAGATGTGGATTTGATATGTTTCAACGGAGAGGCAGGAAAAAAGGTAAGCAGAGGGAAACTGTTATATTTTTCTGATGACTTGGCTGATTGTAGATGAGTTAATAGAAGATGTTGTGCTATGTGGAGGCATGGTAGGGTACAATCGTATGGACGTATATAGGATTCTTTTTACGCGCCGATGGAGTATGTGATATACATGAGGCATGTTCATGCTAACTTATACAAGGCCACCAAACCACATCCATAAAACTTATTCTATTTCTTGTAATTTGAGAAACCTTAGGACACTTGACTCAAACATCACCCACCATGCCTTACACCATCACTAACATTTAGTGCAACATGTACTCGTGTCTATCCTTCAATATATATACGAGACACATCTATCTATGAGCATAATGTACATCTACCATACAACTTGTATCATCGATACAAATGGCACGATGTGTTAGAAAGTGTGTACCAAGATGCATGGATGTATGGAGATATGTCGTCAGTTAATATGTGGGAATTGTAGGATTTGGGAATGATCTAATGCTTGGGTAAGAAAACACCAAACTTGGAGTGACGTGTGATCAAACGACCCACCCGCCCTCCATGGTTCCCATGAAGCCAGTAACAAAGTCGCATGGTTCATGGAGGGAAGCGGGCCAAGTGCATAAACATGGGGATGTCAATCTTGTGTTTTTTCCGGTAGATTTTGCACCCGTGCCGCTACTAGCAACAAACATGGATGCACATGTCTTAATTTTTCTCCTCGAAGGGAAAGAGTGGTAGCAGAGTTTGAAATTTTTGTCCTGTGTCGAGTGTCTTCTGCTTACGTTGTCTACTATTCACACTTGGTTTACACATTTCAAATGGGGAATAAATGTAGATGCGAATTTCCTCAGAGATTTTCTAGGGGTTGGACTTGATTCAAATTCGACTGGATCACAATTCCTATGTTTTGCCTGATTATAATAGAGTACTATTTGGATTCATTCATCCTTTTGTAGGTTGTCAATCCATTTATAAAGCATGATCCTGATTCTAACTATGTGATGGTCTAGTTAGAATCAGGATCATGCACTTTTAGCGTCCCTATGTGATGGTTTTGTTGTAAAAACTTGACACGTAGAAAAAGTGCATGATCCTGATTCTAACTAGACCATCACATAGGGACGCATGTAAAAACTTGACACATAGAAAAGAGCATGATCCTGATTCTAACTAGAGCAAGCTTTTACAAACTATTACTACACAAATTGAGAACCTCTCGAAATTGCACAACGCCTCCCCACAATGTACCATTATGGTGAGAAGGTTATAGGAGATGTTCATGGAGACGTCGCTGAAAATGGTTGCTCGCTTTACAATATTTGTTTTCATTTGGGGAGAGTTTGTTCTGTAATTTCACAAGAGTACCTTTTGTGCCCCGAAAATTTTTCCATGCCTGATTTCGCATAAATTACTGCTTTTAATTAAGACAAAAGGTGAACACGATTGATGCAATTACAAATAAGAAAAATACCACTAATTAATCCAGTTTTATGCCAGATATGTATGGGTGGTATAGTTGGTTATCACGTTAGTCTCGCATTCTAAAGGTCCCCCGTATGAATCAGGGCTTACATGGTCCTCTTTTTTATTATCTGTTTTGTAAAATTTGTACCTTTCGATTTTGTATTTACATGCAAAATTTTCCTTTTGAGAGACATTTTATATGTCATGTTTATATTCCACCTATCATGTTAAGGTTTTACTCATGTTCTTGTTGTATTCACATCCGTGTTATTATAGTGCGCCTATCAATTTTGAATACCAAAATTTGATATGTCCTCGGTCCGAATCTGCGGTTAGACAATTTATTAATTTTGGTAATTTCGTAACATTCCATTTTGTATCATGGCATACATTTTTACCTTACACCTATTTGAACTTTCACGTAGACTCTGTTTCGCATTTCCAGCAATAAGCGCTAACGATGCATTGTACCCCACGTTTGTTCCGGGACATCGGTCAAAAGTATATGTGGGAGAGATGCATTGGACAAATAAATTGTAAGTAATACATCAAGTAGTAAATGATCTGTGTGGATCATTCACGTATTTGTTGCGACTGTAGTCATACCATGTTTTCCACCGTGAAGTATTTGTCTTTAAAGGCCACATATGCTTAATACATGTACAAATAGAAGTGAATTTGATATGTTTATAGATCGAGGTAAAGAGACAAAGGTAGCAGAGAGAAACTGCTACATTTTTCTCATGACTTGCCTGAATAAATGTGGAGGATTTAATAGAAGATGATGAGCTTGAATGTGGAGGCATGGCAGGGTACAATTGTATGGTCCTATAAAGGATTTTTAATGTGCCGATGGAATATATGACTAGGAAGAGTCGCGCGGCGACACACCACGCCCGTTGCATTGTTATGTGTAGTAGTAGTATTAGGTTCAGCAGATAAAAATACATACTCTGAGGTAATTCATACATAAGATTACGTAGATTAAGATGGATGTTAATTTGACGCTGCGTTCCCTTTGAATTAATTCGTATGATTAACTTTATTGTTTATGCACCGGTGGTAAATGTCGATGGCAATTACCGTCCAAGAATTTACGTAATAACTATTCTAAAATGACCGCCATCGGAAAATTACAGTCGAGACTGAAGAGCTGCGACGAACAATTGCCTGTCAAAGTTTGTCGTAGTTAGTGAGCATTTTCATTTTTGGAATAAAATATATACATTATATACCTTTGATTATTACTATTGGGAAAAAATAGTTGAGCGACTTTAATTTCGTTTGGATCATTTATTGTATGTTTGTCATTTATTTTAATATGCAACAGACATGCAACAAATGAGGTAATACTTAGTAAATAGTCCTTAGTGTGTACTCGAGTCGAGATTGCTAAGTATAAAGAACAGTGCTAACCCCCTGGAAGGCATAAACAGATCCGAAACTCCTCCATTGAGCTTAACCGAAAACCGCACCGAAGTGACACAGCGCATGATCATGTCCACCCACCTGTATGAGAAGCCCATTTTAATCATCATTTGTTCTAGAAAGATCCACTCCACGCGATCGTATGCCTTCATCATATCCAACTTGACTGCACAAAGGGGTTTTTTCCTCTTCCGCTTCCTGATTGCGTGGACACACTCATAAGCGACAAAGACATTGTCAGTAATTAGCCGACCTGGCACAAAGGCACTCTGTTCCTCTGAAATTATAATTGGGAGGATCCTCTTTAGCCTATTTGCCACTGTCTTTGAAGCAATTTTATATAAAACATTGCACAAACTGATCGGACGAAATTGAGAGAGTAGCTCCGGTGAGTTTGTTTTCGGGATAAGAACAATAATTGTGTCATTGAAATCCTCTGGACACTCCTTCCCTTCTAAAATATCACGCACCGCCCTGCACACATAATTCTTTAAAAAAGACCAGTGTCTTTGAAAAAATAACGCAGGCAGCCCATCGGGCCCTGGCGCCTTAGTTGGGCCCATCTGGAACAATGCCTCTTCTATTTCTTTGTCCGAAAAGATGGTGGCCAGTGCCCCATTCATCTCATCTGTTACACATGGTTGAATTAAATTTAACACTATAGCACTGTTGGTTGATCCCTCTGTGGCATATAGCGTCCGATAGAAAGCCCGTGCCATCTCACGCATGCCTTCATTAGTTTTGCACAGCATACCATCGGCCTTTCTTAGAGCACGCACTGTATTTTTCCGTTTCCTGTGCGACGCTCTGTTCTGGAAAAAACTTTGTATTCCGGTCTCCTGCCTTCAGCCACTCCTGGCGAGACCGCTGACGATACATGATTTCCTCCTTTTCATACACTGCGTGTAGCTGCTGCTCTATCGCCAGGACCTCCGGTGAGGACCCTGTCAATCTAGCTGCATGGCGAGCTTCGTCCAACTTACACCGCAGCTTCTTTATCTCAGCTCTAACTGAGCCAAAAGTTTCAAAACTCCATCGCTTCATATCCCTCGACATATCATGGAGCCGTCTCCATAAACCATTTAGGTCTTGCCCATTATGTGCGCTGTTTTCCCAGGCCTCCGTGATCATGTCATCATATCCCTCGTGTTTCAGCCACATTTCCTCAAACATGAACCCGCGAGAAACCGATCGACTTCTCTGGGCAGGTTCGGCCATCACTTGTAAGAGAAGCGCCATGTGATCCGACTCCTCTGTCACAATGTGCTCAACAAAGGTGTGTGGAAACAAAGCCATGAACGACGCTGTCGCCGTGCCACGGTCCAGCCGAACCTGAACGTTGTTCTCCCCCTCCCTTCTGTTATTCCATGTGAAATCATACCCAGAGTAGCCCAGATCTGTGAGACCACAGTCCATTAAGCAATCACGAAATGCTGTCATTTGTGATTCACTCCTTGGATTACCCCCTAGTTGTTCTTCTGCTCTTGTGATCTATTTTAACTTCCAGAAAAAATATCTACTTCCAATTTCCAACAACATTATTTTTACATAAATTTCCAACAACATTTGATAAAGGTGTACAGACTGCATCTAATGCTTGATTAAGAGGGAGCCCGACGTTCTGAAGAGAACCCAAATGGGGGAAGCTGGAATAGAAAGGAACACAGACAGTACTGAACACAGAGCAACTGCTAGTTACTGGCTAATTTACTTGTTTTCTTGAAGAGAACTCTGGACAAAGGAATGATATCATCGTTGCATTCCAAGGCACTTCAAAGGAAAAGGTGGCCACCTTCAATGGTTTGTGCTTGGAACTCACACGAGGCCACTTATAATTCGGCATCGTCTTGTAGCTTGACAGCTAACTCTTTCTTCACGAGATATATTTCCAATGTTAGATCAAGTTGACAGTTAGTTGTTCTTTACACAAGTCTTGTCCATATCTTTGGAAAAATGAACCTGACTGTGCTCTGCTTTGGCCTGATGCGTGGTTATCATCCCTCATATGACGCAGACTGAGGGAGAAGATGACCGTTGGCACCGAGCCACGCTCCTGCGACGCGCGCCCGCGCGACACCCGTCCGTCCCCGGCGGCCGCCGGCGGTAAGCCCAGCCTCCCCTCCACCTACGCTCGCTACTCCCACCTCCCACCACCTCCAGCCACCTTCCCACCGAATTTCACTCCCGCGTTCCTTGGTTTTGCGGCTGTGCGCGACCTCGACGCGGTCAGATCTCGATCCACCGCCATGGTCGGCGGCCCGGCCTCGTCGCCGACGTCCACCTTCGTCACGCCCAGGCGCCGCCTTCAGAGCACCGTTGAGGGTTCCCTGCTACTGCCCACTCCTTCACCTGCGGTGTGCGACGGTGTCAACGCGGCACTCACGGCGTGGCGCGTTGCGGGTTGCCCTCCGGTCGCGCCGTCAATGGCGAGGGCGCCCCGCGGCATCCTGCGCACCTCCTCTGCCTCTGCGGCCCTGCGCCAGTACAAGCACGTGCGATTCAACATCCCCTCCCCTCGCATTCAAGACGACGCGGCGCCCTCCTCTCTGCATCGCCTTCAGGGCGCATCGCATCGCTCTTGCTCCCTCCCGCGCTCTGCAGCGTCGCAGGACTTGAGGAGCACGTCGCTGGAAGGAAATTGGACCCTCGTGCTCTCCCGCCGCGCGCGTTCCGTTGCGTGCCGTGCTGCTCGTCAAGATGGTGTTCCAATGTCGCGTCATGCTCCTTCACAACCTGCTGCACGACGCCCTTGCTCCCAGCACCCTCTCCACTCCCTCAAGCAACACCACGCCGCAAAGACCATATGCTTCCGGTGCCAGGCGCGTGGCCACCGTATGGCCGACTGCCGAGACCCGGTGCGGTGTGCCTCTTGCCGCCAGTGGGGACACTGGACCCGTGACTGCCATGACTTCGAGCTTCGTCGTCAAGCTCGTCTCGTGTCGGGCGCGACTGCTGCACTTCCACGCGCGGCGCCGATCCCATCCCGGAACGCACACAGGCCCGGGCCGCGACCGCGTGACCGCTCGCCTGATGGCCACCGCCGGCAGCTGGCCGTTCTGCCTCCGACCTCCTACAGGCTCGCGTCCACGCCGAAACCGCTCGCGCCAGCTCGCCTCCGATCAATCGTCGTCTCCACCTTCGACAAGCTCACGCCCACGCCCTCCTCCACCACACCCACGACGCTCGCGCCGTGCCTCTGCTCCACCATCGTCGCCCCCGACAAGCCCACGCCCACACGCGCTCCCGGGCTACGCACCATGACGTGCCATGATCCACGGCGTCACTCTGGCCGGGAGATTGACCGGGACACGGGCGGTTCTTCTCGCCGAAGGCAATCGCGCGAGTGCTCCTCTGCTCGGAGCCACACAGCGGGGATTCCAGGCTTCCGCGCCGCAACGCGGCCGATGAGGGCGGGCTGGACCGCCAAGATGCCTCGCGCTGCGACGACCGTGCGTTGCGTCGCCACGGGCATGATGACGATGATGAGAGCGACCACCGCCGCGGTGGTGATGGCCACCGGCGCAACCTCTCACGGCGCCCGAGCGCTGGGCCAAGCGTGCGCGTCCATGTACGCTCCCCGCGTCGGCGCTCGCCAAGCCGCGACCACAGGCGGCACCGACACCACAACGACTTGACGCAACCGCGGCCACGACTCCACGCCTCCTATCCACCATTGTCGTGCCGACGCCGTGCTGCAGCACCCTATGGCTCCTGCTCTCTCTGACGAGCAGGTTTCGACGCAGCTCAAGGAGCTCATGGCCACTGGACTACGGACTGCGCGCGACCATGCCTTCCTTTCTGGGCATAGCCTCTCCGCCGCGCTCACCAACGCCACCCACTCCGTCGCCGCTCAGCTTAACTTGCCGGGATTGGACTCAAAGCATTAGGTCGTCACCTCCGGGCTTCACCGCCTTGTCCTCTCGCCTCGCCTCGCCTCGCCGGTGCTCTCCTTCGACACTGCCGCCACCGGCACGACGACGGACACCGACCTGGGTCTGTGCTTGACGCGCGCCCCGAGCTTGGTGCTTGGGGCATTGAGACCGCCAAGGTTGGGTTGTCCTCGAGCCCGCCATCGTCTGCCGCCACCGAGAGAGAGGTGCCGCTGGACTGGGAGGATGCGGCTGTCACGCTGACGGTGACGCCGCCCGCGCCGCGCCCCGACACGACGACCACGACGGACACGGTCACTGACCTGAACCTCAACTCCGCGCTTGGAGCCGACGTCCAACCACTTGAGAGCTCCGTGAAGATGGGGAGCCGCAGGAATGAAGCCTGGCACGATGCTGTCGCTGCCACGGCAGTGCGCAGCCAACGCAGGAGCCGCAGCGTGAAGGGGACCTGTTCTTGGAGGGCCTGGCTACCATGTTTGCTGCTGCTGACGAAGAGGATACCGAGCTGCCTAGCTCGGTTCTGTTGCTGTTTGACACGCCGGCCGCACCCTTGCTGCCAACTCCTGCTACCATGACTAAGGAGCTGATCCCAGCTCCTCCTGTTCGTCGCAGCGTCCGTCTAGACGCCAAGCCGAAGATGCCTGTTCTTGACATGGCCATCAGAGTTCTCGCCAAGAAGATGGGGGTCAAAGACGCTGATGAGCTACCCATTGCGACGGCTCGCAAGCAATACTTGGAGGAGTACAAGACCAGCTCAACGACACCTCGCTTAGCGGCCTCTCAACCTTCTTCAAGCTGAAGATGCCCTACCTTAACGAGGTGGAAGATGCTCTCGTGGACATGGCAGGACCGGGAGCCGTGGAGATCACCCCTGATGCTGAGTATGCTGATTAGCGTCGCGCCTGTCTCGTCTGCGTCACTGCAACTACCACAACCTCTTCGCTATATCGTCGCACGCTGCCCTTCAACAATGAATGACCCAATCCTTGACATCGCAAACTGGAACGTCCGTGGTCTCAACGACCAAGCACGCAAGGACACCGTCCATACCACCCTCGCAAACACCCCATGCCACATCGCCTGCCTTCAAGAGACAAAACTGGACTTCATCGACCACAACACCGCTGCTTACATTGGGGGCTATCGTCTTCGCTCCTTCGCCCACAGGCCGGCCACGGGCACCAGGGGGGATCCTGCTGTTGTGGAATGACGAGCACGTCTCCATGACTAACATCATCATCGGCACCCACATGATCTCCGCAGATGTGTCCATCACCGCTTGCGGCACATCTTTCAAGCTCACCACGGTGTACGGGCCTTCAAATGATATCGACAAAGGGCCTTCCTCGATGAGGCTATTGCCTCCGCTCCTGCAAATGACGAGAAGTGGTTGATTTTGGGGGATTTCAACCTCATTTACCAAGCGGCTGATAAGAACAACTCCAACCTGGACTTACGCTTGATGGGCCAATTCCGCCAGGCTCTAAACACCTGCCAACTTAAAGAGATTAAGCTGCGGAACAGGAAGTTCACTTGGAGCAACGAGAGGGATTCCCCCACTTTGGTCAGGCTGGACCGTGCCTTCTGCAATGCCAATTGGGAACTGGCCTTTGGAAACCATGCCCTGGATGCGCTCTCATCCTCCCTCTCCGATCACTGCATGCTGATGCTGTCCAATCAACGCGGCCCTCGCCGTCCTCCTTCTTTCCGCTTTGAGAACTTTTGGACAAAAATGCCGGGGTTCCAGGACGTGGTCAAGAACGCTTGGGAGGAGCCGACCACGCACACTCAGCCTGTTCATGTGCTCAATCACAAGATGAAGCATACGGCGAGGAAACTTCGCGTTTGGAGCAAAGGCCTCTTCTCCGACCACAAGCTGCAATTTGTTATGGCTCTGGACGTCATTTTACAGCTTGACATTGCTCAGGATTTCCGGGTGCTCTCAACTGAGGAAAAGAACTTGCGAGCTGCTCTCAAGAGGCGAGTCCTGGGGCTTGCTGTTTTGGAACGCTCTCGAAAAAGGCAGGCTTCCAGAATCACTAATCTAAAAGTGGGAGACGCCAACACTAAGTACTTCCATATGCGCGTCAATTCAAGACGTCGGAAAAACCACATTCAGAAGTTGAAGCTCAATGGGGGCTGGGTTTCTACGCATGAGGATAAGGCCAAGCTAATTTTCGATCACTTCACCCAGGCCCTGGGTAGACCGCCCCCCCGCCAGATGGATCTTAACTGGGCTGCAATTAACCCGGCTGTGGATGACCTGGAGGATCTGGCCCTGCCTTTCTCTGCTGATGAGATAAAGGATGCCATTGACAAGATGCCATCGGATAAGGCACCGGGTCCGGACGGTTTTACCACGGCCTTCTTCACTTCTTGCTGGGACACTATCTGCCAGGATCTTATGCGTGTCATGGATGCCTTCTCCGAGCTCTCGATTAACAACTTCCAGGTCATCAACTCGGCCAACATTGCCCTGCTGCCCAAAAAGGATGGGGCTGAGGATATTACTGACTTCCGCCCCATTAGCTTGATCCACATTGTTCCGAAGATCATCGCCAAGGCTATGGCTAGCCGGCTCGCGCCGAAAATGAATGATCTGGTATCCCACTGCCAGAGTGCCTTCATCAAGTCCCGAAGCATCCACGACAACTTCATGTATGTGCGAAACACTGCAAGGCGCCTCCACCGAAACCACTCCCCCACTCTGCTAATGAAGCTGGACATAGCTAAGGCTTTCGATTCTATGAGATGGGACTATCTCTTAGATGTCATGCAACGGCGTGGTTTCCCCCACAGGTGGAGGGCTTGGATGGTCATCCTTTTCTCCACGGCTTCCTCGCGCGTGCTACTGAATGGCATACCGGGAATGGATATCCTGCACGGTCGTGGACTGCGGCAGGGGGACCCCTTGTCCCCCTGTTATTCGACATTGGCATTGACCCCCTGAACAGAACCCTGGAGCTGGCTACTGAGGAAGGGCTTCTACAACCCATTCCGGATAGACTCGCCAAGCTTCGCGTTTCTCTCTACGCCGACGACGCCGCCATTTTTTTGGTTCCTTCTGCGCACGACGTCACCAACTTGGCCATTACGCTGCAGTACTTTGGGGCGGTGACGGGGCTGGTCACCAATGTGGCCAAAAGCTCCATCTCGCCGATCAGATGCTCCGAACTTAACCTCGATGCCATCCTCGCCGACTTCCCTGCTGCAACTGCGCAATTCCCCATCAAGTATTTGGGACTGCCTCTTTCCCTTGGCAGGTTGCGTCGTGTTGATATGCAACCCTACATCGACAAGGCCGCTTCCTGCCTTCAGCCTTGGAAAGGAAAGTTCTTCAACCGGGCTGGCTGTGCGACACTGGTGAAGTCTGTCCTCACGTCCCTCCCAATCTTCCTCCTGACGGCCATCAAAGCTGATAAGCACACTATAAAGGCTTTCGACAGGTTGAGGAGGGGTATGCTCTGGAACAACACCGAGAAGGTCAGCGGAGGAAAATGCAAAGTCAGTTGGGACAAGGTTTGTCGCCCTAAGAAGCTCGGGGGCCTGGGAATTCTTAACCTGGAGAAGTTCTCGCGTGCTCTGCGCTTGCGATGGCTATGGCATGAATGGGCTTCTGAGGATAAACCTTGGGTGGGAACTGAAACGCCAAACGATGACCTAGACAGGAATCTGTTCAATGCGGCCACCAAGGTGACTGTGGGAGATGGCAAAAAAGCTTCCTTCTGGGGATCTTCCTGGCTCGACGGGATACCCCCAAAGACTATTGCTCCCGACCTTTTTGAGGTTTCGAGGAGAAAGAAGAGATGCGTGCGTGATGCGCTTGCCAACCACAAGTGGATTTCCGACCTGGTTGTTGATAACTTCACCGTCCAGCACTTCGCTCAGTTTGTCCACTTGTGGGGATTGATTCAGGATGTCACCCTGACTCCTGACACTGACGACTCCATCGTTTGGACCCTGACTTCGAGTGGGAGCTACACGGCAAACTCGGCCTACAAGGCGCAGTTCTTTGGCGCCTCCTCCTGCTCATTCATGAACATTGTCTGGAAGACGTGGGCTCCCCCAAAATGCAGCTTCTTTGCATGGCTCGCCGTTCAGAATAGGCTGTGGACTTCTGACCGCCTTGCTATTCGGGGTTGGCCTCATCAACCAGTTTGCCAACTCTGCAGATGCCAACCGGAAACTGCCAGGCATATCCTTTTTGAATGCCGCTACTCCAGACGTGTCTGGAGCGAAGCCGCGGTCTGGCTTAAGTGTCCTACCCTGCTGCATGACATGGGATCGAGCAGGGCCACTGTCCAGGATTATTGGAAGGCTGCCGCTTTCTCGACTTCGGCGTCTCGAAAAGGCCTCGGCTCGGCGATCACCCTCATCACCTGGGAGCTCTGGAAGGAAAGGAACGCGCGAATCTTCAGCAATAAATTCGTAATGCCGTCAATGCTTGTTCAGCGCATCAAGGACGAGGCCAGGAACTGGATCCTGGCAGGAGCAAAGAAGCTTGCTGAGTTGATTGCTTAGGTGCGATGACGATCTTTCTTTCAGAAAGAATCGATGGAATTGGTTGATGTAGTCTAGTTTTCCCTAGTCCTCCCTGTTTTTACTTTGGCCTCGGCCGTTACTTGTTTGCTCCTTCTATATCAATATAAAGGCAAAGCTTTTGCCCGTTTCAAAAAAACATATGACGCAGACTCGTGATGATTCATGAGGCCGAGAACCAATGAAATATCTTGGCCACATGGTTATCTTGCAATTGCAGAGTAGTCATCACAAGTTGCATACCATAATCGAATTCAGTTCACCGTCAGCAGCTCCACTGATTGTCATGCCCTCGTCCCTGATGTTTATTAAGTATGACAGAGAATTCTACGTTATGACTTCACCCGGGATCAGCACAGGGTACCTGGTGGATACGTGCATATAAGCTCACCACAGATCTTGCCAAGGCTGTCCTCAGTGCAGACTCTCCTTTTCGTTGTAAAAAAGGCCTCTCTTGAAGTCAGTTTCACAGAGAACTTATCTACTGGGTTACGAACATGATAGTGTTTTCTAAATCTGGATTCTTTTGCAGAGAAGTATTTTTCTGAGAGATGCCTTGCAGCATGTACAAGCTTTTGAACATCTTGCCATCTGGTCCCTAAGTTGACTGCAAATGTAACTGCCTGTGTACCGACAAGCTCAGATACGATTTGATGCTCTTCGGCCAATATATCATCTGCTTCATATCCAGATAAATGTAGATCTGAAACACTTAGTGTGATGCGCAAAAGATCAATGGCAGGGAAGTCAGAATCAAAGTTCGACAAGTCCAGGACAGATATCCCTGGGATTATCCTCAGCTGGTCTTTTGTTTCGAAAGCCATAGTGACTGGTTCATCAAAAGATTTCGCGTTCTCGCTCAACTGAGTTCTTGCAGCATCTAAAGATGACAGTAGGAGGTAACTTGGGCTTGAGCTCTGTGTTAACCATACTGACTAGGAGTGCGCTTGTATAGCTGCAGCACGACTCAGTCTTCCCCACTCTCCCCCACTAGCTGAACCACGATTCAGAGATCGTGTGTAGTTGAGTTGTACACGTTCTGGCACTAACCGTGTCTGTACTTGGGTATTTAAAACCCTGACGAGATCAATACAATTTGTGTTGAATCCTATCACTGCTTTCATGGTATCAGAGGAGGAACTGCTCAACCCCTTCTCGCAGCCCCTCTCTCACGCTTCCGCTTCCGCAACCCACAATCCAATGGAGACGCCGACCACCTCTCCCGACGGCACGCCGCCCGGCACGCCGGAGCGCCCTGCCATCGTGCGCGCCCTCAACACCGCGCCACCTTCCTCTGTCCCCACGGCCTCCGTGATCCAGACGGTCGCCATCCGCTCCCATGTCCCGATCACTCTCGATCTCGCCGCCGGCAACTATGCCCAGTGGCGTCGTTTTCTCCTCACCGTCATCGGCAAGTTCGGCCTCGGCGATCACATCAACCCTGACGCCGTGCGCCGCGTCGACGACCCCGAGTGGGTCATGATCGACCACGCCGTTGTACACTGGCTCTACATCACCATCTCGCCAGAGCTGCTCGACGTTGTCATGCAGCCGGAGGACACGGCGGTCGTCGTCTGGGCGGCCATCGCGGGCATCTTCCGCGACAACCAGCTCTCCCGCGCCATGTACATCGACGCCGAGTACCACGCCGTCGTCCAGGGTGATCTGACGATCATGCAGTACTGCTCGCGGCTGAAAAGCTTCGCCGATCAGCTGCGCGACCTTGGCCAGCCTGTCTCGGAGACGCAGCAGGTCTTCAACCTGCTCCGCGGGCTCGGGCGTCAGTACCACGGCGCCATCCCGCACATCACCTCCCGTGTCCCTCTTCCCTCGTTTCTGCAGGTCCGCTCCTTCCTCATGCTCGAGGAACACCGTGCGGAGCAGGCTGCACGCCAGCAGGCCGCTCTCGCGCTCTACGCCGGTCACGCACCGGCCACGCCTGCGCCCGCCCCTGCTCCCGCTCCTCCACTGGCGCAGGCGCACTACGGCGCCCCCTCTGGCTCAAACCAGAACAGGGGCAAAGGCAAGAAGAAAGGGAAGGGCAAGGCTCCGGCTCAGCCCCTTCCCCCGACGCCCGCGCCGCAGTCTGCTCGCCCACCGGCCTACCCCGCTCCGGCTCCTGGCGCTAACTCGTGGACTGGCCTTGTTCAGGCCTGGCCCGTCGCGTGGCGCGCTCCTGCCGATGGCTTGCTCGGTGCCCCGCCCGGCGTCCCGCAACAGCAAGCATACATGGCCGCTCCACCGTACATGGCGGCGCCACCGGCTCGCCCGCCTCCATACGGCTACGCGGGCGCACCTCCGGGCTCCGGCGCGCCTCTGTTCACCGGTCCTGCGACACCACAGCAGCAGCAGTGGGACATGAGCGCGCTCCAGGCCGCTCTGTATTCCTCCACAGCACCGGCATCCTCGTCGCGCTCTCCGTCAGAGATGTACCTCGACACCGGCGCCTCCGCTCACATGTTCTCGAACCCCGGTAATCTCCGTTCTGTTCTTCCTGCATCCACACCCTCACACATTGTTGTTGGTAACGGCAATCTCCTCCCGATCACCCACACCGGCACTGGCTCTCTCTCTACCTCCACTTTACCACTGCATCTGAACAATGTTTTGCTGTCTCCTTCACTGATTAAGAATCTCCTTTCCGTTCGTCAATTAACCCGTGACAACCCTGTTTCTGTTGAATTTGACTCCCTCGGTTTCTCTGTTAAGGACATCCGGACGGGAACGGTGATTCTACGATGTGATTCTGATGGTGATCTGTACCCGGTGTCCACTGCCTCTCCACACGCGTCGCGTCGTCCGTTCGCCGGCGTCGCCTCCGTTGAACTCTGGCACCAGCGGCTCAGGCATCCTGCTGAAGCTGCGCTCCGTAGTCTACCTAGCTCATTTTCCTTCCAATGTAGCAAATCGAGCCCCCACACATGTCATGCGTGTCGTGTTGGCAAGAATGTTCGTCTTCCTTTTGAACAGTCCACTAGTCATAGCTTCTTTCCCTTCCAAAAGCTGCATCTTGATGTATGGACATCCCCTGTAGCCAGTGTTTCCGGTTTTGAATATTATCTCGTTGTTCTTGATGATTTCACTCACTATGTCTGGACGTTCCCCCTCAAATACAAGTCTGAAGTTGCCTCTGTCCTCACAAAATTCTACGCCTATGTTCAGACCCAATTTCAGCGCCCTATTCTCTCTCTGCAAACTGACAACGGGCGAGAATTCGACAACATCACCGTTCGCTCTCTTCTCGCCGCCCACGACATTGTCCTGCGCCTGTCTTGTCCCTACACTAGCCAGCAGAACGGCAAGGCTGAGCGCATCCTGCGCACACTTAACGATAGCGTCCGCACCATGTTGTTCCATGCTTCCATGCCGTGCAGGTTTTGGGTCGAGGCGCTGTCCACTGCCACCTACTTGCTCAACAGGAGGCCCTGCCGCGCCACAGCGCCATCGACGCCGCATGATCTGCTCCTTGGCGTCGCCCCGGACTACGCTCTCCTCCGCGTTTTTGGGTGTCTCTGCTACCCCAACACCGCGGCCACCTCGCGACACAAGCTGGATCACCGCTCCGTCGCGTGCGTCTTCCTCGGCTACCCGCCTGATCACCGTGGCTACCGGTGCTACGACCCGGCGACACGGCGCGTGCACACCTCGCGCCATGTGCACTTCATTGAGGACCAGTTCCCCTTTGCAGCGCGCGTGGAACCAGCGGCTCCCTCACCTTCCTCAAATGACGGTGACCCCATCATCCATCACATGTCTGCTGCTCCACAGGTTACTCGCCGCTCGGTGGCCATGGCGCCAAGTTCAAATGATGCTGGACCATCTTCACAGCAGGCTAGCCCCGCCCATTCTCCGAACACGGGCTGCGCACGCTCCATATCCTCTGGCCCAGCACCATCGGACGGCTCCGTGACCTCTTCCTCGACGTCATCTTCACCTGGCTCGCCGATCCAGTCGCAGTCGCCGCCGGTTCGACAGATGATCACGCGCGCCCAGCACGGCATCTTCAAGCCTAACCCGCGCTATGCTCATGTCGCTTCCACGACAGCCTCCGGCGACATCTCGCCGCTTCCTCGCTCGGTTCGCACCGCCGTCAAGGATCCCAATTGGCTCGCGGCCATGCAAGAAGAGTTCGCCGCCCTCGTCAGCAAAAGGACCTGGGAGCTTGTTCCTCGCCCTCCCCACGCCAACCTCATCACCGGCAAATGGATTTTTCGCCACAAAACGCGCTCGGATGGCTCGCTCGAGCGGTACAAGGCACGTTGGGTGGTGCGCGGCTCCAATCAGCGCCCCGGCGTGGACTACGGCGAGACATTCTCGCCGGTCGTCAAGCCGGCCACCATCCGCACCGTCCTCACGCTGGCGGCGTCGCGTCGGTGGCCAGTTCACCAACTGGACGTAAAAAACGCGTTCCTCCATGGCACACTCGCCGAGGAGGTCTACTGCCTTCAACCTGCCGGCTTCGTCGACACCTCCAAACCCAAGCATGTGTGCCGCCTCTCCAAGTCCTTGTACGGGCTCAAGCAGGCGCCACGCGCCTGGTTCATGCTGTTCGCCGGCTTCCTCGCCACGCTCGGCTTCACTGCGACATGCTCCGACAGCTCGCTCTTCACATACTCGCGCGGTGCGGACACGGCGTTCCTGCTGTTGTACGTCGACGACATCGTCTTGACGGCCTCCAGCACCGAGCTCCTACACCGCATTGTTGCCAAGCTGACTGGCGAGTTCGCGATGAAGGATTTGGGCGACCTCCACTTCTTCTTGGGCATCCGCGTCATGCGCACCACCGCTGGCTTCTTCCTCTCACAGGAGCAGTATGCCGAGGAAATTTTGGAGCGCGCCGGCATGGCCAACTGCGCCCCATCACCAACGCCGGTTGATTCCAAGGGCAAGCTGCCATCCTCGGATGGCCCCCCAGTTGCTGATCCATCTGCTTACCGCAGCCTCGCTGGTGCTCTCCAATACCTGACGATCACGCGGCCGGAGCTGGCGTACGCCGTCCAGCAAATATGCCTCCACATGCATGATCCCCGTGAGTGCCATCACGGGTTGATCAAGCGTGTTCTACGCTACGTTCGCGGATCCACCGACCTCGGGCTCTGGCTCACCGCGTCATCGTCGCTCTCCCTCCGTGCCTACACCGACGCCGAGTGGGCAGGGTGCCCCGACACCCGTCGCTCTACATCCGGCTTCTGCGTCTACATCGGTGACTCGCTGGTGTCCTGGTCGTCCAAGCGCCAGGACATCGTGTCCCGTTCCAGCGCGGAGGCCGAGTACCGCGCCGTCGCCAACGCCGTCGCGGAGTGCATCTGGCTGCGGCAACTTCTTGGCGAGCTCCTGTGTCCGATCACCGCCGCCACGCTGGTGTTCTGCGACAACATCTCTGCCGTCTACCTATCGGTGAATCCCGTTCATCATCGACGGACCAAGCACGTGGAGCTGGACATTCATTTTGTCCGCGAACGCGTGGCCCTCGGCGACATACGGGTTCTGCACGTTCCAACTCGACAGCAGCTCGCTGATGTGATGACCAAAGGCCTGCCGACGAATGTTTTCGAGGAATTTCGTTCCAGTCTTTGCGTCTCCAGAGGCGACGTCACGACTGCGCGGGGGGGGGGGGGGGGGGGGGGGGGGTGTTAACCATACTGACTAGGAGTGCGCTTGTATAGCTGCAGCACGACTCAGTCTTCCCCACTCTCCCCACTAGCTGAACCACGATTCAGAGATCGTGTGTAGTTGAGTTGTACACGTTCTGGCACTAACCGTGTCTGTACTTGGGTATTTAAAACCCTGACGAGATCAATACAATTTGTGTTGAATCCTATCACTGCTTTCATGGTATCAGAGGAGGAACTGCTCAACCCCTTCTCGCAGCCCCTCTCTCACGCTTCCGCTTCCGCAACCCACAATCCAATGGAGACGCCGACCACCTCTCCCGACGGCACGCCGCCCGGCACGCCGGAGCGCCCTGCCATCGTGCGCGCCCTCAACACCGCGCCACCTTCCTCTGTCCCCACGGCCTCCGTGATCCAGACGGTCGCCATCCGCTCCCATGTCCCGATCACTCTCGATCTCGCCGCCGGCAACTATGCCCAGTGGCGTCGTTTTCTCCTCACCGTCATCGGCAAGTTCGGCCTCGGCGATCACATCAACCCTGACGCCGTGCGCCGCGTCGACGACCCCGAGTGGGTCATGATCGACCACGCCGTTGTACACTGGCTCTACATCACCATCTCGCCAGAGTGCTCGACGTTGTCATGCAGCCGGAGGACACGGCGGTCGTCGTCTGGGCGGCCATCGCGGGCATCTTCCGCGACAACCAGCTCTCCCGCGCCATGTACATCGACGCCGAGTACCACGCCGTCGTCCAGGGTGATCTGACGATCATGCAGTACTGCTCGCGGCTGAAAAGCTTCGCCGATCAGCTGCGCGACCTTGGCCAGCCTGTCTCGGAGACGCAGCAGGTCTTCAACCTGCTCCGCGGGCTCGGGCGTCAGTACCACGGCGCCATCCCGCACATCACCTCCCGTGTCCCTCTTCCCTCGTTTCTGCAGGTCCGCTCCTTCCTCATGCTCGAGGAACACCGTGCGGAGCAGGCTGCACGCCAGCAGGCCGCTCTCGCGCTCTACGCCGGTCACGCACCGGCCACGCCTGCGCCCGCCCCTGCTCCCGCTCCTCCACTGGCGCAGGCGCACTACGGCGCCCCCTCTGGCTCAAACCAGAACAGGGGCAAAGGCAAGAAGAAAGGGAAGGGCAAGGCTCCGGCTCAGCCCCTTCCCCGACGCCCGCGCCGCAGTCTGCTCGCCCACCGGCCTACCCCGCTCCGGCTCCTGGCGCTAACTCGTGGACTGGCCTTGTTCAGGCCTGGCCCGTCGCGTGGCGCGCTCCTGCCGATGGCTTGCTCGGTGCCCCGCCCGGCGTCCCGCAACAGCAAGCATACATGGCCGCTCCACCGTACATGGCGGCGCCACCGGCTCGCCCGCCTCCATACGGCTACGCGGGCGCACCTCCGGGCTCCGGCGCGCCTCTGTTCACCGGTCCTGCGACACCACAGCAGCAGCAGTGGGACATGAGCGCGCTCCAGGCCGCTCTGTATTCCTCCACAGCACCGGCATCCTCGTCGCGCTCTCCGTCAGAGATGTACCTCGACACCGGCGCCTCCGCTCACATGTTCTCGAACCCCGGTAATCTCCGTTCTGTTCTTCCTGCATCCACACCCTCACACATTGTTGTTGGTAACGGCAATCTCCTCCCGATCACCCACACCGGCACTGGCTCTCTCTCTACCTCCACTTTACCACTGCATCTGAACAATGTTTTGCTGTCTCCTTCACTGATTAAGAATCTCCTTTCCGTTCGTCAATTAACCCGTGACAACCCTGTTTCTGTTGAATTTGACTCCCTCGGTTTCTCTGTTAAGGACATCCGGACGGGAACGGTGATTCTACGATGTGATTCTGATGGTGATCTGTACCCGGTGTCCACTGCCTCTCCACACGCGTCGCGTCGTCCGTTCGCCGGCGTCGCCTCCGTTGAACTCTGGCACCAGCGGCTCAGGCATCCTGCTGAAGCTGCGCTCCGTAGTCTACCTAGCTCATTTTCCTTCCAATGTAGCAAATCGAGCCCCCACACATGTCATGCGTGTCGTGTTGGCAAGAATGTTCGTCTTCCTTTTGAACAGTCCACTAGTCATAGCTTCTTTCCCTTCCAAAAGCTGCATCTTGATGTATGGACATCCCCTGTAGCCAGTGTTTCCGGTTTTGAATATTATCTCGTTGTTCTTGATGATTTCACTCACTATGTCTGGACGTTCCCCCTCAAATACAAGTCTGAAGTTGCCTCTGTCCTCACAAAATTCTACGCCTATGTTCAGACCCAATTTCAGCGCCCTATTCTCTCTCTGCAAACTGACAACGGGCGAGAATTCGACAACATCACCGTTCGCTCTCTTCTCGCCGCCCACGACATTGTCCTGCGCCTGTCTTGTCCCTACACTAGCCAGCAGAACGGCAAGGCTGAGCGCATCCTGCGCACACTTAACGATAGCGTCCGCACCATGTTGTTCCATGCTTCCATGCCGTGCAGGTTTTGGGTCGAGGCGCTGTCCACTGCCACCTACTTGCTCAACAGGAGGCCCTGCCGCGCCACAGCGCCATCGACGCCGCATGATCTGCTCCTTGGCGTCGCCCCGGACTACGCTCTCCTCCGCGTTTTTGGGTGTCTCTGCTACCCCAACACCGCGGCCACCTCGCGACACAAGCTGGATCACCGCTCCGTCGCGTGCGTCTTCCTCGGCTACCCGCCTGATCACCGTGGCTACCGGTGCTACGACCCGGCGACACGGCGCGTGCACACCTCGCGCCATGTGCACTTCATTGAGGACCAGTTCCCCTTTGCAGCGCGCGTGGAACCAGCGGCTCCCTCACCTTCCTCAAATGACGGTGACCCCATCATCCATCACATGTCTGCTGCTCCACAGGTTACTCGCCGCTCGGTGGCCATGGCGCCAAGTTCAAATGATGCTGGACCATCTTCACAGCAGGCTAGCCCCGCCCATTCTCCGAACACGGGCTGCGCACGCTCCATATCCTCTGGCCCAGCACCATCGGACGGCTCCGTGACCTCTTCCTCGACGTCATCTTCACCTGGCTCGCCGATCCAGTCGCAGTCGCCGCCGGTTCGACAGATGATCACGCGCGCCCAGCACGGCATCTTCAAGCCTAACCCGCGCTATGCTCATGTCGCTTCCACGACAGCCTCCGGCGACATCTCGCCGCTTCCTCGCTCGGTTCGCACCGCCGTCAAGGATCCCAATTGGCTCGCGGCCATGCAAGAAGAGTTCGCCGCCCTCGTCAGCAAAAGGACCTGGGAGCTTGTTCCTCGCCCTCCCCACGCCAACCTCATCACCGGCAAATGGATTTTTCGCCACAAAACGCGCTCGGATGGCTCGCTCGAGCGGTACAAGGCACGTTGGGTGGTGCGCGGCTCCAATCAGCGCCCCGGCGTGGACTACGGCGAGACATTCTCGCCGGTCGTCAAGCCGGCCACCATCCGCACCGTCCTCACGCTGGCGGCGTCGCGTCGGTGGCCAGTTCACCAACTGGACGTAAAAAACGCGTTCCTCCATGGCACACTCGCCGAGGAGGTCTACTGCCTTCAACCTGCCGGCTTCGTCGACACCTCCAAACCCAAGCATGTGTGCCGCCTCTCCAAGTCCTTGTACGGGCTCAAGCAGGCGCCACGCGCCTGGTTCATGCTGTTCGCCGGCTTCCTCGCCACGCTCGGCTTCACTGCGACATGCTCCGACAGCTCGCTCTTCACATACTCGCGCGGTGCGGACACGGCGTTCCTGCTGTTGTACGTCGACGACATCGTCTTGACGGCCTCCAGCACCGAGCTCCTACACCGCATTGTTGCCAAGCTGACTGGCGAGTTCGCGATGAAGGATTTGGGCGACCTCCACTTCTTCTTGGGCATCCGCGTCATGCGCACCACCGCTGGCTTCTTCCTCTCACAGGAGCAGTATGCCGAGGAAATTTTGGAGCGCGCCGGCATGGCCAACTGCGCCCCATCACCAACGCCGGTTGATTCCAAGGGCAAGCTGCCATCCTCGGATGGCCCCCCAGTTGCTGATCCATCTGCTTACCGCAGCCTCGCTGGTGCTCTCCAATACCTGACGATCACGCGGCCGGAGCTGGCGTACGCCGTCCAGCAAATATGCCTCCACATGCATGATCCCCGTGAGTGCCATCACGGGTTGATCAAGCGTGTTCTACGCTACGTTCGCGGATCCACCGACCTCGGGCTCTGGCTCACCGCGTCATCGTCGCTCTCCCTCCGTGCCTACACCGACGCCGAGTGGGCAGGGTGCCCCGACACCCGTCGCTCTACATCCGACTTCTGCGTCTACATCGGTGACTCGCTGGTGTCCTGGTCGTCCAAGCGCCAGGACATCGTGTCCCGTTCCAGCGCGGAGGCCGAGTACCGCGCCGTCGCCAACGCCGTCGCGGAGTGCATCTGGCTGCGGCAACTTCTTGGCGAGCTCCTGTGTCCGATCACCGCCGCCACGCTGGTGTTCTGCGACAACATCTCTGCCGTCTACCTATCGGTGAATCCCGTTCATCATCGACGGACCAAGCACGTGGAGCTGGACATTCATTTTGTCCGCGAACGCGTGGCCCTCGGCGACATACGGGTTCTGCACGTTCCAACTCGACAGCAGCTCGCTGATGTGATGACCAAAGGCCTGCCGACGAATGTTTTCGAGGAATTTTGTTCCAGTCTTTGCGTCTCCAGAGGCGACGTCACGACTGCGCGGGGGGGGGGGGGGGGGGGGGGGGGGGGGTGTTAACCATACTGACTAGGAGTGCGCTTGTATAGCTGCAGCACGACTCAGTCTTCCCCACTCTCCCCCACTAGCTGAACCACGATTCAGAGATCGTGTGTAGTTGAGTTGTACACGTTCTGGCACTAACCGTGTTTGTACTTGGGTATTTAAACCCTGACGAGATCAATACAATTTGTGTTGAATCCTATCACTGCTTTCACTCTGGAGCAGCTGGAGGCATTGGCTCACTTTATCTGCATCAACGAGACCTCCAGCCATGTGAAGCATTGAGGACTGTGTGAGCGAGCTCAGAACCTTGTGTGTGGATTGCACAGCCAGGTCAGCACCTTGCACAATAGCTGTGCTTGGAAACCTGTCATGAAACCTGAAGTGTGCGCCATGTGCCTCGTCAACTATAACTGGAATGTGTAATTGATGATAAACATCAACGATACCTTGCAGATTGCTGCATATGCCGTGATAGGTTGGTGAAGTTACAAGAACGGCACCAATTTTCTTCCCATCCTTCTCAAGCTCCTGTGACGGCGTAACACCACCAGCGATATCCCACACAGAATTGTACTCGGGTACTATATACTTAGGCACTGCACCGGACAGAACCAGTGCAGAGATGACTGAAATGTGGCAGTTGTGAGGTATAATGATGTAGTCACCGGGGGAGCAGGTAGCTATCACTGCTGCCTGTATACCACAGGGACTTCCATTGACCAGGAACCATGTTTTGGATGATCCAAACAGTTCAGATGCCCTGTTCGGTGCATCCAGAATCGCACTCTTAGGGTAGAAGAGATCTTCGAGCTCAGGTAGCTCGGGCAAGTCATGCGAAAACATTCCCACGCCAAAAAGGTTCGACATTGAAGGAGGAGCAGCTTTCCCTCTGTTGTGCCCAGGGACATGAAAAACATGACACATCTTGAGCTGCAGTTGATTTCAGTGCCTGAAGCAGAGGGGCGGCACCACCTTTTACAGCAATTGAAGGTTCGGTGTGTTCCATGAAGTGCCACAATGCACTTTGACATGTCGCCTGGGCGATTCCGGCGAAACTAAGACACACTGAGTTGGCACATGGTACAAAAGAAGGTGAAGCTGAACATGAAAAATGTCTGAGGTCGATCAAAGATTGCACATTTCATAACGCAAGCCATCTTCAGTTAAGCAAGTCTAGCACATAATTTCATCAGTTGGAGGACACACTTTAAAATAAAATAAGAAAAGAACAGAGCGCACGGGCATCCATGCGGTCATGCCGCTGCCCGACTCAGACCAGAGCCGCCCCAGAAGCGTCGGGAGCCGCCCTCCGTCGCCCATCCCCCGCTAGTGGTTTTAAAATTCAGTGAGATTTCGTCGAAATTCACTGAATTTCAGTGATTTCGGTGCATACTGAAATAATTACCTTTCGGTCAAAAAATCTCAATGCTTTCAGTACTACACAGGAATTCAAAACATATTCAAAATCTTTTTATATTTTTTGAATATTTAAATGAATTTTAAGATAAAATTTCGGTCATTTGGCCGAAACAAAAACCGAAATCACTGAAATTCACTGAATTTCAGTGATTTCAGTAGTGGCCGAAAGTTTTCTGAAACTGAAATTTGAAACCATGAGAGCTAGACCAGCTCCGTCAGCGCATCACTCACCCCCTTGTGGCCCCACCGCCACCGTAGCATTATGTTGTCGTTGAATCCGGCGGTGGAGCGTCGTGCCAGAGCATCCGTCGCCGCACCTTTGACGTGTCCTTGGCGTTTGCGGCTGCACCATTTGCTGCTCTTGTATCTGAACTCTGAAGGTGCTGTTTGCTGCCGCCAGCGCGGCTGCTGCCTGCTAGCTGTAGCTGCGAGGCGGAGGGCGGGTGTGGGGATGTGGTCAATGCCACAAGGTTGGCCAGCCAGAGTACCACGAGCAATTCGACGAACAGGGTGCAGACGGACGCCGATACAGTGATACTTCCACCGACACCATGGGAAAAGCAGTGAGACTAAAACCATTGCCGAGCAAGGAAGGCGGGGAGGTAGAGTTACCGTGTGCGGGGATTGAGGCCAGCGCGGGTAGCGGAGGGTCGGAGGAGGTGGAATGCCGCTGCTGCCGGTGCCGCTGAGAAGACGATGGGGAAGAAGCAGGACTCAGGAGTGTAATCGCATCTGCTCTGCTGTATCTGGGCTGCCTGGAAGCAGTCTTTGGGCCCTCATACGACTGGGCTCCAAGAACAAGTGGGCCAGACAAAATTGTTTTAGTGCCATGCGGTTCTTTCACCTGAAGCTTTGCGTGAGGATTGTACGACTTAAAGTTTTGGGAAGTTAGGATTGAACATGGACTCACCTGCACCACCAAGTCTTTTTAAGTTTTCCTGCTCTTGTGGGTGCAGACCGAAGCGATTCTTTCCAACACTTAATTGATCGTGTTAACAAAATGATTAATGGGCGGAATGAGAAACTCCTGTCGATGGGAGGAAAGGAAATACTACTCAAGGCATGTGCTCAGTCTATTTCAGTCTATGCAATGTCTGTGTTTAACCTACCGAAGCAAATCTGCAAGGAGATAAATAATGCGATTGCTCGGTTTTGGTGGGGAGGTACAGAGCAAAATAGGAAAATACACTGGATGGCATGGTGGAAAATGTCGGTCCCTAAGCAAGATGGAGGCATGGGATTCCGGGATTTGCATAGCTTCAATCAAGCTATGTTAGCTAAACAATGTTGGAGATTACTTAGTGAACCAGATTGTTTGTGTGCACAGGTCCTACGGGCTAAATACTACTCGGATGGTGATTTACTGAATGCAGTGCTAAAGAAGGGTTCATCGTATACTTGGCAAAGCATCATGTCAGGGTTGAAAACGTTCAAACGGGGAAGCATTTGGAGGGTAGGCGATGGTTCAACGATCAACATTTGGTCGGACCAATGGGTGCCATCTAGTCCTAATCGCCAAGTCATGACACCAAGAGGAGCATGCCTCTTATCAACGGTACAAGAGCTCATCAATCCAGTAACTGAGAGTTGGGATGAGGAGCTTCTTAGAGACAACTTTTGGTCAATAGATGTGGAGAGAATTCTTCAAATTCCATTACCAAACCATGGACAACCTGATTTTATTGCTTGGCATCTGAATAAATCAGGATGTTTTTCGGTGCGATCTGCCTATCATGAGGAATGGAAGGCAATGTATAGCAGAAGACTTCAGAGAGGAGATGGAACAGCTAGATCATCACCTCATGAAATCTGGAAGAAGATATGGAACGCAAAGGTACCACGCAAGGTACAGATTTTCAGTTGGCGTGTGTTGCATGGCATAGTTCCTTGCCTATGTACACTTGCAAATAAGTATATTGGTACTGCTGTTAACTGTCCGGTCTGCAACGTGAATCCAGAAGATTTAAAACATATGTTGTTCCGGTGTGGGAGAGCAGCAGAGGTGTGGAGGGAGCTTAACCTCCTCGATCGGGTCAGCAGAGCTATTGAGGTCGACAGAGCTGGATCGTCGGTCCTTGAAGAACTGTTGTGTTCAGACAATACAGAGAATGATAATACCATGGAGACTATCCTGGTCTCTTGTTGGTATATATGGTGGATGAGGAGACAAATTAAGAACAATGAAGCGGTACCCACTCCGAGGAGAGCAGCGCTGAGCATTACATGCATTGTGGCTAATAATGCAAAGATTAAAGGGTCTCAATCTACACTGAAGCGTAATGGATGGTTGAAACCGGCGCGGGGAGTTTTGAAGCTGAATGTTGACGCTGCTTACTCACCAGATAGAGGTGACGGTGCAATGGGAGCGATCATCCGGGATTCTGGAGGAAATCTTATAGCTGCATCATGCGACTACAAACAACATGCAATAGATGCTTCAACAATGGAGGCCCGGGCGCTTTTGTCAGGACTTCGTTTGGCAGAGGGTCTTGGTTGCAGTTCGATAACCGTTGAATCTGACTCAATGGAGGTAGTCGAAGCTGTAACTAATCCTAATGATTACAGAGGCATTGGGGCTGTGATCATCGATGATTGCCGAGAGTTACTGACGACTCTAGGCAGAGCGGCTTTATAGCACTGTCCGCGGGAGGCTAACCAAGCAGCACATGAGTTGGCTCGCGAGGTGCTACGCAAGGTTCAGGAGAGGCTTGGTTTGAAGATGTACCAGTATTTCTTATTCCTGTACTTAGAAACGATCTCGTTATAATTCAATAAAGTCGCGGCAATTTTAAAAAAAAAAAGTCTTTTTAGGTTTTCCTTTTTTGACTTGTACCCTTCACGATTGTACGCAATCTTGGTGTCAGGAAACTTCTGAATCAGCCGTCGCATAAATTACTACCTAGTAAGTACTTTTTTCAAAACCCTCTCCGAAATGGATGACTAGTCGATTGGAGGTAATCTTTTTTGAAACGAAGGTAAAAGCTTTGCCTTCCATAAATTAGAAGAAGTTACCCGGTTTATTCGTGGAAAAAACCGGACGATGGAATCATCCGTCGCGTAAATTACTACCTCGTAAGTATTTTTCTCTCCTTCCTTTTGGAGGAACAAGAAAAGTCCACGCCAGAGGAGACACTGTCATGAAATATATGACACGCTGAAGCATTTTAACAGATATGTTTGGGTGGTGTGTTTTGTTATTACGTTAGTCTCACACACCAAAGGTCCCCAGTTCGAACCTAGGCTTAGACATAACCGCTTTTTAATATTTATATTTTTTTAACTTTGTACCTTTCGATTTTGTATTTACATGCACTTTAAAAAAAATCAAGAAGTCTGCTTAAGATTTCAAGCAAGAAGCGATAACGATGCATGGCATCCCATGTTTGTTCGGGCAGATTGGTGAAATGTAGTTGCCGGAGAGATGCATTGGACAAATAAGTTGTAAATAATACAATAGGTAGTAAATGATTTGTGTGGATCATTCACGGTATTTGTTGCAACTGTAAACATAACAAGTTTTTCACCGTGAAACAACATTTACCTTTTAAAGTTTCCAATAATGCCTAATACATGTACAAAATTGAAGTGGGTTTGATATGTTTCAAGAAAGATGCGTGAAAAAAGGTAGTAGAGAGACATTGTTATATTTTTCTCATGGCTTGGCTGATTATAGAGGAATTAATAGAAGATGGCGTGCTTCAATGGCATGTCAGGGTACAATTGTATGGACATATATAGGATTCTTTTTACGCACTGATGGAGTATGTGATATATACACGAGGCACGTTCATATTAACTTATACAAGGCCACCAAACCACATGATTAAATTAATTCCATTTCATATGGAATTGTAATTCGAGAAACGTTAGGGCATTTGACTCAAACATCACCAAACCATGCCTTACATCATTACTAACATTTAGGGCAACATGTACTCGTGTCTATCCTTCAATATATATACGAGACACATCTACCTATGAGCATAATGGCACCATGTGTTAGAAAGTGTGTACCAAGATGCATGGATGTATGGAGATATCTCGTGGAGATATGTCGGCAATTATCTGTGGGAATTGTAGGAATTGGGAATGAGCTAATTAACTTGCGTAGTTGCTTGGGCAAGAATAACACCAGACTCGGGGTGACGTGTGACCAGATGACCCACCCGCCCTCCATGGTCGCCTGAATCCGGCAGCAAAGTAGCATGGTTCGTGGAGGGAAGCGGGCCAAGTGCATAAATGTGGGGATGCCAATCTTGTGTTTTCTCCGGTAGATTCTGCACCCATGCTGCCAGTAGCAACAAACATGGATGCACATGTCTTATTTTTTTCCTCGACGGGAAAGAGTGGTAGCAGATTTTGAAAATTGTGTCCTGTGTCGAGTGCCTTCTGCTTACGTTGTCTACTATTCGCACATGGTTTACACATTTTAAATGGGGAATAAATGTAGATACGAATTTCGTGAGAGATTTTCTATGGGTTGGACTTGATTCGAATTCGACTGGATCACAGTTCCTATGTTTTGCCTGAGTATAATAGAGTACTATTTGGATTCATTCATCCATTTGAGTGTAAGTATTCAGTTAATTTATAGAGGCGAGAAAGTTTATGGGATTTAAGTTGGGCGAGTGGTTTACTTGTCACCTCAAGTCAAACTTAAAACCACATACTTTTTCATAATGTCGAGGGAAAAACTTGACATATAGAAAAAGTTCATGATCCCGATTGAAAATAGAGCTCTTACACACAGTTACTTCACAAATGCGAAACTCCTCAAATTCTGGTGAGAAGGTTATACGCGACATTCGTGGAGACATCGCTGAAAAGGGTTATTCATTTAAAAATCTTGGTATTCATTTGGGGACAGTTTGGTTTGTAATATCACAAGAGTATCTTTGGTGGCTGAAAATTTGTCCATGTCTGATTCGCATAAATTACTGCCTTTGGTTGAGACAAAAGGTGAAATGGCCGTAACTGCATTACAAAGAAGCGAAACACATAGTGGAAAACGGCCTCTTGTCCCGGTTGGGGAGGGACTCTAGTCCGGGACTAGCAAATCGGGACTAAAGCCCCCCCTCTAGTCCGGTTGGCCACGAACGGGACTAAAGGCCCTCCCACGTGGCCACGGCGCAGCCGCGGGGCTGGAGACCTTTAGTCCCGGTTCGTAAAACGAACCTGGACTAAAGGAATGTGTATTTTTTGTTTTCTTTTCGATTATTTTTCAGGGTTTAGGAGGGGTTTAGGGTTTCAGATGTTTTCCATCGTACGGAGATCACGTCGATGCGCCAAATACTCATTTTCGTACATATAAAGTACTACATGAAGATCACGTTGATGCATATATATAACGCATACAATTTGGTGTATATATCTACTTAATTACATGGAGATCATTAGTACATGGAGGCATATTATTCTTTGCTATAGTGGTACTCTCCGGTTTCAGGTATGACCTCCGCAAGGAGAAATCCCGCCAATTACTCCGCAATTGATTTTACGAGGTCCATTGGTAGCAGCGCGTTCCGCTTCCTTTTCAACTTTAAAAGAAGGAGATCAAAATGAATACATGAGTTGTGTGTATATATATCAAATCATCATAAAACAATTATGAATGAAACTTAACACAATTGATGGTAACAAAATAAATTGTGAATAATGTTTACGTACATCTTTATTTCTTTGATTAATTCATGTTATTAATCTTGGTGTTCTCAAGTAGCCTTTGATATCCAAGCATTTTCTATCTGTTGAAACTTGGTCATCCAAGCAATGTTGTCTGCACCGTCGTAATAAACTCTAGTTTGTTGGTATACATCTTGCCTCACAGAACTGTTTTATTTGTGTATTTACAACTTAGTAGTAGCTGGTTTGCATTTTTTACCTCATTTGTATGAAGTGTGATCATACTTACCTGGCTAAACCATGGTTATACTGCAGCACACGTGGTTCTGGTGTGGCGCTCGTGGCATTGGATGTCGCCTGAGAGGACGCCGCTGCCCTGCTGCTAAGCCGTGGACTACCTTTGGTCGAGGTGCCCCCGGATGGACACGCATCACCATCAAGTGGTAATATTACTCCCTCCAACTCTTCTCGTGTGGTTAATTAATAGCTCTCGTCAATTTAGACTTTCCTGATAGCATTAGTTGGTGCCATCTTTCGTATTCAGATTATTCATTACCTTGTTGTGATTGATGGAAAGGTACAGTCAAGATTCACGTGCGTTCTAGCACATACCTAATATGATGCTTGGTATCCACTTAAAGAAACTTGAGTTTTATCTGATGATAAATGTGGGTTTGAAGCATTTGCTTGATTGATACATGCTTGATCTAAACAAGATCATATGTGGGCTTTATCCATGTGGCTTAGTTCTCATGATTTAGTCATCATGTATTTAATGGGGTGTGTAGATGTTTAACCTGTTTATCTGTTTCTAGAGGTGACAAATTGATACACTGGACATATATTTTGTTTTAATATGGTGCCCTTTTTGCAGTGTTTTTTGTTCTGTAATTTGTTAGAGCTTTAAAGATACATTGTGATGTAATTGTATACTTTATTAACCATTGTTCAAGGTTAATACAATTTATTTGTCTAGTGGATGCTGAATAATGTGTGTAATTAGCGTTTTATTGTGATTCCAAATGCTAAACAATGTATGTAATTAGCCTAGTATAGGCTAATATTTTTTTTGGTGCTGGTTAAAAGTATATCAGGTGTGCCGAATGGAAGTTAACCAGGTGTTGACACGTGGTGGGTGTATGCCGACGGCCGGCCGTCGGCAAACGTTTGGACGCCGTCAAACGTCCATCTCTGTTTGTTTGTTTGCCGACGGCTTTGTTTGCCGACGGCTTTTGTTGGGCCGTCGGCTTTATAGTTGTATGCCGACGGCTTTTGTTGGGCCGTCGGCTTTATAGTTGTATGCCGACGGCCAAAAACCGTTGGCAAACCGATTTGCCGTCGGCATATGTGTATCCTGACGGTATTCAGGTGGTTGCCGACGACTTTTGGCCGTCGGGAACTATCTGTTTTCCTGTAGTGTAGTCACATATAAGGCTAATGTAATCTAGGCTTCTCCGGAGAAAGGAAATCTAGGCATTCGCCTGGAGGAAATGTCACTGATTGCGATATGGCTAAACCTCTCGTTACTTGTTGGGGGGCTATGCCGTCATGTCAAACTCGTTTGTCCTATCATAAAGTAACTCTGTCAAGAGAGATATTCCACAAACACAGCGCAACCGAGGGAGCACGTGGGCGATGGAAGAGGCTATGATGTTCGAACCAATGACATTGCCAGCTGCCGCTTGCCAAAGAGGATGGCCGCGCACAGTGCAGCCGGCAAGAGCGATGCCTTAGTTAAACATGTGTGGCCTACTTTGTATCTCTATGTTCATAAATATACACTTTTCCTAATTAACAGCTAGGTGTTTTGCAATTGGGAAACAGACACTTTTTGAACCGTCAGATCTGTCTCATCAATCTCAACACGCCATTTTCTCCTTTTTCCCTCTGTTTTCCCGGTTGAGTCAACCAGTCGTCTTCTTGAGTTCTTTTGTACCTTTTCATTTGGCACTGTTCTTCGAGTCGTTTCGCACCGAGGGAGGGAGAGAGAGAGGCGGCAGCCATGGCGGACGGTGTTGCCGCAGCCAGCTCAGCCGGTGCCGGTCGGGGCGGTGCCTCGCGAGTCTGAAATACAACCGGCGGAGATAGCGGTCACAGCGGAGCCGGAGTTAGCTTCGTTTGAGTCTGGAGAGAGGCGCGGCTCGCGTCCATCGACGTTCGGCTGCGAAGAGACCGGCGATTCGCGAGTCCGAAAGGCTTGTGCGCCGCCGCTGAGATGGGTATTCCTTTTCTGCTCCCACTCCCTTCACGCACCCCCTCCTTGAAAGGATAAGGATGTCGCCTGGGGGGGTGAATAGGCGATTAAAACTTTTCCGGATTAGGCTTGATAATTGAGGAATAAAACTAGGTGTTTAAATTAACAAGCTAACAACCTAAATAAACTAGGTTCACCTATGTGCACCAACAACTTATGCTAAGCAAGACAAGCAACAAGATGATAGCAATATAAAATACTTTAAGCACAAAGACTATCACAATGTAAAATGCATAAGTAAAGAGATCGGGTATAGAAATAACCGAGGCACGCGGAGACGAGGATGTATTCCTGAGTTCCTCCTTTTTAGGGGAGTACGTCTCGTTGGAGAGGTGTGAACCAACATAATGGTTCAACAACCACGAAGATTTCACCTTCTTCTCCGATGAACCGCACCACAAAGGTTTGGTTCACCTTCCACTATCGGAATCCTTCGAGGCGGAAATCCGGAGCCTTTGAACAACAACCCGGGGCACCCAAGCTACGGCGGCGCGGAGGCATCGTGGTGGCGGCGGCGTGGAAGCTCGGCGGGCGGTGGGGAATTTTTCAGACGGGCGCGTGAGAGAAAGGAAAACGGTTGCGTGGCTGCTGCGTGGCGCGCGCTGGACTCGCCGCGGCATATATAGGGCGCCGCGCACCGTTTTGGCTAGCGCGCAGAACGTTTTTCCCGCGCGCGGGTTTTTCCCGCGTCTGCTGGAGCGCGCGAATTGGCAGCGCGCGTGAGAAATTGCAGTTATTTGGCGCGCGGCCAGTTAAGCGCTGTTGTTGGAGATGCTCTAAAAGGCAGATTGGATACTAGCTTGATGCCCATGATAGCAGCTTTCACCTCAGCTTCCCTTGCGTTACTGCAACTGCGAGGATGACTGAACCCAGGTTGTCTCTGACTATCACTCCTTCAGCACCGGATTGATTCGCGGTAAGGATCCGTCAGTGTTTACCTTGATCCAACCAGGAGGGTTGGAGCAGACCAACGCTGGGAGGTGAGAGCCGGATATGATCGCTCTGCGTCATGGTAGCCAGCGGCCTCTTCTTCTTTGGATCTTTGTCAGTTTCAGGAGGCCTAGTGAGGTCACATTGGTAGGTCAGCAGGAAGCTGACCGATTCCTTGATGGTAGCCATCCTTCACAGTGAATGGTGTCATTCCTCAAGTGCCAAGAACGCCAAAGGAGAGGAAGAATCCTAGCTCTGGTGTTGGCGCCGCATCGAGCGAGGAGCAGAATGGGCTAGTCCTTGCCCATATGCTGGAACAGGGATTCATCCGGCAGGTGCCAGTGTGCCACGAAGGGCGTGGCGGAGGGCGGCCGCTCTGATGCACGCCACCTGGCGTGGTAGGCATCCTCAATGCCTTCGTGTTCCAGGGTCCTCCTCCACTCTCCAGCAGAAGATATGAACCTTGGAGTTATTGTGTCCATGGAAGTGAAAGCTGGTCACGTCTTGAGCTGCAGTCGATTTCTGTGCCTGAACCAGAGGGGCGACACAACCTTCGACAGCTACTGCATATTCAGTTATTGTAGCTTCAGTTTCAGATATTCCTGGCGTGTTCCGTGAAGTGCCGCAATGCGCTATGACATGTCACTGGGGCGATTCCTGCAAGACTAAGACGCATTGGAGCCGGCACATATAATAAGAGCAGTGAAGCAGCACATACGCTTCACTTTTAGGCTCATCATGAAAGATTGCAATGTAGACAAGTGATGTTCTAATCATGAACAATGTGAGACAACGCAAACTACCATGCGTCTTGAGCTAACAGCGTTCGAAGGTAAGTCTAAGACATAATGTCATCAGTTGGAGCACCGTAGCACACTAGAAATTAAAGTAAAAAGAGAGAAAAGAACAGAGCTCACCGGCTCCCATGTGGCATGGCCATACCCCTGCCAGACTCAAACCAGAGCCGCCCACCGTTGCCCATCCCCTGCTACACTAGCTCCTCAGCACATCCTCTGTGCCCCCACCACCACCAGTGGTTTGCGGTTGCACAATTTTCTGCAGCTGTATCTGCACTTCTGTAGGTGCTGTTTGCCGCCGCCACGGCGGCTAGCTGTAGCTTCGAGGCGGGGGGAGGGTGTGGGGATGTGGTAAATGCCAGACTACCACGGGCAATTCGACGAACAGGTTGTGGCCAGTAGAGCAGTTGTGGGAGAAGCAGCCAGCCTAAAACCATTGGAAGGCGGGGAGGTAGAGGTTACCGTGCGTAGACGGCGAAGCGCGCGGAGGGAGCAGAGCGCTGGAGGAGGTGGTAGAACAATTGTATGGTCATATGTATGAGTTCGTAGAACAATTGTATGGTCGTATCTATCAATCAAATATGTGATATGCATGAGACATGTTCATATTAACTTGTACGAGGCAGCCAGACCACATCCATGCATGGTATTCATTTCATTTTATATGAAGCTGCAATTTGAGAAACCTTAGGACAATTGACACAAACATTACCCACCATACCTTACACCATCATTGTCAGTTAAAGCAACATGTGCTCCTGTACATCCTTCAATATATACACAAGACACATCTATCTATTAGCATATATACACATCCACCATACTACTTGTATCATCGAGCAAATTGATATAGACGGCACAAGTGTTACAAAGCGTGTGCCAAGATGCACGGATGTATGGAGATATCTGGTGTAACAAGAAGCCAATAAATCTCTGGAAATTGTAGGCATTGGGAATGAGCTAGCTAACTTGCGTAGTTGCTTGGGCAAGGCAAGCACTAAATTTGGGGCGACGTGAGGCCAAATGACCCACCTGCCTTCTATGGGCATATGGATTGAGAACCAAAGTAGTGGCGTCCGGGGGCGTGAAGCAAGCTAGGTGGATAAGCCTAGGCAGGACATTCTCGTGATTTCCTAGTGCATTCTGCTTCAAGGTACATTGTGGGTGCCTTAAGCTTATTTATTTTTCTCCTTCTAGGGAAACAACCTTAACCGAGTTTGAATTTTTTCCCATCTCCTGTGCCTTTTTCTTACTTTGTCTACTCTTCGCCCCTGGTTTAAGGAGTTTAATTGCGGAATGAATATATACGTGTACTTGGTTGAAAATTTTCTGCGGGTTGGATCAAATTCGACCAGATCCAAAAAGCCCAAAAAGCACCTTTAGCACCGGTTGTAGTCTACAACGGTACTAAAGGCTTTAGTACCGGTTGTAGACTACAACCGGTGCTAAAGGCCTATTTGAACAGTTTTAATTCCCCACCGCCGATTCGATCCCCAAATCGACGCTCTGCTCTTCTTCTCCGCGCCCTCGACGCTCTGCTCCGGCCGGCCGTGCCCGTCGCCTCCTCCACCGCGGACGCCCTACACCGCCCCTGCACGCCGTCGACGGCGCCGCCGCACTCCGCCACACGGCCCTCCGCCACCGCCTCCTCCGTGCGTGCTGTGCTCCGTACGTCGACCGCGCGCCCGGCCCCGGCCGACGCCGCCCTCCGCCGCGCCGTCGACGCCACCGCCCCTGCTTCGGCCACCCCTCCACCACCGCGACCCGCGCTGCTCCGGCGCCACCACGTCCTCGGCCTCCACCCCACCACGCCCGCGCGCCATCGTCGCCTGCTTGGAGAGACTACTCCGGTAAGTTTCTTTTTCTTTTTGTTATTACTGTTTTTCATTTTGTTAGTCATAGAAGTTTTTGCAAACTTACAAAATGTAGCAATTTAAAAAACTTAGCAATTGAAAAATGTAGCATTTTGTTTAGTTTATTACAATATGAAAACTTAGCAAACTTACAAAATATAGCAATTTGCTAAGTTTGAAGTCATTTAGGTTATCAATTTTTAGTGTAGCAATTTTGAAAGTTAGCATTTTTGAAAGTTAGCAATTTTGAAAGTTAGAAATATTGCTAAGTTAGAAATATTTCTAAGTTAGAAATATTGCAAAGTTTCAAATATTGCTAAGTTTGAAATATTGTTAAGTTAGAAATATTGCTAAGTTTCAAATATTGCTAAGTTAGAAACATTACTAAAAATAACTTTGAAAATTTTGCTAAGTTAGAAATATTTTGCTAAGTTAGAAATATTTTGCTAAGTTACTAAAAATAATTTTGCTAAGTTAACTTTGAAAGTTAATTTTGCTAAGTTAGAAATATTGCTAAGTTAGAAAATTTTAGTAGCAAAGTTTGAAAATTTAGCTAAGTTTGAAATATTGCTAAGTTAGAAATTATTCTAGTAAATAAGTAAATATGTGCATTGTCATTTTTTTATTCTAGTAAATATGTGAATTTTGCTAAGTTTGAAAATTCTAGTAGCAAAGTTTCAAAATTTAGCAAAGTTTGAAATATTGCTAAGTTTGAATTACAAATTTGCAGTGACATTGAGCTATGGAGGACGATGCCCCCATCATCGACGCCCCGGACTTCATCCGAGACTTGGAGAAAGAAGAACGCTTTCAAGCACTTATATTTGATAAGACCCTTGGACCCAATTCCGATGGAGAAGATTCCGATGGAGAAGATTCCGACGAAGAAGACGGCGAAGATTTCAGCGCGAAATGCTTGAACGACTCCGGTGAGGGACTTGAGTTACAAAACTTCAGAGACGACGACGAAGAAGAAGTGTCGTTAGAAAACTCCGTAGAGAACTCCGGCAAGGTATATATTAAGTCTTGTTGATCACTAGCTAGATGCATTAATTGATTTATATGCGCACTTATTAACGAAACATTTTTCTTTCAGCCCTCTGGATCTACGTCGACAATCCGTAAACGAGGCCCAGCCCAAGGGTTAAAGCTGCCGGATGGTGCAAAGTTGTCGATCGACGAAGTTAGCATAAAAGGCAAACCGGAGAAACCCGATGGAATCTCCACTAAATACATAGCTCAATGCGGATTTCTTGTAAGGGACATGGTCCCGATCACCGTTGCAGAATGGAATGAGCCGAAGAAAAAAAACATTGGCGCAAAATATGTCGAGGACAGAATTAAAGAAACCCTTTGGGAGTCGATATTGGGTTATTTCAGCCTACCGGCAGATCTCCCACAGAGGAGGAAGGATAAAGTCAAGGAGTGGACTCTTAGCAAGATGGCCGAGCAATTCAACAACTGGAAGAAATCATTGTGGAGAAAATATGAGAAAAAAACTCCAGATTTCACTGGACATCTAGAGAAGCTAAAAGATGACTGGCCTGAATTTGTGGCGTATAAGAAATCGGCCGTCGCTGTGGCCCGATCGAAACGAAATAAGTTGAATGCTAAGAAGAAGAAATATTTCCATCGTTTGGGCTCAGGTGGCTACAAGACTGCCGTGCCTAAGTGGGAAGCCTATGAAAACGAGCTGCGTCAAAAAGGGATCATTCCACAGACAGATGACTGGCCCGACAGGTCCAAGTTATGGTTGTTTGCGCATGGGGCAGTGTTGGACCCAAACACAGGGCTGATTGTTGCAAAGGGAAAATGGAAGAAAAGAATTAAAGAGTCACCAAAAAACTAGTTGACGCAATAGAACTAGTCCGACAGGGAAAATATGTTCCCGATAGAGAGGACGACGAGCTTTCACTCGCCCTCGGGAATAAAGAACACTGGGGACGATGTCGAGGCAGAGGAGGCGGGGTTGGTTTTCTTGAAGGGTTTCCGGAGCACGCTGCAACTTATAGAAAACATTGCAGAGGTAAGAAGAGGGAGGCGGAGAGGTTTACTGCATTAGAACGCCAGATGCAGGATGTGAAGGAGCAACTGGCCTTAATTACCCAGCAAAGGGAATCTCAGCCGCGAGTACAAGATCATGCAGTCGATGTCTGCCCATCTCAGCGGAAAAGCAGCGTGGGTTCCACGCAGCTACAAGATCCTGCAGTTGATGAACCGTCGGCGGCGCGCTACCCCGTGGATGATATCACGGAGAAGACAAATTGTGAGTTACATGCGCCAATGAAGAACATTAGTTTTCCGGTGGCGAATGGCTATGCTTTACCGCATCAACTTGGATCAACCTTCCATTTTGGTGAGATTCCGGCTGGATTTGCTCGTGTCGGGGTGACGAAAGTTATGTCGGGATTCAGCTCAATCCATCTTGACATTCCCGGAGCTGAAGGCGAGAAGACATTGGGAGATGTCGAACTTGGTATCGTTCTATGGAAGAAGAAATATATCAAGTTTCCAGACTCGGCGCCAAGGCCACCGACTCCTCCGGTTAGAAATTCACCACAGCAAAGTCCACCCTCCTCCCCCGACGATTGGGAGCCCACCGCGAGTCCATCGCCCGCGCCGTCCCGTCAGCCGACTGCTGCGCCCACTAGTAGTTTGACAAAGCGGAAGCTGTTCACGTCGTCCCCTGTCAAGAAACGTGCAAAAAAACCCAAGGAAGTCAAGGCTCCTGAGAAGTTAGCTGGCGAGATGACTCAGGAGGAATTAGAAGTGAGCACACGTGAAGAGGCGAGAGCCTTTTTTGAACAGAAAAAAAGGAAAGACTGGAGGCAAGACTGGACCCCATGAAGGAACTTCTGAAGACTATACCAACTGAGGTAAAAGATCACACCGTTGACAACCTATATGACCCTCCACCACCGCCCCTTTCAGACTATGAGCGAGGTATTGAAAAGGTACTTTCCTCACAGATGGAGCAAGAAAAAGCGTGCGGGAAAAGAGTTGCCCAGCTCGGAGAACAAGAAGCACAATCGATCGCCCCGCTCATTGTGCCTTCTGAAGCTCGGGAAATCGAGCATGGAGAAGTTGTCATTGGCGACACAGGTTGCCCCATAGCGCAGATAACAATTCAATATAAATTTGAACTCGGGCTGCCTCTGGTCGAAAATCCGAGTGCTCTAACAACACAGTTATATAAATTGCATAACTGGTACATGGCCGCCGCAAAAGAAGGGAAAATGTGTCTCATGGCGGGAGTTAAGGAACAACACTTCTTCCGACAATATGGTGTGGAGGTTGCGTTCTCCGAACTTTTTCAGATGTACAATCAACTTGCTCTCGACAAATCTATCATCAGCTGCTATTGTCTGTAAGTAATTTATTCGTGTAATTTAATTATTTATAGTTAAGCTCGTTCATTGCTTGTAATTATCCTCACAACATTCTTTTGTACGCTATTATGCAGAATGAAGATTCGTGAATGCCGAATGGGAGGAATCTGGGACATTGGGTTCATTGACCCGGATAAAGTTCATGAAGTCACCGTACAAGTCCTCTGTATGCCCAGGAAACAGAGGACGTTTTGCTAACGTGTTTTAAGCGACAAAGTACCAGAAAGGAAATACTTTTTCCTTACAACTTCGGGTGAGTGTTACTGTCTTGTACACATTCTATTTTGCTTTCCCGATATTAAGTGTAATTGATGAGTTCTGAATACCTGCGTATATAAATGTGCGCAGGTACCACTTCATTCTGCTAATCATTAGACTCGAGGAAGGAGAAGTTGAAGTCTGGGACTCATTAAGGAAAGATCAAGATGATTACAAAAGCGTGCGTCTAATGCTCAAGAGGTAATTTCAATCGCACTATATCGTCCTCTTTCGTTCATTTCCGGATATCAAAAGTATAAGTAATAACTCCTCAATTCATTTTCTTTTCCGGGCAGGGTTTGGAAAAGGTTCATCGCGGAAGAACGCGGTGAATGGAAACCTAAGCTGGAGTTCAAGGCTAACAACGTAAGTACTACTACGTATCTAGGTCTATGTATCTTTCTAATACCATTATCATTCTCTTGATTATTATTTGATTAAATTAAATTCTTGTATAGTGGTGTCTGCGACAACCACAGGGGACGGAACTATGTGGATACTACGTTTGCGAGTATATTCACATGAGGGTCAATGAGAGAGTCAATAGTATAAGAAATCGAGAGGTACGTAAACATCATACACAACTTTTATTTTGCTACCATCAATCATGTTTAGTTTCGATCATAACTGATTTGATCTCCTTCTTTTAAAGATGGCAAGGAAGCGGAACCAGCTCCTACTAAAAAACCGCGTAAAAGCTATTGCGGAGGAATTGGCGGGATTCATTTGACGCATGTCGTAGATGAATTCGGTGAATTCCACTATGTTGATTAATAGACTCCCTCCATGCATGTACTAGCTAGCGGTGATCTCCATTGTAATTATGAGTACTTTATATGTAACGAGAGTACTTTATATGTGTAAGAGTACTTTATATGTGTAGTGAGTACTTTATACGTGATCTCCTCCGAAACCCTGAAAAATGAGCGAAAAGGAAAAAAACAGAAACCCTAAACCCTGAGAAATAAGCGAAAAGAAAAAAAACCGAAAACCTAAGAGCATCTCCAACCGGAGGCCCCAAACCCACCCCAAACGTCCGGGCGGACAGCCCGGACAGGATTTGGCCCAAAAACCTCCACCCAACGGAGGCGCCCATAGCCATCCCAAACGACCGGGCGGTCTGGCACACCCCAAACCCAGCCCATATCTGGGGCGGGTTTGGGGCGGCCCGGACGCGCCCGGACGTGTCCGCCCCCCTGGCGCTGACATCGCGGACCTACATTTTCCACCATAAATCGGACGAACCCGACCAGTAGATATTTTGCACACCCTTCTCCTAGCTCCGGCGCCGCCCCCTTCCTTCTCGCTCCCCAGCACCCCGGCGCCCTCCAAGCTCCGGCGCCGCCGCTTTTGGTCACGAACCTTCCCCGGCCAGTTTTGCAGATCTGTCGCGGCCATTGTCGCGACGGATTTGGCCGCATTTGCGAGGAATTTGACCGCATTTGCAGAGATGGATTTCCGCCGCCGCGTCCGTCCATCCCACAGCATTCGCATCTTCCACGCCTTCTCAGCCCGCCCGGCTCCCCGATCTGTAAGTTCGTCCGAACCCAAGCTCCGCCCTCTACGTCGTGGTCCATTCCGGTCTCGGACATGATTCAATGGGACCAAGAGTCAGCCGGCTTCTACCCTCTATACGAGGAGGACAGCTCCTCCGGCTCGGTATGTCCTAACTTTGAGCTCACATTTAGAGTTTTCCCCAATATTGTGCAATGTGGTTGATTTGAGTCGGAAATATTTCAATTGTAGGATTCAAAATCATGTAGTTGCAATGTCCATGGAGTGATATCCGAGTTGAACGAGTCCCTCCGAGGCAAGATGCGCATATTGGAGGATTTGAACTTCAAAATTATGGAAAAGACTAAGATTGAAGAAAAGTTTGAAGAAGTTCATGCTGCTAACCGGAAGTTGGAGGAGAAAATAAAGAGGATGAAAGAGGAGAAGAATAAGATGGAAGAAGAGATGAGCATGATGGAAGAAGAGAAGAACAAAATGAAAGAAATGAAGATGACTATGGAGTTGCAACTCGCGGACATCGTCGATGTTTACGAAAAAAAAGATGGAGAAGGAGATGAAGAAGATGAAGAAATACAAACAACATGCCATCGAGAAGGAGATGCATCTCCATTATGCATTGGGAGCTATAACTATTTTAGTTATAATTATATTTGCCATGTATAGTATACACTAGATAGGTTTTACGTATGCAAAGAATGTAGCTGCATGTAATGCATGGATTTGGGGAGAGAAATATGAGGTTCATGATTGTAGAGCACCAATTTTGGGGGCTGTCCGGTCAGTGTCCGCGGACGCGTCCGGACGCGTCCGCGGACACTTTGGGGGCCGGATTTGGGGGCTCCGCTTGGAGATGCTCTAACCCCCCTGAAAAAATAAGGGGGGGGGGGGGGGGCAAAAAAAACAGGAACCTTTAGTACCGGTTGCTATTACCAACCGATACTAAAGGTCCTCAGCTGCGCGCGCGCAGGTTCGGCCACGTGGAGGGCCTTTAGCACCGGTTGTTTATACAACCGGTACTAAAGGGGTACCCCTTTAGTCTTGACCTTTTATTACCGGTTGCACAACCGGTACTAAAGGCTAATAAGACCGGTACTGATGCCCTGTTCTCTACTAGTGATAATGGTTCATATCAATTTTCTCGCATATTAGTATGGGTGGTCTAGTTGGTTATCACGTTAGCCTCACACACTAAGAGCATCCTTAGCAGATTCCGGATAAACATGCACTGTAAAACTGGTATCGGGTACCCGAAAACTGTTTTGTGGTGGTACTACGCTGGTTCGGCCGGAACAGATCCATGAAAATCGTACCGTAAAACCGCCGTTAAGGGTTTACTCAAATTTACGATTTTAAATAATAATCTCAATATGATAGCAATGTAAATCAATTTAATAATGTTGTAGCACCATACAATACAATAATGATCCAAATCGTATCAACTTGTTTAAATACAAATTATTAAACTAGTAAAAAATCGTTCGGAGTGGAAAAATGGTTCAAATCACACATGATACACATGAGATCAAATTAATAAAATGGGAGAGTACCTCCCAAACAACTGCCATGAATGTTTAATGAGATCATCAAGAAAAAGGGCATGTCCGGCCTTCTCCTCAATCTACTGGTAGATCTCTAGATCATGTCTGGTTCGGCTTGACACGGTAATCAACATTGTCATAGAAAAACTTCAAGTCTAGGTCTCTCATCCTTGACAATCATGTTGTGTAGAACCACACAACGTGAAATTTGAATTAATAGTTTCTGGTGTATGAGAGGGTAGTGTACCTGGACGCGGACATCCCTGTGTATGTCAACATCAACAACCTCTTCGTCCTCGACAGTCAAGGACTGCGAGAATATAAAGCCTATACATGGATAAAAAACTAACTTCTGTCGGATCAAAACTGAGGCCGTTGTCAGAGGCTTGGGCTGTTAGCCAGGGATGCCCTGGGTACGAAGGGCGAAGCCCCCGCACCCCGCCACCCCGGTATGGATCAGAGTGGACGTAGGTTACCACCCTTTTCTATACCGCTTGTAAAACCCACCGCACGGTACAAGTTGCAAGTTGTGAATCTCCGGCTTTTGTAACCTCTCCCAAAATATTGAACTTTTGCAGGCTGGTGCCGCTGTTTTTTTACTTCTTCTATGAAGGGGATTCCACGTTAAATCTCGTGTCCACTGTATTGCATCTTATTTTCTACATCATTTATTGATTAACGTGTATAACAGTGGCCGAAGAAGGAGCTCTACTTCAACGCCAGCATGTCTGTCCACAAGCCGAGCATTGCCATCGCCATCGCCTTAGAACGGATGGGTGGAGAGGATGAATTTGTGGGTAAATTCCACCCGACCTCATGGGCATTTTTGGGAAGATGGCCTCACTGCAAACATGAAACATGGAACACCAATGAGTGGGTAAAGGCGTGCGACCACCAAGAAAAATCTTTGTAACACTAAATATATGCAAGATATATTCGAATTAACCTAATCCGCTGATCCTTACCTATAATACAAATTTCATTTGATATCAAATTATAATTGGTGAAACTTCTGAGAGTTGGTTCAGTTTTCACCTACCAAACATTACGGCATGACTACCATTTATAGCCAACATGTACTCATATCTATCCCTTATATATACTAGGTAAGATGGCGCGTCGACACGCCGCACCCGTGCGGTTGTATTGATGTAGTTCATTTTAATATTCTGTAATTTGTAGAAGTGCGGAAAATAGGTATATACATTTGAATTCTCGTAAAAATTGACCATGTTGTCAATTAAGGGAAATCTTTTTCATTGTAAATATGGTTAAGAGTTGGTTATTTTTGTTATTGCAAACAATAATGGTTATGTGGCGGTACGCGGCACCGTCAGGGTTTGAAATATTGAAATTTGCCTGAATTTGTCGTGCGGAGTATTATCGGTTGGAAATTATCGTGGAGAAGATTTTTTGTTTTTGTTTTTTTGTGCTGAATTTACAATGGATAGTATTGTTGGAAAATTTAGCATGTTGAAACGCGTTGCTCGATGTAAATTTAGCGTATGATGATCCGAAGAGCAAGGCTTTGATACCTGCAAAAGTAAACAAGATTAGGTTGAGCCTCCAAGTGCAGAGTGTATAGTAAGTGGAAGACAGTTGTCCCCACGAGGGGTGACTCGAGGGTTTAATATCGAACTCTCGGGAAATCTGAAGTGGTAGATTTATCTTCTTATCCTTCTTTTGGTTACCTACAAAACAAGGTTAGATGTTTTGGTCCTCAACCTCACCTGTGGTTGTCAAACACAAGGTGTAAGAATAATATCAGGATAGTTATGCAATGCAAACAAGAAATAAATATGCAATGATGGTGGATGCAATGGTAAATGATATTTTTGGGTTTTTGAATGATGTATGCAAGATGAAAAGTATTTTTGTATTTTCGTATTTAATGATGGCTGAAAATAGAAAAGTGGTATATGGTGTTGGAAAGGTGTTTCTTATGATTAAAAATGGACTGGGGTTCATGGTTTCACAAATGCACTCTCTCTTTATAAAGTGGTAGACAATGAAACACACACAGTTAACATATGAGATTGCAACACAGGGTTTGATAACAAGTTACTTAGATATATGGGCATCACGTCCTAACATAGAGATCTTTTGGTTATTAACCTCTCTTATACTCCACCAAGATGCGAACTAAATTAACTAAATTATAACACCTCAGTAATTAAGATAACTCAGAGTATAGCATTAAGTATCATGACATGAAGTGAAAATAAGAACATGCTAGATCTAGTCATGGAGTAGTGGCAATGGTCACGCCCACATCCCCGGTAGCATGGTATTTTAGTTTATCCCTAGTGAGGCAACAAAGTAAGGTAAAGATATCAAAGTGGATCGCAAAACTTTCCCTCACGTTCACTGCACTAGCCATCCCCCGTTAATCCAACTAATGCACACGTTCCCCCACACACGCTCTCATAAACATGCTTGATCAAAACAAGTAGACAAGAACGGGGTACATAATATGCATTTATACTCATAACTGAAACAAACATTGCAATCTCAAACATATATTAACTCATAAAGATCCACCACAAAGGTATTACAACGGTGACCGTAATCATGTTCAGCAACTCATACGGTGCTAATTAGTGAAGCTCAAGAGAGGAGAGATACATAAGTTACTTCCACAAACCCATAATCCAGAGGTGGACTACTCCCTCTTCATCATGGAGACGGTGGAGAAGTCGATGGAGAAGATGGAGACCACGCCGGCAGCGCCCCGACGGAGTTTTCCCCCTCCAATTTGCAGCTCCTAATCTCCGTTTCGGTGTTTCTGTGTTTGTGCGGCGCTCCTTCCAGAAAACATCGGGGGACCTTTTTTATAGGCGTTTTTAGGTCAAGACGATGTCGGTGGAGAAAATATCGAAAGCAACGGAGCCACGAGGCCCAAATGGGTGGGTCCCACGCGGCTACAGTACCTGGCCGCGTGGGCCCCCCTCGTTTGGCCCTCGAGCCTCCGTTTGCTCGCTTCCTTCGCCCACAGGTCTTCTTCCTTCCAAATATTGACGCCCGTAAATTTCCAGGTGATTTCGTTACGTTTGGGTCCCTGAAACATTAAATAAGAAAACGGGGTTTTCTGCCTGTGCAGGGTTAATTCCATAAAAATAGGAAATAAATGAATATTACCAAAAATCATTATAAAACATTGATATAACCCTTATATGATGCAAATATGATTGGAATATAAGCAATTAAAGTGCAAAGTTCATGTATACATTTTACATGCATCAGCATATTGATACACGTTGCTCGATGTGTTTGGAAATTTTAAATTTTTTTTGGAATTTTTTAGTGAGTAAATAGAAGAATTATCTGGAGGACTGACACAACACATTTAAACAAAATGAACATTTGTTAGTACGTGTGGGAAGTTCGGGAAAAATTTAAATTTTAATATTTCTTAGTTTTGTTTCTTTGTGCAATGGTTAGTTGGTGCAACTTTTGTGTTCAAATTTTAAAATTTCTTAAATTTAAAATTTATGGCATGACGTGACGTTGCAGTGGTGTCGATACATTATGTATTTGTCTACGTAATTTATATCGAGTTAACGCACTAAAACCTGTTTGGGAAAAGTAAATCGGAGAGACATGTATGAAATTTATGTGAATATTGCTGAATATTATTGGGGAAATAATATTTTCGTGTCGTTGAATATTCTCTGGGGAAAACATTTGTTGGGAAGATTTTCATCAAATACCGTGCGAAAGTTATTTTAAACTAAAAAAAATTGTTGAATGTTTTATTTGGGGGGGGGGGGGGGGGGGGATATTTGTTTGGAAAAATTCAAGAAAAACTTGTTTGGAATATATTTTGAAACTTATTAGAAATGCCGAATAATTGTTGGTGAGAAAGAATTATTTGAGAAAATACATTTTTTCTGTAAATTACGATATATTATTTGTATTATTGTGATTAGCCGATTAAAAGATTTTAATTTTACGAATTTTAGTGTTTTCTGTAATTATGAAATTTTGAAACTTGTTGGAAATTACGTTTATGTGCAAATTTTGATATTTTGTTTGCAATATTCAAGATGGTATAGTTTTTTACGGCGAATATTGTGTGCATGATTTTTTTTTATTATCTTTACATGTAATCCACAATTGTAATATCGTCACACATGTTTTTAACATGAAGTTTAATTAGTTTTTATATGATGTAGAAAATGCTTCCTATTTAAATAAGTTCACACTTATAAGATCTTTTGCACTTGTGCTGCTTTTTTCTTTCATGTCTTAATGTAGATTTTGTCTTTATATGACCGTGAGCGTCAAATTCATTTTAATTGGAGTCCAAATGAGTAGCGTTTAGAGAAACTTCATATTACACAATAGGCAATTTAGTTATCCTATATAATCATGATTCAAAGTTGTTTAAACATGCATGAATTTGATATAAACATGAAGATGCCATTTTTATGAACATTTTGGTGTATTACTAATTTTTTTTGATTTAAAAAGAATTAGTTATGAATTTTAGAAGTTTGATACAATTTCTGAAATTTTGGAAAAGATCAAATTTCTGACAGTCGGACCCACTGGCAGAGATTTATTAATTTCCGAAATATGAATAAAAATATTATGTGTCTGACAGCTGGGCCCCGTGCTGACGTCGCTTGATGACGTCAGCAATGGAGCTGTTGCTCTCATCCGCCACGGCGATTTGAGGCGAGAGGGGCAGCGAGTGGGCCTGAGAACGCGTGGATCTGAAAGAGGAAGTGTAGGGAAGCAGAATGGGCAGCGCGGCGGACCGTATGGTCGCCGGACTCGCCGGCGGCGAGCAAAGAAGCGGCGGCGGACGGCAAGCGCGGCGAAGGCGATTTCACTGCGTACGCGGCGTTCCGGCACGCCAGACTCGGCGTGGAAGGAGAGGGTGCGATGGCCGAGGTTGCTGCGTGCTTCGATTCGTGCGGGAAGGAGCAGTACGGCGGCGGCGGCGGGCGTCGGCGGCCGCGGTGAGCTCGGGATGCCGCGGGAGAGAGGAAAGAAGGAGAGGGAAGTGTGCTGATGTTTTTCCAGTTAGGTCCTTGGAGTTTCTCAAAATTACAGTTTGTCCTTGGTGGGTGGGGGGGGGGGGGGGGGGGTGTTACCGGGAAAGCGTGCGTTAAGAATCTTGGAAGCATTGGGCCACTGGCTAGCAGCGAGCAGCGACCGTCTGCGACGCACGTTAATTTTCGTGCGGGTACTGCGAAACCAGAGGCGTCCAGTCAACCGGTGCGACGCCGCGCGCCAAAAATCGTGCGACGGCAGTACCGTGCACGGATGTTGATCAAGTGCGAGAGCTGTGGGACGTTGATCGGCGATCGGACGGCCTGGATCAGTACTGTAGCTACAGTACCAGTGGCCTGAGAGGCCACAGAGATGTCGCGCCTTTATATATATGGTTACTAGGCATGCACATCAACAATATCTGGCTATTAGTATAGAGTATACACACATGTCCGCCCTATGGTCTATATTTTTTATGACATGAACAATGTTGGACAGGGCATACCAAGACGGATATATGCACTGGGTGCTGGGTAGGATCTCAACTAACTTTGTGGGAATGGTAGGTAATGGGAAAAATCTAGCTGGTTTGCTAGTGGACTGTCGGAGTTGCTTGCTTACAGACATGTAAGCGAACCAAAACGGATGCAGCGAGATACAGGACGATCGTAATCTAGGTCTCCTTTTGGAGAAGGAAGATCTACCCATTCGCGTGAAGGAAGTTTCACCCCATTGCGATGTGGCTCACTCTCTCCTGTCGAGCAGGCGCCGGAGCACTAACTGGTGCTCTCCCGACTGCAGTGGCGGCGCCCCCCCACTAAAACAGCAGCGCCCCGTTCTATTCCAGGCTTGAATTGAATCGAAGAAAGGCCGGGGTGCGGAGTGGACGTGGCATGAGCGACCACACGCCATTGCCGAGGAGCACGCGAATCGCGAAACTCATGAAGCTAGTGCGGATCATGAAGAGCACCACGGTAGGTCTCGGCACAGGACATGAGAGAGGTCCATGGCCGTAGCTGACAGGTTGGACGATGTCGCCCGTCGTGCGTGTCTAAATGTGAGGTGGCCCCGTTCCAGCTCGAGCTATGGAAGGCGAGAAGAGAACGGTGATGGTGACACTGACAGAGAAGAGAGAAGGCGTCGGTGCCAAGCTTACCAGCGTGTCGAGGTCGTCCGCATTTGGAAGGTTAAAATTAGTGATTCAACATGCCAATTTAACGTATGTTTGGGTGGTGTAGTTGGTTATCACGTTAGTCTCACACACTAAAGGTCCCAGTTCGAACCTGGGCTTAAATACTAAATTTTTAAATGTACTTTTGGTGCCAAATCATTAATTTTCAGATCTATGCCTGTAAAATCTCTAATATTTTGGAGGGAGTATTTTTTTGAGTATTTTCTAGAGGATCGTTTTTTCTTGTAGCCTGTAATGTACTTTTATAATTCGAATATGTATTTATGTACATACACATTTTTACCGTACATCCATCTATTTTATCTTTTTGAAACAATCTATTTTATCTTTTAGACGGACTTTGTGTCAAATTGTGTTAAGGAATTGATAATGTAACATGGTGCGCTGCATTTGTATCATCTCGTCTATGGGCGGATCAGATCGCTTCTCGGAGGTGTGGTGCGCAATGAGTTGTACCTGCCCTTCTTCCCCGGATTTCTTGCGCCACTAGTATACCACGCCATGGTAATCTCCGGCGCTGGTAGTGGTAGCTGGAAGTGGCCCATGTTTTTTTTTCGGAATCAGTCTCCAACGCTTGGAGCGAGACTGACTGAAAAGGGCTTTCGTAGCTGCCGCCGTGAGTCCACTCCTCGCCTTCTTCCAACACACAAACTCGTCGATCATACTTGAAGTGGCTTAACTGATGGCAAGAGAAATATATGGTATGCCTGGATGATGAGAAAGTTCAAATTAGTTAGCAAAATGATGACTATATGGTTCTTCCATGCATCCATAGAAAGGCAATTGAGCCATAGCCTAGCATTTATTTCTTTTTTATGAAAAGGTGTATAATGAAAAATCTCAGAGTTGATTAAGAAATCACCCACCGCACCTTCGCAATATCACTAACATTTAAGGCTATATACACACATCAAGACTTAAATGGTTAACATCAAGAGTTGAATAAGAGTAGGCACCAGTTCGTGCTCCGGCGCCTGCTCCTCCTTAGCTAATATATACACACATCAAGAGTTGAATGGTGTATGAATGTAGTGCATGTAGGAGCCAGTAAATGTGTAGGAATTGTAGGCACTCGGAAAGAGCCAGCTAGTCAACTTACTCATTGGAGTAGTTTGTTGCATGCATGCATCTAATTGTGTAAGAAGATGGTTTGGAGCTTTATGCTCTTCGTTCTCATTGATGTTGAACACGATCACCATGTGATCGAGTTAGGTATATCTCTATCTTGTTACTAGCAAGGTGTTGTTCTCTTGCAAATAATTTTAGTGCTAGAGGAGAGAGTAATGTATGTAAAGTCTGAAAAACAAACACACGCACCGAGATGAACACATGCAAAAATTTACTTAGAAATGTACTTCTTGCAAAGAAATACTACGACGATGGGCTGCAGAAAAAACAGGGAGGATCCACTTTGGCATCTAGATGAGAAAATGTGTAATGCTGTTTTTTATCATCTGTTTTTTGTTCTATTTAAAATTCCCGTGAAAGAGCCAATTTGCCATATAACTATGAAAATATGTAAGGATGCTCAATGTTTTTTGTTCCATGTAGAATCCCCGTAAATACAGAGTAATGAGCACTGCTCAAAGCAATTTATTTCGAAATATGTGTCCCTTTTCAATCGCACCGTCGATACCAATTTGAAAGGATGTCAATTGTCACCGGGGTGTCATTGTACACTCCAGAGCATTAGGAGAAAACATGATCTCTGCTTCTCATATTCTTGCTTTACTTTTGCCCCTCTTTTCATCCCCATCCCCCACGACTCTATGATCGACGGTCCTTGTCAGCCCTCTCGAAGTCAAGTACGCATGTTGTGGAATACAAAATGCACACTGAGCTTTAACAGCCATTGGATTCACTAGTACAGATAGGTAAATTTAATGCCAGCCACCCCCCCCCCCCCAGAAACACACATAAAGCAACAAAATCATGCGCGGAGTGTGTGCATCGCACAAGCTTCACATTTTACTGTTGTGAAAGTAAAGACATTGATCACATAAGATTTAGATAACGAATTTGTGTGATATATCACATTTTTTTGCAGTAAAGGAACAAGTGTGATATTTGGGCCTTTCGAACACGGTCTTTATAATTGTATATATGCAAGATATATTCGCTTTAACTTCTACCAGCCACGGATCTTTATCCATAATAAGAATTGGATTTATATATATAATTGCAATTTGTGAAAATTTCTAGACTTAGTTCAATTTTCACCTAACGAACCTTACCACATGGCTGCCATTTATAGCAACATGTCCTCATATATATCCCTTGATATATATACCAGGCATATCTACAATACCTGGCTGTTAGTATACACTAGAAACACATGTCCGCCGTATGATCTGATGACCAAATTTGTGCGTTGTTGAAAAATCATTCAAACTGATAGACAATGGAAGTGTTAGAAAAGGCATACCAAGATCAGATGGAAGTATGAATCGGGTGTGGGTAGGATGTCCACTAATTTTGTGGTAATGGTAGGCAATGGGAAAAGTCTAACTAGTGTATGGACAGTATCTTGGAGTTGCTTGATTACATGCATGTAAGCGGAGACGCACAAATGTAGTTCCACACTGCCCCCCTGTAATCTAGGCCTCTTTGGAGAATGAAGATTTGGGTAGTTGCTCGGAGGAAGTGTCACTATATCACGATACAGCTCTTGCAGTGTACCAGTTCCACTTTTTGCAGCGAGTCACGCCTCTAGTTTTGAGTTACTATGGCAAGTAATAGCTAGAATATCTACTCTTGTTGTCTTTAGTTGCACTGAACCTGGTGCTGGGTATATGCTGTAAAAACGCTATGGTTTCGTTCTAATGCAATAGAAGTCATCCCTAAAAACCGCACGACCGATCACCAGACGCGGTCGGTAGGGCGAGCCGAGTCTTCTGCCGATCGGTCAGGCGAGCCGAGTGCTTTTTTTTTTTGTGCGCACCCAAAAAAACTTGGAGGTATAAAGTACTAGTTGTCTCTTAATTTTTTGTTACTTTTATGATAACGTGCTACAATACGAGTTATTGGCACATGCCTTAAGAATGCAGAGACCATTGTCACATGCACGGGAGTACTTCCGGCCGGCTAAGTACGTAGAGACACTGATGTTGCGAACTGAGCCTAGCTCAGCTGGTTTGGTTCCTTGTGGTGGAACCGACCCACCAGGTTCAAGTCCCAGACTTGGCAAGGGTGCTCGCATTTTCCTGGATTTTCCAGGATTTAACCGGCGCTATGCTTTCAGTGGTAGGTGACGTGCCCGTCAACAGCGAGGCGCCCGTGGTGACTTCGTCAACCTCAAGATCTGCCGGACCAGTCTCTCGGAGGTGCTCATAGGGGTAGGGTTTGCGTGCGTGCGTTCATAGGGGTGTCTGTACGTGCGTGTTTGTGAGCGTCTGCGTCTGTACTGTGTTTCTCAAAAAAAGTAGAGACACTGATGTTGAATTGTCATCATGGATGGAACGCGGGCCAAACCTACCACCTCGCTGTCCTGATGATCATAAACTACATGGTCCTTCATTTTTTATATTATCGTGCAATTCAGTTCTCTGTGGGCGTGTTTGGTAGCTCACCGAGTTCCCAACCAGGCCCTGGCGATGCAAAAATCAGCCATTTGGTTCTCTGGCCCAGCTCACGTTCCTGCAGCCTCGAGCCAGGCCCGATAGGAATGGTCGAATCGGCCGTTTTCGTTGAGCCACCCTCCAACGCCCTGTAGCTCGTGCAGGGGAGGGGAACGCGGAGCCAAGTTCGTCCAACCTTGAAGATGGCGCGAGCTCGCGCGCGCAGGCGAAAACGCGGCGGGACAAATTTCGGTCACCGCCCTTCAATTTCACTCGCCTATTTCACCCCCTCCGCCTCCCCGCCGGAACTCCCGCTACATTTTTCCCCCTTCGAGCTCTCCCCTTAGCAGGATTTGGGAGCGGCGGCTACTCCTCCGGTGGTCGGATCTGGTCATCGGTGGCGGCTACTCCTCCGGCGTGTTGAGGAAGCACTCGTCCTCGACTCCGAGATGTCCTCCTCCAGCTCCTCCTCCTCCGTTGCTTCCCCGACTATTGTAAGTCTGCTTCTCCATTGCTACCCTAGATCTGGTATTGTCTGGTTACATCTGAGTAGTATGCGGTAGTATCTAGTAGATGTGGGTACTATGTGGTTGTTCTTCAATCTTGATGCGGTAGTTCTCCAATCTTGTTGTCCATGCTTACCTCTTGATGTGGTAGCTCTTCGATCTTGTTGTCCATGCTTACCTCTTGATACGGTAGCTCTTCAATCTTGTTGTCCATGCTTACCTCTTGATGCTGTACTACTTTGATCTTGTAGGACCCCGATCTATCATCTACCTCCGTGCTGCCTTTGCCCGCGAAGCCGATTCGGTACGTTCTGGCACCTTCCATGTCCGCCACAAAGCAAAGGGGGAAGCCGAGAGAGTTCATCGCAGTGACAAGGGCGAGGAACGGGTCACCAATGCAGTGGTCAAGTGCTTTGTCCACCTTCGTACTCACCAGGATGGCCGAGCTCGTCAAGGAGGGGCTGCCTAATGACTGCATCATGAAAGACAAGAACTTGGAGAAGGTTTGCAAAGATGCTCTGTTTTTCTGCGGCGCCATGGTGAGCAACACCCAGTTGTACAATCATCTCAGGAAGTGGAGGTATAGGTGGACATATGTCCGCACTTTGGCACAAACTGAAGGAGTGGAATGGCGAGAGGATTCCACCAGTTTGCACATGAATCATGCGACATTCCTCAAGCATGTTGCTGTAAGATTCCTCACTTCTTCAACTGGTCCTACTCTCTCTTTCTCTGTGTTGGACTAACAGTTCCATCATTTCAGGTAAACCGAAGGACGAGTGCTTCCTCAACACGCCAATTGAGAACTATGACCAGATGAAGATCATCTTCGGCAGACCGCGTGTGCAGAATCCTCTTGCGGTCAACACGCTTCACCTTGCTCTTATCTACCTCATGGATCATGAAGAGGAGCGTCTTGCATATCTTGCCTCAAATGAGACAGACAAGAAGACGTGGTTCTACTCCTACTATCGCGCGCTCTTCCGGGCGATGGAGTGATTTCGATCATGCTGCTGATGTGCTTGAAGTCATGCCTCTATGATGTCCCTAGTATGTATGCAGAACCTCCTAAACTGGTGGCAGATTTGTATGTTTTGCGAGGTGGTGTACTTAACCCCTCAGATGATGAACTTTTGGTGCGAGGCGGTATAGTAACCCCTCCCCAGATGATAAACTTGTGGTGCATCACCAACAGTTGTTGTGCTGAATTTGTGATGCACCATCTATTTTGCTAACTAGTAAGGGCATGTTTAGTTCAAGCCTATGAACATTGCTGGTAACGGTGGTATGTTCACCACTCGCGGAACATGGTAACCACATCAAGTCATTTGCACGTAATCAAACACCTTGAAATTTGCACCGCTGAACACAAACATCAAACAAACATCGTGTACTGGAAAATTTGCATCCAGCCGAACGGGCCTGACTAGCACATTGTTGGCAACCAAACTACATGCACAACATGGCCCAGCTCATGTTTCTCCAGGGCCAGGCCCAGTGGAGCCACGGATGCAAAGTGCCCAAAAACCATGCTATCAACCAAACAGGCCCTTAAGTGCTCCGATCGAGTTCCGAGAGGTCAGTCTCAAGGCGCTGAGCTCTCGGTGATGCGCGGGGCGCTGCACCAACCAGCGCCGTTCATTGCTTCTTCGTCCACAACGTACTAGGTAAGCTCCTCATGTTGGGCGGCTGCCGCATTTTCCCCAGAATCGAACCTGCCTCCTCCCCTGATCTGGTTCGATCAGATCTGATGGAGAGGCGTAGCTTCTGTTCAGGCAGGAATGCTAAAGCGGAGAGGTTTTGGGGCGTTTCGTTTCGCCGGTAGAGCCGGTTCTAGGTTGTATATCGTCTGCTGTAAGCAGGTTTTCTTCTCTATAATCACGTACTCTGTTCGGTGTATATAATATTCAGGAAAAGAATTGGTCAATTTTTCTTTACCTTTCAGTTTAGCTTTGAATAAAGTCAAACTTCATAAGGTTCAACAAATTTTAGAAAAAAAACATAGTAACACTACAATTTCAAATTGATATTTGTATAACCATATTCGAATATATCATATTATATTCTTTTGACATTTACTTGTTGATTCTCCTATGTACTTAATTAGCTTTATAACGTTTGACTTCAACTAAATCTAAATCACAAGGTAATTTGGAAAAGGGGGGAAGGGGGGGGGGGGGGGGGGGTAGAAGCGGAGACTCAAGTTGGTTAAATATCTTTATTTGGACAGGGTCAGTTCACTTCCCAAGTTCCCATTCATGTACTTTTCTTGGTTGTTATAATTTCAATTCAATACATAATATTAATCGTTGGACAATGGCTAGAGGTCCGATTCAGCTCTGGAACGAGTGGACGATCCAAATCCTTGTCCTGCTCAGCTTCACACTACAGATATTTCTCTTTCTCTTTGCAAGGAGTCGGTGGCGCGGTTCCTCCGGCATGATAAGGATCCTCCTCTGGCTGGCGTACCTCATGGCCGACTCCACTGCTATCTATACACTCGGTCATCTCTCCATCAATGATTCGTCGGGTGAACAGAAGCTCACGATATTCTGGGCGCCTTTCCTCCTGTGCATCTTGGTAGCCAAGACACCATCACTGCATACGCCCTCGAGGACAATCAGCTTTGGCCACGCCACCTGCTAAATCTTGGCGTCCAATCGTTTGGCGTTGCCTATGTCCTCTATAAGCATATAGCCGAGATCCCCGCTTTGTTGGGATTGGCTACGGGCTTGATGTTCGTCATTGGTCTCATCAAGTATGGGGAAAGGATATGGGCTGATGACGTGGACATGCACGTTCGTTGGGAGACCCCAAGAGGAAGGTATGATGTAGTCAGTAGCAAGTTTTTTCCTTGATTATAAAACCAAGGTTTAATCGTCCAGTAGGAATTGGAAGAGCTTCAGAAAGGTGTCAGCGGCGCCGTTACCCGATCACTGATGTGGACCTGCACACAATCAAAGTACTTTGCCCCAACGATACAGGAAGATTGTCAATCTCCTCGGCTTGCTGAATATAAAAGATTAAACGTATGGTGTGGAATATGATGATGAACATAAAAGTAACAGCAGGAAGTAACGTAGAGCGTGGTGGAAACGGTGTTTGTATCAGTGTGGAATAAAGGACCGGGGTCCATAGTTCACTAGTGGTGTCTCTTCATAAGATAGGCAAACAAGCATACATGCTGGGTAAATAAATTACAGCTAGACAATTGACAAAATGCAAACGCATGACAATGCAATATATGACAAGAACATGTTCATTGTTAGATTTATCTGCGCATTACAACAATATACATAGACAGCTTACTAGCTGTATCTATAACTCATAATCCACTCACAAGATAGCTTCCGGGTCTCCCATGAGTATTAAGTTGCAAGCAACAGATTATAGTATTAAGCAAAGTGTGTAATGTAAACAAACGCATTAGACTTAACAACGATACCCTTAATCTAAGCATCGGTTATTTTATACCTAGTAGTAACAGCACATCTACAGCCTTAGTTGTTTCGGTCAATCAAGCCCAGGCTTCTAGAGGCATGAACCCACTATCTAGCATAAATACCCTCTCTTGCAGTCATTAGCATCTACTTGGCCAAAACATCTACTAACAACGGAGTGCATGCGGGAACATAGATAAAACATGATATAAATCGATGAACAAACTTGATCATAACTTCATAATTCATCGGATCCAGCAAACACAACATGTAGCATTACATAAAGATGATCTTGATCATGTTAGGCAGCTCACAAGATCTAAACATGATAGCACAAGATGTAGAGACTACAAACTAGTTACTGCTATGGACCCGTGTATTTTCATTTAGAATTCGCGAAGTCAAATTTATGCAGAAAATCTTAATTCTCTTATTCTCACGACCCGAATAGAACACGTCCAATGGAAAAAATGAAAAAAATGAGGTATATACATTATTAGTACCACAACTTGCTCAGCACGAGCAAATTAGTCCCACAACTTGCAAACCGTGAATCTGTGGTACACAAACTTGTACTGAGGGTGCAAATAGGTCCAAACTCATTCTGGAGGTGACACGTGGCGCTGTAACTTTTGCAAATATATCCCTCAGTGATTTTTTCTGCCACGCTATGCGCCCGCGAGTTGAATCTCCAGGTCTTGTGCAGACCTGGAGATTTAACTCGCGGGCGCATCACGTGGCAGAAAAAATCACTGAGGGATATATTTGCAAAAGTTACAGCGCCACGTGTCACCTTCAAAATGATTTTGGACCTATTTACACACTCAATACAAGTTTGTGTACCACAGATTCACGTTTTGCAAGTTGTGGGACCAATTTGTTCGTGCTGAGCAAGTCCTGGGACTAATAATGTATATACTTAAAAAAAAATCGGACACTCTACTGTCCACTCTCAGTCACTTCTCAAGCGTTAAAAAACTCCTCTCACCTATCTGGCTATCTCCCACCTCACCGCCCCTGACCTGCACCCTCTCTCCATTAACCTGGCGCCAAGCTCACCGCCGAGTTCCCCATTGTCCACCCATTCGAATAGAGATCCCTCGTCAGGTCGGGCCTCCCCTTAGCCTCCTCTGCCGGCGTATGGAGCTGAGGTCCCGCACGCCCCCTCGTCGAATCAGGTCGCGGAAGACCCCGATGAGGCACTCGAGCTCGGGATGCTCGAGGGCCTTGATTCCGCGCTCTTGCATCGCCCTCGTTGCGTGCTCCGTCGCGCGGCCAGCACCGAACCCCCGTTCGCCCCGCGCGCCCAACATTTACCAGCACCGACGGCGCACGCTGTTGGGCTGTAGCCGACCCCGCCGGCCCCTCGCAACCCTGGCAATGACGGAGCTTCACGGGGGCGAAACTGGGCTGTGTAGGCATGGGCTGTTGGCGTTGGGTGACGGCGGCAGTTTGCCTAAGCAGTTTTCACTTCTCTCGTCCTGGCCACGGGCGGTGAGCAGCTCGGCAGCATGGACTCTCCAGATCGAACGGCCTCCTACCCTAGCTAACCTCCGTCGCTCCGGCCGTCCGGTTTCGCGAATTCTCTCCCTATCCCGTGCTGGTAATTTTCTCCTTTCCTTCTGTAGTTACAACTCCGTTCTTACTTTTTCTAGTTCTGATTGCTGCATCTTAAAATTGGGGAAAATTGTAGCTAGGTCTTAGATTTGAATTGTTTGTTACAGATTATTGTTTCACCGTGCTGGTAGAAAGTAACGATGTCAAGTGCAATATCATTGATTCATTTGATAGAAGAAATAGAGGTGAATGTGAACCTAATGAACTAAAGGTCCCCGAACCAATAACTGAATATTGATGTTGTAATATATTGATGTTGTAATATATAATATTTCTTTTGTTTTGGAGAAGCTGTATCCAAATTTAGCGATAGCATGAGCTACCTTATTACAAACCCGACTACAGAATATAGTTCTTGAAAAATAATCAAATTGGCTGGATGACAGCATACATTATTCTTAATCTCTTATCTTCTTGATATGGGACTGTGGCATAAACAGGGTTATTATTAGTTCTCAGATTTAGTCATGAATCAAATGGCTTATGTAATTTGCAGGCTGATGTAAATTTGGAGAATTTTGGTATTATCTCATCACCGTCAATTGTTTTAGCATTGTTAAAACTTGACCTCGGAGAAATTGTTCCGATTTAAGGATTTTGACAAGTAAGTTATACGTTACCAGCTCTAAAGTTGCGGCATGTTTTACCATTATCAGTCTTCATATTTACTATCTTTTCTTAGTTTATGAGGCACTATACCTACTCTAATCTATCAGATAACTCGCCGCCCTTTGTTTCCTCTTTTGCATGATTCTGCTATTTTTTTCTTGCATCAGAAATCATTGGTAATATAAACTCTGTATTTGATCCAAATAATTCAGAAAGACTTGCCTTGTTGGTTAAGAAGGAAATTCAGAAATTATTGGTAACAGAATCGAGTTATATTATATAGCATCAGGTTACAAAAATTTAAAAGATTAATTCCATCCTCCTATAATTGCTATCAAAGATCAGGATATACATGTCATAATAATACTCGAAATACAACTAAGATTTTCATACGTGGGCATAAGGACATTCTGTCATCTGCTATCTGCAACCTGCGATACTGCTTGTGGTATTTCTGCTGTTGGCTAGGTAGTAGCAGTCCCGAGCAATTTGTTGGGCCGGTACAAGAAATGTTTTGTTTGTTCCCTGCAATAGTTAACTAAACAACGTCAGTACCCTAGAGCAATATAGAGGCGTAACAACATCAGTAATATAGTTTGTTATTGTAGTTCCCTAGGACGATTCCTATAATGATATTTATTAACTCGTACCTTAATTGAGCAGTAATGATGCCCAGCTACAGAAAGCATGCTCATTTTGACAGGATGCCTCTTTAGTGTGCATAGCTTATTATGATTAAGACCTGCAATCAGGACACACATGTTGTTAGCATCAAAAAGTAGTTATGTTGACACAACAACATAGATGTAAATAAAGCATAGAAGAACACACCTGCCTTACCTCTCTAAAACATCTCTATAGACTATGTTATTCGTGCTTGTCTTCCTTGGATCATCATCTTGGGAGTGTTGTGGTAGCTTGACGCAAAGAAGATATAACTACATGTGTTGTGCTGACAATTTATAACTTCATAATTACTCAAAAACCCTATTCTGTGTGGTTAAAAATATTTTACAGTTCGAATTCGATTTTTGCATCTGTCGAGGGTTTAAAACTTCAGAATACAATCTCAATTTTGTGGAAGCTTGACGGTAGGAAAAAGAGTAACTTGTCACCGTTTATACAGGAGCTAACGGCGTCCACTTGATGGCGTGGTGCATGGAGGCGAGGGCTCTGTCCAGCAAGATGACGGTGCTGCCGGACTGCGAGGGCGCTGTCCAGGACACCTCGTGCTGCCTGGTGGCGATGGCGCCGTCGAGCAAGACGAGGTTACTGGCGGGCTGTAAGGACGCCGTGGAGGAAGGTGCTGATGCTTTGGGCGTCGTCGAACAAGAAGACGGTGGTGCCCGCTGCGTGGGCGCCCTACAGGACGGAGACCTTGCACTGCCAGGCGGCGAGCGCACCGTAGAAGAAGGTGCTGGTGGCGGCGCCGGGCTGCGGGGAGCCCCCAGGACGGAGAACTTGCACTGCCGGGCGGCAAGCGCGTGGTTGGAGTGGCGACAGACAGGGAGGTGAGCGCGTTGCGAGGGAGCCTGGTGGCGAAAGATTGATCGATTTCTGTTTTCCCTGATTGCGGGGGTTACAATCGAGGGTCGTGCACTTTCAAAATTTTCTTTACGGTGAAAGTGGAGGTGAAGTAGGATTCAGTCATTGTAAATCGGTACGTGCACACGGAAGACCTGATGGTGGGCCTAAGCCAGCGTTGGTTAAGCTTTTTGGTGGGGGTAAGGCAGCGCTGAAGATGGATCAGTGTTGAATTCCTGGGTGGCTTTAGCCGAACTGATGTTTGCTCTTTTATTAGTAGTGGAGACTTGTACCGGGAGCAAGGTCGTCTCGTGGGCCAGTCCAAGAGAGTTCTCTGGACTTGTTGCGCAGCCTTAGTTTGGACGCTTTGGACGACTAGAAACAAGTTTACCATTGAGGGTGTTTTCCCCTCCCAACCTGCTGACGGTCTCTATAAACTTTCTATGTATCTACAGGTGTGGAAGCCAGTGGCTAGGAGACAGGATCGAGAAGCTTTGGAGCTGACGGTTAGCAGGATCTGTCTGCTCTACACCCAGATTCGGGAGGCCCTTGGCTCATGATCCCCGACCTTCCTGCTTGTATCCCTTTATAGGTGTAACTTAGTGTGTGGTAGAACCTTGGGGGGGTCTACCTGACCACACTCCTCTGTAGTAGCCTCAGGTGTTGTTTCTCCCTTGTGCAAATCTTTATGCTTTGCTTGGCGTATTATCCTTTTCATTTCGAGCCTGCGTGCTCTGTAGCCGTTTCACGGCATGTACGAACTCTGTTATCTGTGTGTTGGCTTCATTAATTTAAATCCAGGCTCCTCTTGAGCCTAGGTTCTCAATCTGGTTGTACACCAAGTCTCCCAACAGCTGCTGGGATCTTCAGTCCTGGAGGTGAACCTTTCACGGACAGGAGACGAAGTCAAGGAGCAGTATGCAATTCTTGATAAGCACAACTTTCAGAAATCATAACCATTACATCAGATCCTTAAGTGTAGACAGGGTAGTACTTGTGGATCAAAATGTGCATAATTCAGTGAGCAATGGATGTTCATTTTCGAAATCCCTAGCTGTATTATCGATTTGTACCTCTTGTCATGCTATCGATCTTCGACAGTATCGCTGTTGGTAGCACGGTAATATCCTGAAATTTAACGAGCAAATCAGGGATCCCACGATTTTAAATTTTTTCGGGTAAGAAATTCACACGATTGATTTTAGCAAAGTTAACCCTCAAACCCATTTGAACAGCAGAATCTGTCTCCAGGAAATTTACAGTATGGAGGCTGAAGAATAAAGAGATTTTTCTTTTCCTTTTGAAATTCTTCCTCGACTGAATCTCCAAGTTCATGCACACTTGTAGGATAATGAAATTGCCACTAAATCCTGACATGCACACATGCAGCCACTATCGATCTGGCAGCAATGCTACTCACAGATTGCCTTCTCCAACCATAGATGATAATACTCGAGTGTCATATCATATCAAACCTTACGTAGACACACAAACACAAACAGACACCTCGAGAGCAGAAAGTTAAAAATGTCAGAAGATGATTTATGAACCAAAAGACCCTTGGTAGTACAAATTAGTCAAGGTGTTGTACTTGATCTAGCTGCAAATAAATTCTACCTTTTTTCTCATTGCAATGCAGAAAAAAAGTATACAGAGCACACGCAATTACGCATGAGAAAGAAGAAGAAGAATAATGCATTTCAATGTTTAGTGGAACGCAGTAGGGCCTTCTGATTTGGCAGATTGATCGTCGGGTGCTTATTACAGACACATGAATGAGTACAAAAGGGAAGAAAAACAAGCAAATCAGGAATGACATGGTTGGTCCTCCAGTTTCAACACAGGTTTCTTGGGATGCTTGGCAACTTCATCCTGCAGGTGTTGCTTGACTGCTTCGCTGTAGGAGCCCTTGAGCCAGACTTCCTTGAGGCAATATAACTCGTCTAGCCGAGAAAGCTCCAAGGACGCATCAGTAGTAGAGCAGTGAACCACCAGCACCACAACATACTCTGGTATCCAATCTCCAAAAACTATCTCTGACCTGTAGCAACCACAATCGATCTTGAGGATTTTTGCGGCTTTGAATTCATTCACACCCCACCAATTATCCAACCGACCATAACGGAGAACACCATCTTGAATCAGTTTGATACGAATACGACGTGACATAGTCTTACATGGCAATTCCATAAGGCTTTCTATGTCCTCTTGCGTTGATACTGTCAACTCAACATCTTGAAGACGAACCTTTTTGAGATTGTCAAGCTGCTTGATCCAGGCAAGCGATACATGTACATTTCCTCCATACAGCTTGAGGCTCTTTAGGGTCTTTGGTGGCTCGGAGATGTCATCCAAACAACACAGATCCTGCTGCTTCTTATTATCGTCGAGTTGTACTGACAAGGACTCTAGATAGCCGTGACCTGAGATGGCACAACACAAATCCTGCCAGTTTTTCTGGTTGATGTTGGATAATCTTAGCTTGCGCAACTGGGTAAGCTTCTTGAGCTCTCTGAAGACGAGCTTCCCACCAGCACCACGGACATTGATAACACCAAGGGTATGTAGAGCTGTTAGCTTCCCGACACCACTTGCAGCAGCAGGAACAAACTCAACACCACCACTTTTTATTTCAGGCTGGCGTCGGCGCAACTTGTTGACGTTGGAGAACCAGGTGGATACGATACCACGTGTCCTGCCGCTCCATGACTCTGGTGCATCACCGTCTTGATCCGGTGGTGGAGTTGCTGATGTTAGTACGCTTGGGACCGTGCCATCACCATCGGCTTCCGGTGTTGAGGTATCATGTGCTGCTGCTGACAGGCTTGGCGCCATGTAATCACTGTTGGCTTCAGGTGTGGCTGCTGCTGCTGCTGCAACAGTAGCGTCTTCGGCTTCCCCAATGGATGGCACGGTGCTGTCAGCACATATGTACCGTAGCCTCTGCAACTTAGTGATGTTCGCAGGCAGGGTGACTATGGAGGTGTGTTTAAGTCCAGAGTTTGCAGCTGCCTCATTTCAAACAGTGAATCAGGGAGACGAGTAATCTTCCTGCATCCTCGTAAGGAAAGGAACTTGAGGCGATGAAGTAGCTTGCCGATTTGCTCAAGATCATCATTTGTTAAACCTGACGTGTCCTCCAGATCCAACACCCGAAGCAACCTCATATTATGAGAGACGAAGAATGACATCCACTTGCCAAACACCGTCAAAGACCGTAGCCGTGTGAAGTCGATGCTCTCATATACAATCTTGTCTCTGTCCCAGCTGCTACTTACGGTGAGGTGCTGTCCTGCGTGTTGTGAGTTTGGGCTGCAACGCCCTTCGAGTGCAAACACAAGGTTATCTTCCATTGGCCGTGAGATGATGTATTCACGGAAGAAACCATTGACCTGGCACACCTTGTCCACCTTGCGTACTGAGTGCTGGATTAGGCTCAACTCGACGAGCTCGAAGAAGAGATTTTCCCCATCCTCCTCTGCTGCACTACCAATTTTGTCCCTCGAGTAACCCTCCGCGATCCACCGCCTCACCAAACGCCTTGGCCTAATGCTCTTGTGGTCTGCAGGGAAGACCGAGAGATAGAATATACATGGCTTTAGCGAATCCGAGCAAGCGTCAAAGTAGGACTGCATCCAAGAGAATAGACCCTTTAAATTATCAAATCCGGGGTCCTTCTCCAGGTTGCCCATGAAGTCAGAATTTATACGCTCCAACTGCAACAATCTGCCAATGGCAAATCCGCTGCAGTATTGGCCTATAGCAGTTATTACTTTGGGTAGTCCACCACACTTGGCCACGGTAAATTTGAAACCTCAACCTCTCCAGGACTCAATGGCATGCTGCCCCAAGCTATCTACAATTCAGAAATAAATTGAATTATTAAATTAGAATTTAGGTTACAGTTCAAGCTTTGTAAAATGGGAAAATGGGAATTAGATCTCAAATCGTTTTTGACAAAATAAACTCAGTTATGTGATGTATATCATTATTCATCCACCATGACTTGTTATCAAAATTCACAAATGGAAATTTAACTGAACGTGGAATGTATGAAAAATGAGCGTGTAATAGAGTTTCAAAGCAAATTGAAATTTAAGTTGGAATTAAACCGTTTTTTTTACGATCAAACGGGCAGGAGCTCTGCCATTGCATTAAAGAAATGAGTGGGACCAACTATTACAGATTAGAGAACAAAATTGGAGGCCTGGAATAAGCCGAAAACTATAAAAACTACTCCCCAAAAGCCTCTCTTAAGAGGGACATGTTATCTTTTATAAGCTGCAGGACACCACAGGAGGCAGCGACCATCTCACAGTCAATGGAAGATAACCTTGTGTTTGCACTCGAACTCCTTTCATCTCACGGCCAATTAAACCGTCATATATCCAGTTAAACCGCGGGGCAAAAAAGATACTGCCTCTCGTTCTCCTCACGACCAATTAAACCGTCATATATCCAGTTAGTAGTATTGCCATGAACTCCTTTCAAAAAAGATACTGCCTCTCGTTCTCTAAAACTTGTTGTTTTCGAAATTCACATGGTCTCCATACACAATTGCGATTGCTAATTAATTTATTGTAACATACTTGTAAAACTCAACAAATGTTTTAATATTACGAATGTACTTCTCGAGATAACAACATGATTACATATATGATTTTTCGTATAACTCGTCTATGGACTGAAAATAATACTACATAAAGTCTGAAATCATGAGCCTCATCCCAAACGGCTGTACTAAACCGCCACAGAGGAGGGCCATCTGAGATGGTTCCGCAAAGGTCGTTTGGGGGAAGTTTTACCGGCATGGTTCAGAATATGAATCGTCTGAGATGTGAACTCATCAAGATGGTTCATTATGTCAACCGTCTGTATGAGTGCACATCACAGTTCATGTTTTGAACGCTGGGTACGTTAATCCCTACATAATCCAGTGCCCGACCAGATTGATATGTGAGCCCTAGATCTTTTCTGGTTGGTGGCTGCTCGTGGCAATTTTGCTGTTCTGATTTGAAATTGGGCCTAGTGATTGGAAAAGCTAGATTTCTTGAGATAGAGTATGATGGTGCTTGTGAAAGTTGACCTTTGTCTGTTGAAAGCTCTCTAAATGTAATTTAGTTGTAGTTCTCTTAACTTAGGGAAATATTTTGTAAATTTAGGTGAAAGCTTCTTAATTTTAACTTTGGAAGATCCTTAATTTGCGGTTGAAAGTTTTCTAATAATTTTTGTAACCATTTTCTTATTTACGCTTGGCGAGCGATGGCGTCCCCGAATCCGCAAAAGATGGAGATGTCGGGATCGGATCGGGAGGTAGAAGCTATTCTAACAGGTATAAACACTATGGGGGTTGAACCATGGAGGAGTGTCCACACAGGGGGAAGTGACAGATGGGAAAGCCCCGGGAAGGTCATATCTCTTCCTCTTGTTGGATAGAAGTGCTTGCGCACAAAGGCGCCATTCATAGGAAATTAGCTAGATTTCTTGAACAAGTGCATTTAAAAAAATGCTTGAAATTGAACTCATTACCTTTGTGAAGAGATTAAGGGCGCATCATCTTCTAGACCTTTAACGTTGATCACATCATCTTTGCTATCTACACAATGCAGTGCAATACTTTCTTCATTTGTAATGACAATTATATGACCTTCAATACGCTTGGCTAAGAAGGCAGCTTTTATCAAGTCCCAGTCATCCTTGGAGCGCAGGCTATCAATAACGACGATGCATTTGTCTTGTTGCAGAAACTCACGACATAATTGAATTGGATCCTGGCCTTCCATCAGATCAATTATCATAGTCTCCTTTGTTTCAAGATCCGCCGAATGAATATCCATAAGTAAGCGTCTAGAGAAGTCCGCCAAATTGAACGACTGGGGAACATCCACCCAGCTGTGTTTTGTGTTTTCATCGAACAAAAAGCCGTACTTTGTGAGTTGGTATGTGCTTCTGACTAGAGCTGATTTCCCGACCCCCGCAACCCCCCACACAGAGGTCACCTTGACGCCCACAAATAATCTATTGTGAAGCCTGCTCTGTTCACCTTGACGCCCAATAAGTTCAAGTTTGGTGACCCAGTCACCTGCCTCTACCATTCTACTAGAGATAGCAGGACTCTTGTTCCGGTCCGAGTACCCTTCCTGCAAGTAAGACACATATAACTATGATTAGCACAGTTGCATTCATGCAGGTTCAATAGATCCAATCTACTATATTATGTTGAAAATTTGCGATGTTTCTTTTTTAATCTTCTTTCTCAACTTCGATGAGTTGCGGCACCACGAGGACAATGGTTTCTATAACGTGCGCCAGTGCTTATAGACGTGCATGCACAACTTGGTTAACTAGTACAGCTATGTAAATTAGCTGCCCCCGGGTTTTCATGGTATATTGCGCAATGGTTGGATCAGTGAATTCTACTCATGAATATAGATGATGATTTATTGGTTTTTGAATATGTATGACTAACCTTGATCGATATAAAGTTGGGCCAAGCCTACACACTAAATAAATTATGCCAAGCCTATTAAAATATAAGAAACTTTCGATGGAATAAAAGATTGATATTTTCACAATTTGTTATAGAACATATTGATATTTAGAGTACCTTCTCATATGCTGATAGTCAAAGTTTGACTATATACATTCTAGTATGTCACATATTTCCAAATGAATGAATGAATGGGGTAGAACTACTATTAGTATATATTGAGTAATGAAAATAAACCATGTACGTATGACTATATATGGAAGTAGTTCCGGTCCCACATATATATGGTCATACATACCTTGTTGAAAAAAGCACAAAGAGATTGGCCATAAGTGAATTGTCTGAGCTCAGATACTTGATAGGGATTCCTTGTGCAGGAGAGGGCAAGCCCCAACTGTTGCGTTGCAACGACAATCCGGCTGCCATTTTTACTATCCGGTAGGTACATTCTGATGGCTTCCCACTCTTCTACAGTGGATAATTGTTCCACGATGGCGAGATACCTGTGCTCATCGCAGACTTGTTGCACGAGCTGGCCGGCTTTCGTGAGATCATCTTCCCTACTAACCGCTGCTCTCATCTCTGCCCGTAACTCTGGGCCTAGCACGTTTGCTCGATGAGAGTTGGCGCATAACTGAGTCAACAACCTTTTGAGGAACTTGTGGGGACTAAAAGGATGCATCAGCTTTACCCATGCCCGAATTTTGAAATCTTCGCAGATTTTGGGGTCATTGTACACCGTCCTGAGAATGGACGTCATCCCAAGATCAGCAGCTGGTCCTGGACTTCCCCATAGTGAGATCACCTCAAGGTCACTGCCTTCATTGGCGAGTAACTTTCTGAGGTCCCCCTTATCGCGCTGCATCTTCCCGGCAGCCTCCCACACCTCATGCAGGATTTGGAATGTTGATGATGATGCGCTGGCGAAATCATTGGCCGGTATAAGCTCCGGTGCCATAGAGGAGATATTAGCAACTAGAGCATGCTTGGAGGAGTTGGAGTCGGAGCCGGAGTCGCTGATGAGGTTGTATCGGGTGTTCCTGTGGCTTACGTCCTCGACTCTGGCTTTGAGTTGTTGTATCTCGGTGACAACCTGATCGAGGGGCCGCGGCGGTGCCACGCAGCCTGGCAACACACGCCACAACCAGGACCAGCCTGACTTGATGTCGAGGCTGACGACGAGCTCGACGCAGTCCTCCACGTCGAAGGCAAGGTCGCGGATCTGCCTCACCCACGTCCTCACCACTTCATTCTTGGCACGCTCCTTGTTGGCGACGTTAAGGAAGGATTGCATCATTTGGAACTCGCCGGTGATGAACACCAGGTCGTTCTGCACCCGGACCTTGAGCTTACCCTCCTCGTCGATCGCCGATTTCACCCTGCTCACCGTCCCCTCCACCGCCGTCTTGGTGAGCCCAAGCGCGAACTCCGCCATTTTTCTTGATCTCCCTCTCAGTTGTTTTGTGTCTCCTGCTAGCTGCAAGCTTTTATGTTTGTTGTGCACGCGGTAGGTGCTAGAAGAGATACAAGTATATATAAACCGACCGGCCAGGGATCTAGCTAACCGCTGCAACAAGACACTTAACGGTTGCACCATTGGGACCAAAGATCGTGGCCCTACTCAGGCTTTATTAAAGCAAAGGTATGTAGGACAGGGACAGCCACGTTCTTGTTGGTCTTCTTCTACAACCATAAATATAAGAAAAACAATTAACAACCTGAGCTTATCACAGACAAGTCTTGTTTTACAAAAAGATATACAAAGGAGAAATAAAAAAGACCGCAGTACGAATCAGCGAATCTGCATTGTTGCTCGACACTAACATCTTAGCAAAGCAAAGATCGCCTGGATGACTCTCACATGCATGAGCCCTCCGGCTAGGTTGTTTTTCTTTTGAAAAGGTGGAGTATAACTTATGGTCTCTACATCTAAGATGCACAATGTTAGAATAAACATGTCGTGCAAGATCATAGAAGACACCGAGGCACGGTGCTGCGAATGAGGCAAAAACCAACTAGGGGAATCTTATTCTTTCTTTCAACGTGGCATAACTCTAGATGCCTCTTATAGCTTTTTCTCACAAACCTTTTTTTTTGAAACGGGGGCAAAAGTTTTGCCCCAATCTATTAATTTTTGAAATAAAGAGTATATATTAATATCGTGGAGATACCAAATACACCCAGTCTCTGCAACAACGCAATAACCTAGGGTATTACAGATGCACACAACCAAAAAACAATAAGAAGAAGAAACTAAAAAGAAGAGTCCCGCTACGGAGTTAGAGTCCTTGCAGCAGCAGTACAACCACCACCAAGATAACACCTGATGTCCAAATTTTCTAAAAGCAACACCTTCAAGAAGGAAACAATGCACAAGCGTCGTCGTCGCCCGATCGAAGATTTTGGGTTTTCACCTTGTAGATAGTTCCCACTCTCAAAACAATGTATTCAATGTCATTGCCAGGCACAACCAATTAAGACCAGACCTTGGATTTTCTACCTGAAAGGTAAGACTTTTGAACTTCACCTGTGCTGCGCCCCCACTTACATGTCGCTGCTACAATTTCTGAAGCTCCAAGCAAGTCCCTCATCGCCGCCAAGGCTCCAATCCTCACTACTAGTCCTCCGATCTGACCTCCATGACATTCTCCGCATATGACTTCACCATGGATTTTCCCATGATGGCAATATAAGCAGAGCTTCACGCCGCTCCCTCCGGCGCGACCGGATCTCATCCGATCAAGCAGTCTCTAGGCATAAACATCCATGCGAGATCGCTGACGGAGTTTCTGGAACACGACACTCCGGCCAGATCGAGGAGAACAGGTGTCAGGAAGATCTTCGTCCTAGCGCGAGTTGAAACCCTAGGACAGAAGTAGGAGTTTTACATGAAAATAAAAGGAAGATGGAAAAAGCTATTCATCTACCGGCTGTATTTACAACCGGTTCGTCACGTCGCGCACGACCATCGGCCCGTCGTCCCGCGCGGTGGAAAATGTCCCCATCATTCACACCTTTTTGTCTTTCCAGCTTAGTGGTTCCTGTGGGCCAAGGGCCATGGCCTATTCCTATCCACACTCTAAGAAAATTTTGTCCACCACCATTTCGTTTTGCCTTCATCGGTGGTCCACATACGGCTCCACATGCGAAAATTGCTGCTAGCTTCCAGCCATCGTGGCGACAGTACCGTTTAACTAGCAGTGTAGCAACAAGAGATGTGTAGCCGTTCGTGCAAATAAAAAGTGTAGCCGTTTAAGTTGCATGACACTAAATACCACATGAAATGTACATATGCAGATGCTTCATGACCTTGGAGGGACGCCATTTTCCGTGAGCAAGCAAGCGCCCAAGCGTGTCATACCCGCCATGATGTCCGCAGATAGAGCTCCGACCAGAAGGAAGATGATGGAACTGTGGAGGATTTTATTCAGGGTCGCCAAATCAAACGATGGAGAGGCTTCGGCTATTTGAATTTCCAGCTGACGAGCTTGAGGATGGCGAGCTAGGTGATAGCGAAGGTTGTTGATTTGTCGATGTGACATACAATGTTACGATTTGCTACATACATGCACTGTTTTTGTTATACTAGTATAGGTAAAGTGCTACAATGATTTATGAGTGTATGCTACACAGAGATTGTTACAATGTTGCATACGCGTTCCTATAGTGTTGGATGAGTTGGACACTAATGTTGGATAAGTTGACTTTTTTGATACAAACGGCGACTACTTTTCCAACATTGTTTGTGTGATTAATGGGGATTTGTTGCATAGGTTGTTGATTTTCGCTACATTTATATGTCTAAAATGTTACACTGATTTTTGCTACACGTTTTAAGTTTTTACATATTCAGCAAAAATGTTGCGAACAACGATATCGCATTTTCTCAAAATGCTATATACACGACAAACGCCTAGTGCTTGATTTTTGTTGCATCAGTGATTTTTGTTGTACACATAATAGTAGATTTTGTAATGGGTCCACCCATGTGGGAAGCACATAACATTATCATGGAATGCATGCAGCCCTGACCGCGACACACGATTTCTATATTTTGGGTGCAAACAAGTGAGGATTTGTTACATTCCGTATTTTTTTTGCTACATGAGTATCTTTTGAACCGTTGCAAAAAAATCATAAACATTTATAGATTTACAAGATATAATGTTGTATATTGAGATTTGATCCGCGCTGTAGAGAAAATATAGAAGAACAGACTACCTAGTTTCATTCAGTATGCTGCTGCGCTCGGTGGCTCTAGCAAATACAGCATATACATGCATGCAGGAAAAGAGTATTTCCTCCATCTCTGGTTGCTGAGACTGGGGTGCTGCGCTGGGTCACAGAGTGTGCATCCAGAAAATATAGATCAGGGCCCACCCAGTCATGCGGGGAAGCATGGCTCCTACCGAAAGCGACGACTCGCCAGCGTCTGAAAGTGACGTCTCGCGCGCGACGCATCTGGAGACCGACCAGCACGCATCGGACGGCGCGGGAGGCGGCTGTAGCGACGGGCTCCTACAACCGGCTGACGCGTAGCGTTTGCCTAAAATAAAACATCAGAATTAGAGCGAAACATCGCAAACAATTTATTGTACTCAAACCGTGTGCAACATATTTGGTACGATTGGCCAAAACCACCCGTTTGAGTTTGTTCGCACCATCTCAGACGGGCGAGAAACTTTAATCGTACTAGGCAAGATGGCGCGGCGACACGTCGCGCCTGTGTGTACATGAGCGTATTTTGTGTTTTTAATAATGTTAAGTAGATAGGCTTTTTATTTAAATAGTAAAATGGATCTGCTGAAGCGAAAAATTGTATGTATTAAGTGAATTGTTTGTAGTTAAATGTGTGAATTCATTTTGTATTCATAGGAGAATTTGAAGATTAGAGAGAAATACGTATATGTCCGTCAAAATAAAAATGTTAAAACATGAAAGTTGTTTTGAAGGATGATATCCATCTACTCGTAAAAGGAAAATTCAAACGGATGAGTGAGTGATACGTCTAAAACGTATCTACTTTCCCGAACACTTTTGTTGTTTTTTACCTCGAATTTGTGTGTTTTGAATGCAACTAACACGGACTAACGCTGTTTTCAGCAGAATTGCCCTGGTGTCTTGTTTTTGTGCAGAAAGTCAATTTTCGGGAAAATTCCAGAAAAATGTCCTAGAGTTCCTATTTTTCCTGAAGACACACGGAGACAGAAGACGAGACGGAGGCGGTACACAGGGGCCCCACACCATGGGCTCGCGCGGCCAGAGGTGGGCCGCGCCGGGGGGTGGTGTGTGTCGGGGAATACTTTCTGGATTAACCCGCGGCCCAGTGCGACTTAACTTACTCGCACGGATGAAGGCCCACTTGGAACAAGCCCAATATTGAACCGCCATAAGGAGAAAGATCTAGAAGACAAATCCCGGAGGACGTGAAGACCAAGTAGTCTCCGAGTAGGCCTCTGTGGATGTATTCCTTATGGGGAAGATTCCTTTTGTAACCTAGCGAGCCTCTGTGTATATAAAGAGGACTCGCAGGACTTAGAGCGGGTTAAGCTATCAAGCCCCAAACCCTAGCTTATACGGCGAGTACCAGATCGGATCGCCTCCATTGTAACACCTCGATTATCATATCAATACCAATCTAGGGTAGGCAGGAAGTAGGTCTTTTACCTCACATTGAGGGGGCCGAACCTGGGTAAATCTGTGTTGATCTTTGTTCCTGCGATCCCAAGCTCGGAGATGCTTGACTCGCGTAATCCCACACCTACGAAGTCATCTATGACACCTGACGTGACAAACCCACGACAGTTGGCGCCCACCGTGGGGCCTGCGGTCAAAGCGTCACGTTCCGCGCAGGATCCATGAAGGGAGCTGAAGATCGTTGTTGGCCGTATCATCACGGTCAATGGCACACCCCTCATCGACGATTCAAGCTGGGGGCCGGAGGCGGATTATTTGGAGACCGGCCACGTCATCCCGTTCGGAGCCATCAACGTCTTCGTCGGCTTCATCGGTGGCAGGTCCGTTAGATCGGTCCAGGAAGGCGATTCAATAGAAGAAGTCGCCGATGACGGGGAAGAATCCGTGGAAAGCATGGACTCGCAAGAGTTTGGGTCCATTATACCTGCCTTTGAAGAAAGTTGCTGGGGTTACCCACCAGAAATCACATCATCACCAGATCAAGAGATGGCACAAGTCGCGGTTTACATGGCCGGAGGAGCAGGTGCGTCAGGGACTGCTGGAGAAACCGAGGCATCGGCACCCCCAAGCAACCCACTTCTTGTCCCTGTGTCAGCCACGAACGCCGCCCTCCGTGCAACAGAAATTGAGGCCGCCAGGGCCGAGCTCCTGTATGAGGTTCGAAGGATGGAAGAAGAGCGCCGCAGGCTCGATCAGATAAACCAAGGAATCCAACAGGAGCGGCAGAGAGTAGCCGCGCTGGCTGCGACTCAACAACAGGTTGACCCGCAAACACAGCTGCGCGCGACTCAACCAACAGTGGAAATCCCGCTCACTCCAGCCGCAGGGGAGAATCCAGACGACTGCGGAAGGAAGGGTACCGACAAATCAAGAGACCCAGCAACAACCAAGGAGGTTTCACACCCCACAGGGCCATTACCAGAACCCTGTCGATAATATGTATGCTGCGGCTAATATCTTGACACAGATGGTACCAACAGGCGATGACCCGGTCAATGCTGAGGCGCGGCGCGCGATTCAGATGTTAAGTACGGCAGTCCTGCAACAAGCCAATAGGGCGGAAGCCGAAGCACAGCTGCCCCTCGTACCAGCCAATCACAGGATTACGGCAGAAAGAAGCGTCCAGAGTAGGCCACCAGAGGACGTGTCAGGAGTCGCACAGAGGCAACAGGAGCGAGTCGCAGAAGCGCAGGCGAATGCCCATTGATGCAAAAGCGGCCCGCAGATAACCCCGCAGGCGCACCCACAGCCCTGTCCTCGCGACTCAAGGGACCAGCGTGTTTCACTGAAAAGATCAGATCGGAACCTTTTCCTGAAGATTTCAAAGGGCCACGCAAGGTGGCAAACTATAACGCCAGCATGGATCCAACCACTTGGCTCAACAATTACGAGATGGGCATGAGCATCCTAAACGCATCTGAAGAGATCTGCGCACGCTACCTGAACATGATGCTAGAAGGAGCAGCGCACATATGGCTGCAAAATTTGCCTCCCAACTCTATAAATACTTGGGAGGAACTGAAGGATGCCTTCATTAAGAACTTCCAAGGAACTTGCAAGCGACTCTGCAATATAGAAGATTTAGAGCGTTGTGTCCAGAAGGAAGGCGAGTCAAGTCGCCATTGGATGAAAAGGGTGGCAGAAATAATACACTCCTCAGATAATATACCACCAAGCTCAGCCGTCCTGGTGATGGAGAAAAACTGCAAGTTTGAGCCGCTGATTCATAAGCTGGGTCGCATGAAGGATAAAGTCAAGAGCCTCAGCGAGGTGATGGCTGCGGCTAACAAATATGCCAGCTCAGACAAAACCAGAGACGCGTCAGACGGAGAAGAAGAGGAGGTTGCTGCAAAAGGAAAGAAAAACTCCAACAAGCCACCAGCAGCAAACGAGCCACAACAACACGAGTCAAAACAAACGCAAAAGCGAAGATGGTCACTCAGGGCTCGTAGCCAATGCGCGTGGAGGATTCAGAGGCCAGCGTGGAAGGGGTCGAGGATACGGCTCCCGGCCAATCAATATGCAAGAAGTTTTCAACCGGCCATGCGACCTTCATGCGACAGGTGATGGACGGCCAGCGGACCATACCAAGGCGCAATGCCATTATTACAAAAAGTGGAAGAAGAGAGCCAACACAACGGGGGGAATACCCATGAAGGAAACCCTAGTGCGGCTCATAACACAAACATTGGGCAGCACGGCGCGAGTAACCCCAGCAGACGGGGCAGTATCACACCATAGTTATCGATACCTCCAAAAGAGAAGAGAAATTGAGCCGGAGAAGTCAGCAGGTGAACGCCGTGATACCAACAACACCCGCTTGGTTAAGGTGGTCAGAATACGCGGTAACCTGGAGTCGCGACGACCACCCGCCACAGGTACGGGAACCTGGCAAGTTGGCACTGGTTGTGGCACCATACGTTGCAGGATACAAGCTGACCAAAGTGCTTATGGATGGAGGAAGCAGCATTAATATCTTGTACTACGATACTTTCCAGCGTCTAGGACTCAAGATTCCAGCTTGCAGCCCACGTCAACAGTATTTCACGGCATTGTCCCAGGAAGGTCCGCACGGCCAGTGGGGAAAATAACCCTAGGGGTAACTTTTGGAACAGAAGAGAACTTTAGAAGTGAATTCCTAAGCTTCGAAGTAGTAAAATTCCAAAGCCCATACCACGCCTGTTTGGAAGAACGGCCTTTGCTAAGTTTATGGCCAGGCCATGCTACGTGTACCTACAGTTGAAGATACCAGGACCAAAAGGGGTCATCACAGTGTACGGAGATAGAGAAAAAGCAATAGAATGCGAGAAAGGAGATGCGGCTTTCGCAGAATCCGCCTGTGCCGCGGAAGAACTAAAAGGTTATAAGTCGCAGGTGGACCCAAACGATATGAGTGTGGTTACCACGCCATCTGCGAGCCACCAATGAAATTCAAAGCGGCCCAGGACACTAAGCAGATAAATCTTGTTCCTGGCGACTCATCCAAGCAAACTAGCATTGGAGCACACATGGAAGAAGAGCAGGAGAAGGCCCTCGTTGCTTTTCTCCAGGAAAATAAAGACATCTTCGCATGGAAGCCGTCAGATATGCCGGGGTACCAAGAGAATTAGCAGAACATAGCCTCAAAGTGAACCCTGCGGCTAAACCAGTGAAGCAGCCACTACGGCGTTTTCATGATGACAGGAGAAAGGCAATAGGAGAGGATAGCTCGCTTGCTGGCTGCAGGATTCATCACAGAGGTATACCATCCGGAGTGGGTGGCAAATCCAGTATTGGTTATGAAAAAGAATGGTACGTGGCGAATGTGCGTTGATTACACCAGTCTTAACAAAGCTTGTCCAAAGGATCCATTTGCTTTGCCAAGAATCGACCAAGTAATTGATTCAACTGCTGGGTGCGAGCTGTTATGCTTTTTGGACGCCTATTCAGGCTACCATCAAATCAAGATGAAGAGGGAAGACCAAGAAAAGACGTCCTTCATCACACCCTTCGGAGCTTTTTGTTACGTCAGCATGCCCTTTGGGTTGAAGAACGCAGGTGCGACTTACCAAAGATGCATTCAGAATTGCTACATGAGCAAATAGGTCGCAACGTTCATGCCTACGTGGATGATATTGTGATTAAATCGCAAGTTAGCCAGGATCTTATTGGTGATCTGGCAGAGACATTACAAATCTCAGAAAATACAACATGAAGCTCAACCCCACAAAGTGCGTCTTCGGAGTACCAGCAGGAAGCTATTGGGATTCATAGTATCAGAAAGAGGCATTGAGGCCAATCCTGACAAGATAAAGGCCGTGATGGATCTCCAAAAGCCAGAAAAGATAAAAGATGTACAGCGGCTTACTGGTTGCGTAGCAGCTTTGAGTCGCTTTATATCAAGATTGGGAGAGAAAGCGCTACCTTTGTACAGACTTGAAAAAATCAGACACCTTCGTTTGGGACGCAGAGGCGACGAAGCTCTGACAGCCTTGAAACATCAATTGACAAATGCTCCAGTTCTGGCGGCTCCAAAAGATAAAGAGCCAATGTTACTATACATAGCGGCAAATTCCCGCGCTGTGAGTGCTGTCATGGTTGTGGAGAGACAAGAACAGGAAAGGAATACCCTGTCCAGAGGCCAGTATACTACGTGAGCGAAGTCCTCACAGCTTCCAAACAGCGTTACCCACAGTGGCAGAAGTTGGTGTTTGGAGTGTTCATGGCGAGTCGCAAGCTGAAGCACTACTTCCAAGAGCATCCAATAACTGTGGTGAGTTCAGCACCATTGGCAGATATCATTCGTAATCGAGAAGCTACTGGAAGAGTCGCTAAGTGGGCGATCGAGTTGGGACCACATCACATCAGCTATGAGCCGCGCACATCAATTAAGTCGCAAGCCCTTGCAGATTTTATTAACGATTGGACAGAAATCCAAGTTGCCCTAGCATGGCAGAAACCAAATACTGGACCATGCATTTTGATGGGTCAAGACAGTTGCAAGGCTCGGGGGCTGGAGTTGTTCTGACATCTCCCAAGGGAGACAAGCTGCGGTATGTGTTACAGATACACTTCAACTGCACAAATAACGTGGCGGAGTACGAGGCACTGCTTCATGGTCTACGTATAGCAAAGGAGATGAACATCAGTCGCATACGCTGTTTTGGCGATTCAGACTTGGTGGCACAGCAGGTCTCCGGAACGTGGGACAGCAAGGAACATGGCTGCATATAGGAGAGAGGTGGACAGAATTGCTGGACATTTCACTGGATACCAAGTTGAACATATTGATCGGAGACAAAATGAAGCTGCGGATGCCCTGTCTCGGCTTGGATCCAATAGACAGTCAGTCCCACCCAATGTTTTCCTGGATGAACTGCACAATCCATCAGTCAAGCCTCCAGCAGAAATTGACATTGCAGAGCCAGAGGATGATTCAACTTTAGTCGCAGCCCTGCATGAACAGCCAGGATGGACAGAGCCATACATGGCATATTTAAGTCGCGGAGTGCTGCCGGACGATGAAATTGAGGCGCGCAAAATCATACGACGATCAAAGGCCTATACAATCATCAACAATGAATTATACAAGCGCAGCGTATCAGGAGCATTCAAAGATGTGTCTCACCAGAAGAGGGACGAAAAATCTTGCACGAAATTCATTCAGGCGATTGTGGCCATCATGCTTCGTCAAGATCTTTGGTGGCAAAGGCGTTCCGACATGGATTCTTCTGGTTAACAGCATTAGCAGATGCAGAGCAAATTGTCAGAGTGTGCGATGGATGTCAAAGATACGCTAGGCAAGATCATATGCCAGCCCAAGCACTTCGCACAATACCCATACATGGCCTTTTGCCGTATGGGGTTTTGACATGGTAGGGCCTTTCAGACGGTCTTCAAACGGAAAAACTCACCTCTTAGTCATGGTGGACAAATTCACAAAGTGGATAGAAGCAGAACCTGTGGGAGATTGCGAGGCTGAAACAGCAGTCAAGTTCTTGAAGAAGGTCATATTCCGCTTTGGTTACCCCCATAGTATCATTACAGACAATGGGAGCAACACCTCTGAAGGGGCTACACAGATATTTTGCGCAGACAATGGGATAAGATTGGACCTCACGTCAGTAGCACACCCGCAGAGCAATGGACAAGCTGAGCGAGCTAACCAGGAAATTCTCCATGGAATTAAGCCGCGCCTTATTGAAAAGGTCGAAGCATCTCCAGGATGTTGGGTGGAAGAACTGCCAGCAGTACTGTGGAGCTTGAGAACAACCCCTAACAGATCCACAGGATTTACACCATATTTCATGGTCTATGGAGCAGAAGCAGTCATGCCCAGCGATATCATACATGATTCACCAAGAGTTGCGGCTTACATCGAGACAGATAATGAGATAGCTCGGCAAGACTCGGTGGACACATTAGAAGAGTTAGAGACTTGGCAGCATCAAGGTCAGCAGTATATCAACAAGACTTGCGACGCTATCATGCCAGACGCATCAAAACACGCACCTTTCAAGAAGGCGACCTAGTGCTGCGACTTAAACAAGATCACAAGGGAATGCATAAGCTGTCCTCTCCATGGGAAGGACCCTACATCATCAGCAAGAAGCTAAACAATGGGTCGTACTACCTGCTGGATGTAAGGGAAGAAAGCAGCGAACGCCATGATTTCGAGGATCGTCTCGAGGCACCTCGCCCTTGGAACGTCGCACACCTGCGACCGTACTATACATAAGAAAAGGCTAATCAGAGCCAAGCATCATCCTTTCCAGCTTTATAGCTGAGTATCATCACAGCCACTCAGGGCTAGAACTTCAACTTTGGTCGCCACCTAGGCGCGACCTATGCAACATCTGATCGCCACCCAGGCGCGATCGACCCTTGTATCAGAAACCGGCCGCCACCTAGGCGCGGCCGTAAACTTTGTATCATCTCTGGTCGCCACCTAGGCGCGACCGACCCCATGTATCACCATGGATCGCCACCTACGCGCGATCCAACCCTATGTATAACACTCGGTTGCCACCTAGGCGCGACCTTATGTGTCATCATAATCAAAGCTTATCATAGCTTAGCCTATCATGGCAATATCATTATGTTTCTTGGGGTCTTTGTTACCCTGAAACAGCCGATTTATTGGCAATTATCAAATTTACCTTAAGTTGGATTGCTACTCGCATTATGTGGCCAAAGTACTGGGGTGTGGCGTCAATCGAGCTTGATTGCCTATCATGGCCGCTCTCGACCCTGAACACACATATTCCTAGGAAATACTGAGTCGCGCGAGTGCCCACTTAAGGATTCAGATGGCCTAACTAGAGGTCGATGTACTGCTTATAGTACGGCAACACCAATTACAATTACTTGTAACTTAACAATTGTTTTATTCATGATATCAAGTTACAGGTGATGACCTTCAGAGTTCTCTGAGAAGAATTGAGATGATTACCACATAACATCCTCTCAATCCTTGGGGGCTATACATATTATCATCAAAAATTTGAAGATAGATCGTCATCAAGTTTGAAGCTATCAGGATACTCTAAAGCTCACGAAGTCAGATGATCTTCCAGGTGCGAGTCAAGGCCAAACTGTGCAATTATAAGCCGCGAAACAAGGAAAAGCACGGCCTAAGCATTCAAGATCAAGAAGTACTATGAAGTTCAGGCCATGCTTGGGGGCTAATGTCGGGGGAATACTTTCTGGATTAACCCGCGGCCCAGTGCGACTTAACTTACTCGCACGGATGAAGGCCCACTTGGGAACAAGCCCAATATTGAACCGCCATAAGGAGAAAGATCTAGAAGACAATCCCGGAGGACGTGAAGACCAAGTAGTCTCCGAGTAGGCCTCTGTGGATGTATTCCTTATGGGGAAGTTTCCTTTTGTAACCTAGCGAGCCTCTGTGTATATAAAGAGGACTCGCAGGACTTAGAGCGGGTCAAGCTATCAAGCCCCAAACCCTAGCTCATACGGCGAGTACCAGATCGGATCGCCTCCATTGTAACACCTCGATTATCATATCAATACCAATCTAGGGTAGGCAGGAAGTAGGTCTTTTACCTCACATTGAGGGGGCCGAACCTGGGTAAATCTGTGTTGATCTTTGTTCCTGCGATCCCAAGCTCGGAGATGCTTGACTCGCGTAATCCCACACCTACGAAGTCATCTATGACACCTGACGTGACAAACCCACGACAGTGTGGCCGCCTCGGTCACCACCTCGCATCCCCTTTCGACAACTTAATCCCCTTGACCTAAAAACCCGAGGAGGATCGACACTTTTCCCAGAAACACTCCAGAGCACCGCCGCCACCGAAAACCCTATTTCGGGGACCAGAAACTCCGTTCTGGCACCCTGCCGGGACGGGGAATTGGAGGAGATCATCGCCATCATCATCACCGACTCCTCTCCATCAACCATCCATGATTCCCCCATTCATGTGTGAGTAATCCCCATTGTAGGCTGAAGGGGATGGTACGGATTGGATGAGATCATTCATGTAATAGATATCTGATTGTTAGGGCATGGTGCCTAGTATCCGTTGTTACTACTTTATGTCATTGTTGCAACTTGTTATGCTTAATGCTTGACACTTAGGGCCCGAGTGCCATGATTTCAGATCTGAACATGTTATGGAATCATGAGGATAATTATTGCTTTAAATCATATCTGCAAGTTGTTTACATATATAATTGTCCAGAACCCGAGGCCCCAAAGTGACAGCAATTGGGATAACCGGAGGGGATGGATGTAATGTGAGGATCGCATGTGTTCACGGAGTGTTAATGCTTTGCTCCGGTGCTTTATTAAAAGGAGCACCTTAATTACCAGTAGTTTCCCTTAAGACCCCGCTGCAAACGGGCTGGTAGGATAGAAGATGTTGTGCAAGTTTCTCATTGCGAGCACGTACGACTAAATACGGAACACATGCCTATGATTGATTATTACCTGATACTTTATTATTATCTACCTGCAATTGACCATGTCTTGACTATTACATGAATTATCTTATTCATGCAACACCTGTTCATCCATCCCTATGCCTACAGTATTTTAATCCTGATGTCTACTACAATTATTACTGCTGCTTTTATTTTACTGCCGCTATTATTTCACTACTGCTACTGATATAAAACTGTTGCTACTGATAAACTATGTCGAGCAAGTCTATTTCTAGGTGCAGCTGAACTGACATTTCATCTGTTAAGGCTTATAAACTGTGTCGAGCAAGTCTATTTCCAGGGTCATCAAGACTATTTTCTGCCGCCGTTGCCAGGGAGCATAGCTCTATTTATAAGCTCACTTGAAAGTCATACTGTTCGCTGCAATTCACTCATCATGGGTAAACCTGATGATGAGAAGGTTCGCATATTGCCATCCACTACAAGGAGAGGTACAACTTTGAACACTTCTGCAGCTCTTGATTCGCCGTCTATTATAAGTCAACTTGTCACACCACCACATGCACATGCTTCACGTGCTACTACTTCTGCTGAATCTGAAAATATTTCTGATCGTTTTGATGATGCTTCTACTGTGCTTGATGAGAGTGGTTCATTAGGTCCTTTTCTAGATGCTACAATTGCTAAATCTAGACAAACTGAAAATGCTGAAACACCTAATGAAAGTCCCATTACATCTGTTAGTTCACCTGAATTAAGAGATCATACTAGTGATGATTTCGAGGAAACTTATGTTGAACTTGATGATGAATTTATTGAAGAATGCAATGCTTCTAAAGATGCTAGTGCTATTAAAAATCTTCTTGCAAGACGTGCTGTTAATTACAAATTGTCTCCTGATACTAAGTTTGCTACATCTCCCATTGATATAAAAGATAAAGATTATGATTTCTCTATGGACTTGTCACATATATCTATTGTTGAGAAAGAACCTTTTCGAGGAACTGAAAATGAATGTGTTGTAGAACATATGAACACTCTTTCTACTTTAAGTAGTGTGTTTTCTGATGACATTAAGCAACGCAATTACTTCGTTACTAAAATATTTCTTTTCTCATTAAAAGATGAAGCTAAAACTTGGTTAAATAGTGTATCTCCTGGATCCATTAAAAGTCCTATGGATTTGGTTAATGCTTTCTTCCAGAAATATTTTCCTGGTAGTGCGCAACATGCTGCTTTACAGAGAATCTTTAATTTCAAACAATTGGAAGCAGAGAAATTGCCTGAATCTTGGGCAAGATTTTGTTCTTTACTCAGAGCTCGGCCTGGACATCAATTAGCTAAAAATGAACTTCTTGATATATTCTATAATGGACTAACTGTTGAATCTAGGACATACCTAGATAGTTGTGCTAGCTGTGTTTTCAGGAAAAGAACTCCAGATGAAGCTGAGGAATTAATGGCTAAAATAAGGCAAAATCATGATGATTGGATTATACCTGAGCCGACCCCGATACCCACACCAAATAAGAGAGGAATTCTTGAACTAAGTGATGAAAAAATGAGAGAAGCCAAGAAATCTCTTAAAGAGAAGGGTATTAAATCTGAAGATGTGAAGAATCTGCCACCAATAGAAGAATTATGTAAGCCAATTCCTCACCCATTAGTAGTTGAGGTACGCTCTCTCCAACATTTTGATGATAGGGATATTCCTTATTCTAAAACTCCTGATCAATGGTTAGATGAATTTGATAATTATATTGTTAAGCAGGATAACTTTAATATGAGAGTGCAGAATCATCTGATAGAAAATTCTAGAGCTATGAGTAAATTGCATGATATTGTGGAAAGAACTTCTAATGATGTTAAAATGCTTATTAAACATTTCCATATGGTTCAAAATCAAATAGATCAACTCACTAAGGTACACAAAGATCTGTTAGTTAATGCTTGTAGAGAAAATGAAAAACATGCTTGTGGAGTAGGAACTAGAGGTGGTGCTTCTACTCAGGATCCCTTGTATCCTGAAGGACATCCTAAAAGAATTGAGCAAGATTCTCAACCAGCTAATGAAACTAGTACTCCTTCTAAGAAAAAGAAGAAGAAGAAACATAAACATGTTGAAGAATCTCCTGAATCAATTAAAGAAAGTGAGCATGTTAATGATCCAAATAGTATATCTATCTCTGATGCTGAAACTAAAAGTGGTAATGAACATAACAATGATAAGGATAAAAATGATGCTTCTGATAAAGAGGAGAGTGAAGATGAACCTGAAAAGCATACTAAGAATAAAAGTATACTAAAGAAGATTTCATTGCTAAAAAGTATGGTAATGAGAGAGAACCTTGGGTACAAAAGCAAATGCCTTTTCCTAATAAGAAACATAAATCAAAGGAAGATGAACACTATAATAAATTTTTTGATTGGATGAAACCCTTGTTTTTGCAAATTCCTTTGACTGATACTATTAAATTGCCTCCTTATTCAAAATATATGAAAGATATTGTCTGTAACAAAAGGAAAATTCCTAATGAGGAAATTTCTACTATGCTTGCTAATTACACTTTCAATGGTAAGGTTCCAAAGAAACTTGGAGATCCAGGTATACCAACTATCCCATGCTCTATTAAGAATAATTACGTTAGAACTGCTCTATGTGATTTAGGAGCAGGAGTTAGTGTTATGCCTTCTCTCTTTATAAGAGACTTTATTTAGAAAAATTGATACCAACTGATATATCTTTGCAAATGGCTGATAAATCTACTGCTGTTCCTGTTGGTATATGTGAGGATGTTCTTGTTCAAGTGGCTAATAATTGTTTAATATTAACTGACTTTGTTGTGTTGGAAATGCCTGAAGATGATAATATGTCTATTATTCTTGGGAGACCTTTTCTTAACACTGCAGGGGCTGTTATTTATTGCAACAAAGGAAAAGTCACCTTCAATGTTAATGACAAAGAGCATACTGTTTATTTTCCCAAAAAGCTGGATAAGATATATGGAGTGAATACAATAGCTAATCTTAGAACTATCAAAGTGGGAAGTATTGATTGCCCTATTTATGAACCTCAAGAAGGATTTCAAAGTATTATGATTGAATCTATTGCTATACAATTCAAGGTAACATGATTGTCTCATGTGGTTTAATTCTTTTATGTCATATAAAATTTATTTGGTGACAAGACTTGATCAACCTTGTTAACAAATATGTTTTAAATGCATAGAGTACTAAACAACATTTTATTTCTCAACCTTGTTTTACCTACTGTTGTGTTACTAAACTTGCAAAATTTTAGTTGAAATTGGTCTTTATAAAATTTTATTTCTGCTCTAAGTTATTATTTGAATACCCTGAAAATGTGCAAAATGAAAGTTTTCAAAAAAATTCTAAAAATTATATCAAACATCCTAGTTTTTAAAGAGGAACATGGGAGCACTTGGTACTGACCAGGGGGACCCACCATGCCTCCGCACCACCCCACCGCGCGGCAGGGGTGTGGGCGCCGTGGCATGGTGTGGGTCCCACCTGGCCCTTCACTCACTCATATTCCTCTCATTTCTTTCTCTCACCCGACACACACACCACCATTGCTCAAACTCGTGTTCTTGCTGCTCTTGCTCGAGTTGTTCGATCTCCTTGCTCAGCCCATCTTTGTTGATGAGATTTGTACCATTTGTTCTCCGGTATGTGACTCCTCCATTTATCCAAGTAGAATTTTGTTTAGTTGTGTATTTCTTGAGTATTTTGGTACTGTAGGTGACATGTTAGATGTGTTTGCATGCTTGTTCTATGCTTAGATTATTTAGTTTTGATGCATGTGTAGCCCTCTTGCAAGTCTCTATAGTAGTCACTAGTACAGAACGACACATCGGAAATGGCCAAAAAGCCCATCGGAAATGGAAAAGGGTCCGTGTCCCCGACCCTGTCAGTGATGTGAAGGCTCTCATCGGCAACGGACAAGAAAAACCGTCACCGATGAGGCTTGATTTTGGCTACGGTTGCCATCCAGTCTCCGTTGCCGATGTATCTGGACATCAGAAACGGAGATTCTGTTTCTGCTTGTTTGCATTGAGGTTTCTTCATAAGCCTAGAGCAGGAATAGATTTGGCACTGGACATTTAAAATTTCACAGCAGAAGCACAAAAATGCTAACAAATTCATTCATAAGGTATAACAAATATTACCTATACATTGCATCACAAGACAATCAATTACTTATCTTCATTGTCATGCCTCTCTAAATCTATCATTGACATGTCTAGCTAAATCTATCTATGCCTCTCTAAACTTATCCTTGTCATTTCAAACTTAATTTATCTTCATGACTTGCTGTTAGAGTTCATGAATTAAATCTTCTTCTTGGACGGTGTCGCCAAAATATAATCAACTCGCCGCTTTGTCCCCGACCTTGTATTTAGCTCATTTAAATGAGCTAAACAGATCAGCACCATGCTCTGCACATAGTGCAATAAGCGAGTGCTGATGTACTGAAGGTGCCTCTTTTGTAAAGTGGTCACTGAAATGCAAAGAGAGAAATATGACTCCATGTTAGCTCACTATACATCTACCATAAAGGACATACAACACAAAAGGATGCATAAGACAGAATAACAAACTTACAAATCCATTGCATAGTTGTTGTGTACCAACAATTATGCCGAACGACAAGCGCACCTTGGCTAAGGACCCGGCTTTTTATACAGTGTCACCGAAATGTACATCTGTTTTGCAAAGGAGATAAGTCGGCCATGAGTTTCATACACTACCGATTTGTGCTAGTTATGTTCTTTTCGAGCGACACTACGTAGTCGTCCTCAGTGGTGGAGCTAGAACATATTGAACCAGGATGCACACATGTTGCCACAATACATTTAAAACAATTTTTAGGGGTGCATATGTGATGAAAAATTGCTAATTTACAAAGAAACATTCCTTCTCCCGGTGTACTGTGCACCCGGCTGGCTCAAGGTGGATCCGCCAGTGGTCGTCCTCATCGTCCTCGGATGTATAACAACCGTAGTTCTAGTTCTGTTCATGAGTGTCCTATGGAAGAAAACCTAAGCAGAACAATGACAACAACCCTAGTTCGTCGACACGACGGCCGGTCACAAATTGATGTATTACCTTTGGATCTGGCGGCGGGAGTACGTAGTCGTCCTCGTCGTCCTCGGATCGACACGCCATGCGCCCTCCAGCTACAGATCATGCGACGAGATCTGCCCGGGTGGAGCAAAGAACGGGTATGCGCTGCCACGGTTAGAGGAGAGGAAGATGCGCGCCGACACGGTCGGAGGAGAGGAAGATGCGCGTCGACACGGTCGGAGGAGAAGAAGATGCGCGCCGCCACGGTCGGAGGGAGGGAGATGCGCGCCGGCACGGTCGGAGGAGAGGGAGATGCGCGCCGGCACGGTCGGAGGGAGGGAGATGCGCGCCGCCACGGTGGAGCTAAGATCTGGTGCTGCATGGAGGCGCCGCCACACTTTGAGAGTGAGGCTGAGAGTGAGCGATAGAGTTTAGGGTTGTGTGAAGGGCGCATTTATAGCAAAGTAAAATATCGGAAACGGAGGGTATAAACAACCGTTTCCTTTGATTTTTTCACTTACACACTGGGCTTATACTGATCTCTACTAGTATTGAAGTTGAAGAACATAAAAATAAATAACTATAACTACTCCTCGGCCTCCGCCTTCTCCTGCTCGTATGCGAGGAGAGCCGCGTAGTCGTCCGTGTCATCGCGCGGCTCCTCGCCGACGATGTCATCGCCACCCGTGCGCCCCTCCCACATCTCGTCGTCGTCGTAGTCAGGATCGTCGCGCAGCTCCGGCGGGAGGAGGAGCCGGCGGCTCTGAAGCAGCTCAACTCTTTCCGGCGGCATAGGCACCGACGCGCGGTTGAGGTGCCAGCCACCGGGTAGCCGAACCTTTGACCATGGCACTGGCCTCCTATATTGCTAGTGCCGCTCCGCGACGGCCTGCCCGACGATGGCTGCGGTCGCGGGCGCCCGAGGATCCCGCGTCCTCTTCCGGCGGCATAGGCACCCTCCTGTGGTTGACGCGCCAGCCAGCGGGGAGGCTAACATTTGACTAGGGCACTGGCCTCCTATATTGCCAGTGCCTCTACGCGACGGCCTCCGGCACGACGACGCGGTTCCAATTCAGCAAAAGCGGGAAACTGCTGCGGCGAACGCCCGAGGAGTTGCTAGGAGTATCCATGGCTACGGCGAAGTGGCGTACTGAGATAGCAGGGAGATCGTGGGTTTTTAAGGAGTAGTGGGCGGTGCCGCGGCGTCACTACACCACTACGCCATAGCAGTTACTCCGCTCGCATCGAATTCCAAGAAGATGGAACGTGTCCACATTGCACACGGACAAACAAAAGTCTCCGTTGCTATAGAGGCACATATTGGAAACGGAGCCAGAATTAAGACCGTTGCCAATACTATGGGTAACGGAGTTAATACGTTCTCCGTTACCTATGTTGACGGGCCAGCCACGGCCCAGGTCAGGTTTGTATGCACTGGCCGCGCGGAAAACGCGATTCTCCGTCGCCTAACGCCTGCCGTTTCCATAGAGGGGTATCCGATGTATCGTTCTATACTAGTGAGTTTCTTTCATTTAGTTGCTCCAAAATCATGTTTTATGAGGTTTTGTTAAAAAATTTAGAAAAGAAGGATGGATGAACATCAAGTTGATTATAAGGAATTGGAGGTACATGAATTCATGGGGGTCAACCGCGAAGATGCCGTGTTCCCCTCAATCTATCCATGCTCTAACTTCATGACTGCTGCAGGAATCTTGCAAGATTTCAACACTCTAATCTCTAATGCAGGGTTGGAAGATTTTGTTTTTGATGAACCATATCGATATGCAAAACTGACTATGACGGTAGTGCAAAAGTTTAGATTCAGTTGCTCTTCACCTAACCCCATGGTTCACTATAGCATCTACAATAAAGCTGTAGATTTGCCCTTTTATGATTTTGTGCAACTATTAAGGTACCACATTAAGGTAGAGGGCAACCTAAGCCTCTAATGGACCTGTATAAGGAAATCTGTCAAGGGAGAAGTTTAGAAGAGGAGAGTGGTAAAATTCGAAGCATTCAACTCCCATCTATTCGATATTTTGCCTATTACATTGGCAAGTGTGTTCTAGCTAGGAAAACTGCAAGCAAATTATCTGTTTATGATTTGGCTTTCATTTTAGCTGCTTTGAGGTGTGATAGGACTTATAATCTAGGTGCTTTGATAGCTTTCTGTCTTTCAGCTAACCGCGAGAAAGGGGGAATCTGTGGAGGTCTTATTGCTTCTCGTTTATTAGCTATGCATGGTGTAGGGCCGCATCATTTAGACATTCAGTTTCCTATAGAAAGGCTTGATATTAATTCCATGATAAGTCATAAATTTGTTTCTAACTGGGCTACCTTGAATAACTTAATCTACGAAATAACCTTTTTCCATAAACGCAGGTGGAGATTAATTAAGTCCAAACGATTAGTTTGTTTGCCTGCACCTTTTTTGTTTAACCTTGATGCTAGGGAAAGGTGGTCGCTATCTGAGGATGATCTTGAGGCACACTTAGAGGAGCACGGCCCTCGCCCAGAGGATGATGGAGAGGAGCCCGATGGGGGTTTCACTCAGCCTTCCGACATCGCGGGCTTCCCGTACCAGCACTTTGATTATGGGACTTCTGCCCCTTCTTCTTCATGGGAGCCTGATTACGATCATGCTAGGGATGATTCACCGGGGTGGAGCGTACACCCACGCCGATGATTGATCTCCACTTAGGCCAAAAGCCTAAGCTTGGGGGGAGGTACACCGACATCTCACTCACTTATATATCATATTCTGTTGGTACTTTGTATATCCATGTTTCAGTTTCTTTCATTTTCGTTGTTGTTTCTTGTTTTGATTTTATTTTCCAAAACCCAAAAAGACCAAAAATATTTCTGTTATTTCTCTTTGTTTATCTCTTGTGTACTTTTAGTACTGGTTTGCTTTATCTTTTAGCTTTGGTTTAGTATTCAAAAATCCAAAAAGATTTTCCTTTCTTTGTTCGTTTCAAATCGAAAACCCAAAACTATTTGTTGTTCTTCTTCAGTTTCGTATAGTGGTTGCAGAGTTCAGCAATCTTCCGTGACTCCATTGGAGCTTGGCTATCATTTCATATCATTCAAGCCACACAAGTGAAAAACAATAATGACGATTTATGACAACTCGAGTTGTGGTGAGAGGCTGGAATGAACTCTATTTGTTTTCATTTTTGTACATATACTCGCTCATGCGGACATGCTTAGCTGATTCGTATGAGGGGCAATGTTATTTAATGGATGCTTAGTAGTTCATGTTTTCATATGATCAGTTCCAATTCACTAATAGTATATAACATGTCATATAGATATTTGCTTGCATTGTTCTATTCATAAAAGGGTATGACATGGTGGTATCCTCCTTTGAATTATTCACTTGAATTGACTTGGCACATGCTCACGCATGCTCATGACTGAAAAACAAAAAGTCAATTAAGCCTTGATGATTTATTTTGCCTCAGAGTTCTAGTATCACATTTATGCCTCCGTTAATTTTATTTTGTCGCAAATATGATTATGACGATTATTGCTCTCTTGATTGTCGCTTCCCAGTCTATTGCTAGCCTTCACTTGTACTGATCGGGAATGCTGCTGGTGCTTCCAAATCCTTAAAAAACCAAGTTACCCCAAAGAGTCCACCAAAAACTCCTATACATGGTATTTCGAACCATTCCAAGTAAATTTGCATGTGCTACCTTTAAAACCTTCAAAACACTTCTCATTTTGTGACACTATTTTAGCTCATGAGGACGGGGTGGATGTCCTTATGTCACCTGTCAAACAGACTTTACCACCGGACTAGCGGCATATACATCCGCTTATCCATTAATTTTGCAAAAAGAGCTGGCAAATGGGGTGCCCAGTCCCAATTAATTACAACTTTAACCACTTAATTCTCTTCACATTTTTGCCCTGATTTATCAGACCAGTAATGATACCAGTGAAATATCTGCATGTGTAAACAAAAGAGAAAAGAGGGATGATTTGCCTTGCTGGTAGAAATATTGTCCTTCATGGGAGCCGCTCTTAAAAGTCTGGTTGGCAGGGGTCATATTGTACTTTTCATTTTCTGATTTGTTGACAGGAACAACCACCTCCCAAAACATAGTTTTACATCTGTTTTATAAATAAAAACCTCTAGCACATGTTAATCCCTGCTTCCCTCTGCGAAGGGCCAATCTTTTATTTTTATGTTGAGTCACCATCCTTTTTTTGAGCACCCTCTCGAGAGCATTTTTTTAGAAAAGGGGTGCCCCGGCCTCTGCATCAAAATGATGCATATAGCCGCTTTATTAATTTATTTGGAACATAGTCTCAGAGCTAGCCTATTACAAATCACGGATCACATAGAGTCGCAACATGTATCAACCACCTAAAGAGTCTTAAACAAAAATAAAGATTCATAGTGCAATTCTCTTCTCAAAACGCCAGCCCGATTGGTTGTAACAGTCCTTGGCGACTGTCTCCAATGTGCTGCACCCAGAATCCATAGTATGGCGCACTTCCACTGGTTGGAAATAAGACCACATACGGAACCAGTGGGAAATCAATGGGATAACCTGCAAAAAAGACGTTTTTTTTGGCTTGTTAAACACAAAATCATTTCGAACATTCCATATAGCCCATAATACGGCACACACTCCCACCCGAACTAGTTTTAAATCTTTCTTGTCCATCCCCTTTAACCAATTCCCAAAAAGATTTGTGATATTTTTAGGAGCTTCCAAGCCAAAAGACATATGTACAATTCGCCAAACTAATTTAGCGAGGGGACATTCAAAAAGAGATGTTGTATAGACTCATTTTCCTCACAAAAACAGCAGCACTTATTGCCATTCCAATTCCTTTTCACAAGATTGTCCTTTGTTAATATGACTTTCCGATGAAGGAACCACATAAAAATCTTGATTTTAAGTGGTACCTTAATTTTCCAAATGTACTTTCTTAGAAATCTTGTGTGGCCATTCAAATAATCTAGATACATGGATTTGACAGTAAACTGTCCTGAGGTAGTTAGCCGCCACTTAAAAACATCTTGTTCATTAGATAGATTAACATGCATCAATCTATGAACTAAATGTAACCAACGTTCCCATCTGTTCCCTATAAGAGACCTACGAAACGTTATATTCAAGCTCGGCTTCAAAACACTTGCCACTGAAGCTTGTTTTCGGTTGACAATATTATATAATATGGGATATTGTTGTGCTAGATATGTATCCCCTAACCAAACGTCTTCCAGAACCTTGTGTTCATACCATTGCCTATCACAAAAGTACCTCTATTGAAAAAAATCATCCTTCACTCTCATAAGTCCTTTCCAAAACGGCGAGTCAAACGGTTTAGCTTGAACCTCGGACAGATTTTTTGAATATAAATATTTATTCCGTAGTAACTCTTGCCACACCCCATGTTCATTCAAGAGCTTGAATAACCATTTACTAAGCAAACATTTGTTTTTAACCTCTAAAACTTCAATCCCAAGCCCGCCCTGATCTATAGGGCGACATATCATATTCCATCTTGCTAGTCGATATTTCTTTTTATGACCATCACTCTGCCAAAAAATCTTGATCGATAAAAATCTAATCTCTTCCGGACCCCTTTTGGGACCTCTAGAAAATACAAAATGAACATTGGCAAGCTAGTAAGTACCGAATTTATTAAAATTAGCCTGTCCCCATAAGATAAGAGTTTTCCGATCCAACTACTCAACTTCTTCTCAAAACGGTCTTCCACCGGTTTCCATTCACCATTTTTTAGTTTTCTAAAGTGAATTGGTATTCCTAGATACTTGAAAGGAAAAGTACCCGATTCACAACCAAAAAGCTGCCTATATTGTTCTTCAACTATTTTGGCTTGTCCAAAACAGTAGATTTCACTCTTGTGAAAGTTAATCTTTAGACCCGATAGTTGTTCAAAAAGACACAAAATAAGTTTCATGTTCAAAGCTTTTTCCATATCATGCTCCATAAAAATAATGGTATCATCAGCGTATTGAAGCACGGATACTCCACCCTCAACTAGATGAGGTATGAGCCCGCGTATTTGATCGTCTTCCTTAGCCCTATTAATCAAAATGGCCAACATATCCGCCACCACATTAAATAAAATTGGTGACAGTGGATCACCCTGTCTGAGACCCTTTAATGTTTGGAAATTATGTCCAATATCTTCATTCACTCTTATTCCAACACTACCCCGACTAATATAATTCTTAATCCAATGACACCATCTCGGGTGAAAACCTTTCATTCTCAGAGCTTGAAACAAAAAATCCCAGTTAACTTTATCGTATGCTTTCTCAAAGTCGATCTTCAGAATAACGCCATCCATTTTCTTCCTATGAAGTTCATGGATGGTCTCGTGTAAAACTACCACCCCCTCCAGAATATGTCTCCCTGGCATAAAAGCCGTTTGGGTTGGTCTAACAACCGTATGTGCCACTTTGGTAATGCGATTGGTAGCCACCTTCGTAAAAAATTTAAAGCTCACATTAAGAAGGCAAATTGGGCGGTATTGCTGAATTTGAATTGCGTTTTCTTTTTTAGGCAGCAGAATAATAGTTCCAAAATTTAAATGAAATAGTGGTAACTCACCCTTGTAGAAAGCACCAAACATTTCCATTAAATCAGATTTAACTATGTTCTAGCATTTTTGATAGAATTCAGCAGAATAATAACTCTCGAGAGCATAACTGTCATTCTTAGTGTAATGTGCTTGTCCCAGAATACGGTTAACTGTGGTATAACTTTGATGCTCTTATCTTTGATATCTACTTTCCCGGACACTTTTGCTGTTGTTTTACCTCTAATTTGTGTGTTTTGAATGCAACTAACACGGACTAACGTTGTTTTCAGCAGAATTGCCCTGGTGTCTTGTTTTTGTGCAGAAAGTCAAGTTTCGAGAAAATTCCCAAAAATATCCTAGAGTTCCTATTTTCCAGAAGACACACAGAGCCAGAAGATGAGACGGAGGCGGGCCACAGGGGCCCCACACCATGGGCCCACGTGTCCAGAGGTGGGCCGCGCTAGGGGGTGGTGTGGCCGCCTTGGTCACCAACTCACATCCCCCTTTCAACTACTTAATCCCCTTGACCTAAAAACCCGAGGAGGATCGACGCTTTTCCCAGAAACACTCCAGAGCTCCGCCGCCACCGAAAACCCTATTTCGGGGACCAGAAACTCCGTTCTGGCACCCTGCCGGGACGGGGAATTGGAGGAGATCATCGCCATCATCATCACGATGCCTCTCCATTCATGTGTGAGTAATCTCCACTGTAGGCTGAAGGGGATGGTAGGGATTGGATGAGATCATTCATGTAATAGATATCAGATTGTTAGGGCATGGTGCCTAGTATCCGTTGTTAGTACTTTATGTCATTGTTGCAACTTGTTATGCTTATGCTTGACACTTAGGGCCCGAGTGCCATGATTTCCGATCTGAACATGTGATGCATGTAAAATGCATACATGAACTTTGCATTATTTTACTTATATTCCAGTCATATTTGCATCATATAAGGGTTATATCAATGTTTTATAATGATTTTTGGAATATTTCATGATTTTCCTATTTTTATGGAATTAACCTTGCGTAGGCAGAAAACCCTATTTTCCATATTTTATTGTTTCAAGGACCCAAACGACGTCCAAATGACCTGGAAATTTACAAGCATCAGTTTTTTGAAGGAAGAAAACTTGGGAGCGAAGGAAGCGAACAAGCGGAGGCCCGAGGCCCAAAAGAGGGTGGCACACACGTCCAGGTACATGGGCCGCGTGGGACCACCATCTGGAGCCTCGATGCTCCGTTGCCGTCGATCTTTTCGCCCATGACTCTGTCTTGACCTAAAACCGACTATAAAAATAGTCCCCGACAACCTTCGGAAAGGACCGTGGCAGAAACACAGAAACACCGAAACAGAGACCTGGAGCTGCAGATTGGAGGGGGAAAACTCCGGCGGGGCGCTGCCGGCGTGGTCTCTATCTTCTCCAACGACTTCCCCACCGTTCTCCATGATGAAGAGGGAGTAGTCCACCTCTGGACTATGGGTTTGTGGAAGTAACTTATGTATCTCTCTCTCTTGAGCTTCACTAATTAGTACCATATGAGCTGCTGAACATGATTACAGTCATCTATGTAATACCTTTGTGGTGGATCTTTTTATGAGTTAATATATGTTTGAGAGTGCAATGGTTTTGTTTCAGTTATGAAAGTAGATGCATATTATGTACCCCGTTCTTATTTACTTGTCGTGATCAAGCATGTTTATGAGAGCGTGTCAGGGGGAACGTGTGCATTAGTTGGAGTAACGGGGGGGGGGGTGGCTAGTGAAGTGAACGTGAGAGAAAGTTCTGCGATCCACTTTGGTATCTCTACCTTACTTTGTTGCCTCACTAGGGATAAAAAATACCATGCTACCGGAGATGTGGGTATGACCATTGCCACTTCCTCCATGACTAGATCTAGCATGTTCTTATTTTAACTTCATGTCATGATACTTATTGCTATACTCTGAGTTATCTTAATTACTGAGGTGTTATGATTTAGTTCGCATCTTGGTGGAGTATAAGAGAGACTAATAACCAAAAGGTCTCTATGTTAGGACGTGATGCCCATAATTATAACTTGTCATTAAACTGTTGTGTTGCAATGTCATATGTCAACTCTAGTGTTCCATTGTCTACCACTATATTAAAGAGAGAGTGCATTTATGAAACCATGAACCCCGGTCCATTTTTAATCATAAGAAACACCTTTCCAACCACTTTTCCATTTTCTGCCATTTAAAAATCCGAAAACACAAAAACACTTTTACATCTTGCATTCATCATATAAAACCCAAAAATATCATTTATCATAGCTACCACCATCCTTGCATATTTATTTACCACCACTGCATATTTATTTCTTGTTTGCATTGCATATTATCTTGATATCATTCTCACACCTTGTGCTTGACAACCACTAGGTGAGGTTGAGGACCAAAACATTTACTTTGTTTTGTAGCTAACCAAAAGAAGGATAGGAAAGATAAATCTTCACTACTGATTCCCCGAGAGTTCGATATTAAACCCTCGAGTCACCCCTCGTGGGGAAAACACGTCTTCCACTTACTACACACTCTGCACTTGGAGTCTCAACCTAACCCATTTACTTTTCACGCAGATAACTAAGTGAAGGGCCATCAAGACTGTTTTCTGGCGCCGTTGCCGGGGAATCATTGCTGAAAGGTTTATCCAAGGGTCCCCTGCACTAGCTCCGTTTTATAGCGCCGGGTTTGTCCAAGGATATCTCACCAAGTCAACTTCATCACCAACTTGTGCTAACACCTAAGCTTGGGGAGGTTGCACCTACGTGAGCATCATCTTATCCATCTTTACCTTCAAAGCAATTTATCTTGTTTTGTCATTGTCTTGCATTTTAAAGTTCGGTTTGCATATTTATTTTCAGTTTTGCATTGTGTGTTGCATTTGTTATTTCGGTTTGCATCATTTAGTGTCATTTTATATTCAGTTTTGAATAAAAAATTAAAAACACATAAAAACTTTATTATAATAGCTTCTAGTGTTGAAATAAACAATTTTAGTCAATACTATGGAGAGTCGTTAATGGATGCTTGGTATAGAATTAAGGGCATTAGTAAAAATGGTGTCAACAAATATACCCTTTCTACTTTGATAAAAAACTTTTATAATGGTCTAGATGGGTGGTCAAAATGTTTTCTAGACTCATTGACTAGTGGAAGATTTGCCTCTGGAAATCCCTCACATGCTAATAATCTAACGGAAAATCTATTTGGAAATTCTATAGAATCAAAAGATGAAATTATGATCAAACAACTAAAAGTTTCTATGGATAGGTCAATGATACGTCTCCAGCGTATCCATAATTTCTGTTGTTCCATGCTTATATTATACCATTTCCTACATGTTTTGTATACACTTCATATCACTTTTATGCTTTTCTGGGACAACCTATTAACAAGATGCCACAGTGCCAGTTCCCTGTTTTCTGCTGTTTTTGGTTTCAGAAAGTTACTTCTGGAAACATTCTCGGAATTGCACGAAACAAAAGGCCAAGTCCCTATTTTTCCAACACGTACACGGAGTCCGAAGGAGAGACGAAGACTCGCCACGAGGTGGCCAAACCATAGGCCGGCGCGGCAGAGGGGCTCACCGCGCCGCCTGGTGGTTTGGGCCCCTCGGGGGTCCGCCGACATCGCCCCTTCACCTATTTATTCCCCGAGACATGAAAGCCCTAAAACACCGAGCCTTTCATCCAGAACATATTCGCTGCCGCCGCCATCGTCAACCCTAACTCGTGGGGTTCTGAAGCTCTTCCCGGCACCCTGCTGGAGAGGGGAATCATCACCGGAGGGCTCTACATCGCCATGCCCGCCTCCGGAGTGATGCTTGAGTAGTTCATCCTTGGACTATGGGTCCATAGCAGTAGCTAGATGGTTGTCTTCTCCACTTGTGCCATCATTATTAGATCTTGTGAGCTGCCTATCATGATCAAGATCATCTTATTGTAATGCTACATGTTGTGTTTGCTGGGATCTGGCATATATTGATACCTATGTTGAGCTGAATATTATATTATCATGTCTATGTCATTTGTGATCTTGCATGCTCTCCGTTACTTGTTGAAGCCTTGGCCAAGTGAATACTTGTGACTCCAAGAGGGGTATTTATGCATGATAGTTGGGTTCAACCTCTATTTAACCTGGGATAGTGACAGCAAGTTCTAAGGTTGTAGATGTGGTGTTGCCACTAGGGGTAAAACAGCAATGCTTTATTCAAGGATGAATGTATTGTTTACATTATGCACATTAATTAATGCAATTGTCTGTTGCTTGCAACTTAATACTGGAAGGGGTACGGATGTTAACCGGAAGGTGGACTATTTAGGCATAGATGCATGCTGGATAGCGGTCTATGTACTTTGTCATAATGCCCAAATGAATCTCATGGTAGACACCACAACTCGCACATGCATGTTATATGCACTTATCAATTGTCAATTGCCCAGCTGTAATTTGTTTACCCAGCATGTTAGTTATCTTATTGGAGAGACACCACTAGTGAACTGTGGACCCGGTCCATTCTTTTACATCTGAAATACAATCTACTACAATCATTATTCTCTACTGTTTTATGTAAACAAACATCATCTTCCATACGATACGTTTAACCCTTTGTTTTCAGCAAGCCGGTGAGATTGACAACCTCACTGTTAAGTTGGGGCAAAGTAATTTGATTGCGTTGTGCAGGTTCCACGTTGGCACCGGAATCCCTGGTGTTGCACCGCACTACACTCCTTCACCAACACCTTCGAAGCAACCTCATTTTCCTACTGGTTCGATAAACCTTGGTTTCATACTGAGGGAAAACTTGCTGCTGCACTCATCATTCCTTCCTCTTGGGGTTCCCAACTGACGTGTGACGTTACACGCATCAAGCATAGTTTCTGGCGCTGTTGCCGGGGAGATATTCCCTCGTCAACTTAGCGCTAGCAACACGTTTTCTGGCGCCGTTGCCGGGGAAAACGAATTGTTTCTTGCTTATTTATTTTTATTTAGTCTTGTTTGCTCTCTTTATCAAAAACACAAAAAAATTAGTTACTTGTTTAATTCGGTTTGATTTTGTTTTTCAAAATGAGTACTCCTGAGAACACTAAGTTGTGTGACTTCACTAGCACAAACAACAATGATTTCATATTGCTCCACCTGCTTCTAAAGCAGAATTTTATGAAATTAAACCTGCTCTATTAAATCTTGTTATGAAAGAGCAATTTTCTGGTGTTAGTACTGATGATGCTGCTGCCCATCTTAATAACTTTGTTGAACTTTGTGAAATGCAAAAGTATAAGGATATGGATGGGGATATTATAAAACTGAAACTTTTTCCTTTCTCCTTGAGAGGAAGAGCTAAAGAATGGTTGCTTTCTTTGCCTAGAAATAGTATTGATTCTTGGACAAAATGCAAAGATGCTTTCATAGGGAAATATTATCCTCCTGCTAAGATTATATCCTTGAGAAGTAGCATTATGAATTTTAAACAACTTGATAATGAACATGTTGCTCAAGCTTGGGAAAGAATGAAATCTTTGGTGAAGAATTGTCCCACTCATGGACTGACTACTTGGATGATCATCCAAACCTTTTATGCAGGATTAAATTTTTCCTCAAGGAACTTATTGGATTCAGCCTCTGGAGGAACCTTTATGTCCATCACTTTAGGTGCAGCAACAAAGCTACTTGATGATATGATGATCAACTATTCCGAATGGCACACCGAAAGAGCTCCTCAAGGTAAGAAGGTAAATTCTGTTGAAGAAACCTCCTCTTTGAGTGATAAGATTGATGCTATTATGTCTATGCTTGTGAATGGTAGATCTCATGTTGATCCTAATAATGTTCCTTTAGCTTCATTGGTTGCTCAAGAAGAGCATGTTGATGTAAACTTCATTAAAAACAACAACTTCAACAACAATGCTTATAGGAATAATTTTGGTAGCAACAACTCTAGGCCTTTTCCTTCAAGTGGTAATGGTTATTTAATGCTAGATCTTTTATGCCTAGTGAGGAAAGGATGATAGAAATTGAGAGATCAACTAAAAGCTTTATGCAATCACAATTTGAGCAAAATCAATTGTTTACAAAAGCTATGAATGAACAAACTGCCATGTTGAAGAATATAGGACAGCAACTCGAAAATATAAATAGTGAGATTTCAGGTTTGCAAACTAAGATTTCCATTGCTGAAAACCGTATTTCATCTATGTCTGAAGCTCAGTCCTCTTTGATTAATAACATGGCAGCGAAACCTGAAGGTCTTGATGAGTCATTTGCTACAGCAAATGCCATCCAAGTTCGAATTGATAATAATATTAGGATGTTGGCTGAATTGCATGCTAGGTGGGAAAAAGAGGAAGAACTTGAAAAAGAGAATAGTATAGTTAGAGTTTGTACTATCACCACCACTAGTAATGCTAATGTTTACATGCTAGTAAGCCTCCTACTATTGATGGTAATGTTATTGGTGTTGGTAATGTCTCTACTACTTCTGCAAAGCGTTTGAAATTGCCTAAAACTGCTGAAACTTTTTCTGATAAAAGTGCTGAAATTTTTCAAACTATTGGAGACAATGGTTCCACCACCATTGACAATAATGATTTTGATTTTGATGATTGTAACATCTCTGAAGTTATTATGTTCTTGCAAAAATTAGCTAGAAGTCCCAATGCTAGCACTATTAATTTGGCTTTTACAAAGCATATTACAAATGCTCTTTTGCAAGCTAGGGAGGAGAAGTTGAAACTTAAAGCTTCTATTCCTAGGAAATTAGAAGATGGTTGGGAACCCATCATTAAGGTAAAGGTGAATGATTTTGATTGCAATGCCTTGTGTGATCTTGGTGCAAGTATTTCGGTTTTGCCCAAGAAGCTTTATGATATTCTTGATTTGCCACCTTTGGAACATTGTTATTTGGATGTTTTTCTCGCTGATAATGCTATGAAGAAACCTTTGGGGCGAGTTAATGATGTTTTTATTACAGTAAACAATAACCTTGTCCCGTTGATTTTATTGTTATGGATATTGAATGCAATGCATCTTGTCCTATTGTTTTGGGAAGACCTTTTCTTCGAACTGTTGGTGCCATCATTGATATGAAAGAAGGTAATATAAGGTACCAATTTCCTCTCAAGAAAGGTATGGAACACTTCCCTAGGAAGAGAATGAAGTTACCTTTTGACTCTATTGTTAGAGCAAGTTATGATGTTGATGCTTCTTCTCTTGACAACACTTGATTTTCACTTTCTGCGCCTAGCTGAAAGGCGTTAAAGAAAAGCGCTTATGGGAGACAACCCATCGTTTTTATTTGCTGTTATTTTTGTTTTCTTTGAGTCAAGGAGTTTTGTTACTTCTGTAGCAACTCCTTTGTATCTTTATTTTATCGCAATGTTGTGCCAAGTAAAGTTCTATATTGAAAGTTGATGCAAGATTTGGATTTCTGCAGATTTTTAGCTGTCACGGATTTGAGCTTATCTCCCTGTAGAAAATTCAAAAATTCTGAAAAAATCACGCATATTCCTGAGATATGTACGCAACTTTCATTATTTTAGGCCAGATCCATCTGAGCAACTTAAGTGCCTCGAAAAAATTCGTCATTCCAGACTGTTCTGTTTTTGACAGATTCTGCCTTTTGTTTTGCATTCGCTCTTTTACTGTGTTTGTGTGGATTTCTTTGCTCCACAAAGCATTGGTGGCTGTAGCTAATGTCCAGAAGCTTTGGGATTGATTGTATCATTACAGAATATGAGAATTTTTGATTATGCACTAACCCTCTAATGAGAACTGTCTTGAGTTTGGTGTGAAGGAAGTTTTCAAGGATCAAGCGAGAAGGGTGATATTATGTGATCAAGAAGAGTGAAAAGCCTAAGCTTGGGGATGCCCCCGTGGTTCATCCCAACCATATTCAGAGAGACTCAAGCGTCTAAGCTTGGGGATGCCCAAGGCATCCCCTTCTTCATCAACAAACTTATCAGGTCATCTCTAGTGAAACTATATTTTAATTCTTTCACATCTTATGCGCTTTACTTGGAGCGTCTGTGTGTTTTTATTTTTGTTTTGTTTGAATAAATTCGGATCCTAGCAATCCTTGTGTGGGAGAGAGACACGCTCCGCTTTTTCATGTGAATACTCATGTTCTTCACTTATATTTGTTGAGTATTCTTAACTAGCTACTGCAGTGCTTTTAGCTCCTGTTTTTCATGCATCTCTTCGAGCTGTTAGCACTTGTTTATAAATACTCTCTTGCTGCATTATATTATCATTTGGAGAGTTTATGTTTAAATAAATTGATTGGTGTTTGTTTGGAAGAAAGAAAATGCTACATGTAGTAGTTGGTATTGGAAAAGACATATGCATTCTTGTAGATCATTGTCTTGTTTCGATTTGATGCTTTGCAATTGTTTTGAGCTCTCAAGTAGATCATGTTTAAGCTCTTGCATCATGTAGTTAAAGCCTAGTAGTGGAGAACTACCGTAGAGCTTGTTGAGACTTGGGATGCATATTTGTTCTCTCTAAGGTCTAGATATTTTCTGGTAAAATGTTTGAGCAACAAGGAAGACAGTGTAGAGTCTTATAATACTTGCAATATGTTTTTATGTGATTCTTGCTGTACCGGTTTATACTTGTGTTTGCTTCAAACAACCTTGCTAGCCTAAACTCTGTACTGAGAGGGAATGCTTCTCGTGCATCCAAAACTTGAGCCAAAACCCATGCCATTTGTGTCCACCATACCTACCTACTATGTGGTATTTCCTGCCATTCCAAGTAAATATTTCATGTGCTACCTTTAAACTATTCAAAACTTTATTACTCCTTATTTGTGTCAATGTTTTATAGCTCATGAGGAAGTATGTGGTGTTTTATCTTTCAATCTTGTCATTTACTTCTGACAGACTTTCACCAATGGACTAGTGGCATATACATCCGCTTATCCAATAATTTGCAAAAAGAGCTGGCAACGGGGTGCCCAGCCCCAATTAATTACAACTTTCATTAATAATTCTCTTCACATGTTTTGCCCTGATTTATCAGTAAGCAACTTAATTTGCAAATAGACACTCCTCCATGGTATGTGAATGTTGGAAGGCACCCGAGGATTCGGTTAGCCATGGCTTGTGTAAGCAAAAGGTTGGGAGGAGTGTCATCTATAAAGAAACTAAAATACATGTGTAAACAAAAGAGAAGAGGGATGATCTACCTTGCTGGTAGAGATAACGTCCTTCATGGGAGCCGCTCTTGAAAGTCTGGTTGACAAGGGGGTTAGAGTGCCCACTACCATTCGTTGACAACAACAAACACCTCTCAAATACTTATTTTGTGCTCTCTATATGCTTTCGAAAACTTAAAAAGCTCTAGCACATGATTTAATCCCTGCTTCCCTCTGCGAAGGGCCTATCTTTTACTTTATGTTGAGTCAGTTTACCTACTCCTTTCTATCTTAGAAGCAAACACTTGTGTCAACTTTGTGTGCATTGATTCTTACATGTTTACTTATTGCACTTGTTATATTGCTTTATGTTGACAACTATCCATGAGATATACATGTTACAAGTTGAAAGCAATGCTGAAACTTAATCATCCTTTGTGTTGCTTCAATGCCTTTTACTTTGAATCTATTGCTTTATGAGTTACCTCTTATGCAAAACTTTTTGATGCTTGTCTTGAAAGTACTATTCATGAAAAGTTTTTGCTTATATGATTCATTGTTTACTCTTTATCTATTTGTTAGCAAACTATAGATCATTGCTTTGAGTCACTTCATTCATGACATGAGCCTTGCAATATATTGATCAAGATTGTGTGAAAGCATGTCTCCTCAGAAATTATTTGTTGTTATCGTTTTACCTACTCGAGGACGAGTAGAACTAAGCTTGGGGATGCTTGATACGTCTCCAACGTATCCATAATTTCTGCTGTTCCATGCTTATATTATACCATTTGCTACATGTTTTATATACACTTCATATCACTTTTATGCATTTTCTGGGACTAACCTATTAACAAGATGCCACAGTGCCAGTTCCCTGTTTTCTGCTGTTTTTGGTTTCAGAAAGTTACTTCTGGAAATATTCTCGGAATTGCACGAAACAAAAGGCCAGTCCCTATTTTTCCACACGTACACGGAGTCCGAAGGAGAGACGAAGAGCCACGAGGTGGCCAAACCAGGCCGGCGCGCAGGGGCCCACCGCCGCCTGGTGGTTTGGGCCCCTCGGGGGTCCGCCGACATCGCCCCTTCGCCTATTTATTCCCCGAGACGTGAAAACCCTAAAACACCGAGCCTTTCATCCAGAACATATTCGCTGCCGCCGCCGTCGTCAACCCTAACTCGGGGGGTTCTGAAGCTCTTCCCGGCACCCTGCCGGAGAGGGGAATCATCACCGGAGGGCTCTACATCGCCATGCCCGCCTCCGGAGTGATGCGTGAGTAGTTCATCCTTGGACTATGGGTCCATAGCAGTAGCTAGATGGTTGTCTTCTCCACTTGTGCCATCATGTTTAGATCTTGTGAGCTGCCTATCATGATCAAGATCATCTTATTGTAATGCTACATGTTGTGTTTGCTGGGATCTGACTTATATTGATACCTATGTGGAGCTGAATATTATATTATCATGTCTATGTCATTTGTGATCTTGCATGCTCTCCGTTACTTGTTGAAGCCTTGGCCAAGTGAATACTTGTGACTCCAAGAGGGGTATTTATGCATGATAGTTGGGTTCAACCTCTATTTAACCTGGGATAGTGACAGCAAGTTCTAAGGTTGTAGATGTGTTGTTGCCACTAGGGGTAAAACAGCAATGCTTTATTCAAGGATGAATGTATTGTTTACATTACGCACATTACTTAATGCAATTGTCTGTTGCTTGCAACTTAATACTGGAAGGGGTACGGATGTTAACCGGAAAGTGGACTATTTAGGCATAGATGCATGCTGGATAGCGGTCTATGTACTTTGTCGTAATGCCCAAATGAATCTCATAGTAGACACCACAACTCACACATGCATGTTATATGCACTTATCAATTGTCAATTGCCCAGCTGTAATTTGTTTACCCAGCATGTTAGTTATCTTATTGGAGAGACACCACTAGTGAACTGTGGACCCCGGTCCATTCTTTTACATCTGAAATACAATCTACTGCAATCATTGTTCTCTACTGTTTTATGCAAACAAACATCATCTTCCATTCGATACGTTTAACCCTTTGTTTTCAGCAAGCCGGTGAGATTGACAACCTCACTGTTAAGTTGGGGCAAAGTAATTTGATTGTGTTGTGCAGGTTCCACGTTGGCACCGGAATCCCTGGTGTTGCGCCGCACTACACTCCTTCACCAACACCTTCGAAGCAACCTCGTTTTCCTACTGGTTCGATAAACCTTGGTTTCATACTGAGGGAAAACTTGCTGCTGCACTCATCATACCTTCCTCTTGGGGTTCCCAACTGACGTGTGACGTTACACGCATCAAGCATAGTTTCTGGCGCTGTTGCCGGGGAGATATTCCCTCGTCAACTTAGCGCTGACAGTCAATATTATGTCTACAAACTTATATGGAAGATTATCCTACTAAAAATGAGATGCATTCATTTATCCTTCACACAAAATCTAGTATGAAGAAGACAAACAACACTATTTCGGGAATTTCTTTGAAAATGGAAACTATATTGAATTATGCCAAGTCTAAAAAGAAGTTGACTAGGGAATTAAATGAAAGAATATCTTCTATCTTAGGATATTAAGAATAATGTTAAAATCCCAGGATATTAAGAATTATGTTGAAAAAGAGGATTTTGAACAACTAGTATCTTATTCTGAAAACATTATTCCCAAGATAAACAATAAATTAGTTAATGTCATGCATAAACTAAGATTATGTGAGAAGGAATTTCTTGAAAAAGATGTTTACCTCAATAGAATTGAGGAAAAGCTGGTTTGTGTTAGTGATTCAATAAGAAAAGACTCATCATTTAAACATGTGAAAGAAGTTCCTGTTAAGCAACAAGTTTGGGTTAAAAAGGAAAAGAAAGTTGAAAAAGTTAAAATGCTTAGTGAAGTCAAGGAACCATTGCTTGACTTAGAGAATTGTAGCTTGCATGAATTAATATCTATCTTACAAAAATTTGCAAGTGATCTTTCCATCAACTATAACCAAGCTGGTTTTGGTTCTTATATTGCTAATCATGTCTTGAAAGAAAAGATTGCTAGGTAAAACTAAGAGGCTATGATACCACCTAAGCTTGGGAATATATAGATTCCCAAAGTCCTAGTAACCATTGGATAAGAGACACACCATGCTATATTTGATCAAGGATCTAGTGTCTCTGTTTTATCTAAAGAATTATATGAAGTATTTGAATTAAAGAATCTTGAAAAATGCTCTATTGAACTTGCACTTGCTGATGATTTCATTAAATATGCTTTAGGAAAAGTAAGTGATGTTATGGTGAAGTTACAAATGTCATTTGTGCCTGTTGATTTTCTAATCATGGACATGGGAATAAAACCTCTAGTCCAATTATTCTTGTAAGACCTTTTCTTCGTACTATATGTGCTATCATTGATTGAAAAGAATGGAATGTGAAGTTTCAGTTTCCATACAAGAAGTGCATGGAACACTTCCTAAGGAAGAGGGACACGCCAAAGTTCAAGCTCCCTCATGAGGTTCGTCCACAATAAATATCAAGTAAGAGCTTAGCTATATGGCTATAAAGAAAGCGCTTTACGGGAGGCAACCCGGTTGTTTTTATTTTTGATTTTATTTGTCCTCTTGCTGTAACAAGAGACTTTGTGTTTAGTTTAGTTTCTGGAATCTATTATATAATTAAAACACAGGATAACTAACGGTGGAGATTAGCTAGAAATAATCAAGTCAAAGACGACGGCCAAGATTTACTTTTCGTAACATCCGGCCGGTGTTTTTCAAGACGCGCATACAAGGTGTCCATCTCCCGCACGTCTAACAGAGTCCCTTTTCAAATCGTAAAAGGAAGGGAAAAAACCAGTAACCAGGCCCATGTACTCCCGTTAAGGAATAGTCCAGATTAACCAATCGTATCTATCGACAAAACAGCCTGTTTTGGTGGCCGTCGCACGTCCAGACTAATCAATCGTATCTACCCATGCCATCACACGTCGTACGTGAGGGCGTTTATTTTGGTGGCTTCTTCCGCCGGCGATGCGTCGAACTAATCACGTCTGTAGGATCTGGCTTCTCTGTTTCCTAATTAGCGGGGCGTATGATTGATTTTGCGTGTTCCATCATGTGCAGATCGACAGAGAAACAGTCTGCGATCGCATCCTTGACGGCCTCCCTTCGCCGCTCCTCCGACAATCTCTGCCTCGACGAGCTCCTCCTACGGCCGAACTCTCCTTTGGTCCTGCTCCGGCCACCGCCGACGCGTCAAAAGCTGCCATGGCCGCTGCTCCTCACGGCACCTCCGGATAGAAAAACTAAGATAAAGGTAAATAAGTGTTTGCAGTGTTTCATCAGTTCAGCAAGCGTTTGCATCGTCTCATCAGTACAGAGTGCTTCTGTATACAGGCTCATGGATTTCAACTTCCATGATCTGCTTCTGCCGCGATCGCCTCCTCGACCACCTCCCTTAGCTAAGAGCTCCTCCTCTGGCCGAACTTGCCTCCGCTCCTGTTCCGGCGGTCCGCACCTCTAGCTAGCAAAAACTAAGATCAAGGTAAGCAAGCGTTTGTATCGTCTCATCAGTACAGAATTCAGATGTTACATCAATAGATTGCTACTGTTGTGTTGCTGATGTTACCGCTGCATACCAACAAATTGTTGCCTTATACAGGTTCGTGAATTCCAATATAGGTTGGTGGACTCCAACTTGCATCATCTCCTACCTGCTAAGATAGATATCAGATCGATCTATGTTGCCGATGTTCAGTACTGTAAATCATGTAGATACACGACATGGCGGCACGGTCAGGGTTCTAGCTGTGGAGCCATGTTCACAGAGGCGTTGCCCCTGCACATGGATGGGCAGATGATCTTGGTGGTGTCCATGGAAGAGGTTATGTCAATTTTCCACATAGATGCAACTTGCATGATTGGGCCAGATCATCAAGCTACCACCTCAACGAGACAAATTTCAACATAGTACGTCTCCTCTTTTTCCTTCATATGTCATATTTTAGCTTGGTTTCCTAACTGAGGAAAATTTTAAATTATTCGAAGTACTCCTCTCGGATGGCACTGCCAATTCAAGAATAAAGGAAATATCTTGAGTTCTTGAGCTGTTATAGATGCGGAGCTTTTGTGAGCTGTTATAGATGCGTGGGGATACTAGAATATTTAGTATTCTTTCAGTCCAAACTCATGTGTGTCATGCTACATCTATCGTAGATAAATATACGATGCATCAGGTTCAGGGGAAGTTATCTTAAGTGCAAATGTACATTGCGGATTTTTTTCTCCAAACAGATTACTCCCTGCAGAAGAGCTAGCAATTTTTGTTACCGAAAAACTAATCATTGACTATTGATTGTATTTGTTTACAGAAAAAACACGATTTATATTTCTATGCCAGAGCAAAGGTTATTGGAGACATATTGAATTAGATAATTTCATTAGAAATATCTCGACTGTGAGACGATGTTCATCAGGCTCATAAGAATATTTAATCAAGAACTTTATAGAAGCTGACACAACAGTGGTAATTAACTTAGCACATATATCTTTTTCAGATTCAAGTTATTGCCCACTTAGTGTGGAAAATACATTGGTTGTTTATGATTCTCTTGCAGAACTGTGATTGCAAAATTAATCTGATACCTACAACGACTCTTTAAACCAAAATAATAAAGTGTCTTGGTTTATATGTACTATCGTATCCACTTGCTTATAACTCAAGAGTCGGAATATTCACCTTATCTTCGTGATGCAATTTTAATTATGCTTTCTGCAGGACAAGTCAAATTTTGGGTCCTGTTATCAAATCTGAGTCTTCCAGCATATTCCTAATATTACAACTGAAATATAATTCAGAAGAAATGTATATGTTATCTTTTTTATTTTATCATCCACTTGATTTAATAGACGCGATGGAGTTACTTTTACAAAAAAATAAGATGTATGCATCATGGTCAGCTTATTTAAATGTTTGTACTAATAAAGTTAGACAAGGGTAAGGTTATTGTGTATGGTACATGTTATAAATAAGTTATCATGGGAATATGTAAAGATTGAACACTATTTTTCTGTTGATACTAGCAACTGGAGGGACTAAGCGATTGATCTGCCTTGCACCGCTGCCGTCGACCATGTCCCTAGGTATGTGCGTCCTTCTCCAGTTTGATCTACTCCTCTAATCTGGGAAAATAAATTATATGGTATGGAGATAGGGTGATGGATTCAGCTATGGCTGCTTCTGTTCCATGCTAAATGACAGAGGCGCTATCAGATCATCTGGCCAGATTGCTACTATTCTTTTCCCAGTGACAATGCAATCGCAGCTGACATTATATCAAAGGCTAAAATAAATGACTAAATTATGGATCGTCATGTAATCAAAATTTAGAAGAAAAATATAGAAATGGGGAGCAGCTGTTAAGGGGCGCTGGAGCAGTAAGGCACGCACCTTGCCTGCTGAGTGCGGGACGCAGCTTCCGCCTTCGTCGTCGCCAACCATGTCCAGGTCCACGCCGGATCGCGCATGGTGCACTGACCTTGCCAGCCACCGCACTTTACCTTTCCAAATCAGCGACGTCGAGATGCAGCCTCGCCGGCGGGCTATCCGTGGCTCCAGAGCGCATCCACGACCAGGTCAAGAATCACCTCCAAGATCGTGGCCTGGCATACAATGGATAAGGATAAAGGGGATTTTTATTGGATACAGTCAATGGAATGGGAACAGTCGAGTCACTGGTAGAGGAGAAAGGGCAATTTTCTAGCATGCTTTTCAAAACAGAGATATAGAGTGTGGGCCGTGATTTACAATCTGAGAGCATGACTTGAAACATGTAAGGAAAAAGTTATGGTTGGATAAAATATAACTTATATTTATGAATGTTTTGGAAAAATAAAAATACTAGACCAGATAATATGGGTAAAGAGATGGATTTGAAAAAAAAACTGTAACATAACACATGTGGCTACAGGAAAATGGTGTCTAATCCCTAAAAACATCAAAATTATAATTCTGAGTTCTTAAATAAAAATCAATTCTGAATTGTCAATTATAAAGATGAGGAAATCGATGTAAAGAGGAGGAAGGAGACAAAACTGATAAAGAAATCGGCACAATATTTTTTCGAGCCTAATGACATTATGAAATTAACTTCTATTAAAGTATTATACTTACATACTAATTGTACAATGTTTCTTTATACTTTCAAAATGTCTCAACAAGATATAACAATAATAGATAGTCTAGCCGCGCAAATGCGCGGGCCACCCCGCTAGTTTCTAATAAAGTGCTAAGTTTTACTCATTTTGGGTTGAAAAAGTTGCTTTTAGCGTTAGAAGATTTTATTACTGCACGAATCTGTGCACGGTATGATTTTTAATTCTTATTCTATAACTCCGAATGAGCTCATATTTGAACTGTAGTTGCAGCTTGTCATTCTCTGGATGCATGATTTTTTCGGAATTTTTCGACAAAGTTAAGTAGGGTAGAAAAATACGTTTTGTTGCTGCTGTTTTTCTGGACAGATTCTGTCCCATTTTGTTTGATGCATGCTTTGAACTATTAACTTGAATCTTTTTGATCCAAATGAGTTTATAAATAGGCATACAACATTATACACTTTCTGGACATTCATATGAATTTTTGTTCAAGGATTATATCCAGCAAGAATCTATTTGTTTATCACTATTAATGCACCCCACAGAAAAAGAAATGGGAGAAACGGTGTTTTGAAGTTTTTTCACAGGGATTAGAGGAGATGCACCAAGAGCTATCCAAGGATGGTGAAGACCATAAGCTTGGGGATGTGAAGACAACCCCACTGGACATACACACTCTCGGTTTGCACACGTCCAACTTCTGTTTTTCGATCGAAACAATTTATCGCATAAACTTGGAGCGTCTTTTTGTTTGTTTTGGTATGATTTTTATTTTGTGAGACCACCACACTATCATTTATATATGAGAGAGCTACTACAAATTTGGGTTGAATTATGTTGGATGCTATTATTAGATTGGGAAAAGGGATGTTGGAGTTGATTTTAAAAGATACATATAGTTGCATAATTCATGAGCTTGTTAATGAGTAATAATTTGCAAGTATTTTATCAAGAGCCATCTTTTATTAATGTTTTGATGCTGAATGTTATTTTACCTTGTTTAGCATGGATTATTTAGTTCTATGGACACTCATGCATGCATTTAGATGGTCAACTTTCTCCCTCTTGCTAGCCCAAAAATTCCAACAAGCAAAAACTTGTTTCCAACTCCTTCAACCAAAGTTTTTCCAGTGAGTCCACCATATCTACCTATTAGGTTTATGCTATTCCGAGTATGTTTATCATGGTATTTGTGTTATCTATACCTCTGAATGAAAATGCTCATGTTGTTGATTGTTATGGGAAAAATTTGGTTATAAAGCTCTTTCGAACTTGATGCACATTTTACTTTTATTGCATAAATAAAATATGACCCATTGTGATTAAAATTATGATGTTGTGGGGTTGACAAATGTCTTTGGTTGAGAGTTAGCTCATATGTGCTGTCACATGGCAAGCTTTCAACATGCACTTCATTTCATTTAGTTGATATCATGTACTTTTGTTTATGGATGCTTACCATGGGTGAAATAAATGTGGAAATGAAGTGAGTTTAAATGAGTTTGTATAAATGGTTAGAGAGAAGCCTGGGCCGCTAATCTAAGCCATGCATCATTCATGGTGGAAATTTACTTACATGCTATGGTGAACCTTCTTTGATACACCTTACAATAAAAGCTATCTAATGGTAAATAAAAAGGGTGTTGAGATTGTTCATTATGTTTATTTGTCTTGTCATTTTGATATGGGCTTGTTCCATATCCTGGGACAAGAGGTACCTGTGGCGCCCCGACCTGACTGCTATACAGTGATACTGTGTCTCCGGTTATCCGATACCAGCAGGCACACTATCAAAGCATAATAGAGAGATCAAGACTTGTGGAACAACTGGCACATCACAGACTCTACGACACAAAATCATATAGTTCAACTCTTATAAAGAGAAAGATAGCAAATGACAACCAGAGGTCACAGACCCAACATTACAACATGCGGAAGCGAAGTGTGTTGTTCGAAACAACAAGAACCAAATTATGGCCTAAGAGGCCTGCAAATAAACATCCAGCGCCAGCTGTTCCAGGATGTCCCAAGCTGCCACCTGGGAACCCCAGACTACTCGTCGACGTCCACAAAGAACCCACCTTCGAGTGCGGTGAAGTCCTTTTCTGAAAATAAGCAAACGACGTTGAGTTCGACGAACTCGCAAGATTAAGAGCTAATATATGCTCGATGAGGCTTTCAAGGTTATATGGTTGTTTTGCATAAAGCTGATTTTATTTTAAAAAGACATAACTCCAGGCATCGACTACTCAGAATATTTGTAAAAGAGGTAAGAAGTAACTCTTTTCGGTAACCATTTCCATCATAACCATCACCATTCTCATCACCTATCTACTAGGCACCTCCCCGAATCACCCTCGAGGAAGACAACCTTGGTTATTAGTAGTACCTTTAGTACTCAGTTTTTTTAATCATTCCGTTAAAGTTATTCTATGATCTTACCTTCACTTCCCAAGTCGTCCATAACCGCGGACACGGCTTTTCGAAAAGATTTATCCCTGCAGGGGTTTACAAAGTGGAAGTCCCCGGAGTCCCGAGGGGCTCCAGCTCCTTCGCCACGCGTACCGTCCGGCCCATTACCTGTACAATTAGCTCTCTTCCTTGGAAAGCCGGCTGGGTGGGAGCGGTGTTGACTTCTCCCTCGTTAAGGACTAACCCAGGATCATCAGTGAGGACGAAGCACGGATCATCGACACCGTGCCCCGTGGCCACTCATTTTCCTAACGCCACAATCCTCATCTCAGTTCATCCCACCATCTTCACGCACGCGCAAATGGAAGCCCGAACTAGAGGACCCTGGCTAGCCCCGCTCGAGTTATTTAGTCTATGAGGGTTCCTGCAAATGCATAGGCCTCACGCATGGTTGCACGCTCAGTCTTGGTTCAAGAGGTATAGCACTCGCACCTAGGCGACGGGAACGAGACAAAGCACCACAACCACCATGGCCTCTCATCCCGCCTCTTAAGCATTTTATTATCCATCTCCACAATTCTCCACCATCAACATCACTGTCACAAGTTAACACCTGTTTCCAGCATTCACCACCCCTAGTACAACTAGGCATTTCACTAAGCATGGCTAAGCACTTGCATAGCATAGTAAGTATTCCATGGCCAACAATACAAACCTATGGTAATAGGAAGGTAAAACAGGTATTGGCAACAGGATTCTAATGCAACTAGTAGGATACTCTAATCCAGGCAAAAGACATTTAGAACCGCATGCAATATTATAGTGGAGAAAATAATTGCGGAAAATAGGATAAGATATGCTCAGAGGGGGGATTACGATTGCCTTGTTGAGCGGAGGAGTCAAACTGCTCGTCGTAGTAATGATGATCAACTCCGAACTTGTGATCTACCGGAGAGCAAACAACACCGGAAAGCAAGAACAACAATCAACACATGGCAATTGTGCAATGCATACAAAAATGATGATATGACATTTTAAATGCACCCTAGAAGCATTGAACATGATCAACAAGTTAAATGGGGTCCCCGTTATATTTATTGCATTATTTGGAATAAACCCCATATTTAAACTTAATGATTTTAATTACTACTAGAGCACATTATTGTAATTGTGATCAAATATGCATGATGATGAAGATTCTGGGTGATTCATATTTTTCTGGACATTTTGGTATCTCGAACACAATTTTCGAAAGTCCGGATAAAAAGTTATTAATTCTAGAATTTCCTCCTTTTAATTGTTTACTTTTAGTTATTTTATTTTCCACAACTATTACAAGTCATTTCCTCGGATTCGAGAGAGATGGAAGAAGTAGTTGAATCATCGGTGTCGATGTTCCTAAAGGCATGAGGGGGTCGCGGGAATCATACGCTAGAAGGGAGAAAAAGGAAAAAGAAGCAGCTGAAAAAAAAACAGACCAGCCGGTCTCCAGCCCGGCTGGACCGGTTGGCAGGCCGGGCATTCTCCAGAGCCCACCGGCCGCATGCCCGGTTTGGGCCGGCTCCGAGGCCGGGTAAGGGCCCGAGAAGGCCGGTTCGTATACCGGACAAGCCGTCTCCACGGCCGGCCTAGCGAGGGGAAGAACGGCGACGATGCCGTGCTGGGCGTGCGCGCGCTCGGCGATGCCGAGCAAGGGGAGGAGCTTGGAGGAGAGGGGAGGGCACGGAGGGGTGCATAAGCTCACCACGGACGCGAGGAGGGGGTCGGGGTGGCCGGAGATGGACCAACGCGTCGGTGCGGAGCTCGGCGAAGCGGCGTCGGTGTCGGGGACGAACTCGGATGGCGGCGGTGATTCCCTACGTTGCGGATCGATTCCTTCCACGAGAAGAGGGAGGAGAGTACGGCGGAGCTGGTGGTGGTGCTCGTTTGGCGGCGGGGGCTCTCCAACGGCGGCGATGTGGCGGTCAACGGCGACGGCTACGGAACCGCCATGGCAGGGATCGCGCGAGCTAGAAAATGGGGAAAGGGAGACACGGGGGAGGGAGTGAGCTGCCACGGGTGGTCCTCTCCACTGTGTGGGGTCGACGACGAGAAGAGGAGGGCGCGGTGCGAGCTGGTTCGGCGCGACCATGGCGCACTGTGGCGCCAGGGTTGGAGGAGAGAGACGCCAAATTTGCAGGAAGCCCCATGCGAAATTTGTTCCATCACCAATTGGTCCTTTTCTTCCTTTTCTTTTTCTAGAATTCCTCGAAGCCATTTATTTGAAGCACTTAACCATCTCAAAATTTGGTGAAACTTTGCACAAAATTCTTATTTCATGTAAAGAGCCACTGGTAGAAATTGCAACCCATTTGGAGAATATTTTTAGAAGTAACCTGTTTCACTTTCTTTTCTGCCCAAATTTTAGAACAATTATTTAGGGCATTGAAGCCACTCCAAATCTTATGCAAATTTGTAGTAACTCTTGATTTGACATAAAGAGGCATTGGTAGAAATTTGAGCTCAATTGGAGGAAGTTTGTAGAACAAACTTGTTTTACTTTCCTCTCTGTCATTTATTTTATTTTTACAAATCCAAATAGTTTGCAAAAAATATATTTGGAACTTTGGAATTTCCTTGACAAATATAACATGTCAAAGTAATTTTGTTTTGCAAGTTTTTAGTGCCTTCCTTGTTTTGGAAATTGTTGGAACAAGTTTGGCATTTGTTTTTAAACGGTGCCAAAACCATTTGTGTGTTGTTTAGCAAGTACAATTTGGATGCCATGATGCAATGCGACACAAAAGCGAAAATTTTATTCGGGTTTTTAGGTTTCCGAACTTCGGGCTGTTACAGTACCCTAGTTGACGCTCTTAATGATACTATTATTACTTACAATGATATTTAACTTGAACTTGCTTTGTTTCCCAAGATGAGTAACACATGGAGTAGGTACTTGTATTCAAGGGGCATGAGACTTTCAACCTGTACTTTGTCAAGCACACTACTCGTATTTGCTTTCACTTTAAACTTAATCATTCAAGATGCTATGATAGGGGAATGAGAGCTTGACACCAAGGATTACCACATTACAATCATTAACTTAAGTAGAGAAGTTCGGAAGTTAGATGAAATTTATTCATGCTTTACCTCTACTCATATATATATCTTTCTAAAGTGTCCACCTTTTATATTCAGATTTTCATCAATACTCTATGACCATTGTAGGATGTTCTTACTTATCATTATGCATACTTGTGGTCCATAGTACTTTTTCTTTTATGTTACACTTTGTGAATTATCATTGAACATCCTTGCATTGAATACTTGATATCACTTCATGAACTATCTTGCATATTGTTACTCCTTTTAAGAATGAATCATTTGACTCTATGTAGCAATAGTAATCATCTTTGACATCCATTGTTAGTATTAAATTGCAAAGTCCATGTTAGTTTTGTCACCTTCATACTCGAGGACGAGTACAGGTTAAGCTTGCGGATGTTGATGCATGTAAAATGCATACATGAATTTTGCATTATTTACTTATATTCCAGTCATATTTGCATCATATAAGAGTTATATCAATGTTTTATAATGATTTTTGAAATATTTCATGATTTTCCTATTTTTATGGAATTAACCCTGCGCAGGCAGAAAACCCTATTTTCCATATTTTAATGTTTCAGGGACCCAAACGACGTCCAAATGACCTAGAAATTTACAAGCATCAGTTTTTGGAAGGAAGAATACTTGTGAGCGAAAGAAGCGAACAAGCGGAGGCCCAAGGCCCAAAAGAGGGTGGCCCACACGGCCAGGTACATGGGCCGCGTGGGACCCACCATCTGGAGCCTCGAGGCTCCGTTGCCGTCGATCTTTTTGCCCACGACTCCTTCTTGACCTAAAACCGACTATAAAAATAGTCCCCGACGCTCTTCGGAAAGGAGCGCCGCAGAAACACAAAAACACCGAAACAGAGACCTGGATCTGCAGATTGCAGGGGGAAAACTCCGGCGGGGCGCTGCCGGCGTGGTCTCCATCTTCTCCAACGACTTCTCCACCGTCTCCACGATGAATAGGGAGTAGTCCACCTCTGGACTATGGGTTTGTGGAAGTAACTTATGTATCTCTCTGTCTTGAGTTTCACTAATTAATACCGTATGAGCTGCTGAACATGATTACGGTCATCTATGTAATACCTTTGTGGTGGATCTTTTTATGAGTTAATATATGTTTGAGATTGCAATAGTTTTGTTTCAGTTATGAAAGTAGATGCATATTATGTACCCCGTTCTTATTTACTTGTCCTGATCAAGCATGTTTATGAGAGCGTGTGAGGGGGAACGTGTGCATTAGTTGGAGTAACGGGGGGTGGCTAGTGCAGTGAACGTGAGAGAAAATTCTGCGATCCACTTGGGTATCTCTACCTTACTTTGTTGCCTCACTAGGGATAAAAAGAAATACCATGCTACCGGAGATGTGGGTGTGACCATTGTCACTTCCTCCATGACTAGATCTAGCATGTTCTTATTTTAACTTCATGACATGATACTTATTGCTATGCTCTGAGTTATCTTAATTACTGAGGTGTTATGATTTAGTTCGCATCTTGGTGCAGTATAAGAGAGACTAATAATCAAAAGGTCTCTATGTTAGGACGTGATGCCCATATAATTATAACTTGTCATTAAACTGTTGTGTTGCAATCTCATATGTCAACTCTAGTGTTCCATTGTCTACCACTATATTAAAGAGAGGGTGCATTTGTGAAACCATGAACCCCGATCCATTTTTAATCATAAGAAACACCTTTCCAACCATTTTTACCACTTTTCCATTTTCTGTCATTTAAAAATCCGAAAATATAAAAACACTTTTACATCTTGCATTCATCATATAAAACCCAAAAATATCATTTATCATTGCTACCACCATCCTTGCATATTTATTTACCACCACTGCATATTTATTTCTTGTTTGCATTGCATATTATCTTGATATCATTCTCACACCTTGTGCTTGACAACCACTAGGTGAGGTTGAGGACCAAAACATTTACTTTGTTTTGTAGGTAACCAAAAGAAGGATAGGAAAGATAAATCTTCACTACTGATTACCCGAGAATTCGATATTAAACCCTCGAGTCACCCCTCATGGGGAAAACACGTATTCAACTTACTACACACTCTGCACTTGGAGTCTCAACCTAACTCATTTACTTTTCACGCAGGTAACTACGTGAAGGGCCATCAACATGTTATTGAATCATGAGGATAATTATTGCTTTATATCATATCTGCAAGTTGTTTACACATATAATTGTCCGGAACCCGAGGCCCCAAAGTGACAGCAATTGGGATAACCGGAGGGGATGGCTGTAATGTGAGGATCACATGTGTTCACGGAGTGTTAATTCTTTGCTCCGGTGCTTTATTAAAAGGAGCACCTTAATTACCAGTAGTTTCCCTTGAGCCCCCACTGCAAACGGGCTGGTAGGACAGAAGATGTTGTGCAAGTTTCTCATTGCGAGCACGTACGACTAAATACGGAACACATGCCTATGATTGATTATTACCTGGATACTTTATTATTATCTACCTGCAAATGTCCATGTCTTGACTATTACATGAATTATCTTATCCATGCAACGCCCGTTCATCCATCCCTATGCCTACAGTATTTTAATCCTGTTGTCTACTACAATTATTACAGCTGCTTTTATTTTACTGCTGCTATTATTTCACTACTGCTACAGCTATAAAACTGTTGCTACTGATAAACTGTGTGGAGCAAGTCTATTTCTATGTGCATCTGAACTGACAATTCATCTGTTAAGGCTTATAAATAGTATTTGGCTCTCCTTGTGTCGAATCAATAAATTTGGGTTTTACTTTCCTCGAAGACTCTATTTATAAGCTCACCTGAAAGTCATACTGTTCGTTGCAATTCACTCATCATGGGTAAACCTCATGATGAGAAGGTTCGCATATTGCCATCCACTACAAGGAGAGGTACAACTCTGAACACTTCTGCTGCTCTTGATTCGCCGTCTGTTATAAGTCAACTTGTCACACCACCACATGCACATGCTTCACGTGCTGCTACTTCTGCTGAATCTGAAAATATTTTTGATCGTTTTGATGATGCTTCTACTGTGCTTGATGAGAGTGGTTCATTAGGTCCTTTTCTAGATGCTACAATTGCTAAATCTAGACAAACTGAAAATGCTGAAACACCTAACGAAAGTCCCATTACACCTGTTAGTTCACCTGAATTAAGAGATCATACTAGTGATGATTTCGAGGAAACTTATGTTGAAATTGTTGATGAATTTATTGAAGAATGCAATGCTTCTAAAGATGCTAGTGCTATTAAAAATCTTCTTGCAAGACGTGCTATTAATTACAAACTGTCTCCTGATGCTAAGTTTGTTACATCTCCCATTGATATAAAAGATAAAGATTATGATTTCTCTATGGACTTGTCACATATATCTATTGTTGAGAAAGAACCTTTTCGAGGAACTGAAAATGAAAGTGCTGTAGAACATATGAACACTCTTTCTACTTTAAGTAGTGTGTTTTCTGATGACATTAAGAAACGCAGTTACTTCATTACTAAAATATTTCCTTTCTCATTAAAAGATGAAGCTAAAACTTGGTTTAATAGTTTATCTCCTGGATCCATTAAAAGTCCTATGGATTTGGTTAATGCTTTCTTCCAGAAATATTTTCCTGCTAGTGCTCAACATGCTGCATTACAGAGAATCTTTAATTTCAAACAATTGGAAGCAAAGAAATTGCCTGAATCTTGGCAAGGTTTTGTTCTTTACTCAGAGCTCGGCCTGGACATCAATTAGCTAAAAATGAACTTCTTGATATATTCTATAATGGACTAACTGTTGAATCTAGGACATACCTAGATAGTTGTGCTGGCTGTGTTTTCAGGAAAAGAACTCAAGATGAAGCTGAGGAATTAATGGCTAAAATAAGCAAAATCATGATGATTGGATTATACCTGAGCCGACCCCGATACCCACACCAAAGAAGAGAGGAATTCTTGAACTAAGTGATGAAGAAATGAGAGAAGCCAAGAAATCTCTTAAAGAGAAGGGTATTCAATCTGTAGATGTGAAGAATCTGCCACCAATAAGCAAGCTGGTTCGGCGCGACCATGGCGCACTGTGGCGCCAGGGTTGGAGGAGAGAGACGCCAAATTTGCAGGAAGCCCCATGCGAAATTTGTTCCATCACCAATTGGTCCTTTTCTTCCTTTTCTTTTTCTGGAATTCCTCGAAGCCATTTATTTGAAGCACTTAACCATCTCAAAATTTGGTGAAACTTTGCACAAAATTCTTATTTCATGTAAAGAGCCACTGGTAGAAATTGCAACCCATTTGGAGAATATTTTTAGAAGTAACCTGTTTCACTTTCTTTTCTGCCCAAATTTTAGAACAATTATTTAGGGCATTGAAGCCACTCCAAATCTTATGCAAATTTGTAGTAACTCTTGATTTGACATAAAGAGGCATTGGTAGAAATTTGAGCTCAATTGGAGGAAGTTTGTAGAACAAACTTGTTTTACTTTCCTCTCTGTCATTTATTTTATTTTTACAAATCCAAATAGTTTGCAAAAAATATATTTGGAACTTTGGAATTTCCTTGACAAATATAACATGTCAAAGTAATTTTGTTTTGCAAGTTTTTAGTGCCTTCCTTGTTTTGGAAATTGTTGGAACAAGTTTGGCATTTGTTTTTAAACGGTGCCAAAACCATTTGTGTGTTGTTTAGCAAGTACAATTTGGATGCCATGATGCAATGCGACACAAAAGCGAAAATTTTATTCGGGTTTTTAGGTTTCCGAACTTCGGGCTGTTACAGTACCCTAGTTGACGCTCTTAATGATACTATTATTACTTACAATGATATTTAACTTGAACTTGCTTTGTTTCCCAAGATGAGTAACACATGGAGTAGGTACTTGTATTCAAGGGGCATGAGACTTTCAACCTGTACTTTGTCAAGCACACTACTCGTATTTGCTTTCACTTTAAACTTAATCATTCAAGATGCTATGATAGGGGAATGAGAGCTTGACACCAAGGATTACCACATTACAATCATTAACTTAAGTAGAGAAGTTCGGAAGTTAGATGAAATTTATTCATGCTTTACCTCTACTCATATATATATCTTTCTAAAGTGTCCACCTTTTATATTCAGATTTTCATCAATACTCTATGACCATTGTAGGATGTTCTTACTTATCATTATGCATACTTGTGGTCCATAGTACTTTTTCTTTTATGTTACACTTTGTGAATTATCATTGAACATCCTTGCATTGAATACTTGATATCACTTCATGAACTATCTTGCATATTGTTACTCCTTTTAAGAATGAATCATTTGACTCTATGTAGCAATAGTAATCATCTTTGACATCCATTGTTAGTATTAAATTGCAAAGTCCATGTTAGTTTTGTCACCTTCATACTCGAGGACGAGTACAGGTTAAGCTTGCGGATGTTGATGCATGTAAAATGCATACATGAATTTTGCATTATTTTACTTATATTCCAGTCATATTTGCATCATATAAGAGTTATATCAATGTTTTATAATGATTTTTGAAATATTTCATGATTTTCCTATTTTTATGAAATTAACCCTGCGCAGGCAGAAAACCCTATTTTCCATATTTTAATGTTTCAGGGACCCAAACGACGTCCAAATGACCTAGAAATTTACAAGCATCAGTTTTTGGAAGGAAGAATACTTGTGAGCGAAAGAAGCGAACAAGCGGAGGCCCAAGGCCCAAAAGAGGGTGGCCCACACGGCCAGGTACATGGGCCGCGTGGGACCCACCATCTGGAGCCTCGAGGCTCCGTTGCCGTCGATCTTTTTGCCCACGACTCTTTCTTGACCTAAAACCGACTATAAAAATAGTCCCCGACGCTCTTCGGAAAGGAGCGCCGCAGAAACACAAAAACACCGAAACAGAGACCTGGATCTGCAGATTGCAGGGGGAAAACTCCGGCGGGGCGCTGCCGGCGTGGTCTCCATCTTCTCCAACGACTTCTCCACCGTCTCCACGATGAATAGGGAGTAGTCCACCTCTGGACTATGGGTTTGTGGAAGTAACTTATGTATCTCTCTGTCTTGAGTTTCACTAATTAATACCGTATGAGCTGCTGAACATGATTACGGTCATCTATGTAATACCTTTGTGGTGGATCTTTTTATGAGTTAATATATGTTTGAGATTGCAATAGTTTTGTTTCAGTTATGAAAGTAGATGCATATTATGTACCCCGTTCTTATTTACTTGTCCTGATCAAGCATGTTTATGAGAGCGTGTGAGGGGGAACGTGTGCATTAGTTGGAGTAACGGGGGGTGGCTAGTGCAGTGAACGTGAGAGAAAGTTCTGCGATCCACTTGGGTATCTCTACCTTACTTTGTTGCCTCACTAGGGATAAAAAGAAATACCATGCTACCGGAGATGTGGGTGTGACCATTGTCACTTCCTCCATGACTAGATCTAGCATGTTCTTATTTTAACTTCATGACATGATACTTATTGCTATGCTCTGAGTTATCTTAATTACTGAGGTGTTATGATTTAGTTCGCATCTTGGTGCAGTATAAGAGAGACTAATAATCAAAAGGTCTCTATGTTAGGACGTGATGCCCATATAATTATAACTTGTCATTAAACTGTTGTGTTGCAATCTCATATGTCAACTCTAGTGTTCCATTGTCTACCACTATATTAAAGAGAGGGTGCATTTGTGAAACCATGAACCCCGATCCATTTTTAATCATAAGAAACACCTTTCCAACCATTTTTACCACTTTTCCATTTTCTGTCATTTAAAAATCCGAAAATATAAAAACACTTTTACATCTTGCATTCATCATATAAAACCCAAAAATATCATTTATCATTGCTACCACCATCCTTGCATATTTATTTACCACCACTTCATATTTATTTCTTGTTTGCATTGCATATTATCTTGATATCATTCTCACACCTTGTGCTTGACAACCACTAGGTGAGGTTGAGGACCAAAACATTTACTTTGTTTTGTAGGTAACCAAAAGAAGGATAGGAAAGATAAATCTTCACTACTGATTACCTGAGAATTCGATATTAAACCCTCGAGTCACCCCTCATGGGGAAAACACGTATTCAACTTACTACACACTCTGCACTTGGAGTCTCAACCTAACTCATTTACTTTTCACGCAGGTAACTACGTGAAGGGCCATCAACATGTTATTGAATCATGAGGATAATTATTGCTTTATATCATATCTGCAAGTTGTTTACACATATAATTGTCCGGAACCCGAGGCCCCAAAGTGACAGCAATTGGGATAACCGGAGGGGATGGCTGTAATGTGAGGATCACATGTGTTCACGGAGTGTTAATTCTTTGCTCCGGTGCTTTATTAAAAGGAGCACCTTAATTACCAGTAGTTTCCCTTGAGCCCCCACTGCAAACGGGCTGGTAGGACAGAAGATGTTGTGCAAGTTTCTCATTGCGAGCACGTACGACTAAATACGGAACACATGCCTATGATTGATTATTACCTGGATACTTTATTATTATCTACCTGCAAATGTCCATGTCTTGACTATTACATGAATTATCTTATCCATGCAACGCCCGTTCATCCATCCCTATGCCTACAGTATTTTAATCCTGTTGTCTACTACAATTATTACAGCTGCTTTTATTTTACTGCTGCTATTATTTCACTACTGCTACAGCTATAAAACTGTTGCTACTGATAAACTGTGTGGAGCAAGTCTATTTCTATGTGCATCTGAACTGACAATTCATCTGTTAAGGCTTATAAATAGTATTTGGCTCTCCTTGTGTCGAATCAATAAATTTGGGTTTTACTTTCCTCGAAGACTCTATTTATAAGCTCACCTGAAAGTCATACTGTTCGTTGCAATTCACTCATCATGGGTAAACCTCATGATGAGAAGGTTCGCATATTGCCATCCACTACAAGGAGAGGTACAACTCTGAACACTTCTGCTGCTCTTGATTCGCCGTCTGTTATAAGTCAACTTGTCACACCACCACATGCACATGCTTCACGTGCTGCTACTTCTGCTGAATCTGAAAATATTTTTGATCGTTTTGATGATGCTTCTACTGTGCTTGATGAGAGTGGTTCATTAGGTCCTTTTCTAGATGCTACAATTGCTAAATCTAGACAAACTGAAAATGCTGAAACACCTAACGAAAGTCCCATTACACCTGTTAGTTCACCTGAATTAAGAGATCATACTAGTGATGATTTCGAGGAAACTTATGTTGAAATTGTTGATGAATTTATTGAAGAATGCAATGCTTCTAAAGATGCTAGTGCTATTAAAAATCTTCTTGCAAGACGTGCTATTAATTACAAACTGTCTCCTGATGCTAAGTTTGTTACATCTCCCATTGATATAAAAGATAAAGATTATGATTTCTCTATGGACTTGTCACATATATCTATTGTTGAGAAAGAACCTTTTCGAGGAACTGAAAATGAAAGTGCTGTAGAACATATGAACACTCTTTCTACTTTAAGTAGTGTGTTTTCTGATGACATTAAGAAACGCAGTTACTTCGTTACTAAAATATTTCCTTTCTCATTAAAAGATGAAGCTAAAACTTGGTTTAATAGTTTATCTCCTGGATCCATTAAAAGTCCTATGGATTTGGTTAATGCTTTCTTCCAGAAATATTTTCCTGCTAGTGCTCAACATGCTGCATTACAGAGAATCTTTAATTTCAAACAATTGGAAGCAAAGAAATTGCCTGAATCTTGGCAAGGTTTTGTTCTTTACTCAGAGCTCGGCCTGGACATCAATTAGCTAAAAATGAACTTCTTGATATATTCTATAATGGACTAACTGTTGAATCTAGGACATACCTAGATAGTTGTGCTGGCTGTGTTTTCAGGAAAAGAACTCAAGATGAAGCTGAGGAATTAATGGCTAAAATAAGCAAAATCATGATGATTGGATTATACCTGAGCCGACCCCGATACCCACACCAAAGAAGAGAGGAATTCTTGAACTAAGTGATGAAGAAATGAGAGAAGCCAAGAAATCTCTTAAAGAGAAGGGTATTCAATCTGTAGATGTGAAGAATCTGCCACCAATAGAAAAATTATGTAAGCCAATTCCTCACCCATCAGTAGTTGAGGTACACTCTCTCCAACATTTTGATGATAGGAATATTTCTTATTCTAAAACTCCTGATCAATGCTTAGATGAATTTGATAATTATATTGTTAAGCAGGATAACTTTAATATGAGAGTGCAGAATCATCTGATAGAAAATTCTAGAGCTATGAGTAAATTGCATGATATTGTGGAAAGAACTTCTAATGATGTTAAAATGCTTATTAAACATTTCCATATGGTTCAAACTCAAATAGATCAACTCACGGCCGACCGGTACTGTTCACGAGCTGGCACTGTTCACGCGGGAGAGCAACCGTTCCTGTTCATTCGGTAGGCAGGGGGACTGTTCACACGTGACCGGCACTTTTCATCACGATGCACTGTTCACTGCACTGTGCACGGGGGTACTGTTCATCGGCAGAGTACTGTTCATTGGTTGTGGGAGGCCGTGGATCGTCGATTCGCGATCGGAGGGCCAGGAATCATCTGCTCGCTGAACAGTTGCTGAGGGCCTGAGATGCAGCGATTCTTTCCGTCCTTTATATATAGATACAAAATACATGTGTAGTGTGTTCTAAATTTTTCTTACAGAATGGTCATCACATTTGACCATTGACTTTACTTCACCCTATAATATTTCGTACTAACTTTGCCTACCCTAGGAGTTATCATGTCACCACCAGATCCGGCACCGTTCCATGTTTACGCCGGTTCTGAACTCCGGTGGCCCGCAGCGGTCTACCCCCTATCTTTTTCTTACAGAATGGTCATCGCATGTGACCATTGACTTTATTCACCCTATAATATGTCATACTAACATTACCTACCCTAGGAGTTGCAATGTCACCACCAGATCCAGCACCATTCCGTCTTTACGCCGGTTCTGGACTACGGTGGGCCCGCATCGGTCTACCCCTTAGCCTTTTCTTACAGAATGGTGATAGGATTGGTAATTCATTATTTTTTGAGGGTAATTAATTCATTATTTTCGGTTTTGTATCTGCCATGGAGATGCGCACGTGGTACATCTCCTCGGAGGAGGATAGGACTTCACATATTCCCGTGTAGGCGGACATACATATTCCTGTGTAGGCAGACGTGATTGATTATGGCTAGTAACGATTAGACGTGATCTTCGTTCGCTCACTCAATCCTCTAATTTTAACTCTAAGACTAGTCACAATGGAGAGTATCATATAGTAGTATCATGCATATGATACTAGTCTATGTTACTAGTGCCACAATGGGTAGTAACATATGTGTGGTATCATATACTACTATATTTATTAGGGTGTAGACTCATCTTGCATTGGAATCCGTTATGTTACGGTATCTACCTATGATACCACTATCACCTCTCTCATCATTAATTACAGTGACACGTCAGCTTTTTGCCAACATGGCATACATGATACCACCTATGAAACCCCATTGTGGCTAGTCTAAAGCGTTAGGCAACGGGCTAGAACAAATGGACATGTAAATGTGTCCGTTTGGGGAGGTCCGTGGACACAATTTATGTCCCTGTCCGTTTGGTATGGAGGGTGACCCCAACGGCACCGCCCAAATTTTGCCCCGGACATGTTGTTTTTGCAATTTGTATTTCCTTATTTCTTTGTCCAGTATTTTGAAAATACATCACACACACAAATCAGACGATTTTAAGCTAAAGATTTTGTCGTAAACTGGCTGGCTTGGTCATAGATCGAAGCTGCTTGTATGTATTTGATTGACTTTTGACATAGAGGAAGGGAGAGGAAGAAGTAGCACAGCCACGCAACATCAAAAATTGCAGCAGCTCACCGTGCGCTTGCGCGTGCTTGCCTTCGCCGCGCGGCGTGCACACAGCCTGGTCGTCGTCCTGACCGGCGGCAGCATCGACCTGACCGGCGGCGGCGTACTCAGGTCTAGAGAGGACAGACGGGGGAGAGAGAGAGGACAGATGGGAGACAGAGAGAGGATAGACCGCTGCGTGCTCTCGTTGCCATCGCCGGACAACTTGGAGACAGCGACACGGAGGGCGTCGCCGGAAGCACGACTTCACGCAGCGGACATACGGCGCTCGTCCGCGTGACATCGGGAGGAGGGGCAACGCGCCGGGAGGGGACCGTCGCCGGCAGAGCTGGCGGCGGCGTGCTCCGATCTGGCCGACGGCGGCGTAGACCTGGACGGAGGCGGCGTGGTCGATCTGCCTGCGGAGGGGATCGTGGGAAAAAGAGAAAATAAATGGGGAAATGAGAGAGAAGGAGTTGACCTGTTCTTTGTTTCGCTGACAGTTGCGTCAGGTCGGACACGGGAGGAGGACAAAGCGGACAGCCGGACAGTCCGCGCTCGACAAATGCGGACTAAACTTGGACCAGCTTTGTTCCAGAACGGACAGTCCGCTAACAATATGTCCGTTTGCGCTATCTCGTTGGAGCACCTCTCATGTCCGTTCGGACAAAAACGAACTGGGTTGGTCCGTTTGCGCCAGCTCGTTGGAGATGCCCTTATGTCTTAATCTCAGCCGTTCTTTTCTGTTGCTAGATGCTTGATTAATCTGAGCGTTCTTTGTCTTTTACTTTAATAATATAATAATAGATAGATTAACGACCATGGATTGGAGCAGGCGTCGACGTATGTGCGTGCACGGGAACCAAACCGAAAGTTCACAATTATGAGGCAGGCAAGATGCATGCATGCAGTCTTTAATTAATCTCCGGCCCATGCATGCATTCTCTTTAATTATGACCTTCACTAATTGACATTTGCAGGGCAGCCGGACAGTGACTGAAGATCTGTGATGCGTACGTGCATTTAAGTAGTAGTAGAACATAAGGATGCATGCATCGATGGATGGTTGGATAGTTCACCTGCCGCGGATGTTCAAGATTCTTTTCGTATATTTAATCCAAGATATTATCTTATATCTTATATTTACTAAGGTCTGTGCCAATGCATCATCTGTTAGCACTATATCATAGGAGTAATAAATATTTAAGATACAACTAATACAATGCACTGTCGGTTATGTGTTGTTTCTACATTTAATGATTTTGGTCTCATTCGTACATATAATTGGAGTAGAATCATTTTTTGCCTATGACCACGTACAAAGGTTATCTTAACTAAGCTACAACCTTACTCTCTCTTCATCAACTAGTATATCACGTAAGCAAAATGCCTATGATAACAACAAAAACAACAAAGCCTTTTTTTTTCCCAAACAAGTTGGGGTAGGCTAGAGTTGAAACCCATAAGATCTCGAAATCAGGTCATGGTTCTGGCACATGGATAGCTAACTTCCACGCAGCCCTATCCATGGCTAGTTCTTTAGTGATATTACAATCCTTCAGATCTCTCTTAACAGACACCTCCCATGTCAAGTTTGGCCTATGATAACGTGCTAAGAAATTTGCATTGGTATAGACCTAATTGGAGAAGTCATACGAGCCTCCACGTTAAACCTGGAGAAAACTAACAAATTAACCACCGGATATGGATATGTCTTTACGTACGTCTGGCCGTTGGATGTACGTAATACCTACCGCGCGGTCTCATCTCAATGTCTCACAGAATAATTGGACTCTCCCGCAGCCTGGCGAATATCTTATTCAAGGTCCTCAACCGCATTGTGTCCCCTCTCCATGTCGTCCACAATTAGATTTCTCTATTGATATGTTGCAGATCCAAAAGAAGGCCACGATCATATCAAGTCTTTCAGCCATGCAACCTTTCAATCCCTTCATATTTCAAGATCACGGAGCAATCTAACTTCTCTTATTAGTTGGATCAAATTCTCATGATGATTGATGTTGGGGTCCAAACCAGGGGCGGAGCCCAATGGGCCAACCCTGATGCACAGGAATGCGGGTCTAATTTTTTTTAATAGCACTTACCATCTAATATTGGCCCGTGCATCAGGTTGGGCCCAAGTTAGTGCATCAGGCAGCCCAAGAAGGTAAGAAGCAGCATGCTTCACGACTCACCGGCCGCACGCGGAGACTGGCTGCTCGTAGCCTCGTACGCGGATGCCGCTCTCGCTCTGGCGTCTCGCATTTGATCGATCCATTGATGGATCAGCAGTAACGACGCACCGCACACGAATCGTCTCGCACGTCTCACACGACCCGAGCAGGCGCCGCCCAATCGCGCGGGCCCAAATTTCTCGCCCGACGAGGCGACGACCGACGAGCCGACGCAGTCACGCAGCGCCGGCGAGCGCACAGCTGCAATCGGCTGCTCTCCGGTGGTCCGGCCACTGCAATCGTACGCAGTCACGCAGGGCCGGCAAGCACACAGCTGAAATCAAGGCGATTCATCCACGAAATCAAGGTAATTGGAATCGCCATCCTTCGCGTAATCGCGTTTGTCTCTGCTAGTCTCGTTCATTAGTTCTTGATAACTGAATTTTCCTGTACCTATTAATCCAATTGAAATATTTGGTTACCTATTTACCTAACGTAGATACTTCTCAAAAGAAAAGCTCCGTCCCAAGATGTCCCGGAAGACATGAACCGGAAAGAGGAGATTCAGTATGATCTAGGCAAGAGAAAACTGATAGAGAATTATCATCCTAATTTGAAAGCAGTGGTAAGAAGAAAATATTTGGTTAATGGACCTTGTCAGCCAAGAGAGTTTGCTTTTCCATATTCAAGTTTTGGTGAAAGAAGAAGTAGGTTCCTCCCTGGTTGGTTTGATGAATTTGGGAGCTGGCTTGAATACAGTGAATCGAAGGACAAAGCATATTGTTTTTGTTGTTTCTTGTTCAGGGACCGTGGAAGCAAGAAAGAAGCTGGTTACGAGGCATTTGTTCTAAATGGTTTTGATAGCTGGAACACGAAGGCAAGGCTGAAAGATCATGTTGGTGATGTGGATAGTGTCCATAATCAAGCAATGAAAAAATGTATTGATTTGGTAAAGAGAGATCAGCACATAGATGTTGCTATGAACATTCAAAGTGACGCAGCCAAGAAAGCCTATTTTATTCGATTGAATGGATCAATTGACACAGCTAGATTGTTGCTCAAGCAAGGATTACCTTTCCGAGGCCATGATGAGTCAAAGAACTCATTCAATAGAGGTAATTTCTTGGAAGTTCGTGATTGCTTAGCTGAGCATGATCTAGTTCTAGGCAAGGCTATGGGAAAAGATGCTGCAAAGAATGCTATGATGGGGTGTCCGGAGGTACAGAAAGATATTGCTGAAAGTTTTGCACATGTGATAGTGCAATCTATTCTCAAAGAAATTGGCAATAATCCGTTTTGTTTACTTGTTGATGAATCTAGGGATGTCTCTTGCAAAGAACAAATGGCTGTGGCGTTGAGGTATGTTGATAGTTCTGGAGGTTCTAAAGAAAGTTTTGTTGGTCTTGTTCATGTAAAAGAAACAACTTCTTCATACCTCAAGACTGCAATTGATTCTCTATTTTCAAAATATAAGCTGAGTTACAATCAAGTTAGAGGACAAGGATATGATGGTGCTAGCAATATCTCAGGTCAATTCAATGGTCTCAAATCACTGATAATGAGAGAAAATAGTACAGCTTATTATGTCCATTGCTTTGCGCACCAGCTTCAGTTGGTTGTTGTGGCCGTGGTAAGAAAACACAAGGAAGTAAGTAATTTCTTTATTATGATTGCTGTCTTGTTAAATGTGGTGGGTGGATCTGCCAAGAGAAGGGACATGATTAGAGATATCAATCTTGAAGAAATGAGCAAAGCTTTAGGGTGTGGGCAGCTTACAACGGGTACAGGTCTAAATCAAGAGCAATGTCTTCAAAGACCAGGAGACACTCGTTGGGGTTCTCATGCTAAAACACTTAAAAGTTTGGTTGACTTGTTCACATCAGTTATTAAAGTTCTAGAATTTGTGGGAGAGGAAGACACTGACAAAACAAATAGAGATAAAGCAAATGGTCTTCTAGTGTACTTTCAGTCTTTTGACTTCGTCTTTTATTTGCATCTCATGTTGACAATGCTTACAACTACAAACACATTGTCATTAGCATTGCAGCGGAAGGATCAAGATATAGTAAATGCAATGAAATGTGTGACGTCAACCAGAACTGTTTTGTGTGAACTTCGAGAAGATGGATGGGACTCTCTACTAGTTGAGGTTCATGGTTTTTGTGAGAAACATGACATTGAAGAGTTGATCATGGAAGAAGCCTATGTTAATCCAAAAAAGAGAAGACAACCTACTAGAATTAGCAACAAACATCACTACCAAGTTGATTGCTTCAATGATGTTTTTGATTGGCTAGTTCAAGAGCTTGATGGTAGGTTCAATGAGACATCCTCCAATTTGCTTGTTTGGTCAGCGGCTTTGAGTCCAAGGGATTCATTTCGTGATTTTAATTTGGAGAGTTTGGTAAATTTGGCTAAGCTATATCCTCAAGATTTTGATTGTGGGAACAAAGGGATCTTGATAAGGATCTGCGCCTATATATTGTTCATGTACGCACAGATGATAGCTTTTCCAACTTAGCAACAATCATTGATCTTTCTAAAAAAATGGTGGAGACAAGGAGGCATATTATGTATCCTTTGTTTTATCGGTTGCTGAAACTAGTAATTGTGTGGCCTGTTGCCACTGCCACAGTTGAGAGGTGCTTTTCAGCCATGAAACTAGTGAAAACATTTTTGCGCAATCGCCTCAATGACGACAGCTTGAGTGATGATGTTATTTGTTATGTGGAGAAAGAAGAAATGAAGAAAGTCACCAATGATCAAGTGATTGAGTATTTCATGGGTTTGAAGAACCGAATCTACTAGAAAAATAAAAGGTAATGTGAAAACTTTAACTATGTGAATTGTATAATTTTTGTCATTTTACTATGTTCCGCTTGGAAATTAAGTCTACCTTTGATCTTGCAGGTTATTGAATCTAGGTGTTTGATGATGTATACTGAAATTTTAAAATGCTAGACATCTTTTACAAGTAAATTTGTCCTTTATTTCATCTATATAGTATTTTTTTTACTACTAGTTCTTATAAATTCATGCGTTCTCTTTTATTATGTCATATTATCAATGCTAGCAGTTGCAAACCATACGTTTATATAGTAGATTATTTCTTAAATAATATCGCCTTAGTAAAGTGGTGCATCGAAGTCAGCTCAGCTCCAGCTCCGCCCCTGGTCCAAACAATATACTGATGTCAATTTGAAAGAGATAGCATCGTTATTGATGTCCGGCCATGGGGGAACTGCTGCGATTTTTTTCTCATGCATACATCATCTATTCATCTCGGTCGCTTTGAACCAGCCTAAGCATTACGGGAAGGTGGAGTCAGCACTCAGAGGGATGGCCGCGGGATGGAAGAAAGATTCACCCGAGCTATGAGCTCTGCCTGCACGGCAACGGCCGGCCAGGCGTCGCGGCAAGGAAGAAAGACACACCTGGGGCGAGGGCGGCTAAAGCATGCAAGTGTCTTGAGAATTGAGACATCAGCAGATCAGGTAACGCCATCATGCAGCTTTGGTACACGTAAGCTCTAAAACGTCTACATGCGAATTAATTTGGGTAGTTCTTCTCTTTGGTTTACTCCTAGGTGCATACCTCCAGGACGTGTTCGGCTTTGGGTGAGCAGCTGAGTAAGTTCCTTTCCTATTTTCCAACCTGATCCAAACGAAGAGAAACGGATCTAAAGAGGATAGGACATTGGACACCACCGTGCCTAATTTTCTGCCGGATCCAAACGAACAGAAACAAATCTAAACACTAGTAGAAAAACCACCTTCGGTTTAGCCCTTTCGTCCCGGCCACATTACGAACCGGGACTAATGTGGTACTAGTCCCGGTTCAAACGGGGCACGGGCACGACCACCTTTAGTCCCGGTTCAAACAAGATTTTTAGTCCCGGTTGGAGACAAGACTAAAGGTTGCACCTGTGGATCGCCTTTTTTAGTTTTGTAGAAAATAAAAAAAATGATTAAATCTTCAAAAAAATAAAATCCATTGAGATATAGTTAGGTTTTAGTGTCTAGTTGGTACAGAAATTTTGAAATATGAATTTTGACATTTTTCGCAAAAAAACAGAAAAAAAAATTAAAACGGCCATAACTTTTGCATACGATGTCGAAAAAAATGCGTTTAATAAAAAGTTTTCTCAGATTCTCGAAATTCCAAAAAGAAAAAGTTCTTTCAAAAAGAAGATTTTTTTCTACAAAATCAAAAAAAGTAAGCACACTTAGCAGTACATTATATAAAAGACATAACGCATTATGCAAAGGATGATATGGATGCAATATTTGGATTCCTATCATTTTTCCGATCGATTTATACATGTTATTTGTCGAATTTCGATTTACGGATTTAAAGATATGAATTTTTCCATATTAAATTGAAAATGGCAATAATAATATAAAATTCATGTTTTTGTTATTTGAATTAATAATTATTATTTCTTAATCATTAATATTTATGTTAATATAGATTTGGAATTCAAAAAATAATATCATTTGACATCAAAATCTAGGGGATAATAAGATTGATACCATAGTATTATCAAGATGTTATCAGTGCAATCTTGTAAGCTAATTGGAAAGGAAATCAAATGTTAAACGTGCTGGGGGTGGAGCAGGGTGAGGATGGAGGACCGATCGAGAAGTTTGACCACGAGTATGCACTTTGACTTGAGATTAGGGGTGATTAGAGATTAAACTAACAAATAATTCAAAGATTTGGAATATAGAAAAAATTCAAAAAAAAATTATTTCGAAAAAGTTACCAACCGGGACTAAAGGTCCTCCAGCGCCGGCGCACGAGCTCAGCCACGTGGAGAGTCTTTAGTCCCGATTCGTGATCAAACGGGGGTCTTTAATCCCGATTTAGAAGTCCCGGTTGGGAAACCGAGACTAATAGCCCGTTTTCTACTAGTAAAAGGAGATTGATTTTCGTAGCTGGTTTTCATGCCAGACGATTGCTGTCATGTGGATAATCTAGATGGCAAGCAGCGTGGTGTCTAACCCGGAGCACAACATGCATCATCTTCTGCTGTCCATGGCGACAAGCACAAGGATGGCACATCAATTCCTTTTGCTGGCAGTTTTTTTTCTGGAGAGTGATCGATTTGTTCTGTCGTGTTCATGGCCACAGTCATGTCAAAGCTTCAATGCAGACAGGGGACATGGTCGCCGAGGCTGCCCAACACACAGTCATACACCTTGCGTTATGAACGGTATGCTTGCTTTCATCGCCTCATGTCGAACTGTATAGTGGAAATTGCTCACCTCTGTTCTCACCATAGAAAAAAAAGTCAAATCAGGCATGCACTCCCCCTAGGTTTTTGCCACAACTGATAAGGCCATAGCTGGGTGAAGCAAATCAGACATGCACTGTGGAAGGTTAGTTCGCTTCTGTCTAATCCTCGCCACATTGGCGACTAGCGTTTGCTTTTTTTTGATCTAGGAAGAGTTGAAGTCGGTGGTTGCTACTTGCCACACACATATATAAATGATTTAACAAATATATATGCTCTTTATAAAATAACTCGTAAAATCATATATATATATTGTATTCCTTCAAATTTCACAAACGCAAAAGTAACTTAGTTATGGGATGTTTCATTATGATAATGTTTTATAGAGCACTGGTCTTCATTAATGGATATATATTAGTTATCATTTTGGTAGAATAGATTCAGAGTTTTGTATTTAGTTCGAATGCCTCCTGATGTTTGTTTGTTGATTTTCTCAAGTGAAATGCAGAAAGCGGTTGTACAGGAGGATGCTCTAAAAAGGAACACACACCCCCTCACTCCCTTCCGAGCCGCTCCCGCCAGCGGACGGGGGGAAACCCTAGATCCGCCGCCTCCTCTCCCCCGCAACCTACTCCCCTTCCCGCCGCCACCGGAGGGCGTCGCCGGGCTAAAGCCCGCGCGGCGGCGGCGGGGCTCCCTCTCCTCCTCGCGCGGTGGTGGCAACGCGGGCGTTGCCGTCGGTGGGGGCGCCATTCTTTCTCCTGGGGCGTGGCAGATCCGGCGGCGGCGTGCTGGCTGCGAGGTGCTCGATGCATCGGTGGCGTCACGGCGGTGACTCGCCGACCCGGTTGGCGGCGCGGGTGGCACGGCTCGGCCGCCCCGTGCGTTGGGTTGATCTGGAGCGCTGCAGCAGCAAGTCGCCCGGCGCGGCCATGGAGGCGGCGATCTGCGACCTGGTGGTGCGCGTGGAGGTTTCCTGCCGAGGCCGATGAGATCTTGGGACGGGGCAGGGGCCCGAGCCCTTTTCGATCTACAGGTGGTACTCGGCCCAGATTTCACCGCCGGTAACCATGGGGGTTGCTCGGAGCCGATCTGGAAGAAGAGCCCTCTCTCCTCTTCTCTCTTCATCGCCGGGGGCATTTGAGTCTGGACGCCGGGGCGGCGGCCCTGGAAGGCGGGAGTCTTGTGGGTTGGCGGGTGAGCCCGTGACTCTGGTGCTGTCGGGACCATGGTCGTGAGGATGGCGTGGTGACTGGTGAGCTGTGTGTCGTGGCAGCAGTGCGGTTGACGCCTTGGTGGCACCCCTAGCCTATGTGGGAGGTGCCGAAGTCATGCTGGGGGGAAACCCTCGCCCTGGATTGTTGTCCTGGGCCGCGGCGGCGGCGTCTTTGGATGTCGTTCCCTTCTTGAAGGCGCCGTTGCGGCTGCTATCCCCTCCTACGTGCTCCGGGTGAAAACCCAAGATCCTCGGATCGGGCGACGGCGGCGCTATGCGTCGTGATCTTCTTGAAGACATCGCCTTGAAGCTCACGGCAGGTAGCTCTCTGGAGGTGGGATGACGGAGGTTTCTTCAGCATGCGGCCTCCGACAAAGCTTGTGTCTTGCTATGCATTCTCGGAGTTTCTTTGTGTGGACCTCCTTGGTTTATCTCAGCGAGAAGGTGCTCCCCTGGTGGTTGTCTCCGCGGATGATGTTCTGGTCTCAGCGGTGTGCAGTGTGTGTTGGTGAGCCGGCCTTGGCTCTAGGTGGAGCTTCGGCCCGATGACTTTGCCCGTGATGACGGTGTGTAGCGTCTGTCGGTGTGCCGGTCTGTCCCCGACGGCGAGCTTCGGCCCAACTCCTTTGCCCGCCTTGCTTGTCTCCAGCCTAGTCGGAGTAGCTCTTAGGTGGCGCTCGTCCCGCTTGTGTTTCTTCGGTTGTCCAGTTTCTTTTGTGTGTGTGCAGTGCGTTGATGTAAACTGGGTTCAGCACTTTGTATACCTGTCGCCGTTCGGCGTTATTAATTTAACGTGGGCCTTTTGGCCTTGTATCTAAAAAAAACAATAGGAGGATGCTCATAACATGGAAGGCTTTCTCCGCAACGAACAAGAGAACTTTTATTATCTACAAATGTTTTTTTTTCTGAAAAGGATCTAGAGATGAGGTACATAGTTAAGTTATAAATCATAGTTTGTTTTTTTTTTATACAATAGTTTGTTTTTTTTACCATCCTCAGCTTGATGCAATTACGTTCAAGGTTCTGTAACGGCTGAACTAATAAATGTTCAGTTTCTATGCCAAGCTAGAAAACTGAAGGTAAAATATGTATTCCACACGGAAATGCTATAAATAAAACATGTCGTTCCTTCAATCAGAAATTACATACTGAGGCGTTTAGGTTTCTAAATATAAACCTAGAAATTTTTGGTGGTCATGCTATGTAGATTATTCTACCTTTTACCATTCTAAGGCTTATTGCTTCGCATAAGAGTTGTCCGTTCAAAATCAACATGCCTTAGTTGGATGGGTTGTGTCGAGTAAGCGAGGGCTAATGTACTTTGGATTTCAATTGTTGTATGGATTTAAACATATGAAGGTTGTTCATTTAATTTAACGTGACGCCGTAGCAACGCACGCAAGGTATATTGATTTGTTGTGTATCTGTTTTTGTGTGCTCTTTTTCGTTGACATAGAATCTTACCACACTATTCAACATTATATCATCAACCAGAGCTAATATCGGGTTTTCTATTCCTGATAATCCTTATATACATCATTCTGAAAATAGAACTAATATCGCCTTTTCTATTCCTGATAATCTTTTATTAATACTAAAGACGAAAGGGCGAACTGAGGTAGGGTTTTTGGTCGATCGATGTAAGGGCAAGATTTAGATCGTACCGACATTTTTTAAAAATAAATTGGTTTTTTCTTCCTCATGTGTTAGTGGATTTTGGGTCAAAATTTACGTTGCGGCGACATTTTCCGACAATAGTAGATTTTTTCCGTGGCATCGCACGGCCGTTTTTCCTAGTAAACAATAAATGCAGTAAAGATGCTTCAGCCAAAGCGAGTGAAAAGGTATGGAATGAGCTTACCCCACCCCATAGCGTCGAGAAGCTGGTAATCAAGAACTACCAAGGTCGGAAGTTTCCAAACTGGATGACGGGTCCCAAGCTAAGCACCTCCTTCCCCGGCCTTGTCTTCTTGGATCTTGACAACTGCATGTCATGCACAACACTGCCAACGCTAGACCGCCTGAACCCGCTCAAGTCCCTGCAAATCTCAAATGCAGGCTCAGTTGTCACCATCGGTTCTGAATTCCTCGGTGTTTTAAAGCTAAGAAACATGAAGAAACTGGAAGACTGGTCTTTAAGTTCTGAAGAGAGTCAGATATTGTTGCCTTGCCTTAAGTCACTGCACATACAGTTCTACCCTAAACTCAAAGGTCTCCCAGAAGGTCTAAAGCATGTTGCTCTGTGTGACCTTCGTGTTGAGGGTGTACATGGCCTCACAGAGGTAAAGGACCTGCCAAAACTATCCGATGAACTCCACCTTAAAGACAACAGGGCGCTTCAGAGAATCTCCAACCTGCCTGTACTTCAGTCTCTCACTACTGACGACTGCTCGAAGCTGAAGCATGTGTCGGGCCTTGACCTTGACACGCTGCAGCATCTAAGACTTGTGTTTTCCCAATGACAGGCTGGACGGGAGCCAGCTCGGACCAGTCTCGGGCCGAGCCGAACTTTGGCTCGTACCTTTCCAGCTCGGCTCGGGCTGGCTCGCTGGGCGGACGAGCTGACAAAACAGGCTCGGCACGGCATCTCACAAAAGCTCGGTGTAGCTCGGGCTGGCTCGCGAGCCAGGCGCCGTTAGTTACTGCTAGCACGGTGGAACAGCGGTGGAGCAGCGACGAACTAGGCGCCAGTGACCAAGCGGCGATGCGCGTGCTCGTCGGCGGCTTCCTGTGGGGAAGAGGAGCAGAATGGCAAGGAGGTGGCGGCGCTGGACGGGAGCCGAGCGAGGCGTGGACGGGGGCAGCCGACGGTGGACGTGCAAGGCGTGGACGGCGGCGGCGTTGGCGTGGACGGCGGAGAGGGCGCGCGCGGCGCGGGAGACCAGGTGCGGGTGTTAGGGCGGCGAGGTGTTCCGGCTAGGAGAAGGCGGCGGCATCCTGCGGAGGCGACGGCGACATGGCGGCGGCGGCGGCATGCCCTAAGCTCGTGTCGTGTACGGGGGGACGGGCGTAGGTGAAACAAACATGGTCTATTTCCTCCGCCTGAGCGGGCACGGTTTTTTTGTCCCGGCACGACACGGGAATAAATGGCTTAAGGCCGAGCACGGGACGGCCCGTTTATCGTGGGCCGGCACGGCACGGCATGGCCCGGGGCCCGGCCCCGCATGGCACGGAAGGCACGCACCCCGTTTCTGTATTTGTCTGTATTATTTCTTATTTTTTAGATTTTTCTGTATTTTTACTTAATTTTTAGATTTTCTATATTCTTTTAATGAAAAAACGGCCTGGAAGTCCAAAACGCCCCGGAAGGCCGAAAAAGCACGCGGGCCGCCCGCAGCCATGACGGGCCGGCCCGTTTAACTCGCGTGTCGTGCTTATCGCGCTTTGCAGGCCTTTGGGACGGCACGACACAACTCATTTATAAACGGGCCGTCATGGGCCGTGCCAGGCTGGGCCGGCCCGATGGCCAGCTTTGCCTGTGCATCTCAATTCGAAAAAAACGAGCCAACGAGCTAGACCGAGCCGAGCTGGACTCGGCCCGACATCGTTGTCGTCCAACATTTTGTGCTCGGCTCGGTCAAATGCTATAACGGGCCGAGCCAGGCTCGGGGCGAGCCCAACAAAGCTCAGGCCGAGCCCAAAAACTCGGTCCGACCGTCCAGCCTTACCCCCATCCACAAAGACATTCTATTTCGAGGAGTTGGTCATCTTCTGGAGTATTGCGTTCCCACGGTGGCTGGAGGTGTTGATCCGTAAGCGCAATGGCCTGCGTCGGTTCGAGCTACAGTGCACCCTTTACTCAGGAGCTGCTTGGACGGTTGGAAGAACAGGCACGTTGTGCAGCAGATCCCGAGGTGCGCATCACGAGCACCGATGGCAAGAAGCTACGATGCACCGATACGGCGAGACGAACACGGCGATACGGGATACAGCAATCTCAGAAAACAGCAATACGGCGATACGGCGAGTATATATATAAATAATAAAATGCTATGTCACTAGTAGAAAAAGGGGCAACAAAACCGGTTCTATAGGGCCTTTAGCACCGGTTGAGCAACCGGTGCTAATAAATCGGCACTAATGGGTACCCCTTTAGTACCGGTTGCTTACAAACCGGTGCTAAAGGCCTCCACGTGGGCAGAGCAGAGCGCGCGCAGGCGGAGGACCTTTAGTACCGGTTCGTATTACGAACCGGTACTAAAGGTTTCTGCTTTTTTTCTTTTCGTTTATTTTTCAGGGTTTAGGGTTTCTGTTTTTTTATTTTCGTTTATTTTTCAGGGTTTAGGGTTTCGGAGGAGATCATGTCGATGAACACTCCTAGTACTTGGAGGGAGGCTACTTGTCGATATAGTGGAATTCTCCGGATTCAGGTATGACCTCTTGAAGGAAAAATCCCGCCAATTTCTCCGTGATTGCTTTTACGCGGTTTTCTGGTAGGAGCTGGTTCCGCTTTTTTGCCATCTTAATTTGAAAGAAGGAGATCAAATCAATTATATGAAGGAAACTATATGGTAGCAAAATAAAGTTGTGAATGATGTTTACGTACCTCTCTAGTTCTTCGAGTATTATCTCTCTCGTTGACCATCATGCGAATGTACTCGCAAACATAGTATCCACATAAATTCGTCCCAGATGGTTGTTTTAGGCACCACTATACGAGAATAGAATTGAATCAAATAATAATCAAGAGATTGATAATGGTATTGAAACGTGAAGTACTACTTACCAAGTTAGCCTTAAACTCCAGCTTTTCTTTCCACTCACCAGGTTCTTCCTCTCTGAACTTTCTCCAAACCCTGCCCGGCAAAGAAAATGAATTGAGCAGTTATTTGACCGATATATCAGGAAATGAACGAAAGAGGCCGATATAGTGCGATTGAAATTACCTCCTGAGCATTACACGCACGCTTCTGTAGTCCTCTGGTTCTCTCCTTAATGAGTCCCAGACTTCAACTTCTCCAACATCTATTTTAATGATCATCAGAATGAAGTGGAACCTGGACACGTTTATATACGCGGTTATTCATAACTCATCAATTACACTTAATATCGGAAAAGCAAAATATAGAATGTGTACAAGACAGTAACACTCACTTGAACTTGTTAGGAAAAACTATTTCTTTTTTGATACTTTGTCGCTTTAAAAATGTTAGCAAAACATCCTCTGTGGCCTCGGCACATTGTTCTACGGATACTTCATGAATTTTATGCGGGTCAATGAACCCAATGTCCCAGATTCCTCCCACTCTGCATTCACGAATCTTCATTCTGCATAATTAATAGCATACAAAACAATGTAATGAGGATAATTACAGGCAATGAACGAGAGCTTAACTAAAGAATTAAATTACACAAATAAATTACTAACAGATAATAGCAGCTGATGATAGCTTTGTCGAGGGCACATTGATTGAACATCTGAAAAAGTTCTTCGAACTCAACCTGCACAGCATATTCTCGGAAGTAGTGTTGTTCCTGAACTCTCGCCAGGAAATAGATTTTCCCTTCTTTTGCAGCGGCCATGTACCAGTTATGCAAATTCCATAACTGTGTTGTTAGAGCTTTCGGATCCATGACCAGAGGTTGCCCATGAACATATTTATATGTTAGCGGAGCAACGTCGTAACTTGTCTCCTCGTGCATTTGCTGAGCCGCCTTATCAGAAGGCACGATGAGCGGGGCGATCGATTGTACTTCTTGTTCTCCGAGCTGAGCAACTTGTTTCCCGCATTTCTTTTCTTCCTCCGTCTGTGCGCTCATCTGTGCGCTATGTTGCTTGTTAATAATGCGCTCATAGTCTGAAAGGGGCTTCGGTGGAGGGTCATATAAGCAGTCAACGGTGTAATCTTTTTTGTCCATTGGTATAGTCTTCAGAAATTCCTTTACAGGGTGCAGTTGTGGCTGCAGTTTTTTCCTGTTTTTTCTGTTCAAAAAAGGCTCTTGACTCTTCTTGCAAGCTAGTAGTTATTTCCTCTGAAGTCATCTCACAAGTAACTTCTTCTCAGGACTCTTGACTTTCTCGGAATGTTTGCACGTGCACATTTCTTGACAGGGGACTTGTCTTTCCTGAGCATAGTACTAGTCGACGTGAACAGCTTCCGCTTTGGCAAATTACTACTGGGCGCATCAGTCGGCTGACGGGACGGCACGGGCGATGGACTCGCGGCAGGCTCCCAATCGTCGGGGAGGTCGGGTGGACTTTGAGGTGGTGGATTTCTACTCGGAGGAGTCGGTGGCCTTGACGCCGCGTCTGGAAACATGATGTAATTCTTATTCCATAGAACGATACCAAACTCGACTTCTCCCAGTGTCTTCTCGTCGTCACATCCAGGAATGTCAAGATCCATTGAATGGAATCCGGGCATAACTGTTTTCACCCCGACACGAGCATAGCCAGCTGGAATCGGAGCAAAATGGAAGATTGCTCCAGGTTGATTTGGTAAAGCATACCCATCCGCCACCGGAAAACTAATGTTCTTCATCGGCATGTGTAGCACACAATTTGTCTTCTCCGTGATATAATCCACCGGGTAGTGAGCCGCCGGCGGTTCGACTGCAGGATCTTCTAGCTGCGTGGAACCCACGCTGCTTTTCTGCTGAGATGGGGCGGCATCGACTGCAGGATCTTGTACCACCAGCTGCTGAGATTCCCTTGTCTGGGTAAGTGCGTTCAGTTGCTCCTGGAACCCCTTCACCTGCTGTTCTAATGCCGTGAACCGGTCCAACTCCTTCTTCTTATTTCTGAAACGCTTTCTATAAGTTGCAACATCCGCCGGAAATCCTTGATACTTATTAACGTCGGCTCCTCTGCCTCGACATCGTCCATCGTGTTCAGGATTCCCGAGGGCGAGTGTCAGCTCATCGTCCTCTCTATCGGAACAAATTCTCCCTTTTTGACTTTCTCTATTGCGTCCTCTAGTTTTTTTTACGACCCTTGTAATTCTTTTCTTCCATTTCCCCTTTGCAACAATCAGCCCTGTGTCTGGGTCCAACCCTGTCCCATGCGCGAACAACCATAACTTGGACCTCTCGGGCCAGTCATCTGTCTGTGGAGTGATCTCTTTTTTACGCAGGTCGTTTTCAAAGGATTCGCACTTAGGCACGGCAATCTTGTAGCCACCTGACCCTAAAGTATGGAAATATTTCGTCTTCTTAGCATTCAACTTATTTTTTGCCGATCGGGCCCAGCGACGTCCGATTGCTTATACGCCACAAATTTGGTCCACACATCTTTTATCTTCTCAAGATGTCCAGTGAATTCTGGAGTTTTCTTCCCATATTTTCTCCACAATGTTTTCTTCCAGTTGTTGAATTGTGTGGCCATCTTCTTAAGAGTCCACTGCTTGACTTTGTCCTTGTTCTTCTCTTTGAGACCTACCAGTAGGCTGACAGATTCCAAGAGCATGTCCCAAAGCAAATCTTTAGCTCTTTTGTCGACATAACTTGCTCCAATGTTGGCTTTAACCGGCTTATTCCATTCTGCAATGGTGATCGGGATCATGTCCGTAACAAGAACTCCGCATTTAACTACATATCTACGGGAGGTGTCTTCGGGTTTCGTCGGTTTGCCATCAGCAACAACTTTGTCGATCGACAACTTTGCACCATCTAGAAGCTTTATCCTTTGGTTCGGGCCTCGTTGCGTCTTTGGCGAACTTGGAGGCTTAGATCCGGAGGGCTAAAAGAGAAATGATGCGTTAATAAGTGCAATATAAATCAATTAATGCATCCAGTGATCAACAAGACTTAATATATATATATATATATATACCTCGCAGGAGTTGGCTAAGGGCACTTCGTCGTCATCTCTTATTTCTTCTAGCTCAAGTCCCTCACCGGAGTCGTTCAAACATTTTGCGCTGAAATCTTCTCCATCGGAATCTTTATCGGAATCTTCTCCATCGGTATTTACTCCAAGGGTCTTCTCAAAAATAATTGCTGCCATTCGTTCTTCGTTCTCCTCGTCTCGGATGAAGGGGGCGTCGTCCTCCATAGCTCAATGTCACTGCAATTTACAAAGTACTTAGCAATTTTAAATTTCTTACACAAAAATTCATACAATGCAATGAACAATATCCTACAATTTCCAATATAGCAGTGTCTAAAATAATAGCTAATAGCAATTTAAAATTCATAGCTAATAGCAATTAAAATTCATAGCTAATAGCTAATAGCAATTTTAAGTAGCAAGAAAATTTAAATAACTTATCTCAATTTTTATAGCTAATTTGCTAACTTAATTTGCTACTAGCTAATTTGCTAACTTAAATTTATAGCTAATATCTAATTTGCTAACTTTGCAACTTAATTTTTATAGCTAATTTGCTAACAATTTTATAGCTAATATGGAGAAAAAAAATAAAAATATTGCAACTACAATATAGCAACCAATTTATAGCTAATCTAAATTTTATAGCTAATTTGCAATCTAATTTTATAGCTAATGCAACAAATGGAGAAAAATAAGAAGACAAAAAATTCTCACCTTGCTTGGGCCGGCGGCGGTGGTGGCGGAGGAGACCCGGCCGGACAGTGGCGGTGGCGGCCGGAGGCGTTGGTGGCGCGTAGGCGGACGCGACGGTGGCGCGGAGGCGTCGGTACGGAGGCGTACGAGGCGTGGAGCTCGAGAGGCGGCCGGATGGGGAGGAGGCGACGGCGGCGTGGTGGCGGAGGAGACGACATGGCGTCGGAGGGCGTGCGTGGCGTCAGTGACGGTGGCGTGGCGTCGGGGCGGCGGAGCGGCAGCACGGCGTCGTCGGGGAAAATTTGCATGTGTGGTCGATTTGGCGACGGTTCTCTGCCAAAACTGTTAAAAAAAGGCCTTTAGCACCGGTTGGTAACACCAACCGGTACTAAAGGGGGTCTTTAGTACCGGTTGGTGTTACCAACCGGTGCTAAAGGTCTGCTGGGCCGCGGCGAAATTTTGCGCGCGAAGCCCACCCCCTTAGTACCGGTTGGTAAATGCATGTTATATAATTTGAATTTCTAAAAAGCTTTTAATATGAAAAAAAATAGAATTTAAATGCAAGTTTGAGTGTTCTTGATATAATATGAATTTCTAAAAATCCACCGACGGGCTGTATATGCAAGGAAACCATGTGTTTTGTTCTATCTACAAATCCTTCAGTTCATCGACCGAATACAAATAATTCATTATTACATAAAAGGTTTAATACATTATTACACATCACCAACATCACCAACATTATTCTACATAAACGGACTTGCTGGCTCGAAGGCCGTAGGATTAGGGGGAACGGCGGGAGGAGCCAGCCCCGTTCGCGGCCGCCCGGTTCTCGCGCGCACGTTTGCGGCGGAGGGCAAGATCCATGGAGGATGAGTCTTTCAGCGCCCAATCCAGCTCGAAAGCCTCCTTGGCCTTGAGCTGGCTGGCAGTTCTGGCTCGCTGTACATGGTTGTCGTGGACGGACTGGAAGGAGGCTTCAATGGCCTCCTGCATCTGCGGCCCGCCGCGCTCTTCCCCATGGTCGCTCCAGTCGAAGTCGTCGTCGTCGTTGGGAGGGGCGGCGGCGACTGGTGGAGGTACGGCCACGGATCCCCACGCCACCCCTGCGGCGTACGCATCCTCGTCGGGGTCAGGGACGTCGGACCACGCACGCTCGTACGTCCTTCGCACCTCCTCCGGCACCGGAGCAGGAGGCCGGTAGCAGGGCATTCCTCTTCACGCCGGGCTCGTGGGCATACGGCGGTATAGGCTCCCGCGGTAGCGCCCAAGCGCGCTCTGCCGAGCACGCTCGACCTTGTCCAGAAGGCGCTGCGGCGGGCGTGGTGGATCCATCTCGTGGAGACGATGCGTTCGTGGCTAGAAATGGTGGATTAGCGTTTACCCCGTCGGCGACAATATATAAAGACCTCCGATAACCCACAAGTATAGGGGGTGTATCGTAGTACTTTCGATAAATAAGAGTGTCGAACCCAACGAGGAGCAGAAGGTGTTGACAAGCGGTTTTGATGAAGGATTCACTGTAAATGCTCTCAGACAAGTTTTTAGGAGTTTTTGATATGACAGATAAATAAAGTACAAGTAAATAAAATGCAGTAATAATAGTTGCAGCGAGTGGCCCAATCCTTTCTACAGCAAAGGACAAGCCGGTTGTTGTACTTATAATGACCAAACGTTCTTGAGGACACACGGGAATATTGTCAAGTGCTTTCGCTTCATATAGTTGATTAATCTTCATTGTTTTGATAAGTGTTGTGTGGGTGAACCTATGCTAATGCACCGCCCTTCCTAGGACTAATACATACTTGTGATTATACCCCTTGCAAGCATCCGCAAATACAAGAAAGTAATTAAGTTAAACTAACCACAGCCTTAAACTTTGAGATCCTGCTATCCCTCATGCATCGATATACCAACGGGTGTTCAGGTTTCTGTCACTCCGGCAACCCCACAATTGGCAAACGAATACACAATGCATTCCCCTAGGCCCATAAAGGTGAAGTATCATGTAGTCGACGTTCACATGACACCACTAGAAGAATAACACCACAACTTAAGCATCAAACCATTAAATATTACTCAACATAGTTCACTACTAACATCAAGACTTCTCCCATGTCCTCAAGAACTAAACGAACTACTCACAAGACATCATACGGAACATGATCAGAGGTGATATGATGATGAATAACAATCTGAACATAAACCTTAGTCCAATGGTTTCACCCAATAGCATCAATAACAAGAGTAATCAACACCGGGAGAGTTTCCCCTATGAAATAGACAAGATTCAGCCCTAGATGTTATACGGAGACGGGTGCAGCGGCGGTGATGATGGTGTTGGCGGTGGAGATGATGATGATGATCCCGATGAAGTCCAGCTCGATGACGGTGATGATGGCGACGATTTCCCCCTCCGGGAGGGAATTTCCCCCGGCAGATTTCTTCCTGCAGGGGAGCTTTTCGCTCTCTGGTGTTTTCCGCCTCGTGGAGGCGGCGGAATATTTCGATGGCCTCCTCCGTGTGTTAGGGTTCCGAGGGGGTCAAGTACGCGAAGGGGGAACGGCTGAGGTGGGCCAGGGCCCCCAAACCACCTGTCGGCGCGGCAGGGGGCCCCACCGCGCCAAGGGTGAGGAGGGCCCACCATGGCCCATCTCAGCTCCCCTTTTGGCCTCCTCCATCTTCTGGTAAAATAGGAACTTCCATATGTCTCCTTCGATTTATTGATCTTCAGAAATAGTGCATCTCGACGGTGCTTTTTCCAGCAGAATCCTGACTCCGGTGTCCAATTCTCCATTATTCATCAAACATGCAAAATAGGTAAAATAACATAAGTAACACTTCTAAATATGAAATATATCGATGAATAGCAGTAAATTATGATATAAAATAGTGATGCAAAATGGACGTATCAACCCCCCCAAGCTTAGACCTCGCTTGTCCCCAAGCGAAAACTGAGCTCAGTAAACATGACCACAAGTTTATGGAGCAAAGTGTCGATAAATAAAATACGGACAAGAAGCATCACATTCATTGATACACAAGTCATTCTAGACAGCAACTTCCCTTCATATAATCTAACTTGAAATAAGTAAAGGGAACCACGATGAAGTGCATAAAGAGAACCATGATTGGTGAAGGCAAACTTAAACTCTTGGTCAGAGAACAATTAACAGATCATACTTATCTTTCGAGAAGAGTCTTTATATCAGAGCTTATATAGCAGAACTTACATGCCTTAATCATAACAGTCTCCTTACAGTCATTGATAACTTTCAAAGTTATATTCATTCGGATAAAAGCTATTGTGCGAAACAAGGAAATGAGAGATATGATTAGAAGTATCAACACATATAACTAATTGGATCTCAACAACTCAAATGCTTGCTTGAGATAGAGAGGAATGGGTTTACTGACTCAACAATAATGTAAAAGATAGGCCCTTCGCAGAGGGAAGCAGGGATTAAATCATGTGCTAGAGCTTTTAAGTTTTGCAAAGCATATAGAGAGTATGAAAATAGTTGTTTGAGCTATGTATGTCGTTGTCAACGAATCGTAGTAAAGTGAACACTAACCCCTTGTCAACCAGACTTTCAAGAGCGGCTCCCATGAAGGACGTTATCTCTACCAGCAAGGTAGATCATCCCTCTTCTCTTTTGTTTACACATGTATTTTAGTTTCTTTATAGTTGACACTCCTCCCAACCTTTTGCTTACACAAGCCATGGCTAACCGAATCCTCGGGTGCCTTCCAACATTCACATACCATGGAGGAGTGTCTATTTGCAAATTAAGTTGCTTACTGATAAATCAGGGCAAAACATGTGAAGAGAATTATTAATGAAAGTTGTAGTTAATTGGGACTGGGCACCCCATTTGCCAGCTCTTTTTGCAAATTGTTGGATAAGCGGTGTATATGCCACTAGTCCATTGGTGAAAGTCTGTTTGACAAAAGTGCTAGAGAAACTCTACAGAACCCTCATGAGCTAATAAACAGTGACACAAAACTAGGAGTAATAAGTTTTGAATAATTTAAAGGTAGCACATGAAGTATTTACTTGGAATGGCGCAAAATACCATATAGTAGGAAGTTATGGTGGACTCGAATGGCAATGGTTTGGCTCAAGGTTTGGATGTATGAGAAGCATTCCCTCTCGATACAGGTCTTTGGCTAGCAAGGTTATGTAGCAAGCATAAGAGTTGAGGGATACAAACAATTATACAAGTGATAAGAATAATCATGCAATCTTCCTTAGAAGCACAAATAGTTTAACTTAAGAATACTAAGCTTATGAGCTACAAAGAAAGAAAGATCATGGAATAATATATTTGCATGCACTCCCTCTCTCTACTTAAGTCTCAAAGTATTGTCTACTACTGACCAATGCTAAGTTTGCCAAAACCAAAAAGATTAACTTGGTGCTCTAAAAAGTGATCCCTATACTAACAACAAGGTTATCAATATGAAAGAGAATTGCAAGCTAAAATAAAGTATGCAGAAAGTAAATGATAAAACTTCTCATTAATATTTCATAACGGCAACTCACACCAAGGGATACATAGATAACCAACTAAAAGAGAGATACTTCCACATTGCAAACCATCATATAAGATAACTTCCCTACTCACGATATGACTTTATGGAAAAGTAAAAGGTAAAGATAATGATGTGATACCGCGGCACTCCCCCAAGCTTGGAACAAACCAAGGGGATGCCAATACTTATGATGAATTACTCCTTCGGTGGTGGTGGTGAATTGTCCTCATCATCAGACTTCCAGGGAAGGGGTTTCCCATCAACAAAGGACGACTTGGATTCGATTATCCTGAAACTAGCAGCAGCGCTTATGTTTTTAAACCGAGTTTCATACTCACAGTTTTGATTCTGGACATCATAGAGTTGCGCCTGCAGTTTGTTGGTGGTGTTGATGAGGTGAAATATGTCTTCCCAGAGTTGTGCAGTCTCCTTCTTATGTTCAGCGACCAGCGCGGACACCATTGAGTGGAAGACTCCCACTTCACGTTCCGCCAGCTTTTTGTATGTGAAGACCTCTTGCTCCAGCTTCTCCATCCTGGCTTCCAGGCTCCCTTCTCCTTTGGGTCCTCGCACGTCTTCCGTCTGCAGCTTTCCATCAACCATCTGCGACTCCTTGGGATGCATCTTCAGCTCATCCATGTATGGGGTGACGACGTTCACAAAGAAACTGTCCTTTGGAGGCTTCGATGAAGACATGGCAGCTCTAGATCTGAAAACAATATCTGGACAGAAACAGCTCGAAACGAAACACGATGAAAAGGCGAGATACGAACCTCGGGGGTTCGGGTGAGTTATATAGCAAAAAGTTTTACAACATAAGGAAGGTACAGGAGGAAACCTGATCGGAGACGAGCTCCGGGGTGCTCAAACCACCAGGCGGCGCGGCTGGGGGCCCACCGCGCCGACCTATGGTTTGGGCACCACGGGTGCCGTCTCCCATCCGGTTCGGTCTCTTATTTTTCCATATTTAATAAAAACGACGAAAATATCTTCTAGAAAGTTATTCGCGAAACTTTTCTTACCGAAACTGTTACCTATTCGAATCGAATTCTGCAGTCCCAGAAAAATGTTCTTCAATGAAAGTTTCCGGAGTCACCACTTTAATTGTATCAACCTCTTCATTAATAGAATCTCCAGAAATATAATGCTTGAGTCTTTGACCATTTACCACTTGTGTAGAGTTATCTTTCAATGAAGCAATTTTTATTGCACCTGAACGATACACCTCCACAATAACAAATGGTCCTTCCCATTTTGAGAGTAACTTTCCTGCAAAAAATCTGAGACGAGACCTATACAATAGAACTTTCTCACCAACATTAAATTCTCTTTTAAGAATTCTCCTATCATGCCATCTCTTAACTTTTTCTTTAAAGAGTCTAGCATTTTCATAAGCCTCACTTCTCCATTCATCTAAAGAACTTAAATGCAACAACCTTTTCTCACCGGCAAGTTTAAAATCTCTATTAAGTTCTCTCACTGCCCAATAAGCTTTGTGTTCTAATTCTAAAGGCAAGTGACAAGCTTTACCATAAACCATTTTATAAGGAGACATGCCCATGGGGTTCTTATAAGCAGTTCTATAAGCCCATAAAGCATCATTTAACTTACTAGCCCAATTTTTTCTAGATTTATTAACAGTCTTTTGCAAGATAGATTTAATCTCCCTATTTGACAATTCTACTTGTCCACTAGTTTGAGGATGATAGGCTGAAGCAATTCTATGATTAACACCATATTTAGCAAGAGTCTTTCTAAAACCACCATGGATAAAATGAGAACCTCCATCAGTCATAAGATATCTAGGTACACCAAACCTAGGAAAAATGACATCTTGAAGCATTTTTAAAGAGGTCTCACCATCAGCACTTTTAGTAGGTATAGCTTCTACCCATTTAGTGACATAATCAACAGCAACAAGTATATGAGTATTACCTTGTGAAGAAGGAAAAGGACCCATGAAGTCGAATCCCCAACAATCAAATGGTTCAATAACAAGAGAATAACTCATAGGCATTTCATTGCGTCTAGAGATATTACCAACCCTTTGACATTCATCACAAGATAAAATAAACTTTCTTGCATCCTTAAAGAGGGTAGGCCAATAAAAACCTGATTGTAGAACTTTCTGCGCAGTTCTATCTCCAGCGTGATGCCCTCCATAAGCACTTCCATGGCATTTCCTCAGTATTTCCTGTTGTTCATATTCAGGAACACATCTTCGCATAATACCATCGACTCCTTCTTTATATAAGTGTGGGTCATCCCAAAAGTAATGCCGCAAGTCATAAAAGAATTTCCTTCTTTGCTGAGCTGAAAAGGTTGGAGGCAAGTACTTGGAAACAATAAAGTTAGCATAATCAGCATACCAAGGACTATCTCGCGAACTTACACTTATTGCAGCCAATTGTTCATTTGGAAAGCTATCATTAACAGGAATAGGATCATAAGGAATGCTTTCCAATCTAGACAAATTATCAGCAACAGGATTTTCAGCACCTTTTCTATCTATGATATGCAAATCAAATTCTTGCAAAAGAAGTACCCATCTAATAAGCCTTGGCTTAGCATCTTTCTTTTCCATAAGGTATCTAATTGCAGCATGATCAGTATGAATAGTGACTTTCGAATCAACTATGTAGGGTCGAAATTTGTCACAAGCAAAAACTACAGCTAGAAATTCTTTTTCAGTAGTGGCATAATTCTTTTGAGCAGAATCAAGAGTTTTACTAGCATAATGAATAACATTTAACTTTTTATCTACTCGCTGCCCAAGAACAGCGCCTACAGCATAATCACTAGCATCACACATAATTTCAAAAGGTAAATTCCAATCAGGTGGTTCAACTACAGGAGCGGTGATTAAAGCCTTTTTCAAAGTTTCAAAAGCTTCCTTACAATCATCATCAAAAACAAAGGTACATCTTTTTGAAGAAGATTAGTAAGAGGCTTGGAAATTTTAGAGAAATCTTTAATAAACCTCCTATAAAAACCAGCATGACCAAGAATACTACGAATACCTTTAACATCTTTGGGACAAGGCATCTTTTCAATTGCCTCCACTTTAGCTCGATCAACTTCAATACCTCTTTCAGAAATTTTATGTCCAAGAACAATTCCTTCATTAACCATAAAGTGGCATTTCTCCCAATTAAGAACAAGGCTAGTTTCTTCACATCTCTGCAAAACTTTGTCAAGGTTGTGCAAACAATTATCAAAGGAAGTTCCATAGACGGAGAAATCGTCCATGAAGACTTCCACAATTTCCTCACAAAAGCCATGAAAAATAGCAGACATGCATCTTTGAAAAGTAGCAGGAGCATTACATAAACCAAAAGGCATACGTCTATAAGCATAAGTTCCATAAGGACAAGTAAAAGTAGTTTTCTCTTGATCTTGCGCTCTCACAGCAATTTGAGAAAACCCAGAATACCCATCAAGGAAACAAAAGTGAGTTTTCTTGACAACCTCTCAAGCATTTGATCAATAAAAGGCAAAGGATAATGATCTTTCTTAGTTACTTTGTTAACCTTTCTAAAATCAATGCACATCCTATAACCAACTACTACTCTTTGAGGAATTAGTTCATCATTTTCATTAGGAACAACGGTAATTCCTCCTTTCTTAGGAACACAATGCACAGGACTTACCCATCTACTATCAGCAATAGGATAAATAATACCAGCTTCAAGAAGTTTTAATACCTCATTTCTTACCACTTCTTTCATCTTGGGTATTAAACGACGCTGATGCTCAACAACAGGCTTTGCATCAGGTTCCATGTTGATGGCGTGCTGACATATAGTAGGAGAAATTCCCTTCAGGTCATCAAGAGTATATCCCATAGCTCCGCGGTGTTTCCTCAACACTCCCAATAACCTTTCCTCCTCTGTACCTGAAAGTTTAGAGCTGATAATAACAGGATATATTTTCTTATCATCAATATAAGCATATTTAAGATTATCAGGCAGAGGTTTCAAATCAAAAACAGGATCCTCCTTGGGTGGCATTGTGGTACCCAAATCTTCCACAGGTAAATTGTGTTTGAGCATAGGTTGACGAAGGAATACTTCATCAAGCTCATTCCTTTCTTCCCTGAAGTTCTCACTTTCATGATTCTCCATATGTTGCTGCAAAGCATTGTTAGGAGCAAGAACAATAGATGCAAGTTGAGCAATTTCAAAATCCTCACTAGGCAATTCAGTTTCATAAGGTGCTTTAGCAAATTTAGAGAAATTGAATTCATAAGATTCACCAGCAAATTTAGTAAAGATTTTCTCTTTCTTACAGTCTATAACAGCACCACAAGTATTCAGAAAAGGTCTACCAAAAATAATAGGACAACTATCATTGGCAGCCGACCCAAGTACAAGAAAATCAGCAGGGTATTTAGTCTTACCACAAAGGACTTCGACATCTCTAATGATACCAATTGGAGAGATAGTTTCCCTATTAGCAAGCTGAATAACCACATCAATCTCTTCAAGTTTACAAGGAGCAATTTCGTGCATAATTTCCCTGTAAAGCTCATAAGGAATAGCACTAGAACTTGCACCAATATCACATAAACCATAATAGCAATGATCACCTATCCCAACAGAAAGCACAGGAACACTAGACTTCCTAGAACTTTTAGGATGTGAGACAATATTAGAAGCATCCTCACAAAAGATAATGTGTCTATCTTCTAAATTTTCAGTGACAAGATCTTTAACCAATGCTACAACAGGTTCAACAGTTATTTGCTCATCAGGTTTGGTAGTTTTCTTATTACTTTTACTAACAACACCAGTTATGATAGTATGTTCCTTAATCTTATTAGGAAAAGGAACTTTTTCAATATAAGGTTCTGGAATAATGCGATCAGCAACATTAACCTCAACACCTTTAGATATATGAGAAACAGATTCATCTTTATATGGTTCATGATAATTTTTAAAACCCTCCTTCGGCAAACCGAAATAGGAAGCAAAGGCTTTATAAAAGTTTGCAACAATTTGAGAGTCAAGACCATAAGTAGTGCTAATTTTGCGATAATCATCAGTATCCATAAATTTTTAACACACTCAAAGTCATAGTTATACCTGACTCCCTACCTTTGTCATTCTCCCATCCTTCAGTGTTCTCCTGAATCCGATCAAGAAGGTCCCACTTAAACTCTTCTTTATTACGAGTGAACGATCCAGCACAAGTGGTATCCAATAGAGTTTTATCTTGAAAGGAGAGTCTTGCATAAAAGTTATCAATAACAATATTACCAGGAAGCTCATGAATGGGACATTTGAGCATTAATGCCTTCAATCTCCCCCACGCTTGAGCGATACTCTCTCCATCATAGGGCCAGAAGTTATATATGAGGTTCCGATCCTTATGAATCTCACTTGGAGGATAGAATTTGGAGTAAAAGAGAGGTACAATTTCCTCCCATCCAAGAGAATACCCATTCTTCAGCAGTTTATACCAATGTGCAGCTTTACCAGACAGTGATAGAGAGAATAATTTCTTCTTAACTTCTCCCATCGAGATACCTGCACACTTAAATAACTCGCACAATTCATGCAGAAATAACAAATGATCTCCAGGATGGACAGTTCCATCTCCTGCATAGCGGTTATTTGTGACACGTTCAACAATTTTCATAGGAATTTTGAACGGTATTACCTGCTCATCTGGCGCCTCCTCTACTACCTTAGCAGTGGTAGTTGTTTTCCCAAATAGGAATTCAAGAGAAGACCCCTCCATAATGAGATATAGCAGCAGGCAAAAATAAAAACAGCACGTACAATAAATGTTTCCCTTACCAATTCCACTTACCAATAGCGCTACACTCCCCGGCAACGGCGCCAGAAAATAGTCTTGATAACCCACAAGTATAGGGGGTGTATCGTAGTACTTTCGATAAATAAGAGTGTCGAACCCAACGAGGAGCAGAAGGTGTTGACAAGCGGTTTTGATGAAGGATTCACTGTAAATGCTCAGACAAGTTTTTAGGAGTTTTTGATATGACAGATAAATAAAGTACAAGTAAATAAAATGCAGTAATAATAGTTGCAGCGAGTGGCCCAATCCTTTCTACAGCAAAGGACAAGCCGGTTGTTGTACTTATAATGACCAAACGTTCTTGAGGACACACGGGAATATTGTCAAGTGCTTTCGCTTCATATAGTTGATTAATCTTCATTGTTTTGATAAGTGTTGTGTGGGTGAACCTATGCTAATGCACCGCCCTTCCTAGGACTAATACATACTTGTGATTATACCCCTTGCAAGCATCCGCAAATACAAGAAAGTAATTAAGTAAACTAACCACAGCCTTAAACTTTGAGATCCTGCTATCCCTCATGCATCGATATACCAACGGGTGTTCAGGTTTCTGTCACTCCGGCAACCCCACAATTGGCAAACGAATACACAATGCATTCCCCTAGGCCCATAAAGGTGAAGTATCATGTAGTCGACGTTCACATGACACCACTAGAAGAATAACACCACAACTTAAGCATCAAACCATTAAATATTACTCAACATAGTTCACTACTAACATCAAGACTTCTCCCATGTCCTCAAGAACTAAACGAACTACTCACAAGACATCATACGGAACATGATCAGAGGTGATATGATGATGAATAACAATCTGAACATAAACCTTAGTCCAATGGTTTCACCCAATAGCATCAATAACAAGAGTAATCAACACCGGGAGAGTTTCCCCTATGAAATAGACAAGATTCAGCCCTAGATGTTATAGCGGAGACGGGTGCAGCGGCGGTGATGATGGTGTTGGCGGTGGAGATGATGATGATGATGATCCCGATGAAGTCCAGCTCGATGACGGTGATGATGGCGACGATTTCCCCCTCCGGGAGGGAATTTCCCCCGGCAGATTTCTTCCTGCAGGGGAGCTTTTCGCTCTCTGGTGTTTTCCGCCTCGTGGAGGCGGCGGAATATTTCGATGGCCTCCGTGTGTTAGGGTTCCGAGGGGGTCAAGTACGCGAAGGGGGAACGGCTGAGGTGGGCCAGGGCCCCCAAACCACCTGTCGGCGCGGCAGGGGGCCCCACCGCGCCAAGGGTGAGGAGGGCCCACCATGGCCCATCTCAGCTCCCCTTTTGGCCTCCTCCATCTTCTGGTAAAATAGGAACTTCCATATGTCTCCTTCGATTTATTGATCTTCAGAAATAGTGCATCTCGACGGTGCTTTTTCCAGCAGAATCCTGACTCCGGTGTCCAATTCTCCATTATTCATCAAACATGCAAAATAGGTAAAATAACATAAGTAACACTTCTAAATATGAAATATATCGATGAATAGCAGTAAATTATGATATAAAATAGTGATGCAAAATGGACGTATCAACATCCAGGGCAGCGCTAGGGGAGGACACGTGACTGACACGAGTCGTGACTACAAAGCCCGCCTTTAGTCCCGATTGGTCTTACCAACCGAGACTAAAGAAGCACACGGATCGTGTGTTTCTTTCAAGCGCTTGTGAGACGTTGGATCAGGGATGTGTTTCTTTTGAGGGATTGTGAGCTGTTGGATCAGCAGTATCACGACCACTTCGTGAGCCACATGACCCGGTTGGTGTTACCAACCGGACAAAAGAAGCACACGGACCCTATATATAGCCCCCTCCCGGACATGTTCAGCACTCAGTGTCTACTCATTGTAGTTCATTTTGGTATCCGAAGCATTCGGATTCCCTGCATACTTCCAACGGTGCATTTGATATGCGTGCACTCACGATCCACCGTTGGGCTGTATGCAGGGGAAACCATGTGTTTTGTTCTGTCTACAAATCCTTCAGTTCATCGACCGAATACAAATCATTCGGATTCCTGTCATACATCCCAACGGTGCATTTGATATGCAGGCACTAGCGAGCCACCGTTGGGCTATATGACGGGGAAACCGTGTGTTTTGTTCTAATTTTTTCAAGCGCTTGTGAGCCGTTGGAGTTTTTAGAGCCAAAAATCAGTGTTTAGAGTTTTCTTCTGAGTTTTCATAACACAGTTACATAAAAGGTTTAATACATTATTACACATCACCAACAACACCCCCTATCTATTGTTGGGGTATAATTTTTTTTTCTTCGCATATGTCGACCCTTTCTTCTGATTACGCCGTAACCCTGGAGAATCTTCATCATTTAACGGGATGCTTGGGTCAGCTTTCACTTTGAAGGGCGGAATTTCATGAAACTTATTATAATCTTCTGACATGTCTGTCTTCTCCTCCACTCCCACGATGTTTCTTTTCCCTGAAAGAACTATGTGGCCCTTTAGCTCATCGTATGATGTATCAGCTTGCTTATCTTTTCTTTTTTTCGGTATGTAAGACATGTCCTTCACATAGAAAACATGAGCCACATCATTGGCAAGGACGAATGGCTCGTTGTGGTACCCAAGATTTTTGAGATCCACTGGAGTCATTCCGTACTGCGGGTCTATCTCTACCCCACCTGACAGGTTGACCCATTTGCACTGAAACAAAGGGATCTTAAAATAAGGTCCATAGTCAAGTTCCCATATCTGCTATATGCAACCATAATATGTGTCCTTTGTCCCATTGTCGTTTGTTGCATCAAAGCGGACACCACTGTTTTGGTTAGTGCTCTTTTTGTCTTGGGTGTCCGTGTAAAATGTATTCCCATTTATCTCGTATCCTTCGAAAGACAATATAGTCGAAGATGGTGACTTGGCCAACAAGTATAGCTCTTCTCCAATAGTGGTGCTATTAATGAGATGTATACGCAACCAACTGCCGAAAGTGTCTTCGTGTTTTCCTTTAATCCAGAAGTCGGTCTGCTCCGGGTATTTGGAGCGTAAAATATCCATGTGTTCCACGATATACGGAGCCACCAATCTGGAATTTTGTAGAACTGTGTAGTGTGCTCGAGTGAAAGAATGCCCGTCCATACTTGTTGTTTCTTTCTTTCCTAGCGTGCCTTTTCCACGCAGTCTCTCCTCGTGGCGCGATTGAGGAACACCGATCGGCTTAAGATCAGGAATAAAGTCAACACAAAACTCAATGACCTCCTCTGTTCCATAGCCCTTGGACATGCTTCCTTCTGGCCTAGCATGGTTACGGACGTATTTCTTGAATACTCCCATGAACCTCTCAAAGGGGAACATGTTATGTAGAAATACAGGACCGAGAATGAAAATCTCTTGGACTAGGTGAACTATGAGGTGCGTCATAATATTGAAGAAGGATGGTGGAAACACCAACTCGAAGCTGACAAGACATTGTACCACATCCTTCTGTAAACTTGGTAGGGTTGCTGGATCGATTACCTTCTGAGAAATTGCATTGAGGAATGCACATAGCTTCACAATGGGTACTCGAACGTTTTCCGGTAGAAGCCCCCTCAATGCAACCGGAAGTAATTGTGTCATAATCACGTGGCAGTCATGAGACTTTAGGTTTTGGAACTTTTTCTCTGCCATGTTTATTATTCCCTTTATATTCGATGAGTAGCCAGACGGGATCTTGATACTGCTCAGGACTTGAAAAAAGATCTCCTTCTCTTCTTTGGTAAGAGCGTACGTAGCTGGCAGTACCTTGATACTTCTCTGGATTCACGTTGTCTCCTTCGTGTATACGTTGCTGGTCCTGCCGTGCATCCGCTGTATCTTTCGTCTTCCCATACACGCCTAAAAAGTTTACCATGTTCACGCAAAGATTTTTCGTCACGTGCATCACGTCGATTGCAGAGCAAACCTCTAGCAATTTCCAATAGGGTAGGTCCCAAAATAAAGATTTCTTCTTCCACATGGGTACGCGTTTGTAAGCGTCATTCGGAACAGATTGTCCGCCAGGACCTTTTCCAAAGATTACTTTTCAATCCTTGACCATGTTATATATAACATCACCAGTAGGGAGGGTAGGCTTCGTCCGGTGATCTGCCTCACCTTTGAAATGCTTGCCTTTATTTCTTACGGGATGTTGTCTTGTAAGAAATCGACGATGCCCCAGGTACACATTCTTGTTGCTTAAATAATACTGTCAGTCTGACCTAAACAGTGTGTGCATGCATTGTATCCCTTGTTTGACTGTCCTGAAATGTTACTAAGAGTAGGCCAATCATTGATGGTTACAAACAGCAACGCTCGTAGGTCAAATTCCTGCTGTTTGTACTCATCCCACACACGTACACCTTCTTCACGCCAGAACTGTAAAAGTTCGTCAACTAATGGACTCAGATACACATCAATGTCATTGCCAGGTTGCTTCGGGCCTTGGATAAGCATTGGCATCATAATAAACTTTTGCGTCATGCACAACCAAGGAGGAAGGTCATAGATACATAGAGTCACGGGCCAGGTGCTATGACTGCTGCTCTGCTCACCAAACGGATTCAATCCATCTGTACTTAGACCAAACCTTAAGTTCCTTGCGTCAGCAGCAAAATCTTTGAACTCACTGTCGATGTTTCTCCACTGCGACCCATCAGCGAGGTGTCTCAGCATCTCGTCTTCCTTACGGTCTTTTTTGTGCCATCGCAACAACTTGGCATGCTCTTTGTTTCGGAACAAATGTTTCAACCGTGGTATTATAGGAGCATACCACATCACCTTGGCAGGAACCCTCTTCCTGGGGCTCGGCTCGCCCTCAACATCACCTGGGTCATCTCGCCTGATCTTATACCGTAATGCACCGCATATCGGGCATGCATTCAAATTCTCGTGCTCACCGCGATAGAGGATGCAATCATTGATGCATGCATGTATCTTCTGCACCTCTAATCCTAGAGGGCAGACAATCTTATTTTCTTCGTACATACTATGGGGCAATACGTTATCTCTTGGAAGCATCCTCTTTAATATTTTCAGCAAGTTTTCAAATCACTTGTCAGATAGTCCATTCTGTGCCTTCTATTGCAGCAATTCCAGGGTGGTACCCAGCTTTTTCTAGCCATCTTCACAATTTGGGTACAACAATTTTTTGTGATCCTCTAACATGCGCTCCAACTTCGACCACTCGTTCTCACTTCCGCAGTTTATCTGTTCATCAATAATGACCCGACGAAGATCATCATCGGACTGATCATCAACAACGATCTCATGTTCAGGTTCGTCTTCCTCCATTGTAGTACCACCGTGTTCAGAGAACACAGGATAGTTGTCATCATCCTCTTCTTCATTGTCTTCCATTATAACCCCTCTTTCTCCGTGCTTGGTCTAACAAAGATAATTGGGCATGAAGCCTGCTCGCAACAGGTGGGAGTGGAGGGTTCTTGCGGAAGGGTAATTCCTCTTATTCTTACAGTCATCGCATGGACAAAATATAAAACCATTCTGCTTGTTTAACTCAGCCACACGGAGAAAATTATGCATGCCATCAATGAACTCGGGACAGCGTCGGTCACCGTACATCCATTCCCGGCTCATCTGCATTATACAAATATATCAAATAGAGATATGTGACAAAATTCATTAATACAACAGTTCACCACATTTAAACAAAATTAGAGTAGCGACCAAATCTAATACACAGTTCTCATAAACATTCATTAATTGAAACTATGATACTATATATAACAAACAATTATACAAATAAGAAAATTATACAAGTAATAATTGTGCATCTAAATCATACGAACTAAGATTTTTTTAAATAAAAGATAAAAACAAGAGGCTCACCGAGGTGGTGTCGGTGACGGGGCGACGCGGGCGATCGACGGCGGTGAGAAAGGGGACGGGACGACACTATAAAAAATCACAAATCATACTTTAATTTGAGCTCAAAATGGATATAAAACAAATGAAATCCCTAACTTACGCATTTCATCAAACACCTAGCTAGCACTACAAAAATCAAATGAGCTAAACTAGTAAGAAAATGAGCTAAACTTGAAAAGCCGGAAGAGAGGATGAAGTTGCTAACCCTTGTATAGGTAGGTGCCACAAATCTTGACAAATGTTGGAGAAAAATGTGATGAACTCAAGATTGGGAGAGGAAAGAGAGAGCAAAAAATGGAGGTGAGCTCGAGCAGCAAAAATGGAGCTGGCTCGGGGGGTGGAAGAAATATGTAGGGAAATCTTTAGCACCGGATCATAACACAAACCGGTGCTAAAGGGTCTGGCCGTAGGGCCCCCACTGCAGCTGCCTGGCCCAACCCTTTTGTACCGGTTGGTAATACCAACCGGTGCAAAAGGTACGCACAAACCGGTGCAAAAGCCTGCCGGCTGCCTCGCCCTCTAGAACCGGTACTAAAGGGTCCTTTAGTACCGGTTCCTGTCAAACCGGTGCAAATGGGGCCGCACTGAAGCCCCTGTTTCTACTAGTGTGTAATAAACACAAAACAATTGAATGAGTGAGATGGGATCAAAATACTACCCCATTTGTTGCCTTTCGAACTCCTCAATGACCAAATATTCATCAATTTCCACACACCCAGTGCCCGTGGTACATGCAAAATAGATTATATGCTAGTATTAGAATTTCAGATAAACACAAGTACATAACCTATAAAAATGGAAAAACAGAAAATAAGTTGGTAGCAGCAGAGCAAGCTAGCAGGTAGCAGGTAGCAACAGAGCAAGCACTAGCAGGTAGCAGCAGCAGAGCAAGCACGCAGCACTAGCAGGCAGCAACAGAGGAAGCAGTTACCTTGGTGCTGGTGACGGCCGACGGGCGGCGGCGGAGGCGACTCCAGGGGCGGAGAGGGGCGAATCCAAGCAGAGGTGAAGAGAATCCGGTGGCGGCGGCGCGATTCCGGGTGGTGCAGGCATCAGGCGGCGGAGATGGGCGAATCCAAGCAGAGGCGAAGAGAATCCGGCGGCGGCAGCGCGATTCCGAGCGGCGGAGGCCCGATTCCTGGCGGCGGCTGCGCGATTCCGGGCGCTGGCGGCGCGATTCCGGCCGGCATAGGCGCGATTCCTGGCGGCAGTGGCGGCGCTCGATCCAGTGTGACTACCAAGGAAGGAATAGAGAGAGCATTGGGGCTGTTGGGTTAGGGTTACTAATGGGCCACGAGCGGATGACTCCTCCCGTATCCTCGCCGCGTCGCTGCCGTCCCCGCCGCCGTGTCGCCATTTTTTCCTTTTCTTTTAATTCGGAAAACTGGGGACACGCCACGGACACGCGTATCGGGGCGTATCGGCTGGATACGCGTATCGGATACGTACAGTATGGGGATACGTTGAGTTTTGGAGTATCGGTGCTTCGTAGGCAAGAAGTACATAAGGTACAACAAGGGCCGCCGCATCTACAAGACAAATGCTCAGCCTGAAGAATGAACTCTGCCTGTAAATCTTGATATGGTGTGTTCTTTTCCGCATTACAGTACTTGTCATCTTATCCTGAATCTCATGAGTGATATCGTTTAACTACTTGCAGGAGTATTTAATGTTTTTTTTATCTCTTGCAGCCATTTGTTTGATTTGGTAGGGTGACATGTTTCGGTCAACACGTTCCAATTGCTTCAGGAGTTTGTGTTTACACTACAGGAGTTGCATTATTATCATCCAAATGATACATATACTAGAAATGGTTTGATGAGCTCTGAGGAGTGAGGAATGAGTATGGTATTTTTGGTGAATCAGTCAGCAGATGCTCTTTTTCTCTCTTTCTCAAAACTGAACGTGGCTTAAACCCTTCAACAGGACTCAATTTGTGATCCTTTTCTGTTTCCTGGTTACGGTGATTTGTAAATTGTAAACATTGAGCTTGCTGGATTTCGATGACTGTAAAGTATTTCCACTTGTGTACATGGATTTTTTTTGTGCCAGAATGTTTTCGTTCTATTTTTAAGTAATTGGCAAACTTGTGTGCGCAAATTTCGTGAATATCCTGGGATCGGATTCCTATAATTAGTTCAATGCCTTGAATGAAGATGAGTACTATATTCTCCCAGAGTTCTATGTTCTGATTAAGAGAAAAAAATGCTATATCTCCCTTTGATGCTTTTGAGTTTTGAAACAAAGAGCTCAACTCACGTAACTTTTTTTCTCTTTTGATGCTCTTGAGTTTACTTTCTGTCTGTGGGATCGTAATAAGGTGGTTCATGGGCTTGTGTTTCATATCAGGTAGCCAGCAATTCGCTGCGCATCAAGTTCAAGCTTCAAGAGAGAATATGCTTTGATTGCTTTTCGTGATCTTCTGAAATGTTACAAGTCTAAGGAATCTTACAGTTGCCTTTTGTGTTTCTTTGGAATAACTTCTCCTACGCAATGTGCTTTGTCCTCTCATCTTAGCCTCATCTGTCTTGCATTTCCAGCTATGCCCCACAGAAAAGAAATCTTTCTCAATGGAGGGAGGTTTTGTGCCCTCTTCTATAAATTGTCGTTCATCGACACCTAGACAATCACACAGCTCCACGACATTCTTCCTTAGTTGCCTTTCACATTATAGTTCTCTGATCTTCTCCACCCTCTTTCACAAGCCAAGTAGCTTCTCACCATGGCCACCAAGCTCAGTTTCAAGAGAATGGACAGCGTCGCCGAGAGCATGTCCGATGCGCTGCGACAAAGCCAGTACCAGATGAAGAGATGCTTCCAAAGGTACTAAAAATCCAAACTTGGAAAGTTGTCGTAGATGTATCAAAACTGTGTGTGCTGTGGAAGCTTTGTCATCCTCAAACCTGAGATAAAAATGTTTCAGGTATGTGTCGAAGGGCAGGAGGCTCTTGAAGAACCAGCAGCTCATGGAGGAGCTGGAAAAATCCCTAGATGACAAAGTCGAGAAGGAAAAGCTTGTTGAAGGGTTTCTCGGTTACATTATTTGTTCAACCCAGGTCATTTCACTTTAAATACCTAATTCTCTTTTGTAGCTAGAATTTTGATAGAACGAGTTTTATTAACTTGAGTAACCTTTATGTTTGCAGGAAGCAGTAGTGCTACCACCGTTTGTTGCATTCGCTGTCAGAATGAATCCTGGTATCTGGGAATATGTCAAAGTTCACTTCGATGATCTGTCGGTCCAAGGAATTACACCATCGGAATACCTGAAGTTCAAAGAGACCTTGTATGATGAGAAATGGTATGTACTACCCAGTATAATTTGATCTTTTACATTGCTCAGAAATTTGATGCCAGATGAGTAAAATCGTGAATCTGAAAAATACGCTCTGTTCATGTGAATTTCAGGGCCAAGGATGACAATTCACTGGAAGTTGATTTTGGCGCTCTTGATCTCTCAACGCCTCATTTGACGCTGCCCTCATCCATAGGGAATGGGATGCAGTTTGTCTCCAAATTCATGTCTTCAAAACTGAGTGAGAAGCCTGAAAGCATGAAGCCATTGCTAGACTATTTACTCGCCCTGAATTACCGTGGTGAGGTAAAGAGATCAGTCATTCATATCACAGGGATTAACATAAGATCAAAAGTAACAGACTGATTGGACTAATATATCCTTATGAACATGCAGAAGCTGATGGTTAACGAGACAATTGACACGGTGAACAAGCTTCAGACAACACTGCTCCTTGCAGAAGTTTTTGTTAGCGGGCTGCCAAAATACACACCATATTTGAAATTTGAACTGAGGTGGTGTACTGTGATATTAACAAGATATAAAATTCATGGTGAAAAAATATACAACTATGCCTAACATTTCTTTACAAACGGTCTTGCAGATTTCAGGAGTGGGGATTGGAGAAAGGATGGGGTGAAACTGCCGAAAGGTGCAAGGAGACTCTGAATTTCCTATCCGAAGTGCTCCAGGCACCTGATCCTATCAACATGGAAAAGTTCTTCAGCCGGGTTCCAACCATATTCAACATTGTTGTCTTATCTATTCGTGGTTACTTTGGCCAACAGAAGGTTCTAGGCTTGCCAGACACCGGCGGTCAGGTATTGATATCATCAAATAGTAGGAAATTATACTCTGATCAGGTTATGATATTCTGAAAGTATGGTTTGTCTGTAACAGGTTGTATACGTCCTGGACAAAGTCAGGTCCATGGAAGAGGAGCTGCTGCAGAGGATCAAGCAGCAGGGTTTGCATATAACACCAAAGATTCTTGTGGTAAAACGGATTACACCGTGATCCTAGCCATTACTGCTAGGTGACTATGTCATTTCTAGAACTGCTAAACTAATGGCTACTATTGTGCCGCAGCTAACAAGACTGATACCAGATTACAAAGGCACAAAATGTAATGTGGAGCTCGAACCAGTTGAAAATACAAAATATTCACACATACTCCGCTTGCCATTCAAGACCGAAGATGGGAAGGATTTGCGCCAGTGGGTTTCTCGGTTTGACATTTACCCGTACCTAGAGAGATATGCTCAGGTTTGCCAGCGGCGAATTATTAATTATCAGCACTCTTGTGTTAGTGATCTCGATTAAAATTTCAACCCAACATAATTTCAGGATGCTTCTACCAAAATTCTTGACATTCTAGATGGCAAACCAGACTTGATCATTGGCAACTACACCGATGGCAACTTGGTGGCGTCCCTCATGTCGAGCAAACTAGGAGTCACACAGGTGAGAAAATGTCTAACCAAATAGGATTCCTCAAGATTTTTTTTGCCACCAATCACAATTTATATGGCATTCATAAATGATCTTCCTGACAGGGAACAATTGCACATGCTCTCGAGAAGACGAAGTATGAGGACTCTGATGTCAAGTGGAGAGAGCTGGACCAGAAGTACCACTTCTCCTGCCAATTTACTGCTGATATGATTGCCATGAACACTACTGACTTTATCATCACTAGCACATACCAAGAAATTGCTGGGAGGTCAGTAGATTTGAATATTACTGTAACTTCAGTGCTCTAATAACGCTTGAGTACTTACTCCTAGAACTTTCCAACATGAATATGTGATGCAGCAAAGAGAAGCCTGGACAATATGAACACCACTATGCATTCACAATGCCTGGGCTTTGCCGCTATGCCACGGGCATCAATGTCTTCGATCCGAAGTTCAACATTGCTGCACCTGGCGTCGATCAGTCCATCTACTTCCCCTTCACACTGAAGCAGAAGCGGCTGACAGGTTTACACCCACAGATTGAGGAGTTACTGTACAGTACGGAGGACACTGGTGAACACATGTAAGTCCCTTAGAATTTCGTTTCGATAAAAAAGCCGATGTTGACACACTTTTTTTTTTGAAAAAGAGGGACACCCCTCCGATTTTCATTAAAGAAACCATCGAGTCTTCTACAAGAGAAACGGAAAAAATAAAAAAGAAAGAAAATGTGCCCAGAAGTTTTCTTGAGCCCATGCCACATCTGGGCAAAGGACCGCATCGAAACCTGCAGCTATTTACACACCCCCAGAAAGGGTCATACTGCGCGCAGGCAGAGAACAGGGCAAAGTGCACCCTCCTGACAACTTCTACAGACCGAAATCTACGAGCTTCTAAACAGGTGCAAAAGGACTGCATCGACTATCAACGGGAGACTTCCCAGAAAAGCCAGAACCTCCTCCATAGCCAAGAAAAGGAAGGAACTTCATCAGCCCGGTACAAACCTAATCCATTAGTCTGCGAATCCCGGGTCTCCATCCTTTTGTTGCATGAAAAACTTCATTTGCTACTTGCTCGAACAACCTTCTTCCCCACCTTAGAGCATTTGCTTTTTCCTGTTTTGTCTGCATAATTGACCAAGAATTCAGCCAAAAAGAAACAATGTGTATGAACACAAAGGGATCAGATACCCTTTTGTTTTCAAAGCAAGCGTCATTTCGACACCTCCAAAGGGTCTAGAAAATAGCAGCCACCCCAACAGTTGCCAACAATTTTTCCTGTTTCCTAAAAGCCGATAGCCAGCAAGAGAAAATGCTTTGGACATCATTGGGCATAGCTTTGAGACCAAAAGCACACCTAAGGATATTCCAAATCAATTTGGCAACTGAACAATGCAGAAAGAAATGATCACTAGTTTCTTCTAAACCACAAAACTGACAATCCTTATTCCCATGCCACCCTCTTTTGAGGAGAACATCCTTAGTTAATATGCTCTTTTTCAGAATGAGCCATATAAATTTTTGAATACGCAAAGGTATTTTAACTTTCCAAAGGAATTTATTTGGGAAACGGACGGTTCTATTAATCATTTTTCTGTAGAAAGATTTGACACTTTGACAGTGTATATTCCATTATTGGTCAACGACCATCTGATCGTATCAGTTTGATCATTAAGAACAACTTCTTCATCACAGATACCAATAATACTTTCCCATAATTCCAGAGAGCTCCCCCACAAAAGTTCTTCTGAACTTAATATTACCCCAGCCTTTTCCAAGGAAATCAGCAACCGAAATGTTTTATCGAAGCTAATATTGTATAGCCTGGGGTAGGATTGGCATAAAGGTTTGTCCTTAGTCCACCAATCTTCCCAGAAGCGCAACTTTTTTCCATTTCCAATAGACCATTTGCAGAGAGAATAAAATTCCTTTTTGATTCCACATAAACCACTCCAGAATTGAGAGTCCCCAGGTTTAGGTTTTATCCCAGCAATACACTTGTTTTCAACATATTTGTTAAGCAAAATATCCTGCCACATCCCTTTAGATGTTTCAAGCTTCCACAACAACTTAGATAAAAGCTCCATGCTCATAATTTTCAAATTGGGAATCCCCAAACCCCCTTGGTCCTTGGGTAAACAACAGACATCCCACTTAACAAGGTTGTATCGTTTTTTGTTTTCATCCTCATTCCACAAGAATCTAGACTGAAAAATCTGATTCTTTTGTCAACCCCAACAGGGAGAGGGTAGAAGGACAACATATACGAAGGCACATTAGTCAAACTAGATTGGATAACAAATCAGACATAGTTGCTAGAGGGTATCTGGCTGACCGAAATAAGCCAATCATCTTCTCAATGGCGAGGCTAGACAAGGTGAAGAACATCACTGGACTAGTCGAGTGGTATGGCCAGAGCAAGAAGGTCAGGGACCTCGTGAACCTCGTCGTTGTCGCGGGCCTCCTAAACGCTTCACAGTCCAATGACCGAGAAGAGGTAGACGAGATCAACAAGATGCACAATTTTATCGACTTGTACCAGCTGAAAGGACAGATCCGCTGGATCAAGGCACAGACTGACCATGTCCGTAATGGCGAGCTGTACCGTTACATCGCAGATACAAAGGGTGCATTTGTTCAGGTAAACAATATTCCTAGAAAACTAAATGTTCGATCATGACCAATGTATGCCTTCATCCTCTATAGTCTATGCTTCAGAGTAACTAACTATCACATAAAAGTCAACTCTAGACTTTTCTTATTTCTAGAGATAAAACCTCGACTCGCCTTACAATGCATATACTCTGTTTTCAGCCCGCACTCTATGAAGCATTCGGGCTAACAGTTATCGAGGCGATGAACTGCGGGCTGCCAACCTTCGCGACAAACCAGGGAGGACCGGCAGAGATCATTATCGACGGGGTCTCGGGTTTCCACATAAACCCGATGAATGGCAGGGAGGCAATCACAAAGATTGTAGACTTCTTCCAGAAGTGCAAGGAGGACCCAAGCTACTGGAACAAGGTGTCCACTGCTGGACTTCTGCGCATCTATGAATGGTAGGCCCCAACTCTTATGCTGCCTCATGAATTGTACACACCGATCTTCCTATAATCATCCGATATAAGAGTTTAACCATGTACTATACATGATGGCAGCTACACATGGAAGATATATGCGACTAAAGTGCTAAACATGGGATCGATGTACGGCTTCTGGAGGACTCTGAACAAGGAAGAGCGAGTGGCCAAACAACGCTACCTGCAGATGTTCTACAGTCTTCAGTTCAGGAACCTGGTGAGTCTAGGATCCGCGATATATTCGATGCAGTGGCCAGTGCACAATGCAACCAAGACGGTAACATAAGGAGGCCATGTCATCTTTTCTTTCAGGCGAAGACCGTCCCTAGGGTAGGGGAGCGGCCTCCGAGAACCACGACTTCAACTGTGACAGGCGCGGTGGCGGCGCCTAACGAGATCGTAGCGAGGCCGAGAGAAAGGCAAGTCTGCGCATTCTTACGAAATTTACTGAGGAAAGACCGGGGAAGCAACTGACTGACTGACCCGTTTGTTGTTTGGGATTTGGGTGGTGGTGCAGAAAGTCGCAGAACCGGATCCAAAGGTTAGTATTCAGTTCTTCCTTCCGGCAATGGAACTAGATTAGATCGAGCGTGCGTACTGATCTTTGGATGCTTCCTTGTCCTGCTCAGGATGATGACCAGCCTACTCGGGCCGAAGCCACCGATACAGGATGATGAACAGAACAGCTACAGATGAACTATGGTTGTATTCTGAAGCAAAATGTTCGCAGCTCGGTTCATTCCATTGATACCAGAGTGTGAAGTAATTGGTGTGGGATTTGTATACATTTGTGATTTTTTTATTGTGTTGATTGGAAACATGTAACAAAGATCAAAATTGCCCATGGCAACAAGTGAGAGTAATACAAGGATTGGAGATTGTTTTACTCTGAGAATCTGGTTGAGTCAAATTTCACGTTCTTTATGAACTTATTACATGAGACTAAGAGCAAGCGTAAGCTTTCCTAAGAAAAGAGCCTTCCTTGTAACCTAGCGAGGCTCTGTGTATATAAAGAGGGCTCGCAGGACGTAGAAGGGGAAGCTCTCAAGTTCCAAACCCTAGAACTAGAGGCGATTCGACTCAGCAGATCTCAACCCTTGTAACACCATATACAACATATCAATTCCCAACTTTACCTCGCATCGAGGTGCCGAACCTGGTTAAACATTGTCTTCCTCGTGCCCTGTGATCCTAAGCTCGGAGACGTTTGACTCGCACAAATCCCACACCTACGAAGTCATCTCCATGACATCTGCCAGGATAAATCCATGACACCGCCTTTTGAGGAAGTCCGACACATATGTATGGACTGATGAGGCGGACGCCGCCTTACAGGATCTGAAGCGGATGCTGGCCATAGCACCGATCCTCGCAGCGCCAAGTGAGAGCGAGCCCATGCTGCTTTACATCGCGGCGACAAACCGAGTCGTCAGTGTTATCCTACTGGTGGAGCGCCCAAAAGAAGGCAAAGAATACCCGACTCAGCAACCCATCTACTACGTCAGCGAGGTCCTGTCTGAGTCAAAGGAGCGCTACCGGTTTATTGTGTTTTCCTGGCACCTAGGAAGTTGCGGCACTACTTCCAGGAGCACACGATCTGAGTGGTGAGCACGGCTCCCCTGACCAACATAATCTGCAACCGTGAGGCAACAGGGTGATTTGCCAATAGGGCCATTTGAGCTGGCGGCTCATGACATAGTCTACAAGTCCCGCACGGCAATCAAGTCCTAGGCGCTAGCCGACTTTTTGGTCGACTTGACAGAGCTACCGGCGCTTACACCACTGCCTGGCCCAGATCACTAGGTTCTCCACATTGACGGCTCAAAGATGCTCGGGGCCTTAGGGGCATGTGTTGTATTCACCTCCCCCAAAGGCGACAAGCTTAAATATGTTCTACAGATCCACTTTGCAGCATCCAACAATGTCGCCGAATACAAAGCCCTCAAGCATGGCTTGTGTATTGCCAAGTCGCTTGGCATCAGTCGAATCATATGCTATGGAGATTATGATATCGTGGTGTAGCAAGTGTCCGGCACCTGGGACGCAAAGGACTCAACAATGGCATCATATCGTGCAACCGTCAACAAGATCGGCGGTTACATCCATGGCTACGAGTTCCATCACATCCCTCGGGCATAGAATGACGCAGCCGATGCCCTTGCCCGAGTCGGCTACTCATGACAACTTGTGCCGCCTGGCATATTCTTGGAGCAGCTTGACACGCCGTCTATCAAAGTTGAGCCAAAAGTAGACTCAATGTACCTGGAGCCCATGGAAGTTGCTGTCGTCTTCATGGCATCCGTTATGGCTGTTAACCCGGATTGGACTCAACCATATCTTGCTTTCCAGCTAGACGAATTGCCGACTAATGAAGTCGCTGCACAACAGATCATGCGCCGAGCCAAGGGCTACAGCCTACACGAATATCAATGGTGAGCTTTACAAACGCCGCACCTCCAGCGTGTTCTGGCGATGCGTTTCATCGGAGGAAGGCTGCCAGATTCTGAACGAGATCCACTAAGGCGACTGTGGACATCATGCGTCTTCGTGATAACTCATCGCCAAGGCCCTGCGGCGCGGTTTCTTCTGGCTCACATCTAAGTCGGATGCAGAGGACATCATAAAGACCTATGTCGGCTGTCAGAAGTATGCACAGCCACATATGTCGGCTCAAGCACTGTGGACCATCCCCATAACCTGATCATTTGCCATCTAGGGAATCAACATGGTCGGCCCATTCAAAACGGCTCCAAGTGGATTCACGCACCTACTCATCGCTGTCGACAAATTCACCAATCGGGATGAAGCCAAACCCAGTAGAAAGCTTGACGGATCAACGGCGAACAAATTCCTCAGGGAGATCATCTTCCGGTTTGGCAACCCTCAGACCATAATCACTGACAACAGGACCAACTTCGCGGAAGGCGACTTGTCAGGACTCCAGCCAAGATTAGGCAAAAGTTCATGTACATCCGCACGCTGAGGGTACAACCGGAAAACCTCGTCGGTGGCCTCGCAAAATCGGCAGGCAGGGGCAGGCGCAGCTGAGCAGTCACGCCCCTACTGCCCCGGTATGCGACGTGCACATGAGATCGAATGCCCAATCAAGGTTAAGATTCCTCCCGTCTTGTGTACTTCATATATGCACGCACTGTACACAAGTCGGGGATAACATCTCGAATATCACAACAAGACAACTAGGACACGAAGAAAGATATATAGCAAGCCATATATGGGCAAATATCCAAATATTCCAATCTGAGAGCACATGCTCCAATAGTACACCAGTACATCATGAGGAAAGCGAAGTAGCATCCGAGTATGGACAAGAGTACAAATGGCCTAAGAGGCCTGAACAAAACGGAAACCATCCCAGGTGGTCCTCAGGCTGCTGTCAAGGAACTCCAAGCGCTAGGCCTCGACGTCATCGCCGTCGTACTCGTCAACGTAGTATCCTCCTACGGTGGCGGCATGTCCGTCTGAATTGCAGCAAGCGGGTGTGAATATAGGAGGTACTCAGCAAGACATAAGAGACACATGCACAAGAGTGCCATATGTAGTATAGTTCCACAAAGGAAAAACGCCGGCGCTTCTCTTCAAGCTTGACATCCGCAAAGCTTTTGACTCCATCTGGTGGGAGTACGTTCTTGACCTTCTCCAACGTCGTGGGTTCCCAAGTCGGTTCCGTAATTGGATCGCCGCGCTTCTCTCGTCCGCCACCTCTCGCGTCCTCCGTAATGGGGTGGCCGGCCTCCCCATCGTGCATGGGCGCGGTCTCCGTCAAGGAGACCCTCTATCGCCTCTCCTTTTTGTCCTTGCGATCGACCCCCTCACTCAAATCCTAGACATTGCAACTCGGAATGGGCTACTTCACAAGTTGAGAAGTCGCGAGAGCATTTTGAGGACCTCCTTGTATGCGGATGATGCGGCAATCTTTGTGGCTCCGATCAAGGATGACATTGTAAACCTCTCCTCCATTCTTCGTGGTTTCGGTGAGGTCACCGGCTTGTGCACCAATTTCCAAAAAAGGTCTGTGGTTCCCATTAGATGCGGTCTCATCAACCTTGATGATGTCCTTGCCGGTCTTCCGGTGGTGCGTGCCACCTTCCCCATGAGATATCTTGGCCTCCCGCTCTCGGTGTGGTGTCTAAAGAGGGTGGATTTCCAACATCTTGAGGACAAGGTGGCCGGGAAGGTTCCTACTTGGAATGGCAACCTCATCACCGCCATTGGCCGCTCTACCCTTGTCAAGTCGGTGCTCACCTCCCAAGCAATCCACTATATGACTCCCCTCATTGTCCCTCCGGGCACCTTGGAGTACCTCAACAAAGTGGAGCGTGCCTTCCTATGGGCGGGCAATGATAAGGTCACCGGAGCGTAATGCAAGGTCAATTGGGAGACGGTTTGCCGCCCTCTTGACCTCGGTGGCCTTGGCATCCTCGACAACGACAAGTTCGCGCGAGCCCTCCGCTTGAGATGGCCTTGGCTCGAGTGGCGGGATAGGGAAAAAATTTGGGTCGGCACCGGCAACCCTTGCACATCGGTGGACATGGATCTTTTCTATGCCTCAACTACGATTACGGTGGGAGATGGAAACTTGACTTCTTTTTGGGATGCCCCTTGGCTTGAGGGGCAAAAACCTAGAGACGTCGCTCCTCTCATTTTCATGGTGTCTAAAACCAAGAAGTGGAGTATCAAGAAGGCTATGGATGACTATGCTTGGATTAGCAAGATTACCCTTGATGAAGAGTTCTCGCATGACCACCTTTCCCAATTCATTGAGCTTTGGATGCTTCTTCTTCATGTTGTTCTTGTGGAGAATGTGCAGGACACCATCATTTGGAAGCTCACACCTAATGGGGAGTATTCGGCGGCTTCGGCCTACAAGGCTCAATTTCTTGGGGCCGAAGCATCAAACATGAAGAGCCTTGTTTGGAAAGTTTGGGCTCCACCCAAAGTCAAGTTCTTTGCTTGGCTTGCTCTCCGAAAAAGGCTTTGGACATCAGACCATTTGGCTAGGCGTGGGTGGCCTAATTGTTGGCTTTTCCCTCTTTGCAACCGTGTGCCGGAGACCATCACACATCTCTTGCTTGGTTGCTGGTTCACTACTCGTCTTTGGGGCATCATCAAGGATTGGCTTGGCATCCACGCTTTGGATCCAAGTCAATGGACGGACCTCTCGCTCTCTAGTTGGTGGCTCAAGATGACGTCTCCAAGCCGCAAGGCCTTGGCCTCCATCACCTTGCTTGCATCTTGGGAGATTTGGAACGAGAGAAATTCTCGTGTGTTCCGGAATAAGTTTGCGCCCCCGACGGTTGTTTTCAATAAGATCAAAGCCGAGGCTAGGCTTTGGGTCATCGCGGGTGCAAAACGTCTTGGAGAAATAATGCCGGGAGAGTAATCCCGTTTACTTTATGTTGGGCCAAGCGAGCTTTCTTGTTTCGTCTTGGTCCGGGTTTGTAAACAACTTCTATCTTAATTAATCGAAAAGGGCAAAGCTTTTGCCCACGCTTCAAAAAAAATGTAGTATAGTAGGTTAAGCGGCAGCAAGCAAGCACTAAACAATCTATAGAGACATGCTACAACTTTTGTCTATTAGAGAGGGATAAGAGAGCGCATCCTGAACCAACTAAATACTAACAAGCATAACACAACCCAATCATTACCCTCTCGTCTAACCAACACGAGGAGAAGGCAATCAAAAGGGCACTCACACAGTTGGCAATTTTATGGGTTAATCGTTGTAGTTGTGCTAACTTACTAATCAATTCTTATTACTTAGATGAGAGTTGTCTATGATGAAGTAACTGTGCTCCAAGTAGCGCATAACCGCGGACATGGCTTCTCGAAAAGATTTACCCCGCAGGGGTGCACCAATGTACCCATACACGTTCGATCAACCCAAGAAGCAAGTCAAATATAAGAGTGGGTATCACGACATGTCGGGGATGTAACCCCGGGTACCCCAAAGTTAGCGACACTGGTGTGTTAATAAAAGAGAGCGAAGTATTAAAAGAAAGAAGAAAAGGAAAAAGAAGTAGCCCAGGCCGAGTTTGGGGCAGCCCTGGCCGAGATAGCCTGTGCTGGGCCGAAGCATCAGCCAGCCTCAGCTGAGCCGAAGCATCAGCCAGCCTCGGATGGGCCGAGGCACCACAGTCTCGGTGGGCCAAGCCAGCCTCGGATGGGCCAGCTTCATCTCCCGCCCCGGGCAGGCCAAACTTCGGCTGGGCCGAGTTGCCCCCCGAACCTCGGTTTGGACCGAGTTATCCAGGCCGACACAGCTCCAGCCTCGGACGGCACCTCCAGCCCCGTATCGGGCCACATCCTCCAGCCCCGTATTGGGCCACGTTCTCCAACCTTGGTCGGCCGGGTTTCTCCAGCTTCAGTGGGCCGGCCTGTCTTAACTCGGCCAGGCCGCTGCTTCTTCACCCGGATGGACCGGCCTCTCCTTACCTCAGACGGGCCGGGATGATCTCACCAGCGCTGGGCCGGCATCAGGCCGTGCCAGAGAGGCCTGGAGGCTCGCTGGTTCTTCGCTTTGACCGGAGCCAGGCCGGGACCAGCGCTCCCAGCGCTGTTCCTTTGACCAGAATCATACCGAGGCGCCAGGTAAGTTCCGGATCGGGGCAGGAGGCCCCGATATTCCACCTCCGCATCATCCGTTTGGCCGAGGCATCCAGGACCAGCATCTCCACTCCCCATTCACCAGTATCCAGGTACTGGGATGCCCCTGGCTCGTATCTGGCACTGTTGCGGGTTGACTGCGCAGGAACAAGACAAAAATGATGGCATAACCAGCATGGCTACAGTGGTGCAGACATGACTAGAGTACAGATCGTGACATAGGCAACAGTGCGGACAAGACCCCAGTGGTCAATTCACCAACAGTGTTGTACAGTACACGTATAGTGTGTTGGTGGGTCCCCTTGTCCCCTAGGCTTCCCTTTATAAGGAGCACCAGGGGAACGCTCCTAGGACGACGCCCCTGCGCGGGCTCACTCTCTTCTTCTCCCCCCGCTCACATGGAGCTCTTCCTAGCTAAGACCTCTTAGAGGCAACCTACGCTGAGCTCATGGAGCGCTTGTACCAACCATATGCAGAGGGAGAAATACACCAAATAGGCTAGATGCTGCAGTAGGGGTTTTATCTCTCACGAGAGCCCCGAAGCAGGGTAAATCTTTGTGTTCATCTGTTTGTCCATGTTCGCTCTTCAGCGCGCTATCCCTCCCCGAATCCTCTGGCGTCCATCGGCCCCAAACTTAAGCCTACCCCTAGGCATCTGTTGTTCAATACCATGACAATTGGCGCCCACCGTGGGGCTGACAGTGGCTCTTGCTGGATCAATTCGGACGGGACCTTCGTCATCAACACGGGGACTCGACATCGCCATTGTCCCCCGCGCTCTAGCTTGCCGCTGTGAGCAGAGGCTAGCGCTGCCTCCTCCAACGGACATCATCGGCAGATCCCGGATGAGAAAAGTGACTCGGGGACTCAACTTCGGCATCGTCCCCGTGTGTTAACTCATTTTCGAGTTGACTACAGTTCAAATCTGAGGTATGTTGGAAATCCGAGATATGCTGGTATGCTGGTAAATCCGAGGTATGCTGGAAATCCGAGATATGCTGGTATGCTGGTAAATCCGAGGTATGCTGGAAATCCGAGGTATGCTGGTATGCTGGTAAATCCGAGGTACGCTGGAAATCCGAGATATGCTGGTATGCTGGTAAATCCGAGGTATGCTGAAATCCGAGATACCCTGAAAAAATCCGAGATACCCTGGAGAAATCCGAGATACCCTGGAAAATCCGAGTTAAGGCTTGGAAATCCGAGATACCCTGGAGAAATCCGAGATATCCTGGAAAATCCGAGTTAAGGCTTGGAAATCCGAGATAAGGTTGGAAATCCGAGTTAAGGCTTGGAAATCCGAGATAAGGCTTGGAAATCCGAGTTAAGCTTGGGAAATCCGAGTTAAGGCTTGGAAATCTGAGATAAGGTTGAAAAATCCGAGTTAAGCTTGGGAGATCTGAGTTAAGCTTGGAAAATCCGACATATGTTGGTCAAATCTGACATGCAGGTGGTTCAAACCGAGATATTGGTGGATCAGGCCGACAGGCCGGTGTTCCGGCCGGCATAAGCGTCTTCCTCTATTGCTACAACAACACTACCTTGTGAGTATCAATTATATGTCTGCATCTCTCTTTTAAATAGTCTCAAACAGTGCTCAGGGACTCTCCCCTCTTTTCTGCTTTGCTTAGTTGTTTTCCCCCGGGACCAAGATGTCTTGACCCGGGGATTGGCTGGTCAGTCAGTTCTGCTTCTTCTCCTACATAAGAAAAGTGACTCGGGGACTCGGTTGAGTTCGAGTCTGTGTCCTGTTGCATAGTTTTGCTGCTAGACTTATTTTTGTCTGTTAAATAGAGTTGTTGTTTCCGTTAAATATTCATTATATATATGCTTGAACTAACATTGAAAGGTGATATCGGTTTTACTGAGAGAGTATTCATCCCGAGATTATGGTTTTATCGGTTATCTCGGGTTACCCAAAATATCATAGCATTATCGGTATTCTCAAATCGCCGTTTATTTCGGTATGCAATCTATATTTCAATATCACCTCATATCTCAAATCGCCGTTTATGTCGGTTCGCCAAAATATCACGGCATTTATCTCATATCATCGAGCGTCTCATAATTGCTATCTTTGCCGACTTCACCAATTATCATGGTTCTTCAATTATCCGAGCTTACCAGAATATCATAGCATCATTATCTCGGCACAATGAGTCAAAAGGTATCCGATCTCACTGGGTATTACGTGTTGAGAGATGTCTCAGCTCGTAATCTGACAAGTGCCCATGAATGCAAAATGTCAGATTTAGCCAATGACAGCTATATGTTGGTACAGCTAGCGCTGCCGACATATCTGATTTCGGTAAAAGCCCAAGGTGGCAAAAAACCGACATATGAGATATGCCCGAGCAGGCAATATGTCAATCCAGCGTAGCCTGGCGACATCTGATTTCGGTAAAAGCCCAAGGTGGCAAAAAACCGACATATGAGATATGCCCGAGTAGGCAATATGTCAATCCTGCGCAGGCTGGTGACATCTGATTTCGGTAATGCCCATGGTGGCTAAGAACCGACATATAATGATGTCCATGCTGGCAAGATATTTCTTATATGGAGATTTTGGTATTGGATATTTGTTTTTGTAAGTCTACGCGCGACTCTGCGAGTCCCCCACATCCTCGGGGACTAATGTCGGGGATGTAACCTCGGGTACCCCAAAGTTAGCGACGCTGGTGTGTTAATAAAAGAGAGCGAAGTATTAAAAGATAGAAGAAAAGGAAAAAGAAGTAGCCCGGGCCGAGTTTGGGGCAGCCCTGGCCGAGATAGCCTGTGCTGGGCCGAAGCATCAGCCAGCCTCGGTTGAGCCGAAGCATCAGCCAGCCTCGGATGGGCCGAGGCACCACAGTCTCGGCGGGCCAAGCCAGCCTCGGATGGGCTAGCTTCGTCTCCCGCCCCGGGCATGCCGAACTTCGGCTGGGCCGAGTTGCCCCCCGAACCTCGGTTTGGACCGAGTTATCCAGACCGACACAGCTCCAGTCTCGATCGAACCGAGATATCCAGCCTCGGAAGGCACCTCCAGCCCCGTATCGGGCCGCGTCCTCCAGCCCCGTATCGGGCCACGTTCTCCAGCCTCGGTCAGCCGGGTTTCTGCAGCTTCAGTGGGCCGGCATGTCTAAACTCGGCCAGGCCGCAGCTTCTTCACCCCGGATGGACCGGCCTCTCCTTACCTCGGACGGGCCGGGATGATCTCACTAGTGCTGGGCCGGCATCGGGCCGTGCCAGAGAGGCCTGGAGGCTCGCTGGTTCTTCGCTTTGACCAGAGCCAGCTGGGACCAGCGCTCCCAGCGCTGTTCCTTCGACCAGATTCATACTGAGGTGCCAGGTAAGTTCCGGATCGGGGCAGGAGGCCCCGATAGTCCACCTCCGCATCATCCGTTCGGCCGAAGCATCCAGGACCAGCATCTCCCCTCCCCATTCACCAGTATCCAGGTATTGGGACGCCCCTAGCTCGTACCTGGCACTGTTGCGGGTTGACTGCGCAGGAACAAGACAAAGATGATGGCATAGCCAGCATGGCTACAGTGGCGCAGACATGACTAGAGTACAGATCGTGACGTAGGCAACAGTGCGGACAAGACCGCAGTGGTCAATTCACCAACAGTGTTGTACAGTACGTGTATAGTGTGTTGGTGGGGCCCCCTTGTCCCCTGGGCTTCCCTTTATAAGGAGCACCAGGGGAACGCTCACAGGACGACGCCCCTGCGCAGGCTCACTCTCTTCTTCTCCCCGGTTCACATGGAGCTCCTCCTAGCTAAGACCTCTTAGAGGCAACATACGCTCAGCTCATGGAGCGCTTGTACCAACCATATGCAGAGGGAGAAATACACCAAATAGGCTAGATGCTGCAGTAGGGGTTTTAACTCTCACGAGAGCCCCGAAGCAGGGTAAATCCTTATGTTCATTTGTTTGTCCGTGTGCGGTCTTCAGCGCGCTATTCCTCCCCGAATTCTTTGGCGTCCATCGGCCCCAAACTTAAGCCTACCCCTAGGCATCTGTTGTTCAATACCACAACACGACACGACCGTTCCAAGTCCTACGATGCAAGTTAAGGGGGCCACCCAACTAAGCTACCCGCAATGAAGTCGGCGCCGAGCTCCGAAGACGGACCCAGAAGTTTGCGACGGCGGCTATGAAAGCTCAGAGGTAAGAAAGTGTGATTGGGCGTGTCCATATAGCATAAACGGCACGCACCTAAACAGTACAGAATAGTAAACGCTCCTCGAGCAACAGAAAGTAAACATGGCATAGGCACATAATATAAACACATGAAACACCCGAACTAATTGTGGCCCCTGAAACAATACTCGAGGAACAAGGTAAAGCCGAGGGGGGTCCCATAAAACCACCCACGTGTGGTTAGCGCGCTTGATCTCGGAACAGGTAACAAGAACATGAGTTCTAGGCGACATTAGTGAGGGACAGCGCAAATACCGATGCTTTCGCAAAGGCGTCCCACATATGCCTTATCTTGCTTAGTTATTCCCACATTTTAATATAAAGTTGCAAAAATAACGATGATCACCTCCCACATAAGCATCTGACAACTCCCCAACAACATCGTAGATCAACATGACTCGAACAATCTAAGCATGCAGCTACGACTCGCAAGGCCAACAAGACAAACAAGCCACAAGTTTAAATAGGATGTGGGGGATAAAGGCTTTATCAGGGCGGCATAAGGTATAGATATGTATAGGAATCAAGACACAACTAAAGCATCGCACATCTAAGGCAAGAATGATAGATAGAGGCAAAAGCATCAAAAATATAGGAAGCAGAGGGGGATGCTCGCCTGCAAAGTCAGGCTGGTATTCTAGCTCCTCCGAAGTGACGTGGTCGTAGCCATCCTCAAACTCCTCGTGCTAGGTGTCTACTCGATAAGAACCAAACACCTACATAGAAAAGGAAAATGTGCAATCAAAACATGGTAAAGTGCAAGCAAACAATTATGATGCATGCCAATTTAGAATGTGCAATTTTGGTTGAAAGAAAACAAGTGTGGCAATATTAGGTGGCCCCTTGCATTTAAAATGTAATATTAAAATACACACAATTAATTAGGTTTAGCTTGCATAAACAAATTACCCGAGGTGAAGCATTGATATTCATGCATGAAGGATGGTAGATTCAGATTCTATGGATTTTTCTAATAATTTTAGACATATTATTTATATTATTTGGACTTAAGTTTTATTTATTAATAGGAGGAAAAGTTAATTGTTTGCATATTTAGAATATTCGAAACAGTGAACAAATTTTATATCTGAAAAGTACAAACAATTTTAAGCACTTTTCATTTTGAAATTTTTTCAATTTGAATTTGTATTCAAAAGTTACAAGGGTTTGAAAAACCAGGGGGCTTTCTGAAAGATTACAGGGACCTCTACGTAATTATCTACGAAAATGCAGGGACATAAGAGCAAAACTGTGGTCAGATATGGAACATTTGTCACCGCACCGGTGTCTAGCCTTAGACGCTGACAGGTGTGACCGGAGGTGCTAACGTGTAAAACAGAAAAAAGAGGTGGCCTTTTGGTCGGCACGGGGGTTCAAACCCGGCATCTGTTGGATCGGGACGGAACGGCGGGATCGGGCTACGGCTCGGTTGTTGATACAGAAGAGGTCGCCGTTCTTTTGGTGTAGACCCGCGGGAGTTGACTCGGACATGGTGCGCACGGCGGCCGGAGACGGCGACATCGACCAAGAACCGGTGGCGGATGTGCGCGTGCGGTGTTAGCAAACATCGCGGCGTGAGGTGTACGTGCGTGCGCGGACGCGCCCGTGCGTGTGATGCCTGAGCGAGGCAGGAGGGAAAAACTCGAGCTCGAGCTCTACCATGGCGAGCGCGCAGGGGCGTCATCGGTGGCGAAGCTATGGCGCCGGAGAGGAAGAAGAAAAAGGCCGGATTTGAGGCGGAGCGCACCGAGAAATGACTGGAGAGGTAGGCGAGGACGGCGGAGGTCGAGGACGTCGGGGAGGAAGAGGTGCGCGGCAACGTGGCAGTGACGAGGAAGAAGAGCTTGACGTCAGTGTTCTCGTCTGTTCCGGCTCCTCTGTTACTGCATGGAGGACGGTGACGGTCCGGCGAACCGATCCCGGACAACGTCAAGCTCCTCAAGCTGCTGCCACGATGGTGCTCTCGGCAGGGTGGAGAAGGTGGGGGAAAAAGGGTGGAGCGGCGCGGCGCTGGCGAAGAATAGGGTTAGGGTTTAGAGGGGGCTGCGTCGCTGTGATTTATAGGCCGACGGGAGGAAGGGCAACCGCCGGATCGAGGTCGGAGAGGACGTGGAGGCGTCGAGAGAGGAAAATTTCCTGATTTGGGACAATGACGACGACAGAGGAGGAAGAAGGGAGACGTGGCCTCTCCCTTTTCGGGCAATTGGGCCTCGGGGAGCCAAGTTGGGCCGGAAGCCTCAGGCAGGCCGAAAGGTCTCCCCGGCCCTCTACCAATTCTCTATGATTTTTCTTTTTCTTTTTCCAGAAAACCTTTTACTATTTGAATTTCTTTTCTGTTTTAGAATCTTTTAAAATGTGTAGAGTTTTTGAACTGGAATTTTGAAACCTATGCAAAACTGAGGAGGTTTGGAAGATTCCAGCACAGTAGATCATCCATGTGGTAAAGATCTGTGCACGGTCAAACTTTTCAAAAACCGGGTGATTGACCAGGCTAACCCTTACGACCAACCTGGACCAGGTTGAAATATCTGTGCACGGTCAAAGTTTAATACATGAACATGAACAAGTTTAACACATGAACATGAAATATATTTTGAATATTTTTGAATTAGTTATGCTAAACCGCAAGTGCACAAGTTTTTTTTAGTTTTGTTTTTTGAATATGTCAAACACACATTGGCCACGGTCCAAATGGTGTTTTTTTCTATTCTCACCGCCTCGCCACGGCCGAGCGGGATGGCCCAACTAACTAAGGCCCAAACGCCTCGCCACGGCCCAATACCACGGCCCAATGCCACGCCTTCTTATCCACCCAAAGGTGTCGTGCCCTAGCTATTTTTCCCCACTCACTCGTCGCTCCCACTGTCGCCGCCGCTCCCACTTGCTCGCCGCCGGCGACCAATCCACCTCCAACTGCAGATCCAGCGCCGCGTAGCCACAATGTTTAGGAGGGGGGTTCCAACGCGGGCCGCGGTGGCCATTCCGGTGGCGGTAACCGCTCTAACGAGGAGCGGAAGGAGCGAAAGAAGCGGCCGGCGCCGGAGCCGAAGCCGGAGCCTGAGCCGGACGATTTACCGGCGGAGGAGGAGGACGAAGAGTTCGTCCTTCCGGATGATTTGCCGCCGATTCCGCCGGGCGGGTGCCGCGTCACGCGCGGCGGCCGCACCGGCACCTGCAGCTTCCGCGTCCTCCTCAACGTTGTGTTGCCAGCATGGAAGAGGGTGGACGATGCCGACGCTGAGCTGGCCGCTGCGGAGGAGACGTTCAAGGCCGGCGAGGAGGGCGTCGAGCAGCGCTTTCGTGTGGCGGTGGACGCGTGGGAGGTCGCCGTGGCCGTCCTCCGCATCGTAGAGCAGGAGGACCTCGGCGTCGATCCGTAGATTGACGACACCGCCGCCGCACCATCGCCGCCAACCGAAGGGCAAATTTTTTATTTTTTATATTTTGTTATTATTAGAAGTACTATGTAAAATGGCCGTTTGTGGTCCACCCCCTAAATATGAATGAAAATGGCTTGTGTGAAACTATTTTGCTATTTGTACCGGTCGGAAAGCTCGGGGATGGCTCTATTTTGTACCAGCTGATGAGGTGGACAAGAGGTAGGTCCCGCGCTCGAAGGTGCTCCTGTGGGTCCTTTACTGATGTGGATAAGTGGGGGTCCCACCAAGCTCACATAATTCCAGCACTAACCAGTCCCTTGCGCTTAAGCCTCACTGTCGCTCGAGAGCTATTTCAGCATCGACACGGTGTCGCACGAGAGCTATTTCAACCAACGACATCGCTGTCCATAGATTAGCATGGAAAAAAGTCGCATAAGAGCTATTCGCCCGTGGAAGGGCTAACAGAAAAATTTCCCGAGGCGGTCCAAGGCCAAGTAAATTTATCCTCCATGCCCTCATGTCTCTGCACTCCCGCGACCGCGATCCAAAGCCGGACGCACTCCAGAGCCGTATCTCCTTGAAGATCCCAACCGTATCCAGGATCCATCTGTTATTATCCAAAGCTTGTTTGACTGTTCGTTGGTTTCTGTTTCTAGTGCTCACCAATGCCATCAGGGAGGGAGCGTAGTCCACTGCCGCGTGGCCATTGATCCATCTGTACCACCAAAAAAGCAGCTGCGCTCCATCGCCACCGTGATTCTGACCAAGTTGTCAAAGGCCTCGCGGGCGTCAGTGTCTCGGAACATCGGCAGCCCCTGCCACGGGCTATCCATGTCAGTTCTGCGTAACCATTCCCATCTCACACGTAGTGCGATACCCTGCATTCTCATGTTCTTCACTCCTATCCCACCAAACTCCACCGGCTTGCAGATTTTGTGCCACGCCACTAGACATTGGCCCCGTTAGCTCGCAATTTCGCAGTCCAGAAAAAACCCCTCATGCTCTTCTCAATTTCTTCGAGTAACCAAGCTGGCACCTCGGCCACCAGAAGATGGTGCACCGGTCTAGCAGCTATCACCGACTTGACAAGTTGTAGCCGTCCTGGCCTAGAAATAAGCCCTCGTTGCCAGGCCGGGACGAGGTTTATGGTGGCGTCGAGCATAGGCTGCCACTCCACCTTGGTGAGAGGCCGGAGAGCAAGCCGCAGACCGAGGTAACTGATCGAAAAAGGGACAATTATGCAGTCCAGCACCCTCTCCACAAGCTCCGTCTCCTGATCTCCTCCACGAATCAGCGTCACTGACGATTTCTTGTAGTTAACCACCAGACCGGAGGCCTGACCGAAGCTCTGACGAATCCCTTTGATGGCAGTGAGGTACAGCTCCGTTGGCTTGACAAACAGGATGACGTCGTCCGCGTATGCTGAGACACGCTGTGCCGGCGAGCAATTCGCAATTGGCGACAGCAAACCCTCATCGACAGCGGCGCAAATCAATAGCGTGAGAATCTCCATGGCCAAGACGAACAGGAGCGGGGATAGGGGGTCCCCCTGACGGAGTCCACGCATATTCCAAATCTTCCCGCCCGACACACCATTAACAAGGACTCGCGTGCTAGCCGTGCGAAGAGCAATGGCTATCCAATTAAGCCATTCATCCGGGAAGCCCATCTTCCGTAAGATCTCAAACAGGAATGCCCATGACAGAGAATCGAAGGCTCGAGAGATGTCCAACTTAAGCAAAACTCCCTTCTCCCTTCTTATATTGATGTTGCGTGCGACCTGTCTCACCAAAACGAAATTGTCGTGTAAACTCGGCCCTTTATAAATGCTGATTGGTTTGTACTGACCAACTGCTCCATCTTTGGCCATAGCCAGTTAGCTAGCACCTTCGTAAATAGCTTCGTAAAGCTATGGACGAGGCTTATAGGCCTGTAGTCACCCACTTCCTCGGCATCAGGTTTCTTGGGGATTAAGGTGATAATGCCTCGGTTAAGCTTGCCGAAAGCTCGACCATCACCAACATATAGCTTCAGGAAATCGGCCATGATTTCATTCTTAATGATTGGTGATGGCCCTTGAAGAGGTTGATCTACCGCGCCAGAAAACACTTTGCTGCGCGCTAAGTTGATCTCCGGTGCGTAGTTACCTGCGTCAAAAGTAAATGGGTTAGGTTGAGACTCCAAGTGCAGAGTGTGTAGTAGTGGAAGATGTTTTCCCCACGAGGGTGACTCGAGGGTTTAATATCGAACTCTCGGGGAATCAGTAGTGAAGATATATCTTCTTATCCTTCTTTTGGTTACCTACAAAACAAAGTTAAATGTTTTGGTCCTCAACCTCACCTGTGGTTGTCAAGCACAAGGTGTAAGAATGATATCAAGATAGTTATGCAATGCAAACAGGAAATAAATATGCAATGGTGGTGGATGCAATGGTAAATGATATTTTTGGGTTTTTTAATGATGTATGCAAGATGAAAAGTATTTTTGTATTTTCGGATTTAATGATGGCTGAAAATGGAAAAGTGGTATATGGTGTTGGAAAGGTGTTTCTTATGATTAAAAATGGACCGGGGTTCATGGTTTCACAAATGCACTCTCTCTTTATAAAGTGGCAGACAATGGAACACACACAGAGTTAACATATGAGATTGCAACACAAAGTTTGATAACAAGTTACTTAGATATATGGGCATCACGTCCTAACATAGAGACCTTTTGGTTATTAGTCTCTCTTATACTCCACCAAGATGCGAACCAAATCATAACACCTCAGTAATTAAGATGACTCAGAGTATAGCAATAAGTTTCATGACATGAAGTGAAAATAAGAACATGCTGGATCTAGTCACAGGAAGAAGCTTGGTCACCCTCAACCCTTGCAGCATGGTATTTTTGTTTATCCCTAGTGAGGTAACAAAGTAAGGTAAACACCCAAGTGGATCGCGATATTAAGTTGTCAGCTTACCGCACTCACCACTCCCCGTTACTCCAACTAATGCACACGTTCCCCCACACACGCTCTCATAAACATGCTTGATCATAACAAGTAGACAAGAACGGGGTACATAATATGCATCTATACTCATAACTGAAACAAACATTGCAATCTCAAACATATATTAACTCATAGAAAGATCCACCACATAGGTATTACAATGACCGTAATCATGTTCAGCAGCTCATACGGTACTAATTAGTGAAGCTCAAGAGAGGAGAGATACATAAGTTACTTCCACAAACCCATAGTCCAGAGGTGGACTACTCCCTCTTCATCATGGAGACGGTGGAGAAGTCGATGGAGAAGATGGAGACCACCCGGCAGCGCCCCGCCGGAGTTTTCCCCCTCCAATCTGCAGCTCCTGATCTCCGTTTCGGTGTTTCTGTGTTTGTGCGGCGCTCCTTCCGAGAACGTCGGGGACCTTTTTTATAGGCGTTTTTAGGTCAAGACGGAGTCGGTGGACGAAAGATCGACGGCACGGAGCCACGAGGCCAAATGAGTGGGCCCCACGCGGCCACAGTACCTGGCCGCGTGGGCCACCCCTTTTCCCTTGCGCCTCCGTTTGCTTGCTTCCTTCGCTCCTACGTCTTCTTCCTTCCAAAATACGACCCTGTATTTTTCCAATTTTTGACGACGTTTGGGTCCCTGAAACATAAAAGGAAAGAAATAGGGTTTTCTGCCTGCGCAGGGTTAATTCCATAAAAATAGGAAACAATTGATTTATTTCCTAAAATCATTAAATAACAGTATAACCCTTATATGATGCAAATATGATTGGAATATGTGATATAGTGCAAAGTTCATGTATGCATTTTACATGCATCAACATCCCCAAGCTTAACCAATACTCGTCCTCGAGTATGAAGGTGATAAAACTAACATGGCTTTGCAATATAGCACTAACAATGGATATCAAAGATGATTGCTACTGCTACATAGAGTCAAATGATTCATTCTTCAAAGGAGTAGCAATATGCAAAACAGTTTATGAAGTGATATCAAGTATTCAATGCAAGGATGTTCAATGATAGTTCACAAAGTGTAACATAGTAGCAAGTAATATGGACATTCTTACTTTTGCATACATGTGGTCCATAGAGTGATGATGAAAATCTGAATATGTTTGGTGGACACTTTGGAAAGATGAATAAGTGAGTAGAGGTAAAGCATGCATAAGTTTCATCTAACCTCCAAACTCTCCTACTTAAGTTAATGATTGCAATGTGGTAATACTTGGTGTCAAGCTCTCATTCCCCTATCATAGCATCTTGAATGATTATAGTTTAATGTGAGAGCAAATATGAGTAGTGTGCTTGACAAAGTAAAGGTTGGATGTCTCATGCCCCTTGAATACAAGTACCTACACCATGAGTTACTCAACTTGGGAAAAGCAAGTTCAAGTTATCTATCATTGTAAGTAATAATAGTATCATCAAGAGCGTCAACTGGGGTACCTCTTGTCCCAGGATATGGAACAAGCCCATATCAAAATGACAAGACAAACAAACAAGATGAAAACCTCAACACCCTTTTTATTTACCATTGGAATAGCTTTTTATTGTAAGGTGTGTCATAGATAATTCACCATAGCATGTAAGTAAATTTCCACCATGAATAATGCATGGCTTAGATTAGCGGCCCAGGCGTCTCTCTAACCATTTATACAAACTCATTCAAACTAAATCATTTCCCCTTATTTCACCATGATAGGCATCCATAGACAAAAGCACATGATATCAACTAAATGGAGCATGTTGAAAGCTTTGCATGTGACAGCACATATGGGCTAACTCCCAACCTGGACATTTATCAAGCCACTAGCATCATAATCTTAATCACAATGGGTCATGTTTTATTTATAGCAATGATAGTAAAAATGTGCATCAAGTTCATGAGAGCTATATAACCAACTTTTCCCATGGCAATCAATAACATAATCATTTTCATTCAGAGGTATAGATAACACAAATATCATGATGAACATACTCGGAATAGCATATAGCTAGTAGGTAGATATGGTGGACTCACTGGAATAACTTTGGTTGAAGGTGTTGGAAACAAGTTTTGACTTGTTGGAATGTTTGGGCTAGCAAAAGGGAGAAAGTTGACCATCTAGATGCATGCATGAGTGTCCATAGAACTAACTAATCCATGTTAAACCAAGTAAAATAACAATCAGCACCAAAACATGAATAAGTGATAGCTCTTCAAAAAGGATTTGCAAACTATTACTCATAAACAAGCTCATGAATCATGCAACTATATGTATCATTAAAAATCAACTCAAACATCCCTTTTCCCAATCTTATAAAAGCATCCAACATATTTCAACCCATATTTCCAGTAGCTCTCCCATATATAAATGATAGTGTGGTGGTCTCTCAAAACAAATCAAACCAAAACAAAACAAAAGACGCTCCAAGTTTATGCGATAAAGTGTTTCGATCGAAAAACAGAAGTTGGACGTGTGCAAACCGAGAGTGTGTAGGTCCAGTGGGGTTGTCTTCACATCCCCAAGCTTATGGTCTTCACCATCCTTGGATAGCTCTTGGTGCATCTCCTCCAATCCCTGTGAAAAAACTTCAAAACACCGTTTCTCCCATTTCTTTTCTGTGGGGTGCATTAATAGTGATAAACAAATATGTTTCTTGCTGCATATAATCCTTGAACAAAAATTCATATGAGATGTCCAGAAAGTGTATAATGTTGTATGCCTACTCATAAACTCAATTGGATCAAAAAGATTCAACTTAAAAGCTCAAAGCATGCATCAAACAAAATGGGACAGAATCTGTCCAGAAAAACAGCAGCAGCAAAACGTATTTTTCTACCCTACCAAACTTTCTCGAAAAATTCCGAAAAAATTCATGCATACAGAGGATGAAAAGTTGCAACTACAGTTCAAATATGAGCTCATTCGGAGTTACAGAATAAGAATTAAAAATCATACCGTGCACTGATTCGTGCAGGAATAAAATCTCCGAACGCTATAAGCAACTTTTTCAAACCAAAAAGGGTAAAACTTGGCACTTTATTGAAAATTCCAGAACCTAAACTAAACAAAGTCTCTTGTTACAGCAAGAGGACAAAAAAAATCACACAAAAAATAACCGGGTTGCCTCCCGCAAAGCGCTTTCTTTATAGCCATATAGCTAGGCTTCTTACTTGTTGTTTATTGTGGACGAAGCTCATGAGGGAGCTTGAACTTTGGTGGTTCCCTCTTCCTTGGGAAGTGTTCCATGCACTTCTTGTGTGGGAACTGAAACTTCACATTCCCTTCCTTTGAATCAATGATGGCACCTGTGGTACGAAGAAAAGGTCTTCCAAGAATAATAGGACTAGAGGTTTTATTCCCCATATCCATGATTAGAAAATCCACAGGCACAAAAGTCATATGTAACTCCACCATAACATCACTTACTTTTCCTAAAGCATGTTTAATAGAGTCATCAGCAAGTGCAAGTTCAATGGAGCATTTTTCAAGATTTTTCAATTCAAGCACTTCATATAGTTCTTTAGATAAAACAGAGACACTAGATCCTAGATCAAGTATAGCATGGTGTGTCTCTTTTCCAATAGTTACTAGTACCTTAGGAATCCACATATCCCCAAGCTTAGGTGGTATCATAGCCTCTTGGTTGTACCTAGCAATCTTTTCTTTCAAGACATGATTAGCAATATAAGAACCAAAGCCAGCTTGATTAGTGTTGATGGAAGGATCACTTGCAATTTTTGTAAGATAGATATTAATTCATGCAAGCTACAATTTTCTAAGTCAAGCAAAGGATCCTTGACTTCACTAAGCATTTTAACTTCCTCAACTTTCTTTTCTCTATTGTATAGGTTGAATATTTCATAACGGTCATCAAAGACATCTTCAGGTACTTGGGCTTTTTCTAAACTTTCTTTAATTCTTACTTCCAAAAGCAAGCCATCAAGTAAATAGTGAGTATCATTAGCAGCAGTATTCATGAAGGAATCCTCACATTCATTATCCAAAAAGACCTAGAGGCTTCAGTCAAACCTCTATAAAACACATGCATGAGCATCCAATCTCTAAGACCATGTTCCATTCCAAAAGCTATGCCTCTAAACCTTTCCCATGTTTTCACTAGAGGTTCATCCTCTTCTTGTTTAAAGGTGATAAGTACTTGTCTTAGGTTACAAATCTTTTCAATGGAACAAAATCTTTCAATGAAAGCAGCTTTTAAATTAAACCAAGTGCTAAAATTTCCAGGTGGCCATCTTAATATCCAATCTAAGGCTTTTCCACCTAGGGAGTAAGGAAAAAGCTTAATTTTAACATTAGCATGGCTCAAGTTTAACATTTTGCACCTTTCATCAAACTTCTTAAGATGTGGTATAGGATCTTCTTTAGGTTTCCCATAAAAACGGTGTTCATAAATCACTTTCATGATATTAGGATCTACAACACATTTCTCAACAGGGATATTCATATCTTGGGGAAAGTTCTTAACACTAAATGGCCAAAAGGTTCGTTTCTCCATTTTAGCAAGTTTTTTTTGTATTTTTTATTTTTTATGCAAAACTGAAAATAAATATGCAAGCGGAATATGATATGCAATGACACTAACAAAACAAATAAATTGCTTTGTAAGTAAAGATGGATAAGATGGTGCTCACGTAGGTGCAACCTCCCCAAGCTTAGGTGTTAGCACAAGTTGGTGAAGTTGACTTCGTTGTGAGATGAATGCGATGATGCACACCCTTGGATAAATCTCTCAGCTATGATTCCCCGGCAACGGCGCCAGAAAACAGTCTTGATGGCCCTTGAAGAGGTTGATCTACGCGCCAGAAAACACTTTGCTGCTGTTGATCTCGGTGCGTAGTTACCTGCGTCAAAAGTAAATGGGTTAGGTTGAGACTCCAAGTGCAGAGTGTGTAGTAGTGGAAGACGTGTTCCCCACGAGGGTGACTCGAGGGTTTAATATCGAACTCTCGGGGAATCAGTAGTGAAGATATATCTTTTATCCTTCTTTTGGTTACCTACAAACAAAGTTAAATGTTTTGGTCCTCAACCTCACCTGTGGTTGTCAAGCACAAGGTGTAAGAATGATATCAAGATAGTTATGCAATGCAAACAGGAAATAAATATGCAATGGTGGTGGATGCAATGGTAAATGATATTTTTGGGTTTTTAATGATGTATGCAAGATGAAAAGTATTTTTGTATTTTCGGATTTAATGATGGCTGAAAATGGAAAAGTGGTATATGGTGTTGGAAAGGTGTTTCTTATGATTAAAAATGGACCGGGGTTCATGGTTTCACAAATGCACTCTCTTTATAAAGTGGCAGACAATGGAACACACAGAGTTAACATATGAGATTGCAACACAAAGTTTGATAACAAGTTACTTAGATATATGGGCATCACGTCCTAACATAGAGACCTTTTGGTTATTAGTCTCTCTTATACTCCACCAAGATGCGAACCAAATCATAACACCTCAGTAATTAAGATGACTCAGAGTATAGCAATAAGTTTCATGACATGAAGTGAAAATAAGAACATGCTGGATCTAGTCACAGGAAGAAGCTTGGTCACCCTCAACCCTTGCAGCATGGTATTTTTGTTTATCCCTAGTGAGGTAACAAAGTAAGGTAAACACCCAAGTGGATCGCGATATTAAGTTGTCAGCTTACCGCACTCACCACTCCCCGTTACTCCAACTAATGCACATGTTCCCCACACACGCTCTCATAAACATGCTTGATCATAACAAGTAGACAAGAAGGGGTACATAATATGCATCTATACTCATAACTGAAACAAACATTGCAATCTCAAACATATATTAACTCATAGAAAGATCCACCACATAGGTATTACAAATGACCGTAATCATGTTCAGCAGCTCATATGGTACTAATTAGTGAAGCTCAAGAGAGGAGAGATACATAAGTTACTTCCACAAACCCATAGTCCAGAGGTGGACTACTCCTCTTCATCATGGAGACGGCGGAGAAGTCGATGGAGAAGATGGAGACCACCCGGCAGCGCCCCGCCGGAGTTTTCCCCTCCAATCTGTAGCTCCTGATCTCCGTTTCGGGGTTTCTGTGTTTGTGCGGCGCTCCTTCCGAGAACGTCGGGGGACCTTTTTTATAGGCGTTTTTAGGTCAAGACGGAGTCGGTGGATGAAAGATCGACGACAACGGAGCCACGAGGCCCAAATGAGTGGGCCCCACGCGGCCACAGTACCTGGCCGCGTGGGCCACCCCCTTTTCGCCTTGCGCGCTCCGTTTGCTTGATTCCTTCGCTCCTACGTCTTTTTCCTTCCAAAATAACGACCTCTGTATTTTTCCATGATTTTATGACGACGTTTGGGTCCCTGAAACATAAAAGGAAAGAAATAGGGTTTTCTGCCTGCGCAGAGTTAATTCCATAAAAATAGGAAACAATTATTTTATTTCCTAAAATCATTAAATAACAGTGGTATAACACTTATATGATGCAAATATGATTAGAGTATAAGTGATAAAGTGCAAAGTCCATGTATGCATTTTACATGCATCAATTGGCCAGGCTTCCTTGTAAAATGCCCCTATAAACCCATCGGGTCCAGGAGCGCGATCTGCTGGGATCTCCTTGATTACGGCCCAGACCTCTTGCTCAGAGACTATCTGGCCTAGGTTTAGAGGCATAGCTTGTAAAAGTCTCGCTGCTCCAGCCCAACACTCGCCAGATCGATGGTACTCTCCCGGTTCTGAACTCTGCCCAGCAGGTCATTGTAAGCTTGGTAGAACACCTCTTCCTTCCTGCCTTGGTCTGTGATTATCTCATCGTTATGCTTGATTGCCGGGATAATTTTTTTGGTCCTTCTTCCATTAGCCACAGCATGAAAAAGGTGTGTTGGCGTCCCCGTCCTTCAGCCAGCCCATCCGTGAGCGCTGGCGTGCCATGGTGCGCTCTAGCGACGACAGTCTCAGGACTGTGAGTTTTAATTTCTTACGAAGCCACCACTCACCATCCGACAGCAGCCTACTTTCTTGTGCTGCATCTAGCCTGTGTATGATTATGTTTGCAACTGCTAATTGGAGTTTGATGTTTCCCACTTTCTTGTCAGCCCAGGATTGCAAGAAGGCCGCTAGGTTCCTGAAGCAAGCATCGAGCTGCATGAAAGGATCAACAATCGTGTCATCACAGTGCCACCCCTCTTTCACTCCATCATCGAATCCTTCAAGGTTCAGTCAGAACATCTCAAACCTGAAGCGCCGTTTGGGCATGTGGCCTCCGTTCATGGTCAAGTGCAGTGGGGCATGATCGGAAACTGTAGATGATAGGGCCTGCAGGATAGAATCTGGGTTGTCAAGTTCCCAGTCGATGGAGACCAGCGCTCTGTCAAGCCACGACATCGTGGGCTCGCGGCGTTCGTTGCTCCAGGTGAACAGCCGTCCATGCATGTAGATCTCCTTGAGCTCCAGGGAGCTGACGAACTCGCGGATCCGTGCCATACTGACGCGATCTAGGTTGTCATTGCTTTTCTCTACTACTCGCAAAATCATATTAAAGTCGCCGATTAGCATCCATGCACTAGGGCATAAACCGCGACGCTCCACGAGCTCTGTCTTTCTCTCCTTTTATTCATCAAGGAAGGGAAAACATGACCCTTAGGGATCCTACATCTACGCCACGATCCGGGAGACTCGCCATCCCACGAGGCCTGATCGTGCTAAAACTTATATGTGGCAAGATGGTTAGGATGGTGGTTGTACCCTAGCCCATCAGAGTTCAAATCCTAGATTTCACATTGGTGTTTCTCATTTAGACGGAATATTCTTTAGTACGAGGCGATGTTCCCGTCGACAGCGATGCTCCGTCTTTCGGAGGTGCTCATAGGGGTAGGGTGTGCGTGCGTGTGTTCATAGGGGTGACTGCCTAACTGAATATAGGAAATCAAACATCCAGCTAGGAAATCAAACATCCAACTAGGCTAATTCAACGGAACAAGATTAAGACTGCAACATCTACGTGGTGAGCCCGGTGACGAGGAGCTGCGCGGCGCTCCCAAAGCCCACCAAGGACGTGCGACTGTCCCTGCTGGTGTTCGACCCGTTCGGTGGTGGCGGCACCCCGCGCGCGCGGCGCTACCACTTGATCAACTTCACCGGGCGGCGCGGGCAGGGTGGAGGTGTTCTCGTCGGGGACTTGGGCGTGGACGGCGCAGGAGGTGGAGTTCGGCGGCGTCCCCGCGACCTCCCTCTCCGGCGCATCGATGCACTGCCACTACGGCGCCGTCTACTTCCTCACCTCCGACCCGGCCTGCGTCGTCCGTGAAGAATTGCATAGAACAATAGTTTCTCATTGATTGATTTGTGTGTACCGAAACATGGCTTTATATAATAGGATACAAAAACCAACTTAGGCTAGATTTACGAACCGACTGGACTTAGGTGACTTGAGATCCAAGCAATAGTCTAACATCTCGTCGCAGTATCAACGGGACGCTCGACCACGTTGAGACTGAATCAAATATCTTGAAACGGCATAGTAGCAAGTCCTTTGGTAAATATGTCAGCAAACTGAGCTGTAGTAGGAACGTGAAGAACTCGAACTTGTCCAAGAGTCACCTTGCTCTTGAACAAAGTGGATACCGATCCCAATGTGTTTAGTCCATCGATGCTGAACAGGATTCCCAGACAAGTAAACAGCGGAGATATTATCACAATAAACAATGGTAGCCTGCTCAATTGGTCGATGCAGCTCCGACAGTAACTGGCGGAGCCAAATAGTATCAGCAACAACATGTGCCACATCACAGTACTTAGCTTCAGCGGAGGAGCGGGAGACCGTAACCTGTCTTTTCGAGGACCAAAAAATCAAGTTGTTACCAAGGAAAACACAGAAACCAGATGTGGATCTACGAGTATCTGGACAACCAGCCCAGTCTGCATCAGAGTATGCGGTGAGAGAATTAGGACAAGATTTATTTATCTGAACGCCGTGATCAAGAGTACCTTTCAAATATCGACGAACACGTTTGACATGATTAAAATGAGGAACACGAGGATCATGCATGTAGAGACAAGCTTGTTGAACAACAAAAGAGATCTCAGGATGAGTTATAGTAAGATATTGGAGAGCACCAGTTAAACTACGATAAAGAGTAGCATCAGAGAAAGTTCGCCGTCAGCGGAGAGTTTGAAACTAGTGTCAACTGGGGTACGAGAAGGTTGACAGTCAAGCATACCAGCACGATTGAGGAGATCAAGGATATATTGACGTTGAGAGAGAAAAAGACCGGAAGGTTCACGAATAACAACAATTCCCAAAAAATGATGAAGAAGACCAAGATCAGTCATAGAAAATTCAGATCGAAGAGAAGTGATAATGCGATCCAAAAAGGTTTGACAAGAAGTGAGAATTATATCATCCACATAGAGAAGTAAGTAAGCAATGTCAGAGTTGTGTTTGTAAACAAATAGAGAAGTGTCAGAAAGTGAAGGAGTGAAACGTATTGTGTGAATGAAAGAAGAGAATCGTTGGAACCATGCACGAGGAGCTTGCTTGAGACCGTAAAGGGATTTTTGAAGAAGACATACGTGATTTGGGTAGGAAGGATTTTCAAAGCCAAGAGGTTTTTGACAATATACGGTCTCTTGTAAGGATCCATGAAGAAAAGCATTTTTGACATCTAATTGGTGAATGGGCCATGTGGAGGAGACAACAATGCTGAGGACAGTGCGAATGGTACTTGGCTTGACAACGGGAGAGAATGTTTCATCATAATCGACGCCATGTTGTTGAGAATAACCACGGCATACCCATCATGACTTATAGCGAGAAAGGGTACCATCTGAGTGAAATTTTTGACGAAAAACCCATTTTCTAGAAACAATGTTGGTGTTGGAAGGACGAGGAACAAGCTGCCATGTATTATTTTCAATTAAAGCATTATATTCCTCTTTCATAGCAGCAGCCCAATTGGGACCGAGAAGAGCTGTTTTGTAGGTTTTTGTGACAGAGGAGAGAGTTAGGGTGGCATGAATATTTAGACGATCTACGGGTTGACGAAAACCTGACTTGGAGCGAGTGCGCATGGTAAGATCATTAGTAGGTGCAATGGTGAGAACGGCTCGTTTTGGTAGAACAGGAATCGGGGAAGAAGCGTCCGGCGCAGCGGAGGATGCGGACGTGGGAGGTGGGGACGGTTGATCGGGAGCAGGGTTTTGCTCGTGATCTGCCGCTGCAGAGGTTTGGGTGGTTTCGTGCCGCGGCATGGAATTGCGGGGTGGGGTGGCTAGCGGCTGGGGTGTGGCGTCCGCGGCAGCGGGTTCGACGTGTTCCTCCCGTGGCAGGGTGTAGAAAGGAAAAGGATGGGGAGAAGAGGCAGGGACCGAGGCTGGCGGAGAGGTGATCGGTGTTGGCTCGGTGCGTTGGGAAAAAGGGAAGATGTGTTCGACAAAGGTGACATGGCGAGACACATGAACCCATCTAGTGTGTAAATCCAGGCAACGATAACCTTTGTGTTCATCAGAAAAACCAAGAAGGACACATGGGAGAGATCGGGGAGATAGTTTATTTGTGGATGTAGCATAGGTATTGGGAAAGCAGAGGCAGCCGAAAACGCGAATATCGGAGTAATTGGGATGGCCAAGAAAAAGAGAGAAATAGGGAGTTGTATTTGGATGGGCTTTAGAGGGGCGAATATTAAGAACAAAGGTGGCCGTGTGGAGTGCTTCTGCCCAGAATTTGGATGGCATGGAGGACTGAACGAGTAGAGTACGAACAATGTCATTGAGGGTGCGAAGAGAGCACTCGGCTTTACCGTTCTGTGGGGAAGTGCAGGGACAAGAGAATCGAAGAAGAATGCCATGTTGTAAGAAGAAATTGCGATTTTTAAGGTTGTCGAACTGACGACCGTTGTCACACTGAATAAAACGAATGGGGAGGAAGAAGTGGACAGAGACATATCGTTGAAAATTTAGAAAAAGGTTGTAAACATCAGATTTGTTACGTAGAGGAAAGGTCCATACATAGTGAGTGAAATCATCTAGGATAACAAGATAGTATTTAAAACCAGAAACACTTGCAATGGGTGATTTCCATAAATCACAATCTATTAATTCAAAAGGATAAGTGCTAGAGGAACTAAAGGGAAGACGCACATGTTTGCCTAATTGACAGGACTCACAAAATGAAGAATTATGAGAATCTTGATTACATGGGATAGAGAATTCACTAAGCATAGACCCTAAAACAGCAGAATTGGGATGTCCTAAATGATGGTGCCAAAGTTCGACGGAGTCCATCATGGATGTAGGAGAGGTGGCGGCAGGGACCCCATGGAGAGAGTAGAGTTCATCGGAGCTATTGAAGCGTGCTATCTCGGCCTTGGTTGGGTAATCCTTCACCGACAAACCAAAGGGGTCAAACTCAGCAGAAACGTGATTATCTCGAGTAAATTGGCGGACAGAAATTAGATTTTTAATAAGAGCAGGAGCAACAAGAACATCATTAAGGAGAAGTGGTTTAGTAGGAAAGGGAATTTGAGCTTGACCGACACAATATATAGGAATAGAGGAACCATCACCAAGGGTAATGGAGGGAAACATTGAGGGAGTGAAAGAAGAGAGCAAATTACTTGATGCAGACATATGACTAGAAGCACCAGAATAAAAAATCCAATCCGTACCAGAGTTTCCTTGAGCAGCAAAATTGTTCATGGCCTAGAGAAAGGCAGCTTGATCCCAGCTTGGCATTGGAGTAGAGGTCGGTGTAGGCAGTAGAGCCGGCGGATACGGTGGTGAAGGCAGCAGAGCCGGTGACGTGGATATACCTCTCGGGTACCTTGCCATGAGGGTACCTGGTGCACGTATTGACTAAGTCCCAGCTATGAAGAGTCTACGTGAAGCCCATAACGGAAGGCCCAAGAAGATGGAGTATCCTCCAAGATTAGGCATAGGCATAGTCGGTTTAGACTTTCCTTACATGTAATCTGAGTCGGTTGCGAACTCTCGGGACCCAGCCTATTATATAAAGGCTGAGAGGGCCGCCGATCCAGGACACGCAACACTTGAACCACCAAAACCCTAGCGAGATCGACATCTCGCTGGGACCTCATTGTAGCTCGCAGATACTCTCAGATCAATACCAGACAAGCAGGAAGTAGGGTGTTACTCTCCGGAGGCCTGAACCTGGGGAAATCCTTGCTTTTGCTTATCAGCTGACGAAACAACCAGCTGTACCACATTCTCTCCCTCGTAATCTCAACCCTAGGTCCTTAACCATGGGATTTGATGAGTTAACCCCTCGTCAATTGGCGCCATCTGTAGGAAAGAATAGTGATAGACTCGCTTTTTCACCGGTTCCATCGGAAAACGGCGACTCGCCGATCGCATCTGCGAACAGCAACTTGCCGACTGCATCGACAAACCACAACTCGACGATTCAGTCGACATACGGCAACTCGCCGACTCGCTCAAAAATTGGCAGCCCGCCAACTTCAGCAACTAAAGGCGCATTTGCTCCGCACTCGCCAGAATCCCGAGAGACGTTTGCTGGTCTCGAGTCAGGTTTGGATTTAACTGTTGGAGCATTCAATTTTTTCGTAAACAAATTTGGTACGCAGGATTTGACAGATCCACAACAACTCATGACTGCCGTAGCCGAGTCTCCATCGACTGCGTCCGTCCCATCATCGATTCTCGAAGCCTACTCATCTACAACAACCTTGTCGACTCGAGAGATCAACGAGTACTTGGCAAAAGAACTCTAATTGCGTGGATCACACGTTCGTTGGGAGATCCCAAGAGGAAGGTATGATGCAGTGTAGTAGCAGTTTTTCCTCAGTATGAAACCAAGGTTTAATCGAACCAGTAGGAGCAATAAATCACTTCTGAAGGTTGTTGGTGGCGGAATATAGCGCGGCGCAACACCAGGGAATCCGGCGCCGACGTGGAATCTACACACAACACAATCAAACTACTTTGTCCCAACGAAACAGTGAGGTTGTCAATCTCACCGGCTTGCTGAAAACAAAGGATTAAACATATGGTGTTTCAAATAGTAGTAAATTGCAGAGAATGAAAAGGAACAGTGTTTACAGTTGGTTGTATTATCAGTGTAAAAGAATGGACCAGGGTCCACAGTTCACTAGTGGTGTCTCTCCATAAAAGATAACTAACATGCTGGGTGAACAAATTACAGCTGGGCAATTGACAAAATATTGAGCGCATGACAATGCATATATATATGACATGATGATTACTATGATATTCATGTGGGCATTACGACAAAATACATAGACTGTTATCCAACAGCGTCTATGACTAATAATCCACCGCCAGGTTGTCATACCGAGTTCCCCGTTGGTATTAAGTTGCAAGCAACGGATAATTGCATTAAATAATGTGCGTAATGTAAACAAATACATTAGACATAACGGCGCACCCTTAAGCTAAGCATCGGTTATGTTATCCCTAGTGGCAACAGCACATCCATAATCTTAGAAGTTATTGTCACTCTCCCAGATTACCGGAGGCATGAACCCACTATCTAGCATAAATACTCACTCTTGGAGTTATAAGCATCTACTTGGCCAAAGCATCTACTAGTAACAGAAAGCATGCAATTCCATAAATAACATATAAGATAGATTGATAATCAACTTGACATAGTACTCAATATTCATCGGATCCCAGCAAACACAACATGTAGCATTACAATAAGATGATCTTGATCATGATAGGCAGCTCACAAGATCTAAACATGAGAGCATAAAGTGGAGAGGAGGATTAAGGCTGTTGGGCGGGATTCGAATTTTGAATCCCGCCCAACAATTCTGTGGCGCACCTCCCACCGTGCGCCACATAATTTTTTTTCCAATTTTTTTAATTTTTTGATTTTGTAGATAAAATCTTCTGTTTGAAATAACTTTTTACTCGTATGCAAAAGTTATGGCCGGTCAAACTTTGTTTTTTCTGTTTTTTGCAGAAAAGGTCAAAATTCATATTTCAATGTTTCTATACCAAGTAGACACTAAAACGAAACTACATGTCAAAGGATTTTATTTTTTGAAGATTTTATCATTTTCTTTTCTTGTTTGCAAAACTGAAAAGGCGATCCACGGGGGGGGGGGGGTAGCCATGCGTGAGAAGAAAAAAAAATCTGTGGCGCACCCACGTCACTTTCTGTGGCGCATGGGGGTGGGTGCACCACAGAAAGTGACATTTTTGTGGCGCACCTGGCCATGTGCGCCACAGAAATGTCACTTTCTGTGCGCACATTCCAGGTGCGCCACAGAAAGTGACATTTCTATGGCGCACACTACCCATGCGCCACAGAAATGTGACTTTCTATGGCGCATGTGGTTTTCGTGCGCCACAAAATTGCAAAATTCTGTTGCGCACGAAAACCAATGCGCCACAGAAATATTTTTTGTGGCGCATGGTTATTTGGTGCGCCACAAAAGTCGTTCCATAGAAAGGCACTTCCCTACTAGTGTGCCCAAAGGGTTCAAGCTAACATCTGAGCAACCCAAGTACACAGGTCGACAGGAACCTTCAGGATGGCTAGAAGACTACAGACTCGCCGTCTCATGCCAACGCGGCACGAACACTATGGCAATGCAATACATACGACTCATGCTCGAAGGAACAGCTCGCGACTGGCTCAAAGCGCTACGTCCATCAACATACGACTCGTGGAATCACTTCCGCAGAGACTTCATCAAAAACTTCGAACCTCTGTGCGAGCGACCGAAAACATTCGAAGAACTGAGAGCCTGCACTCAGCGATCAGATGAAACTTTGAGATCATACATACGTCGATGGACCACCATACGTAACTTAGTCGGCGCAATATCAGAAGACCGAGCCATGGATGCCTTCAGCATGGGTCTCGCCAGGCGAGATTTCAAAGAAGCTCTTGGTCGAGAAAAGCCAACCTCACTGGCTAACCTCATCAAAATCGCGACTGAGTGGGCAGATGGAGAAGACTCGGTGCGAGCAACCCGCGCCTCCTCACCACGCGACAACCATGACAGCGGCAGTCGAAGCCGCAGGGACACATAAAGAGATGATCGGAGGCGCAAGCGTTCCAAATGTCATCACAACGACGACAGATCCGAGTTCTTGGCGGCTGGTTCACAAAACCCGGGACGACCAAGACAGATGCGACTGGAGGCCAGACGATCGCCGGGACAGTCGAGACCGCGAGCAACGAAGTAACAGCTACAAGAAGCAAGAGTGGCGAAAGCCACATTCTGATGCACAAAACAAGCGCTCATTTGATGACAAGATGGATGACTATTGTAGATTCCACCTGTACAAAGGGGAGGATGGGAAATTGCTGTCACATCCCAAATTTAGAAACTAAAAAAACTTAGTTTCACAAGACCCCAAATTCCAGAACCAACAAAAACTTTTCAAAATGTTTCACTGATGAGTGTGTTTTGCTTCCCATTGCTGTGTTGACCTTGTGTGGACTTGGTTGTGATGTAGATCTTGTTGTGTCTGTTGCTTGAAAGGACAATTCCTCAGTTGTGCTTAACACTACCAATAAAACACACTTGGCAACAATTTGGAATGTGACTTAAGTTTAAAGCAAACTCCTCAAATTACTCAACAAATAGAAATTAAGATCATGAGTTAAAGAAAGGATCTTAATATATTAATCTGTCTACCTCACTCTCTATTTCTTTCAAGCAAATATTTTCCTTATGAGACTAATTCCCTGGATGAGGTAAAAAGATGACCATCTCCTTCTCATACCCCTCCCCTCTCAAAATTATATAGTTACCACTTAATTTTATTTAAACTATGAAATCTTATTTTATTCATTTGAATCAATTCAAATGTGTTTGTTTCTGACAAACACAAGTACAAAAGCTAATATATTTGTCAAGGAAGTTCCAAGAGTTCCAAAAATAATATTTTGAACTTGCTTCAAAATTTCAAAGGATTATAATTTTGCATTTAAGAAAAATGCCATTTTTTAAACCCTATGAACAAAAGTTGTTCAAAACATTTTATTTTGTAAAACCAATTTTTGTGGAGCTTCTACATGACAAGGGGAGCCTACCAAATAATTTCAAATTTTTATAAATTGATTTAGTGCCTCAATAAAATCCCTGAAAAGCTTCTGGTTTTAAAAGAAATAAAAGAAATTAAGAAAAGGACCTAGTTGTAACTGGAAACAGAACTCCAGGGGGTTTTCAGTAAAAATGTCATCTCTTTCCTGTAGGAACAACACGGCACGGCGCCGTGTTCGCTCGGCAGCGCTCGCCGCCGGACCCCCCTGCCGCGCGCGTCCAGGCCCCCCCCCTCTCTGCTCCCTGCTGCGTCGAGGAGAGCACGACGCCGTGCCGCCCTCGGCCCTGCTCCCTCCGCGACCGGGTCCCCTCCCCTCGCTGTCCCCAGCTCGCCCCGACCGCACGGCGCCATGCCACCGTGCTCCCCTCCCGCATCGCGCACCGGACCCCCCTTCCTCTCCGCAGCCGCTTGAAGAGCATAAGGAGGCCCCCCTGAAGCTTCTCGGCTCTCCCTCCCGCGTTTATCTCCCCACCTGCTCTCTCTTCCTCTCTCTCTCTCTTTTCTTCCCTCACCACACCGAACCGTGGCCCTGGCTGCCGTCGCGCATCGCCGGCGACTGAGGCCGCCCCGTCCAAATCGAAGACCGCCGCCGCCTCCGCCTCATCGCCCTCTACTCCTCTGAAGAAGGAATCGAGCCATTTCGTCGTCGTTCGAGCAGCGCATCCCCGTCCTCTTCAGCCCCGGCCGCCACCTTGCCAAGAAGGTCGTGAGCATTTCCGACCCCCATTCCACGCCATTCTTGCACCCCCGTGATCCCCTTCCTCCGCTCTAGCTAATGGACTTCACCATTTCTCCTAGGAACCTCAGAGTCGACGACGCCGTCCTTGCCTGCGCCCTGCTCGACGGCCGCTCTGCCGTGCACGTCAGGAAGAAGAAGAGGAACGCGTACCTCTTCGTCAGCGCAGTGGGACGGCCCAGCGCTGCTGCCTCGGTCCAACCCTAGATCTGGCCCGTTTCTTTATTTTTTTCTGTGAAATGTTTTCCTGTTTTGTTTATTCCTGTTAGATCTGCTTTAGGAAATAATTCACCATTTAATCCCTGTGCATGCAAATTGAGTGATTTAAATTTTGATGTGTTCCTATGTGTTTTCTTAATCATGCAGAACTGGTTGTTTGCAAAAATACATTTTTAGCAGTTGTCTAGAGTAGATCTTATAAAAAGTATGTTTTGCACTAATTAATTAATATCTAGAGTTTTCCTTATCCAAAAATTGCAAACTAAAATTCCCTGGAAAGCCTGAAGTGACACCTTTCTAGATCTGTTGGTCTCATATGCAAGTGAAGTCTAAAACCAAAGTTGTATTCATTCTTGTAAACACATCAGTAGCTCTTTGAGGATTTTTTAGATTTTTAGGAGATGGATTTTGGAATGAATCCAATTGGTATGTCTTCTATATGTGTAGGAGAACATATCCCTAAATTGGTTTGAATTTAGGAGTCATTGATTGTCTGTGGTGCTAATTATAAGGTTTAGGCCTTTTTCTGCCTATTTTTAATTAGGGCTTTATAAATTGTGTGTTAGAACTTTATTGTTATAGATGTGTTTCCTAGCATGTGTAGGGTGGGAACCCACTGTTGTGGTGTGTTTCCTTATTCTACTAGCATGTTAGGAGAGCTACTTGTGAGTTATATAATTGTTAGGGTTTTATTCCCTATATAGTCTTTTCCTAGTAATTAGGAATTGCTATGCTAGTTTGTTTTGATGTTAGATTATTTGTGTGCGATTAATATGAATGCCTTGCTGGTTAATGATTATTGTGGTACTGTGATTGCGTGTTATTATTGTATAGTAGGTTAATATGTTAGTACTGTTAGTGGTATTTGTTAGATATGTTGGTGTGAGAAAGATGTTTGCCTTGCTTGTTCAACGTGGTTGTCTCTAAGTTAAGTAATAGCTTGAGTGTCTTGTTAATATCTCCACCTTAACTTGGTGAGATATTTTGAATTACCAAGATTAATTGGTAGTTTAACTTTTGTCTGAAGTATTTCCTGATTAAAGAAAAGTGGTTGTTAATTACCTCTAGTTGAGGATGTCTTTGTGCCCTCTTGTTTTAGCATGTTGTGGTGTTATACTCCTGATTAGTATAATGCCCTTGTAAATGTAGATCTTAGTTTGTGGCTTGAATGATTAGTTTAATACTTGTGGTTTGTTTCTTGTTTGTATACCACTTGTGGTTTGGTTTGCTTATTGCGTGTTGTTTTATTTTCATGTTGCGACGCTAGAGATAAACGCTACCGGGGTGGTATTTGGAAAGGATTTATCGGAGAAGGATGAGAGTTATTCTTTGATCAGTGAGAAGAAGCCCCGGGAACATCATGCTGAAACCAGGCAAGCTACTCTCTGAGCTTGCATCTGTATACATCTATTTTGGTTCACATGTTTTACTTATAAAGAGCATAAGTGATTTATGTGGTGTTTGCCACTAAAGTTATGATTTTGAAAACCCTTTTCCAAAATACAAGTATATTATTTTGACACCCTATATGGAGATATTAGATGGAAATTCTTTCAAACTATAGGATGGGAAAAATGTTGTTTACTCAAAACTCCTTTGAAAATACTTGTGTGGATATAGAATACCGAGATGTCGGTATGGAAGTGGAGAACTGGAGAATGGAGGTGTTTATGAAAAATGCACATTGTGTCTTTGTACTATGACGACCAGCCAATAATCTGTGCGACCACGTTTACCCCCATATGGGAACGGGGCTTAGTCATATAATTTGCTCTTATTAGTATGGGATACCTCATCGACGGAGATGACTCCGTTATGCGTGAGGGGATGGTTTGTGAACTCCCCTGACCTGGGTCCTCGCTCAAACTCTATGGAAAGATAAGGAGGAGGATTGAAGACTTCATAAATGTGGTCGCCGGGAAAAACATATGAGTCCTCACACTTGGGGTTGCCGACGGGGACCGGACTGAGTGTCGATGGGAATTATCATATGGGTAGGATCCTATACTAGCATGAGCAAAGGAGAGGCTATGGTCGGTGGCTCAACTTCGCATACACCTTGTATGGCGGGACGTGGCTGACACGATGAGCTACCGGATGGATGTGGGAAAAGCGTGCTACCTCTGCAGAGGGTAAAACTATTCGAATAGCCGAGTACTCGGATATGGACAGTTGGGAGGCTGTCCTCTGACCATGTGCAAGTTTTGGAAATGTTTTAAGATTTGAAAGGAAAATGGAGATGTTGTTTATGTGCAACTATACCGATGAGTCGGTATGAGGTTGCTGGAAAAGTGGAGGACCCTGAGGGGCTATGATCGAGAAGTGCAAAGTTTTGTGTCCTGAAAGTAGGAAATGTTTGATGCAACTATACCAAAGGGTTGGTATAAGATTGTTGGAAAAATGATTTGACTAGGAATGGTTTTGGTCGGAAAAGGAGGATTTTTTGAGAAATAAACAAATGGTGATTTTCCGGGAAAAAGTCTTAAAAGAGAATTCTTACAAAGATAGGTTTATGGGAAAAGTTCTAAAAGCCTTCTTTTCTTTTCAACAAAGATATAGAGGTGTCTTCTCAAAATAAAGGGTTTTGTTATAATAAAAATGATGCTATTGCATGGTCATGTCGGGGGTAGTTTTGCGAGTACGTAAATGTACTCATGGCTGTGTCCCTGGATATTCCCATGTCCAGAGTTCAAGGAGAAGTATGCTGAAGACCGAGAGATCGATGACGTCTTTGCGAACTAGGGCGCTTCCCAGTCAGCTGCCTGTGGGTTGTGGCAAATGACTTGGGCTCCACGCTGTTTGATGATTTCCGCTGCAAGAACTTATTGAAGATTATTACTTCAATCAAGTAAGTATTTTGATTCGGTATTTCTGGATGTTCTTTTGATACCAGTTTGATTGTGCTCAGCGACAGACTGATCATGGGATCGCTGATGTTGTAGGCACAAGGGTATTTCGGACAGCTAGTCCGGGGTCCCCACAGACTTGGTATCAGAGCCATCCTGACTGTAACAGACCTTAGTTAGCATGGACGTTAGTTAGGAAAGAAATATTTTGTTAAAAGTATATTGCTACCAAAAACATATTTTTATCAAAGGAAGTCCAAAAATAACTTCCACTCTTCTCACCTTCTCAAATATTTCTGAGTCTTACCACTCTATTTAAGATTTTCCAAGGAATTCTCTAATCCCTCTTACCTGTTCAAAATACTTGACGATGAACCCAAGTGAGACCTAATTAGCTAGCACCTACAAGAAGAAGCTTCCATCTCGAATACTCAACATTTAACATCAAGGAGTTCGATCTGCAAATACCAAGACCGTCAGTATCAACGAAGCAAGAGGCCTCCGAAGACGTCAGCTCAACAACAACAATTCTACCCAAGTTGCAACTTCGACGATCCCAATTTCTCCAGTTGAAGACTAAGGCGATAAAATGAAGATTTCAGCAACCATGTTTGACCCAGACCCATAGGATCGATAGGATAAGCTCAATTGTTTTACTTGAGCTACCCCACCTACTCCGATATTAGACGCCGTTGGTACTAAATGTACCTTGTGTGTTGTTTGTTTGTGTGCTCCTTGCTTGTGAGTACTTTGCTTATGTGTTGTTTGTTGTGAGTTCTCTGTGTGTGTGTTGTTTTTCTTGTGTGTTCACAATCACGCCTTGTCGGCAACACAAGTAACCTCAAAATTCTCTTTTTATAAAATTCCTTTTGCCACCTATCAAAACCATTTTTGACCTCTTCGCCATAGTTGCACTTTGTTCCCAATGTAAAACCGCCTAGGAAAAATCTTTCTGAAAATATTTTTCCTCTCATCTAAACCATCTCCCGATAAGAACTGGCAGTTGCGCAAGATACAAAAGACCCCCGAACTTTAACCAAAAACCCTGAGATTTGTTGCAACTTAACCGGCAAGTCAGACAATGACCTTCATGCACCGTCTGGAGCAAGTAAGGAAACTGCAATTTTACGCCAACCTCGTGAAGACACGAGCCTTACAAGACTTGTGAAATTACAAGAATACCACACTAACTTATCGTATCTAACTTCAGGTTAACATCTGACATAAGTCCACGATAGTACTAACTAATCTTCTAGGACTGCAAGCCTGGACAAGAGACGAGGACATAAGGAGACTCATTTAGGACTGGTAACGAGAGGAACTCAAGGAGTGCATAAGAGTTGCTATGAAGATTCGAGCTCAGAGATCGCAAGAAGGAGGAACTACGACAAGAAGACATTGAAGAGAAATTTCTTAGGTTGGCAAAGAAGCAGTATACCCGACTATCATTGAGTATTTGGAAACTCATATATCAGAATTCATTATTATTAATCTCTCCAGAAATAATGTGATATTCCAATGTTCGTGCTATATAGAAGTACTTTGGTGACAAGCCTCATGAACTTGTTAACAAATCACTTTTGTATGCTCCAACAATTGAGTGTCATATACAAATAAACAGAACGTCAGATAAACCAGTACATCTCAGCCTCTGGAATATGAAAAGTCATTTGGTGACAAGACTAGCTACCTTGTTAACAAATTCTTCTTGTATGACTAAGGCAATTCGATGTCATAAAGGACACCCACACTCTTACACAACTAACTAATGGAAAGCTTGCTGGAACTAGTGGATGTCTTCACCGCAGGGTGAGACAAATGATGTTAGATCTCAAATAAAGGACAATAATAATTTTCTTAAGTCAAGTGTATACCTTAGGAGCTACTCAAGTTCCAAGTAGGAAAATCACATGAAGATTTATAGTGTTTCTCCAAGGATATAATTTCCGAAACAAGAAAAGAAAAAGGTACCCTTTTGAAAAACAACTGGTGCGAAGTTTCCTCACTAACTTTTTCTAGGGACCATTAAGAGGTGCCAGAGACCGACTCAAAACTAGTTGTTAGAAAGGAGGCTGTAGGAAGATATAAGGGTGTTGAATTGAAAGTTGTTAGCCAAAAGTATCTTGACGAGATCAAAAATTTGGTGGATGCTGTTGGTAATATCAAAAAATTGGGGTTTATAAAAGGAGTGAAAACTTGGAGTGGATCGATAAATTAATTGGGATTGAACAGATGATATAATTGATTAATACTCTGGGGCTAACCAGTTGTGGTCCCCAACCATTGGTGGTTATCTGGAACTAGGAGACGTGACCCTTGATTCAAGGTTTAGAAATAAAGGTGAAAGTTATTGGATTTTTAGGAATCACTTGCTGATAAAATGATGTTTGGATTGGTTAGAAGCAAGTAAATTAAGAAGAATACTCCGGTGTTGGAATGTTTAGGGTGATTCTTGGGCAAGTGACCCTTGTACTAAATTCTTATGGAATTATAGGAAGTGGTCAAAGAAGAGTTAGCAAATGAGTAGATCGTTGTATGCAAGAGATAATTGGTGGAGGATAAGTGAATGTTTATCGGATTCTAGGAATCAATATGACTTGGTCTAGTAGCAAGACATTCTAGGTGACAGTAGTTTTCAGAGCTTGTCACGCTCTGTTTGGATTATTCTTAGAAAGATCATTTATCTTTGATTATGAGATCAAGGCCCAAAGGTGTTGAGATGAAATCTGAATTTGGTTAGAAAGTGGGTCAAATTCTTGATGGTATGATCACATGATTGTTGGATGCGTTATTTAGCTTTGATGATATGATCGTGGGAAGATGGCAACCTGAAGGAGTCAAATAATTCGAGATATGCCTAACTGGGGAATAAATTAATCAAGAAATAATTAGTGGACCACTACGATTTTTGTGATAGAAATAATGGGGAGACTATGCCAAAAGGTTTGATGGGTACCCGATAGATTGAACTATACTGTGATAAAGAGTTTATGCCCGAGGAAGATGATGGTAGATTAATAACTTTAGCTTGGGCAAATGACCATGATTCAATTAACCGTTGATAGTAGTGGCCTTACCAGAATTATTGGAATGGTATTTTGAATACTTGAGAATTATAGGCCTATGTAAAGTTGGTTGTTTCGGATCTTAGGTATAAAAGGTTTGGTGTTCAGAGTATAACACCCAACTCCCTTGAAAACTAACTTAAGCCATTCAACCAAAAGTTTTCCCGGAAACCCTAACTATTCTGGTGCGCTCTAACTTACTTGTGAAGACCCCTGCGAAACTCGTGAAGACCCAGGACCAAAGAAGCCATTCAGGACCAGCCTTTTTCCTGCCAAGCCGAAGGAAGAAAAGCGTGAAGAAGATCTACTAGAATCAAACGACGGAAGCACCTGTTGTTGACGACATCAACCACTAAGACAGTCCAGACACAGTTAGAAGTTATAACCTCCCTCTACTAACTAGAAACCAGAGAGAATCGAGTGCTCAGACTTGACGCATCTTGAGAACAACGCGTCCCTATCTGCGACCCTCGTAAGGAGAAAATATCAGGAAGTGATATCTGCACCAACTCCAAGCACCGAGGAGTGACCAAGACGACGATCGTCAGGCTACTCAAGAAGAATGATGCCTCCAAGTCAACTCCAGCTGTGACTTTCAACAAGGCCGATTCAAGACCCCTTTTTAAGGGGGGAAGACCTGCAATAGGTATACAAGAACATGTTAATAATCAGTTCCTTGCGCCTTAGCCTTGTAGTATCTAGAAGCGATCAACCACGTCGATCCATCAAAGTCGATCGTCAAGTTAACCCTATCCTCAAGGATCTGAACTCAGCACAGAAGTTTATCGACAAAGAAAGTCTGGCATCATCAAGATGTCAAGATCTCCCCTGGTAACCTCACTGAATGAGCAACGACCGCAAAAGAAGACAGCCCAAAACCCGTGCCCTCGTACTCCCCTGTTACTACCGGGCAAATCTCGAGGATGAGATTTATTTTAAGGGGGGAAGAGCTGTCACATCCCAAATTTAGAAACTAAGAAAAACTTAGTTTCACAAGACCCCAAATTCCAGAACCAACAAAAACTTTTCAAAATGTTTCACTGATGAGTGTGTTTTGCTTCCCATTGCTGTGTTGACCTTGTGTGGACTTGGTTGTGATGTAGATCTTGTTGTGTCTGTTGCTTGAAAGGACAATTCCTCAGTTGTGCTTAACACTACCAATAAAACACACTTGGCAACAATTTGGAATGTGACTTAAGTTTAAAGCAAACTCCTCAAATTACTCAACAAATAGAAATTAAGATCATGAGTTAAAGAAAGGATCTTAATATATTAATCTGTCTACCTCACTCTCTATTTATTTCAAGAAAATATTTTCCTTATGAGACTAATTCCCTGGATGAGGTAAAAAGATGACCATCTCCTTCTCATACCCCTCCCCTCTCAAAATATATAGTTACCACTTAATTTTATTTAAACTATGAAATCTTATTTTATTCATTTGAATCAATTCAAATGTGTTTGTTTCTGACAGACACAAGTACAAAAGCTAATATATTTGTCAAGGAAGTTCCAAGAGTTCCAAAAATAATATTTTGAACTTGCTTCAAAATTTCAAAGGATTATAATTTTGCATTTAAGAAAAATGCAATTTTTTAAACCCTATGAACAAACGTTGTTCAAAACATTTTATTTTGTAAAACCAATTTTTGTGGAGCTTCTACATGACAAGGGGAGCCTACCCAAATAATTTCAAATTTTTATAAATTAATTTAGTGCCTCAATAAAATCCCTGAAAAGCTTCTGGTTTTAAAAGAAATAAAAGAAATTAAGAAAAGGACCTAGTTGTAACTGGAAACAGAACTCCAGGGGGTTTTCAGTAAAAATGTCATCTCTTTCCTGTAGGAACAACACGGCACGGCGCCGTGTTCGCTCGGCAGCGCTCGCCGCTGGACCCCCCTGCCACGCGCGTCCAGGCCCACCCCTCTCTGCTCCCTGCCGCGTCGAGGAGAGCACGAAGCCGTGCCGCCTCGGCCCTGCTCCCTCCGCGACCGGGTCCCCTCCCCTCGCTGTCCCCAGCTCGCCCCGACCGCACGGCGCCATGCCACCGTGCTCCCCTCCCGCATCGCGCACCGGACCCCCCCCCCTCTCCTCTCCGCAGCCGCTTGAAGAGCATAAGGAGGCCCCCCTGAAGCTTCTCTGCTCTCCCTCCGCGTTTATCTCCCCACCTGCTCCCTCTTCCTCTCTCTCTCTCTTTTCTTCCCTCACCACACCGAACCGTGGCCCTGGCTACCGTCGCGCATCGCCGGCGACTGAGGCCGCCCCGTCCAAATCGAAGACCGCCGCCGCCTCCGCCTCATCGCCCTCTACTCCTCTGAAGAAGGAATCGAGCCATTTCGTCGTCATTCGAGCAGCGCATCCCCGTCCTCTTCAGCCCCGGCCGCCACCTTGCCAAGAAGGTCGTGAGCATTTCCGACCCCCATTCCACGCCATTCTTGCACCCCCATGATCCCCTTCCTCCGCTCTAGCTAATGGACTTCACCATTTCTCCTAGGAACCTCAGATTCGACGACGCCGTCCTTGCCTGCCCCCTGCTCGACGGCCGCTCTGCCGTGCACGTCAGGAAGAAGAAGAGGAACGCGTACCTCTTCGTCAGCGCAGTGGGACGGCCCAGCGCTGCTGCCTCGGCCAAACCCTAGATCTGGCCCGTTTCTTTATTTTTTTCTGTGAAATGTTTTCCTGTTTTGTTTATTCCTGTTAGATCTGCTTTAGGAAATAATTCACCATTTAATCCCTGTGCATGCAAATTGAGTGATTTAAATTTTGATGTGTTCCTATGTGTTTTCTTAATCATGCAGAACTGGTTGTTTGCAAAAATACATTTTTAGCAGTTGTCTAGAGTAGATCTTATAAAAAGTAAGTTTGCACTAATTAATTAATATCTAGAGTTTTCCTTATCCAAAAATTGGAAACTAAAATTCCCTGGAAAGCCTGAAGTGACACCTTTCTAGATCAGTTGGTCTCATATGCAAGTGAAGTCTAAAACCAAAGTTGTATTCATTCTTGTAAACACATCAGTAGCTCTTTGAGGATTTTTGTAGATTTTTAGGAGATGGATTTTGGAATGAATCCAATTGGTATGTCTTCTATATGTGTAGGAGAACATATCCCTAAATTGGTTTGAATTTAGGAGTCATTGATTGTCTGTGGTGCTAATTATAAGGTTTAGGCCTTTTTCTGCCTATTTTTAATTAGGGCTTTATAAATTGTGTGTTAGAACTTTATTGTTATAGATGTGTTTCCTAGCATGTGTAGGGTGGGAACCCACTGTTGTGGTGTGTTTCCTTATTCTACTAGCATGTTAGGAGAGCTACTTGTGAGTTATATAATTGTTAGGGTTTTATTCCCTATATAGTCTTTTCCTAGTAATTAGGAATTGCTATGCTAGTTTGTTTTGATTTAGATTATTTGTGTGTGATTAATATGAATGCCTTGCTGGTTAATGATTATTGTGGTACTGTGATTGCGTGTTATTATTGTATAGTAGGTTAATATGTTAGTACTGTTAGTGGTATTTGTTAGATATGTTGGTGTGAGAAAGATGTTTGCCTTGCTTGTTCAACGTGGTTGTCTCTAAGTTAAGTAATAGCTTGAGTGTCTTGTTAATGTCTCCACCTTAACTTGGTGAGATATTTTGAATTACCAAGATTAATTGGTAGTTTAACTTTTGTCTGAAGTATTTCCTGATTAAAGAAAAGTGGTTGTTAATTACCTCTAGTTGAGGATGTCTTTGTGCCCTCTTGTTTTAGCATGTTGTGGTGTTATACTCCTGATTAGTATAATGCCCTTGTAAATGTAGATCTTAGTTTGTGGCTTGAGTGATTAGTTTAATACTTGTGGTTTGTTTCTTGTTTGTATACCACTTGTGGTTTGGTTTGCTTATTGCGTGTTGTTTTATTTTCATGTTGCGACGCTAGAGATAAACGCTACCGGGGTGGTATTTGGAAAGGATTTATCGGAGAAGGATGAGAGTTATTCTTTGATCAGTGAGAAGAAGCCCCGGGAACATCATGCTGAAACCAGGCAAGCTACTCTCTGAGCTTGCATCTGTATACATCTATTTTGGTTCACATGTTTTACTTATAAAGAGCATAAGTGATTTATGTGGTGTTTGCCACTAAAGTTATGATTTTGAAAACCCTTTTCCAAAATACAAGTATATTATTTTGACACCCTATATGGAGATATTAGATGGAAATTCTTTCAAACTATAGGATGGGAAAAATGTTGTTTACTCAAAACTCCTTTGAAAATACTTGTGTGGATATAGAATACCGAGATGTCGGTATGGAAGTGGAGAACTGGAGAATGGAGGTGTTTATGAAAAATGCACATTGTGTCTTTGTACTATGACGACCAGCCAATAATCTGTGCGACCACGTTTACCCCCATATGGGAACGGGGCTTAGTCATATAATTTGCTCTTATTAGTATGGGATACCTCATCGACGGAGATGACTCCGTTATGCGTGAGGGGATGGTTTGTGAACTCCCCTGACCTGGGTCCTCGCTCAAACTCTATGGAAAGATAAGGAGGAGGATTGAAGACTTCATAAATGTGGTCGCCGGGAAAAACATATGAGTCCTCACACTTGGGGTTGCCGACGGGGACCGGACTGAGTGTCGATGGGAATTATCATATGGGTAGGATCCTATACTAGCATGAGCAAAGGAGAGGCTATGGTCGGTGGCTCAACTTCGCATACACCTTGTATGGCGGGACGTGGCTGACACGATGAGCTACCGGATGGATGTGGGAAAAGCGTGCTACCTCTGCAGAGGGTAAAACTATTCGAATAGCCGAGTCCTCGGATATGGACAGTTGGGAGGCTGTCCTCTGACCATGTGCAAGTTTTGGAAATGTTTTAAGATTTGAAAGGAAAATGGAGATGTTGTTTATGTGCAACTATACCGATGAGTCGGTATGAGGTTGCTGGAAAAGTGGAGGACCCTGAGGGGCTATGATCGAGAAGTGCAAAGTTTTGTGTCCTGAAAGTGGAAATGTTTGATGCAACTATACCAAAGGGTTGGTATAAGATTGTTGGAAAAATGATTTGACTAGGAATGGTTTTGGTCGGAAAAGGAGGAGTTTTTGAGAAATAAACAAATGGTGATTTTCCGGGAAAAAGTCTTAAAAGAGAATTCTTACAAAGATAGGTTTATGGGAAAAGTTCTAAAAGCCTTCTTTTCTTTTCAACAAAGATATAGAGGTGTCTTCTCAAAATAAAGGGTTTTGTTATAATAAAAATGATGCTATTGCATGGTCATGTCGGGGGTAGTTTTGCGAGTACGTAAATGTACTCATGGCTGTGTCCCTGGATATTCCCATGTCCAGAGTTCAAGGAGAAGTATGCTGAAGACCGAGAGATCGATGACGTCTTTGCGAACTAGGGCGCTTCCCAGTCAGCTGCCTGTGGGTTGTGGCAAATGACTTGGGCTCCACGCTGTTTGATGATTTCCGCTGCAAGAACTTATTGAAGATTATTACTTCAATCAAGTAAGTATTTTGATTCGGTATTTTGGATGTTCTTTTGATACCAGTTTGATTGTGCTCAGCGACAGACTGATCATGGGATCGCTGATGTTGTAGGCACAAGGGTATTTCGGACAGCTAGTCCGGGGTCCCCACAGACTTGGTATCAGAGCCATCCTGACTGTAACAGACCTTAGTTAGCATGGACGTTAGTTAGGAAAGAAATATTTTGTTAAAAGTATATTGCTGCCAAAAACATATTTTTATCAAAGGAAGTCCAAAAATAACTTCCACTCTTCTCACCTTCTCAAATATTTCTGAGTCTTACCACTCTATTTAAGATTTTCCAAGGAATTCTCTAATCCCTCTTACCTGTTCAAAATACTTGACGATGAACCCAAGTGAGACCTAATTAGCTAGCACCTACAAGAAGAAGCTTCCATCTCGAATACTCAACATTTAACATCAAGGCGTTCGATCTGCAAATACCAAGACCGTCAGTATCAACGAAGCAAGAGGCCTCCGAAGACGTCAGCTCAACAACAACAATTCTACCCAAGTTGCAACTTCGACGATCCCAATTTCTCCAGTTGAAGACTAAGGCGATAAAATGAAGATTTCAGCAACCATGTTTGACCCAGACCCATAGGATCGATAGGATAAGCTCAATTGTTTTACTTGAGCTACCCCACCTACTCCGATATTAGACGCCGTTGGTACTAAATGTACCTTGTGTGTTGTTTGTTTGTGTGCTCCTTGCTTGTGAGTACTTTGCTTATGTGTTGTTTGTTGTGAGTTCTCTGTGTGTGTGTTGTTTTTCTTGTGTGTTCACAATCACGCCTTGTCGGCAACACAAGTAACCTCAAAATTCTCTTTTTATAAAATTCCTTTTGCCACCTATCAAAACCATTTTTGACCTCTTCGCCATAGTTGCACTTTGTTGCCAATGTAAAACCGCCTAGGAAAAATCTTTCTGAAAATATTTTTCCTCTCATCTAAACCATCTCCCGATAAGAACTGACAGTTGCGCAAGATACAAAAGACCCCCGAACTTTAACCAAAAACCCTGAGATTTGTTGCAACTTAACCGGCAAGTCAGACAATGACCTTCATGCACCGTCTGGAGCAAGTGCGTCAAGATCTCGAAGGAAACTGCAATTTTACGCCAACCTCGTGAAGACACGAGCCTTACAAGACTTGTGAAATTACAAGAATACCACACTAACTTATCGTATCTAACTTCAGGTTAACATCTGACATAAGTCCACGATAGTACTAACTAATCTTCTAGGACTGCAAGCCTGGACAAGAGACGAGGACATAAGGAGACTCATTTAGGACTGGTAACGAGAGGAACTCAAGGAGTGCATAAGAGTTGCTATGAAGATTCGAGCTCAGAGATCGCAAGAAGGAGGAACTACGACAAGAAGACATTGAAGAGAAATTTCTTAGGTTGGCAAAGAAGCAGTATACCCGACTATCATTGAGTATTTGGAAACTCATATATCAGAATTCATTATTATTAATCTCTCCAGAAATAATGTGATATTCCAATGTTCGTGCTATATAGAAGTACTTTGGTGACAAGCCTCATGAACTTGTTAACAAATCACTTTTGTATGCTCCAACAATTGAGTGTCATATACAAATAAACAGAACGTCAGATAAACCAGTACATCTCAGCCTCTGGAATATGAAAAGTCATTTGGTGACAAGACTAGCTACCTTGTTAACAAATTCTTCTTGTATGACTAAGGCAATTCGATGTCATAAAGGACACCCACACTCTTACACAACTAACTAATGGAAAGCTTGCTGGAACTAGTGGATGTCTTCACCGCAGGGTGAGACAAATGATGTTAGATCTCAAATAAAGGACAATAATAATTTTCTTAAGTCAAGTGTATACCTTAGGAGCTACTCAAGTTCCAAGTAGGAAAATCACATGAAGATTTATAGTGTTTCTCCAAGGATATAATTTCCGAAACAAGAAAAGAAAAAGGTACCCTTTTGAAAAACAACTGGTGCGAAGTTTCCTCACTAACTTTTTCTAGGGACCATTAAGAGGTGCCAGAGACCGACTCAAACTAGTTGTTAGAAAGGAGGCTGTAGGAAGATATAAGGGTGTTGAATTGAAAGTGTTAGCCAAAAGTATCTTGACAGATCAAAAATTTGGTGGATGCTGTTGGTAATATCAAAAAATTGGGGTTTATAAAAGGAGTGAAAACTTGGAGTGGATCGATAAATTAATTGGGATTGAACAGATGATATAATTGATTAATACTCTGGGGCTAACCAGTTGTGGTCCCCAACCATTGGTGGTTATCTGGAACTAGGAGACGTGACCCTTGATTCAAGGTTTAGAAATAAAGGTGAAAGTTATTGGATTTTTAGGAATCACTTGCTGATAAAATGATGTTTGGATTGGTTAGAAGCAAGTAAATTAAGAAGAATACTCCGGTGTTGGAATGTTTAGGGTGATTCTTGGGCAAGTGACCCTTGTACTAAATTCTTATGGAATTATAGGAAGTGGTCAAAGAAGAGTTAGCAAATGAGTAGATCGTTGTATGCAAGAGATAATTGGTGGAGGATAAGTGAATGTTTATCGGATTCTAGGAATCAATATGACTTGGTCTAGTAGCAAGACATTCTAGGTGACAGTAGTTTTCAGAGCTTGTCACGCTCTGTTTGGATTATTCTTAGAAAGATCATTTATCTTTGATTATGAGATCAAGGCCCAAAGGTGTTGAGATGAAATCTGAATTTGGTTAGAAAGTGGGTCAAATTCTTGATGGTATGATCACATGATTGTTGGATGCGTTATTTAGCTTTGATGATATGATCGTGGGAAGATGGCAACCTGAAGGAGTCAAATAATTCGAGATATGCCTAACTGGGGAATAAATTAATCAAGAAATAATTAGTGGACCACTACGATTTTTGTGATAGAATATAATGGGGAGACTATGCCAAAAAGGTTTGATGGGTACCCGATAGATTGAACTATACTGTGATAAAGAGTTTATGCCCGAGGAAGATGATGGTAGATTAATAACTTTAGCTTGGGCAAATGACCATGATTCAATTAACCGTTGATAGTAGTGGCCTTACCAGAATTATTGGAATGGTATTTTGAATACTTGAGAATTATAGGCCTATGTAAAGTTGGTTGTTTCGGATCTTAGGTATAAAAGGTTTGGTGTTCAGAGTATAACACCCAACTCCCTTGAAAACTAACTTAAGCCATTCAACCAAAAAGTTTTCCGGAAACCCTAACTATTCTGGTGCGCTCTAACTTACTTGTGAAGACCCCTGCGAAACTCGTGAAGACCCAGGACCAAAGAAGCCATTCAGGACCAGCCTTTTTCCTGCCAAGCCGAAGGAAGAAAAGCGTGAAGAAGATCTACTAGAATCAAACGACGGAAGCACCTGTTGTTGACGACATCAACCACTAAGACAGTCCAGACACAGTTAGAAGTTATAACCTCCCTCTACTAACTAGAAACCAGAGAGAATCGAGTGCTCAGACTTGACGCATCTTGAGAACAACGCGTCCCTATCTGCGACCCTCGTAAGGAGAAAATATCAGGAAGTGATATCTGCACCAACTCCAAGCACCGAGGAGTGACACCAAGACGACGATCGTCAGGCTACTCAAGAAGAATGATGCCTCCAAGTCAACTCCAGCTGTGACTTTCAACAAGGCCGATTCAAGACCCCTTTTTAAGGGGGGAAGACCTGCAATAGGTATACAAGAACATGTTAATAATCAGTTCCTTGCGCCTTAGCCTTGTAGTATCTAGAAGCGATCAACCACGTCGATCCATCAAAGTCGATCGTCAAGTTAACCCTATCCTCAAGGATCTGAACTCAGCACAGAAGTTTATCGACAAAGAAAGTCTGGCATCATCAAGATGTCAAGATCTCCCCTGGTAACCTCACTGAATGAGCAACGACCGCAAAAGAAGACAGCCCAAAACCCGTGCCCTCGTACTCCCCTGTTACTACCGGGCAAATCTCGAGGATGAGATTTATTTTAAGGGGGGAAGAGCTGTCACATCCCAAATTTAGAAACTAAGAAAAACTTAGTTTCACAAGACCCCAAATTCCAGAACCAACAAAAACTTTTCAAAATGTTTCACTGATGAGTGTGTTTTGCTTCCCATTGCTGTGTTGACCTTGTGTGGACTTGGTTGTGATGTAGATCTTGTTGTGTCTGTTGCTTGAAAGGACAATTCCTCAGTTGTGCTTAACACTACCAATAAAACACACTTGGCAACAATTTGGAATGTGACTTAAGTTTAAAGCAAACTCCTCAAATTACTCAACAAATAGAAATTAAGATCATGAGTTAAAGAAAGGATCTTAATATATTAATCTGTCTACCTCACTCTCTATTTATTTCAAGAAAATATTTTCCTTATGAGACTAATTCCCTGGATGAGGTAAAAAGATGACCATCTCCTTCTCATACCCCTCCCCTCTCAAAATTATATAGTTACCACTTAATTTTATTTAAACTATGAAATCTTATTTTATTCATTTGAATCAATTCAAATGTGTTTGTTTCTGACAGACACAAGTACAAAAGCTAATATATTTGTCAAGGAAGTTCCAAGAGTTCCAAAAATAATATTTTGAACTTGCTTCAAAATTTCAAAGGATTATAATTTTGCATTTAAGAAAAATGCAATTTTTAAACCCTATGAACAAACGTTGTTCAAAACATTTTATTTTGTAAAACCAATTTTTGTGGAGCTTCTACATGACAAGGGGAGCCTACCCAAATAATTTCAAATTTTTATAAATTAATTTAGTGCCTCAATAAAATCCCTGAAAAGCTTCTGGTTTTAAAAGAAATAAAAGAAATTAAGAAAAGGACCTAGTTGTAACTGGAAACAGAACTCCAGGGGGTTTTCAGTAAAAATGTCATCTCTTTCCTGTAGGAACAACACGGCACGGCGCCGTGTTCGCTCGGCAGCGCTCGCCGCTGGACCCCCCTGCCACGCGCGTCCAGGCCCACCCCTCTCTGCTCCCTGCCGCGTCGAGGAGAGCACGAAGCCGTGCCGCCCTCGGCCCTGCTCCCTCCGCGACCGGGTCCCCTCCCCTCGCTGTCCCCAGCTCGCCCCGACCGCACGGCGCCATGCCACCGTGCTCCCCTCCCGCATCGCGCACCGGACCCCCCCCCCTCTCCTCTCCGCAGCCGCTTGAAGAGCATAAGGAGGCCCCCCTGAAGCTTCTCTGCTCTCCCTCCCGCGTTTATCTCCCCACCTGCTCCCTCTTCCTCTCTCTCTCTCTTTTCTTCCCTCACCACACCGAACCGTGGCCCTGGCTACCGTCGCGCATCGCCGGCGACTGAGGCCGCCCCGTCCAAATCGAAGACCGCCGCCGCCTCCGCCTCATCGCCCTCTACTCCTCTGAAGAAGGAATCGAGCCATTTCGTCGTCATTCGAGCAGCGCATCCCCGTCCTCTTCAGCCCCGGCCGCCACCTTGCCAAGAAGGTCGTGAGCATTTCCGACCCCCATTCCACGCCATTCTTGCACCCCATGATCCCCTTCCTCCGCTCTAGCTAATGGACTTCACCATTTCTCCTAGGAACCTCAGATTCGACGACGCCGTCCTTGCCTGCCCCCTGCTCGACGGCCGCTCTGCCGTGCACGTCAGGAAGAAGAAGAGGAACGCGTACCTCTTCGTCAGCGCAGTGGGACGGCCCAGCGCTGCTGCCTCGGCCAAACCCTAGATCTGGCCCGTTTCTTTATTTTTTTCTGTGAAATGTTTTCCTGTTTTGTTTATTCCTGTTAGATCTGCTTTAGGAAATAATTCACCATTTAATCCATGTGCATGCAAATTGAGTGATTTAAATTTTGATGTGTTCCTATGTGTTTTCTTAATCATGCAGAACTGGTTGTTTGCAAAAATACATTTTTAGCAGTTGTCTAGAGTAGATCTTATAAAAAGTAAGTTTGCACTAATTAATTAATATCTAGAGTTTTCCTTATCCAAAAATTGGAAACTAAAATTCCCTGGAAAGCCTGAAGTGACACCTTTCTAGATCAGTTGGTCTCATATGCAAGTGAAGTCTAAAACCAAAGTTGTATTCATTCTTGTAAACACATCAGTAGCTCTTTGAGGATTTTTGTAGATTTTTAGGAGATGGATTTTGGAATGAATCCAATTGGTATGTCTTCTATATGTGTAGGAGAACATATCCCTAAATTGGTTTGAATTTAGGAGTCATTGATTGTCTGTGGTGCTAATTATAAGGTTTAGGCCTTTTTCTGCCTATTTTTAATTAGGGCTTTATAAATTGTGTGTTAGAACTTTATTGTTATAGATGTGTTTCCTAGCATGTGTAGGGTGGGAACCCACTGTTGTGGTGTGTTTCCTTATTCTACTAGCATGTTAGGAGAGCTACTTGTGAGTTATATAATTGTTAGGGTTTTATTCCCTATATAGTCTTTTCCTAGTAATTAGGAATTGCTATGCTAGTTTGTTTTGATTTTAGATTATTTGTGTGTGATTAATATGAATGCCTTGCTGGTTAATGATTATTGTGGTACTGTGATTGCGTGTTATTATTGTATAGTAGGTTAATATGTTAGTACTGTTAGTGGTATTTGTTAGATATGTTGGTGTGAGAAAGATGTTTGCCTTGCTTGTTCAACGTGGTTGTCTCTAAGTTAAGTAATAGCTTGAGTGTCTTGTTAATGTCTCCACCTTAACTTGGTGAGATATTTTGAATTACCAAGATTAATTGGTAGTTTAACTTTTGTCTGAAGTATTTCCTGATTAAAGAAAAGTGGTTGTTAATTACCTCTAGTTGAGGATGTCTTTGTGCCCTCTTGTTTTAGCATGTTGTGGTGTTATACTCCTGATTAGTATAATGCCCTTGTAAATGTAGATCTTAGTTTGTGGCTTGAGTGATTAGTTTAATACTTGTGGTTTGTTTCTTGTTTGTATACCACTTGTGGTTTGGTTTGCTTATTGCGTGTTGTTTTATTTTCATGTTGCGACGCTAGAGATAAACGCTACCGGGGTGGTATTTGGAAAGGATTTATCGGAGAAGGATGAGAGTTATTCTTTGATCAGTGAGAAGAAGCCCCGGGAACATCATGCTGAAACTAGGCAAGCTACTCTCTGAGCTTGCATCTGTATACATCTATTTTGGTTCACATGTTTTACTTATAAAGAGCATAAGTGATTTATGTGGTGTTTGCCACTAAAGTTATGATTTTGAAAACCCTTTTCCAAAATACAAGTATATTATTTTGACACCCTATATGGAGATATTAGATGGAAATTCTTTCAAACTATAGGATGGGAAAAATGTTGTTTACTCAAAACTCCTTTGAAAATACTTGTGTGGATATAGAATACCGAGATGTCGGTATGGAAGTGGAGAACTGGAGAATGGAGGTGTTTATGAAAAATGCACATTGTGTCTTTGTACTATGACGACCAGCCAATAATCTGTGCGACCACGTTTACCCCCATATGGGAACGGGCTTAGTCATATAATTTGCTCTTATTAGTATGGGATACCTCATCGACGGAGATGACTCCGTTATGCGTGAGGGGATGGTTTGTGAACTCCCCTGACCTGGGTCCTCGCTCAAACTCTATGGAAAGATAAGGAGGAGGATTGAAGACTTCATAAATGTGGTCGCCGAGAAAAACATATGAGTCCTCACACTTGGGGTTGCCGACGGGGACCGGACTGAGTGTCGATGGGAATTATCATATGGGTAGGATCCTATACTAGCATGAGCAAAGGAGAGGCTATGGTCGGTGGCTCAACTTCGCATACACCTTGTATGGCGGGACGTGGCTGACACGATGAGCTACCGGATGGATGTGGGAAAAGCGTGCTACCTCTGCAGAGGGTAAAACTATTCGAATAGCCAAGTCCTCGGATATGGACAGTTGGGAGGCTGTCCTCTGACCATGTGCAAGTTTTAGAAATGATTTAAGATTTGAAAGGAAAATGGAGATGTTGTTTATGTGCAACTATACCGATGAGTCGGTATGAGGTTGCTGGAAAAGTGGAGGACCCTGAGGGGCTATGATCGAGAAGTGCAAAGTTTTGTGTCCTGAAAGTGGGAAATGTTTGATGCAACTATACCAAAGGGTTGGTATAAGGTTGTTGGAAAAATGATTTGACTAGGAATGGTTTTGGTCGGAAAAGGAGGAGTTTTTGAGAAATAAACAAATGGTGATTTTCGGGAAAAAGTCTTAAAAGAGAATTCTTACAAAGATAGGTTAATGGGAAAAAGTTCTAAAAGCCTTCTTTTCTTTTCAACAAAGATATAGAGGTGTCTTCTCAAAATAAAGGGTTTTGTTATAATAAAAATGATGCTATTGCATGCTCATGTCGGGGGTAGTTTTGCGAGTACGTAAATGTACTCATGGCTGTGTCCCTAGATATTCCCATGTCCAGAGTTCAAGGAGAAGTATGCTGAAGACCGAGAGATCGATGACGTCTTTGCGAACTAGGGCGCTTCCCAGTCAGCTGCATGTGGGTTGTGGCAAATGACTTGGGCTCCACGCTGTTTAATGATTTCCGCTGCAAGAACTTATTGAAGATTATTACTTCAATCAAGTAAGTATTTTGATTCGGTATTTCTGGATGTTCTTTTGATACCAGTTTGATTGTGCTCAGCGACAGACTGATCATGGGATCGCTGATGTTGTAGGCACAAGGGTATTTCGGACAGCTAGTCCGGGGTCCCCACAATTGCGTTCCAATCACTCGTTGAAAAACTGTAGATAATTCGAAGAATTGTGATCTGAATACATGAATCTCAGAAATGCACCCGCCGCAACTGCACCTCAGCCGAACACCGTACCTGCCCTGATGGCACCTCCACCACCACCACCACAGCCTGCCGCAGGCGGACATGTCGTGGGTTCCATACACCCTGTTCCTCGGGTAGAGGAGGATCGGTATCCTCAGCCTCAGGGGCAGATGTACATGATACAAAAGGGTCGCCCCTCCAATAGGCATCAAAAACTACGCACTCGACAGGTGAACATGGCTGCCATAAACTTAAGCCGGGCGGACCACCCCCAGCTGTAGTTCGACCAGGGCACGCAGCTCTGGTACTCGACGCGCAAATTGGAGGTTACGCCATGACCAAGGTCTTCATGGACGGAGGCAGCGGCATCAACATCATCTTTGCAGACACACTCCGCAAAAGGAACAGGTCAGTCGAAAACCTACCAAAGTCCACAAATACCTTCCACGGTATCGTCCCAGGCAAAGCTGTCAGTCCAGAAGGCACAATACAACTCGACGTCACGTTTGGGGACCGAAGTCACTTAAGGACGGAATCGATTGAGTTCGAGGTCGTCGACCGGAAGTCATAATGCCACACTATAATTGGACGCCCAACGTTCACTCGATTCATGACAGTCCCACATTATGCCTACCTCAAACTAAAGATGCCAGGGCCAAAAGGAGTCATCGCTGTCACTGGAAACTTTCAAAGGTCCGATTCTTGCGACCGTGAGTTCAGCAAATTTCTGATACGTTCAGTACGGAAGAAGTACTTGCAGATCTATCGATTTCCAACGACCGCACACTCATGTCAGAACACAAAAAATTGGCAGTCGACAGAGCATTCAACGCAACAAATGACACAAGGTCACATCAGGTGCACCCGACCGATCCGTCCAAGATAGTCAATGTATCATCGAGTCTGCCTATAGCATAGGAAAGCGCGCTCGTCGAATTCCTCCGTGAGAACTGGGAGATATTTGCATGGTGTCCAGCCGACATGCCAGGTATCCCCAGGGAATTTGCCGAGCACTCTCTCCAACTGTTTTTAGATGCCAAGCCAGTAAAACAAACAATGCGCCGTGTCTCCGGCCCAAAAAGAGCTACCGTCGACTCTGAAGTTGATAGACTACTCGCGGCAGGGTTCATCCGAGAAATCAAGAAATCAAAACGGGTGGCTAACCCCGTACTTGTAGAAAAGAAGCATACAGATATCCTTCGGATGTGCGTGGACTTCACAGCCCTCAACAAATGTTGTCCAAAGGATCACTTCCCACTACCTCGAATCGACCAGATCGTCGACTCCACCGCTGGATGCGCAAGCCTGTCCTTCCTGGACGCTTACTCAGGTTACCACCAGATAAGGATCAAGGAAGAAGACGAAGAGAAAACGGCATTCATAACCCCACTCGGGGTCTACTGCTACACAACCATTCCCTTTGGGCTAAAAAACGCGGGTGCGACATACCAGCGCATGATGCAAGATTGACTCAAAAAGCAGATCGGACGAAAAGTCCAAGTATATGTGGATGACATTGTCATCACAACAAGGGAAGAAAACACACTACTCGACGACCTACGGGAGACGTTCGCCAACCTCAAACATTTCCACATCAAGCTCAATCCTAAGGAGTGCACGTTCGGCGTACCAGCCGGGCAGCTCTTGGGTTATCTAGTCTCATCTCGTGGAATCGAGGCTGACCCGGAGAAAATACAGGCCATCTTGACAATGCAAAGGCCTTCAAAGCTCCACGACGTACAAAAATTAGCAGGTCGAGTGGCGGCGCTCAGCCGCTTCATCAGCAAACTAGGCAAAAAAGCACTCCCGTTCTATCAACTGATGAAGAAAGAAGACAAGTTCGAGTGGACGCCGAAGCCGAAGCAGCCTTCACGGAACTCAAGCGAGTCCTCACAAGCCCTCCAGTCCTCGTCGCACCCAAGGAATGGGAACTGCTATATCTATACGTCTCGGCTACCAACAGGGTGGTGAGTATCGTACTGGTGGTCGAACGCATGGAAGAGGGACACGCCAAAGCATACAACGCCCAGTCTACTACTTGAGTGAGGTCCTCTCCATATCCAAACAGCGGTACCCGCACTATCAAAAGCTGGCCTACGCCGTGTTCATGTCATCAAGGAAGCTGACGCACTACTTCGCAGAATACCCGATCACTGTAATCAGTAACTCAGCGATCGGGGATATTCTCACAAACCCCAACGCAACTGGGAGAGTCGCCAAATGGCTCATCGAGCTGGGACCAAGGGACATCAGGTACGATCACCCGAAGGCCATCAAAGCACAAGTCTTACCCGACTTCACAACCGAGTGGATCGAAGCTCAGTTGCCTGGGCACCAGATGTGTCCAACTCATGGACCATGTACTTCGATGGGTCCAAGAAAAACGAAGGCGCAGACGCAGGTGTCATCCTCATATCTCCAAAAGGAGACAAGCTTCGCTACGTCCTGCAAATGGGATTCGAGTTACCATCAAACAACGAGGCCGAGTACGAAGCCTTGATCCATGGCATGCGGATGGCCAAAGCTCTCGGGTGCACTCGACTAATGATCTACGGTGACTCGAATCTGGTGGTGCAGCAAACAATGAAGGCTGTGACGCCATTGTAGACAACATGATCGCCTACCGCGACCTGTAGAACATAATGGAGGGCAGTTTCGAAGGCTGCGAGTTGCGGCACATAGGGAGAGAAAGCAACGAGGAAGCAGGCATTCTAGCCAACCTAGGCTCGACCTAGGCCGCAAGTTCCACCTGGTGTCTTCCTCGAGCGCATTGAGCACAGATCAATCAAGGAAAAACGAGCACCTCCTACATCGACCGCACCAGCCAAGAGCAAAACACCCAGAACAGAAGACCCGCCAGTCGAGGTACTCCTCATTGAGCCAACTTGGACTCAACCTTTCCTGGCGTACATACTCCGCAACGAGCTACCTGACGACATAACCGACTCACGACGTGTCACTCGATGATCTAAAGCATACACCGTCATCAATGGCGAGTTGTACAAGTGAAGCGTATCAGGTATGTTCCAACGATGCATCGCATTCGAAGATGGCCAAGCCATCCTTCAAGATATTCATGCAGGTACTTGCGGACATCACGCCAGCAGCCGATCACTCGTAGCCAAAACCTTTCGAGCAGGTTTTTACTGGCCCACATCACTCAAGGACGCGGAGGACATAGTCAAAAGGTGCATCGGCTGCCAAAAATTCGCCACAAAGCCGCACGCACCTGCATCAGCGTTGAAGACAATACCATTGGCCTGGCCTTTGGCCTGGCCGCACCTGCATCAGCGTTGAAGGCAAAATCTTCGCACGGAGGACACACTCATCTCCTGGTGGCAGTCGACAAGTTCACAAAGTGAATCGAATCAGTCCCCATCACAAATTCGACTGCTACTATGGCAGTTAACTTCATAAAGACCATCATATACCGCTTCGGCGTCCCAAGCAGCATCATAACTGATAATGGCACAAACTTCACGGCTGAAGAATTTCGTTCCTTCTGCAAAGAGCAAAGCAGTACGCTCAATTATGCATCCGTGGCGCACCCGCAGTCCTATGGCCAAGTTGAAAAAGCCAGTGGACTCGTGTGCAGCGGAATCAAGAAACGCCTCCTGGTGCCACTCAAAAGGGCCACGGGTGCCTGGGTTGAAGAACTCCCATCGGTGCTATGGAGCTTGCATACAACTCCTAACACCTCGACACAATTCACGCCATTTTTCATGGTCTACGGTGCAGAGGCAATCTTGCCATCCGATGTAAAGTTCGACGCACCAAGGGTGGCAGCATACAACGAAGATGACGCAGACGAAGCACTCGAAGATGCAATCGACTTGCTCGAAGAAGCACGCGACACGGCCCTGGCTCGCACAACTGTCTATCAGCAGGATCTCCGCAACTACCATAGCCATCGACTGTGCACCAGGTCTTTCATGGTTGGTGACCTGGTGCTTCGGTTGAAGCAGAAAAAAGTGCAAAAGCTCACCTCCCCATGGGAGGGGCCCTTCATCGTCACCGAGGTCATCGACGGTGGCGCGTACAGACTGAAGAACGCAAATACAGGCGAACTTTCGAATAATCTTTGGAACGTTGCGCACCTGCGCCGTTTCTACGCTTAGGCTACTCAGTCACACAATGTAATAGGCGATATGTCGGATGGCTACAGGTTTTAGACGCGCTATTTTCCTTACCAGGGTACCTACGGGGGCTGGAAGGTTTTTAATGAGGCGACATGCAGCTTAACATTCAAAAGTGGAATATAATCAATGTTCCTCCTATCTCTCTATTTACTATTCATACATACCTCGGCCGCACCCGAAACGCTTGGGGGCTGCACCATCAAAGACACGAGCTTTCGCTCCCTCTAAGAAAAATACCGCAGTCCCACTCGCACGTTCAGAGGCTGGATCACAAAAGTTCAAACCAGAACGCAAAACTTCCAATCCCCACTCGCACGCTCGGGGGCTGAGTCTCAAAGCAAAGGTTGAAATTTTAGATATCACAAATAATTCACAGCCCCACTCTAACACTCGAGGGCTGCGCAATTATTAAGTTCACACCCGAAACATCCTCATAAACCCCACTCGATAGACTTGGGGACTGCGGAAATACAAAGTAAACAATTCATATTATATATAAGTGGCAAATTTACACTCGGGGGCTGCCCCCTCGTCAAAGTTTATACACAAGAAAACCTCTAGTCCTCAGGCTCATCCTTGATGGGTAGCACAGGACCAAAGAGTTGGTCGTGGGTCTGCTCGATCAGCATCCTCGCAGATAGAATGGTGTCATCAAGGTCCTCCTGAGACAGAGTCGCTCCAATGGCGGGTGGCGGCAACACCAAGTTGGGACGTCGACTCCGCACATACGCCATCGCCGCGTTGGCTCCAACCACAAGCTTCTGGATGAGTGATGCATATAAAATGCATACATGAACTTTGCATTATATTACTTATATTTCAATCATATTTGCATCATATAAGGGTTATATCATTGTTTTATATTGATTTTGGGAATATTTCATAGTTTCCCTATTTTTCTGGAATTAACCCTGCACAGGCAGAAAACCCTATTTTCTATATTTTGATGTTTCAGGGACCCAAACGACGTCCAAATGACCTGGAAATTTACGAGCATCAGTTTTTGGAAGGAACAAAGCGTGGGAGCGAAGGAAGCGAACAAACGGAGGCCCGAGGGCCAGAAGATGGTGGCCCATGCGGCCAAGGAATCTGGCCGCGTGGGACCCACCATCTGGGCCCTCGTGGCTCCGTTGCCGTCGATCTTTTTTCCCGAGCCTCCATCTTGACCTAAAAACGACTATAAAAATAGTCCCCGATGCCCTTCGGAAAAGAGGCGCCGCAGAAACACAGAAACCATGAAACAAAAACCTGGAGTTGCAGATTGGAGGGGGAAAACTCCGGCGGGGCGCTGCCACCGTCTCCATGATGAAGAGGGAGCAGTCCACCCCTGGACTATGGGTTTGTGGAAGTAACTTATGTATCTCTCCTCTCTTGAGCTTCACTAATTAGTACCGTATGAGCTGCTGAACATGATTACGGTCATCTATGTAATACCTTTGTGGTGGATCTTTTTATGAGTTAATATATGTTTGAGATTGCAATAGTTTTGTTTCAGTTATGAAAGTAGATGCATATTATGTACCCCGTTCTTGTTTACTTGTTATGATCAAGCATGTGTATGAGAGCGTGTGAGGGGAACGTGTGCATTAGTTGGAGTAACGGGGGGTGGCTAGTGCGGTGAACGTGAGAGAAAGTTCCGCGATCCACTTGGGTTTTTACCTTACTTTGTTGCCTCACTAGGGATAAAGAAAAATACCTTGCTACCGGAGATGTGGGTGTGACCATTGCCACTACTCCATGACTAGATCTAGCATGTTCTTATTTTAACTTCATGTCATGAAACTTAATGCTATGCTCTGATTTATCTTAATTACTAAGGTGTTATGATTTAGTTCGCATCTTGGTGGAGTATAAGAGAGATTAATAAACAAAAGATCTCTATGTTAGGACGTGATGCCCATATAATTAGTAACTTGTCATGAAACCTTTTTGTTGCAATCTCATATGTCAATTCTAGTGTTCCATTGTCTACCACTTTATTAAAGAGAGAGTGCATTTGTGAAACCATGAACCCCGGTCCATTTTTAATCATAAGAAACACCTTTCCAACAACTTTTATCCACTTTACATTTTCTGCCATTTAAAAATCCGAAAATACAAAAACACTTTTACATCTTGCATTCACAATACAAAACCCAAAAATATCATCCATCATTGTTTCCACCATCCTTGCATATTTATTTATCATCATTGCATATTTATTTACTGTTTTGCATTCATTTATTTTCATATCATTCTCACACCTTGTGCTTGACAACCACTTGGTGAGGTTGAGGGCACAAACAATTTACTTTGTTTTGTAGGTTTTCAAGAGAAGGATAAGAAGATAAATCTTTCACTACTGATTCCCCGAGAGTTCGATATTAAACCCTCGAGTCACCCCTCGTGGGGAAAACCGTCTTTCCTATACTATACACTCTGCACTTGGAGTCTCAACCTAACCCATATTCTTTTGACGCAGGTAACTACGTCAAGGGCCATCAAGACAGTTTTCTGGCGCCGTTGCCGGGGAATCATTGCTGTAAAGGTTTATCCAAGGGTATCTCACAACAAAGTCAACTTCATCACCAACTTGTGCAAACACCTAAGCTTGGGGAGGTTGCACCTACGTGAGCATCATCTTATCCATCTTTACCTTCAAAGCATTTTATTTTGTTTTGTTATTGTCTTGCATATCATATTTATATTTCGGTTTGCATTTTTATTTTCAGTTTTGCATTTTGTGTTGCATTTGTTATTTCGGTTTGCATTGTTTAGTATCATTTTATTTTCAGTTTTGCATAAAAAATTAAAAAACACATAAAAACTTGCATAATGGAAAAGAGAACCTTTTGGCCATTTAGTGTTAAGAACTTTCCTCAAAATATGAATATCCCTGTTGAAAAATTTGAAGTAGATCATAATATCACTAAAATGATTTATGAACACCGTTTTTATGGGAAACCCAAGGAAGATCCTATACTTCATCTTAAGAAGTTTAATGAAAGATGCAAAGTGTTAAATTTGAACCATGCCAATGTTAATATGATTAAAGTTAAGCTTTTTCCCTACTCCCTAGCTGGAAAAGCCTTAGATTGGATATTAAGATGGCCACCTGGAAACTTTAGCACTTGGTTTAATTTAAAAGCTTCATTCATTGAAAGATTTTGTTCCACTGAAACAGTTTGTAATTTGAGACAAATAGTTATCACCTTTAAACAAGAAGAGGATGAACCTTTGGTAAAAACATGGGAAAGGTTTAGAGGTATAGCTTTTGGAATGGAACATGGTCTTAGAGATTGGATGCTCATGCATATATTTTATAGAGGATTGTCTGAAACCTCTAGAGTCTTTTTGGATAATGAATGTGGGGGTTCTTTTATGAATACTACTGCTGCTAACACTCATATTCTACTTGATGGCTTGCTTTTGGAAGTGAAAATTAAAGAAAGTTTAGAAAAAGCCCAAGTACCAGAAGATGTTTTTGATGACCGTCATGAAATATTTAATCTATATAATAGGGGAAGAAAAGTTGAGGAAGTTAAAATGCTTAGTGAAGTCAAGGAACCATTACTTGACTTAGAGAATTGTAGCTTGCATGAATTAATATCTATCTTACAAAAATTTGCAAGTGATCCTTCCATTAATGTTAACCAAGCAGGTTTTGGTTCTTATATTGCTAATCATGTTTTAAAAGAAAAGATTGCTAGGTACAACCAAGAAGCTATGATACCACCTAAGCTTGGGGATATATGGATTCCCAAAGTACTAGTAACCATTGGAAAAGAGACACACCATGCTATATTAGATCTAGGATCTAGTGTCTCTGTTTTATCTAAAGAATTATATGAAGTACTTGAATTAAAGAATCTTGAAAAATGCTCTATTGAACTTGCACTTGCTGATGATTCCATTAAACATGCTTTAGGAAAAGTAAGTGATGTTATGGTAGAGTTGCATATGACATTTGTACCTGTTGATTTTCTAATCATGGATATGGGGAATAAAACCTCTAGTCCAATTATTCTTGGAAGACCTTTTCTTCGTACCACAGGTGCTATCATTGATTCAAAAGAAGGGAATGTGAAGTTTCAGTTTCCACACAAGAAGTGCATGGAACACTTCCCAAGGAAGAGGGACACATCAAAGTTCAAGCTCCCTCATGAGCTTCGTCCACAATAAATATCAAGTAAGAAGCCTAGCTACATGGCTATAAAGAAAGCGCTTTACGGGAGGCAACCCGGTTGTTTTTATTTTTGATTTTCTTTGTGTCCTCTTGCTGTAACAAGAGACTTAGTTTTTAGTTTTGTTTCTGGAATTTTTAATAAAGTGCCAAGTTTTACCTATTTTGGTTTGAAAAAGTTGCTATTTGCATTCGGAGATTTTATTCCAGCACGAATCTGTGCACGGTATGATTTTTAATTCCTATTCTGTAACTCCGAATGAGCTGATATTTGAACTGTAGTTGCAACTTTTCATCCTCTGTAAGCATGAATTTTTCAGAATTTTTTGACATATTTAAGTAGGGTAGAAAAATACGTTTTGCTGCTGCTGTTTTTCTGGACAGATTCTGTCCCATTTTGTTTGATGCATTCTTTGAACTTTTAACTTGAATCTTTTTGATCCAATTGAGTTTATAAGTAGGCATACAACATTATACACTTTCTGGACATTCATATGAATTTTTGTTTAAGGATTTTATGCAGCAAGTAATTCATTTGTCTATCACTACTAATGTCACCCCACAGAAAAGAAATGGGAGAAACGGTGTTTTGAAGTTTTTTCACAGGGATTAGAGGAGATGCACCAAGAGCTATCCAAGGATGGTGAAGACCATAAGCTTGGGGATGTGAAGACAACCCCACTGGACCAACACACTCTCGGTTTGCACACGTCTAACTTCTGTTTTTCGATCAATGCACTTTATCGCATAAACTTGGAGCGTCTTTTATTTGCTTTTTATTTCGGTTTGATTTTTGTTTGTCTTGAGACCACCACTATCATTTATATATGAGAGAGCTACTGGAAATTTGGGTTGAATTAAGTTGGATGCTATTAAAAAGATTGGGAAAGGGATGTTTGAGTTGATTCAAAAAGATACATATAGTTGCATGATTCATATGCTTTTAATGAATATTAATTTGCAAGTGTTTTATCAAGAGCTATCTTTTATTCATGTTTTGATGCTGAATGTTACTTTACTTTGTTTAACATGGATTGGTTAGTTCTATGGACACTTATGCATGCATTTAGACGGTCAACTTTCTCCCTCTTGCTAGCCCAAAAATTCCAACAAGTAAAAACTTGTTTTCCAACACCTTCAACCAAAGTTTTTCCAGTGAGTCCACCATATCTACCTATTAGCTTTATGCTATTCCGAGTATGTTTATCATGTTATTTTGTATTATCTATACTTCTGAATTAAAATGCTTATGTTATTGATTGTTATGGGAAAAGTTGGTTAAAGAGCTCTCACGAACTTGATGCACACCTTACTTTTATTGCACTTAATAAACATGACCCATTGTGATTAAAATTATGAAGTTGTGAGCTTGACAAGAGTCTTGGTTGGGAGTTAGCTCATATGTGCTGTCACATGGCAAGCTTTCAACGTGCTCTTTATATTTTGTTGATATCATGTACTTTTGTTTATGGATGCTTATCATGGTGCCAAAAAATGCGGAAACTTAGTGAGTTTAATGAGTTTGTATAAATGGCTAGAGAGACGCCTGGGCCGCTAATCTAAGCCATGCATCATTCATGGTGGAAATTTACTTACATGCTATGGTGAACCTTCAGTGATGCACCCCACAATAAAAAGCTATACCAATAGTAAATAAAAAGGGTGTGGAGATTGTTCATTTTGTTGTTTGTCTTGTCATTTTGACATGGGCTTGTTCCATGTCCTGAGGCAAGAGGTACCCCAGTTGACGCTCTTGATGACGCTATTATATTACTTACAATGACCTTAACTTGAACTTGCTTTTGTGTCCCAAGTTGAGTAACACCGTGGTGTAGGTACTCGTATTCACGGGGCATGAGACATTCAACCTATACTTTGTCAAGCATACTATTCATATTTGCTTTCACTTTAAACTTTAACCATTCAAGATGCTATGATAGGGGTAATGAGAGCTTGACACCAATGAATACCACGTTGTAAACATTAACTTAAGTAGAAGCATTTGGAAGTTAGATGAAACTTATTCATGCTTTACCTTAAATAAAAATAGTCCCCGATGCCCTTCGGAAAAGAGGCGCCACAGAAACACAGAAACCACGAAACAGAGACCTAGAGTTGCAGATTGGAGGGAGAAAACTCCGGCGGGGCGCTGCCGGCGTGGTCTCCATCTTCTCCAACTACTTCTCCACCGTCTCCATGATGAAGAGGGTGTAGTCCACCCCTGGACTATGGGTTTGTGGAAGTAACTTATGTATCTCTCCTCTCTTGAGCTTCACTAATTAGTACCGTATGAGCTGCTGAACATGATTACTGTCATCTTTGTAATACCTTTGTGGTGGATCTTTTTATGAGTTAATATATGTTTGAGATTGCAATAGTTTTGTTTCAGTTATGAAAGTAGATGCATATTATGTACCCCGTTCTTGTTTTCTTGTTATGATCAAGCATGTGTATGAGAGCGTGTGAGGAAGAACATGTGCATTAGTTGGAGTAACGGGGGGTGGCTAGTGCGGTGAACGTGAGAGAATGTTCCGCGATCCACTTGGTTTTTTACCTTACTTTGTTGCCTCACTAGGGATAAAGAAAAATACCTTGCTACCGGAGATGTGGGTGTGACCATTGCCACTACTCCATAACTAGATCTAGCATGTTCTTATTTTAACTTCATGTCATGAAACTTAATGATATGCTCTGATTTATCTTAATTACTAAGGTGTTATGATTTAGTTCGCATCTTGGTGGAGTATAAGAGAGATTAATAAACAAAAGATCTCTATGTTTGGACGTGATGCCCATAAAATTAGTAATTTGTCATGAAACCTTTTTGTTGCAATCTCATATGTCAATTCTAGTGTTCCATTGTCTACCACTTTATTAAAGAGAGAGTGCATTTGTGAAATCATGAACCCCGGTGCATTTTTAATCATAAGAAACACCTTTCCAACAACTTTTATCCACTTTACATTTTCTGCCATTTAAAAATTCGAAAATACAAAAACACTTTTACATCTTGCATTCACAATACAAAACCCAAAAATATCATCCATCATTGTTTCCACCATTCTAGCATATTTATTTATCATCATTGCATATTTATTTACTGTTTTGCATTCATTATATTTTCATATCATTCTCACACCTTGTGCCTGACAACCACTTGGTGAGTTTGAGGGCACAAACAATTTACTTTGTTTTGTAGGTTTTCAAGAGAAGGATGAGAAGATAAATCTTTCACTACTGATTCCCCGAGAGTTCGATATTAAACCATTGAGTCACCCCTCGTGGGGAAAACTGTCTTTTCTATACTATACACTCTGCACTTGGAGTCTCAACCTAACCCATATTCTTTTGACGCAGGTAACTACGTCAAGGGCCATCAGTGAGCAGCTCCCGGATGGGACCTGCTTGACGGAAAAGATCGAGCAAGGCATGAATTCCTTGTGGTTGTGGTCCTGTTGGAAAAACGGTCTGGTTGATGCGAATCAAAGCCGCCCTGCACAACTCGAGTAGTTGAGCGCTTCGCCAAGCTTGATCCTTCAAAGTAGCGAGTGTGCGCGCTCGGAACCTATCAAGCCAAAAATGCTGACGACCAGTTGTCGGGTTGTCAGTGGCATTATCCAAACGCTCTTCAACGCGAGCTTGCTCTGCTTGGAAATCAGAGACAAAACCTACAAAAAGAACAAATCAAGTTACTCGAAAAAAGAGTAGCCAAACAATCCATAATCAGAGCAAGGATTGTACTCACACTCGAGTTGCCTGTTTACAAGGTCCATCTCGCCAAGCACATAATCCTCTCGTTGTGTGGCCAGAGCTGGTCTCATTCTCAGCGTATTCAGCTCGCGCTGTGCACTCTTTAGCTCTTGCTCCAGTCTCACGCATTGAGTTTTCATATACTCCATTACTTTGGCATCATTTGCCACCTGAGCCTGTGATCGGGTGGCAGTCTGAGGCTGCGAGGAACCAACTGAAGTAGCAGGTTCTCGTGGTTGTTCAAAGAATCACACAAATCTCATGTCAGAAATGAGAAACAAAGCATATAAGTGATAACCCCCAAGAGCAGGGGATCACTGTAGCACCTCTCAATGTGGAATTAGGGTATCGATCCGCAGGAGCAAGAAGGAAAAGTTATCTATTCCCTACAACTAAAGTGTCACAAGTTTTAGTTGATTATGCACTAAACAGGTTTAAAGAACAAGATGGTTGATTTAATGGATGGAAATTTAATGTAACAAAACAAGAATGTAAAAATGTCCCAATCCTCTTCAATGCAAGAGGACAAGACAAAGGTTTTCTCTTATAGGAACAATGGACATGGATTCATGGGTTCACTCAATCTTCTCTCCCATCTATGGTGATTATCATGTTATAGATAAAAAGTACACACAATTGTCATGCTTTAATGGTAAACTTCTATGACGCCTACATGTCCTAAAACACATAGTTGAAAGAAAATAATCATTTGTGTTGCTAGGTCACCCTCGTAAGCCTAGCGTGGTTTGTTGTCACTCCCACATCATACTTCTTCCTTTTTACCCCCAGATAAAGGATGTTGGGCTGTATTGTGTCACTCAATACATATGCCGTTGTCACATCGGCCATCTCGTACCTACATACATCATACTTCATAATGGACAATATTCTAAACACTGGTGCAATGATTCATATTTCGTGTGCATGACCACATCTCTCTCATCTATCTACACTTGGTGGTGTCAATGACCTCATGACATGGATAAACAAGGCATTATGCACAAATAGAACCATCACATGCATCATAGAATATCTCCAAAGTATGACAAGTCATAAAAGATCCAACACAATGGTAAATGCATAACAAATATCATCTCATACCACAATATCCACCATACAAATTACATAGATAGATCCATACTTATGCAAGGCACATCATATGGACTTCAACAATGATCATACATAGAGAGATTAGCTCAAGTTACCCCCACAAACCCAAAGTCCAGGGGGTCGACTACTCCCCCTTCATCATGGTGATGATGGTGGAGATGTTGGAGAAGATGGAGACCACCCCGGCAGCGCCCCGCCGGAGTTTCCCCCCTCCAATCTGCAGCTCCAGATCTTCTGTTTCATGGTTTTGTGTTTCTGCGGCGCTCCCTCCCAAAAGCCGTCAGGGGACTGTTTTTATAGTTGTTTTTAGGTCAAGACGAAGGCACGGGGACGAAGATCGACGACATCGGAGGCTTGAGGCCCAGGATAGGGGGTCCCACGTGGCCAAGGAATCTGGCCGCGTGGGCCCACCTTTTTTGGCCCTCGGGTTTCCATTTTTTCGCTTCCTTCGCTCCTACGCTTTGTTCCTTCCAAAAAAATGATCCCTGCAAAATATTAGGTCATTTGGACGTCGTTTGGGTCCCTGAAACATCAAAATATAGAAAATAGGGTTTTCTGCCAGTGCAGGGTTAATTCCAGAAAAATAGGGAAACTGTGAAATATTCCAAAAATCAATATAAAACAATGATATAACCCTTATATGATGCAAATATGATTGAAATATAAGTAATATAATGCGAAGTTCATGTATGCATTTTACATGCATCAACATCCCCAAGCTTAACCTATACTCGTCCTCGAGTATGAAGGTGATAAAACTAACATGGACTTTGTTTTTTAATACTATCACTGGATATCAAAGATGATTACTATTGCTACATAGAGTCAAATGATTCATTCTTCAAAGCAGTAGCAATATACAAGATAGATTATGAAGTGATATCAAATATTCAATGTAAGGATGTTCAATGATAATTCACAAAGTGTAACATAGAAGAAAGTACTATGGACCAAATGTATGCATAATAAAAAGTAAAAACATCCTATAATGGTCATAGAGTATTCTTGTAAATCCGAATATAAAAAGTGGACACTTTGGAAAGATATATAAATAAGTAGAGGTAAAGCATGAATAAGTTTCATCTAGCTTCCAAATGCTTCTACTTAAGTTAATGTTTGCAATGTGGTATCCATTGGTGTGGAGCTCTCATTACCACTATCATAGCATCTTGAATGGTTAAAATTTAAAGTGAAAGCTAATATGAGTAGTGTGCTTGACAAAGTATGGGTTGAATGTCTCATGCCCCGTGAATACGAGTACCTACACCACGGTGTTACTCAACGCGGGCCACAAAGCAAGTTCAAGTTAAAGTCATTGTAAGTAATATAATAGCGTCATCAAGAGCATCAACTGGGGTACCTCTTGCCTCAAGACATGGAAACTAGCCCATGTCAAAATGAAAAGACAAACAAACAATGAACAATCTCAGCACTCTTTTATTTACTATTTGTATAGCTTTTTATTATGACGTGCATCACTGAATGTTCACTTTGGTATGCTGTAAATTTTCACCATTAATGATGCATGGCTTAGGTTAGCGGCCTAGGCGTCTCTCTAGCCATTTATACAAACTCCTCAAACTTACTAAGTTTCCGCATTTATTTGGCACCATGATAAGCATCCATAAACAAAAGTACATGATATCTGATGGCCCTTGAAGAGGTTGATCTACGGCGTCAGAAAACACTTTGCTGCGCGCTAAGTTGATCTCCGGTGCGTAGTTACCTGCGTCAAAAATAAATGGGTTAGGTTGAGACTCCAAGTGCAGAGTGTGTAGTAGTGGAAGACGTGTTTTCCCCATGAGGGTGACTCGAGTGTTTAATATCGAACTCTCGGGGAATCAGTAGTGAAGATATATCTTCTTATCCTTCTTTTGGTTACCTACAAAACAAAGTTAAATGTTTTGGTCCTCAACCTCACCTGTGGTTGTCAAGCACAAGGTGTAAGAATGATATCAAGATATTTATGCAATGCAAACAGGAAATAAATATGCAATGGTAGTGGATGCTACGGTAAATGATATTTTTGGGTTTTTTAATGATGTATGCAAGATGAAAAGTATTTTTGTATTTTCGGATTTAATGATGGCTGAAAATGGAAAAGTGGTATGTGGTGTTGGAAACGTGTTTCTTATGATTAAAAATGGACCGGGGTTCATGGTTTCACAAATGCACTCTCTCTTTATAAAGTGGCAGACAATGGAACACACACAGAGTTAACATATGAGATTGCAACACAGGGTTTGATAACAAGTTACTTAGATACATGGGCATCACGTCCTAACATAGAGACCTTTTGGTTATTAGTCTCTCTTATACTCCACAAAGATGCGAACTAAATCATAACACCTCGATAATTAAGATGACTCAGAGTATAGCAATAAGTTTCATGACATCAAGTGAAAATAAGAACATGCTGGATCTAGTCACAGGAAGAAGCTTGGTCACCCTCAACCCTTGCAGCATGGTATTTTTGTTTATCCCTAGTGAGGTAACAAAGTAAGGTAAACAACCAAGTGGATCGTGATATTAAGTTGTCAGCTTACCGCACTCACCACTCCCCGTTACTCCAACTAATGCACACGTTCCCCCACACACGCTCTCATAAACATGCTTGATCATAACAAGTAGACAAGAACGGGGTACATAATATGCATCTATACTCATAACTGAAACAAACATTGCAATCTCAAACATATATTAGCTCATAGAAAGATCCACCACATAGGTATTACAACGGTGACCGTAATCATGTTCAGCAGCTCATACGGTATTAATTAGTGAAGCTCAAGAGAGGAGAGATACATAAGTTACTTCCACAAACCCATAGTCCAGAGGTGGACTACTCCCTCTTCATCATGGAGACGGCGGAGAAGTCGATGGAGAAGATGGAGACCACCCTAGCAGCGCCCCGCCGGAGTTTTCCCCCTCCAATCAGCAGCTCCTGATCTCCGTTTTGGTGTTTCTGTGTTTGTGCGGCGCTCCTTCCAGAGAATGTCCGGGGACCTTTTTTATAGGCGTTTTTAGGTCAAGACGAAGTCGGTGGACGAAAGATCGACGGCAACGGAGCCACGAGGCCCAAATGAGTGGGCCCCACGCGGCCACAGTACCTGGTCACGTGGGCCACCCCCTTTTCCCCTTGCGCGCTCCGTTTGCTTGATTCCTTTGCTCCTGCGTCTTCTTCCTTCCAAAATAACGACCTCTGTATTTTTCCAGGATTTATGACGACATTTGGGTCCCTGAAACATAAAAGGAAAGAAATAGGGTTTTCTGCCTGCGCAGAGTTAATTCCATAAAAATAGGAAACAATTATTTTATTTCCTAAAATCATTAAATAACAGTGGTATAACCCTTATATGATGCAAATATGATTAGAATATAAGTGATAAAGTGCAAAGTTCATGTATGCATTTTACATGCATCAATATCAACTAAATATAATTAAGAGCACGTTGAAAGCTTACCATGTGACAGCACATATGAGCTAACTCCCAACCAAGACTCTTGTCAAGCATACAACTTCATAATTTTAATCACAATGGTTCATGTTTATTAAGTGCAATAAAAGTAAAGTGTGCATCAAGTTCGTGAGAGCTTTTTAACCAACTTTCCCATAACAATCAATAACATAAGCATTTTAATTTGGAAACATAGATAATACAATATAACATGATAAACATACTCGGAATAGCATTAAGCTAATAGGTAGATATGGTGGACTCACTGGAAAACTTTGGTTGAAGGTGTTGGAAAACAAGTTTTTACTTGTTGGAATTTTTGGGCTAGCAAAAGGGAGAAAGTTGACCGTCTAAATGCATGCATAAGTGTCCATAGAACTAATCAATCCATGTTAAACAAAGTAAAGTAACATTCAGCATCAAAACATGAATAAAAGATAGCTCTTGATAAAACACTTGCAAATTAATACTCATTAAAAAGCACATGAATCATGCAACTATATGTATCTTTTTGAATCAACTCAAACATCCTTTCCCAATCTTTTTAATAGCATCCAACTTAATTCAACCCAAATTTCCAGTAGCTCTCTCATAACATAAATGAAAAGTGGTGGTCTCACAAATAAAAACCAAACCGAAATAACAAAAATAAAAGACGCTCCAAGTTTATGCGATAAAGTGCATTGATCGAAACCGAGAGTGTGTTGGTCCAATGGGGTTGTCTTCACATCCCCAAGCTTATGGTCTTCACCATCCTTGGATAACTCTTGGTGCATCTCCTCTAATCCCTGTGAAAAAACTTCAAAACACCGTTTCTCCCATCTCTTTTCTGTGGGGTGACATTAGTAGTGATAGACAAATGAATTGCTTGCTGCATAAAATCCTTAAACAAAAATGTGAAACATGTCCAGAAAGTATATAATGTTGTATGCCTACTTATAAACTCAATTGGATCAAAAAGATTCAAGTTAAAAGTTCAAAGAATGCATCAAACAAAATGGGACAGAATCTGTCCAGAAAAACAGCAGCAGCAAAACGCATTTTTCTACCCTACTTAAATATGTCGAAAAAATCTGAAAAATTCACGCTTACAGAGGATGAAAAGTTGCAATTACAGTTCAAATTTCAGCTCATTCGGAGTTACAGAATAGAAATGAAAAATCATACCGTGCACAGATTCGTGCTGGAATAAAATCTCCGAATACAAATAGCAACTTTTTCAAACCAAAACGGGTAAAACTTGGCACTTTATTAAAAATTCCAGAAACAAAATTAAAAACTAAGTCTCTTGTTACAGCAAGAGGACACAAAGAAAATCAAAAATAAAAACAACCGGGTTGCCTCCCGTAAAGCGCTTTCTTTATAGCCATGTAGCTAGGCTTCTTACTTGATATCAAGATGGTTGGAGTGAGGTGGCTTGGCATCCCCAAGCTTGAATTCTTGTCCTTATTTGATATATGTTGGGTGAGTCTAGGGGTAACATCCCCAAGCTTGAGTGTTTTTCTCTCTTGATCTTTGTTCATCACCCTCAACTCTTCCACTTGAAAATTCTCTTTACACAAAACTCAACATAAAACTTGATTAGAGGGGTTAGTGTCTCCATAAATTAAATCCTCATAGGTACAGCAAAGACATATAATGAGTTGATTCTAAACATTAACTACTGTTACTAAGGTTATGTTTTGCTCTTTGATCAAAAGAACCACACAAAACATAGTAATGAGACTAATGCAAAATAAAAACAGAATCTGTCAAAAACTGGACAGCCTGAAAGGAGCGAATTTTTAGAGGCACTTATGTTGCTCAAATCAGAAAACTTTGAACTAATGAAATGTGTAATAACAACTGAATATTGCTGTCGTAAAATATCAGGTCAAAATTCCTCTTCTGTGATTTTTAACATTCTTCGCAGTGAAGCTTAGGAATCTGTTTTCTGGACAGCAAATCACTATTGTTTGATCCTAGCTCTCAAATAGGACCATCATCTAAAGCATTATCATATAGAATATCTAAACCAAATTCCTCATCACTTTCAAAGCTATTATCAATAATAATATCATTTTGAATGTGTTGATCATCATCAGAATCAGAATCAAAATAGCATGGTGAGTAAGGATATGGGCAATCCTCTAATACCTTTTCCTCTTCTCTATATTCTTCTTGTTCCTGCAAGCCATTAGATCTCTCCTTGATAGCAACAAGATTGTTATAATATTCAAGGATATAGGTATTCTTACAAAAGAGTTTCAAGAGTTGTTCAAGTGTTGTAGCAAGTCTTGGTGTGAGGCTACGAGCTTTATCTATATTAAACATAACTATCTCAAGAATTCCCATTACAATAGTAAATTCCTCGGCTGCCTTCATATCAGTGGTCATAATTTCATTATTATGGTAAGAGGCAATTATAGGCATACTCTCAAGCTTGCATTGAAAATTAAGATGCTTAGGATATTGATCTATGCAGCAAGATACATTATACCTATCACATAATCCATGGCCAATTACATTTAATGCTTCCATTATAAACCTTTTTTGATCAACATTAATTGATCCAACCATAGGGGGTTGCATAAGTACGTGACTCATACATTCCACGAACATAACAAATGAACTAATTTTTTTGTGTTTTTCAAATAAGGAGAGTATAAACTGATACATAACTAAAAGTAAAGCTAATGAGAAACTCACAACCAAACAAGTTTAAAGGAACCTCCCCAAGCTTAGATGATTGTAAGATATAAAACAAGATAAAATAAATCTAAAGTCTAGTGCACACAAGAATAGAAACTTAAGCGCTACGCTCCCCGGCAACGGCGCCAGAAAAGTACTTGATAACCCCCAAGAGCAGGGGATCACTGTAGCACCTCTCAATGTGGAAGTAGGGTATCGATCCGCAGGAGCAAGAAGGAAAAGTTATCTATTCCCTACAACTAAAGTGTCACAAGTTTTAGTTGATTATGCACTAAACAGTTTAAAGAACAAGATGGTTGATTTAATGGATGGAAGTTTAATGTAACAAAACAAGAATGTAAAAGTGTCCCAATCCTCTTCAATGCAAGAGGACAAGACAAAGGTTTTCTCTTATAGGAACAATGGACATGGGTTCATGGGTTCACTCAATCCTCTCTCCCATCTATGGTGATTATCATGTTATAGATAAAAAGTACACACAATTGTCATGCTTTAATGGTAAACTTCTATGACGGCTACATGTCCTAAAACACATAGTTGAAAGAAAATAATCATTTGTGTTGCTAGGTCACCCTCGTAAGGCTAGCGTGGTTTGTTGTCACTCCCACATCATACTTCTTCCTTTTTACCCCCAGATAAAGGATGTTGGGCTGTATTGTGTCACTCAATACATATGCCGTTGTCACATCGGCCATCCCGTACCTACATACATCATACTTCATAATGGACAATATTCTAAACACTAGTGCAATGATTCATATTTCGTGTGCATGACCACATCTCTCTCATCTATCTACACTTGGTGGTGTCAATCACCTCATGACATGGATAAACAAGGCATTATGCATAAATCGAACCATCACATGCATCATAGAATATCTCCAAAGTATGACAAGTCATAAAAGATCCAACACAACGGTAAATGCATAACAAATATCATCTCATACCACAATATCCACCATAGGAATTACATAGATAGATCCATACTTATGCAAGGCACATCATATGGACTTCAACAATGATCATACATAGAGAGATTAGATCAAGTTACCACCACAAACCCAAAGTCCAGGGGGTGGACTACTCCCCCTTCATCATGGTGATGATGGTGGAGATGTTGGAGAAGATGGAGACCACCCCGGCAGCGCCCCGCGGAGTTTTCCCCCTCCAATCTGCAGCTCCAGGTCTTCTGTTTCGTGGTTTTGTGTTTCTGCGGCGCTCCCTTCCGAAAGCCGTCGGGGACTATTTTTATAGTCGTTTTTAGGTCAAGACGAAGGCACGGGGACGAAGATCGACGACATCGGAGGCTCGAGGCCCAGGATAGGGGGTCCCACGCGGCCAAGGAATCTGGCCGCGTGGGCCCACCTCTTTTGGCCCTCGGGTTTCCATTTTTTCGCTTCCTTCGCTCCTACGCTTTGTTCCTTCCAAAAAATGATCCCCGCAAAATATTAGGTCATTTGGACGTCGTTTGGGTCCCTGAAACATCAAAATATAGAAATATAGAAAATAGGGTTTTCTGCCAGTGCAGGGTTAATTCCAGAAAAATAGGGAAACTGTGAAATATTCCCAAAATCAATATAAAACAATGATATAACCCTTATATGATGCAAATATGATTGAAATATAAGTAATATAATGCAAAGTTCATGTATGCATTTTACATGCATCAATAAGTCAGGCGAGTTACAGCACATAGCCTTTCAGGTGAAAACGCAAAAGGCATAAAAGATGACATCCATACAAAGTGTAGCAAAAGAACACGCATACTCGCGTGATCACAAGGTATCATTACAGTGCATAAATAAAGGTTCGGATACCCTATATCTACGACATGGACTTCGACCTAGCCCTGCTCTCGCGAGTGGCGATCTCTGCTGCCCGGCGCTCCATAGTGGCTATAAATATGTTAGCTAGTCGCGCGGTTGGCTCACTAACATGCTTCAGCGACACCATCTTCCCGTTCGGCTTCTGATGGAACTCAGACATAGCCGCCTCGAAGTTACCCTCTATCCCATGACCTAATATGAGCTTGAGGGTAGACTCCGAGCCGCGTACCATGAGGGCGCGAGCAAAGCTCGCCATAGTCGAGGTCCCTAGGCCCAGAACATCGGCGAAGCCATCCACAGTCGCCGGTACCTCGCCTAAGGGGAGCACATTCTTGTACACGGCGCCGAGAGTGCTGATGGACTTGTCAAGAGCGTCCTTCACGTGGACGAACATGGCACCAATATCCCCTATAACATGGTCAAGTGACAATTCATCACTGACCACGTCCTCTGGTGCTGGCGCGCCAATGACTCCTTCAACAAAGATAAAAAAAGAGCACAAATTATTGCATAGTACTCAGCAGCTACACAAAAAAGTGTCAAAGGGAAAAGTTACTAACCTCCCACATCCCGAGCGAGGCCAGCCAGTCGCTCAGCATATCCTCTCTCGCGCAAGGCGGCAGAGTCCTTGGCGGCGTCCAAAGCCTTCTTCGACTCGGCGCGCTGGGCAGCAAGGGCCTCTTCTAGCTCCTTCACCCGGGACTCAGCCGATTTCTTGTCACCTGAAGTAGATGGCAAGATGTAATTCACACACGACAATGTGAAGTAGAGCAAAAGAACTTCACGTACAGAACCAAACAAACTTACGGCTGAGTTGCTCCAGGTTAGCACGCAGATTTTCCCTCTCCTGTTCCACCTGGACAAAAGATTTCCCTGATTCCACCAGGTTGAGGAAGTAGGGCTGCAAGCACATAAAACCAGCATAAAGTTCTACCAGCTGGAGGAGTCGAAGGACGCTTGGTACTACGAAAGATAGAGATAAAACAACGTAAGCAAAAGTATCAACCAGCAAAACCTCAGTACAGGTAGCAAAGGAGCACACCTGTATTCTTCCTCCTCACTGTCGGGGTCGTCGAAAATTGGGCCTCCAAAAAGCAGCGCCTCACCCAACTGGGGAGGAGGAGCTGAGCTCAAAGGGCACACGGTCAGGGGAGCAGACTTGGCAGGAGGTGGTTAACCTGAGTCACCATCATCCTTCAAATCCTCCTCCTTCGCTGGTGAGCTCACAAAAGAAGACAAACCTTGGGCCACCCGATGATGCTTGCGAGTGGGAACCTCGCTCACATGATCAGGCGCGGCCGGCTCCTCAGTCTGCACCTCGTCTACATCTTCCTCTTTGACCTCTTCCATAGGAGATGTGGTAGCCGAAGGTAGAGGTGATTCATCCCCTCCCTTCGTTTCTACCTCTTGCACCTCCGTTTCATGAGTTGGGCCATTCACTAGAAGGGGAGGAAGGGTTGACGCAGTCGAATGACCCTGCGTATCACAAATAACATTACAATGCTAAGAAAGAAAAAACAACGAGTGGTAACGCCAGATGACAAATAACACATACGGTTATACTAAACTCTGGGAAAGGCTTGTCCGACCCATACGGAGTGACAGGGCAATCGACGTAGCAGGGGTCGCTTGACTTAATGCTAGTAATGGATCGCACATGCGCCACTACATCGTTCTTTAACACTTACTCCTGGTTCATTCAACTAGAGTCGAGCGCCCCTCATACTGCCACATGGGGTGAGCTCGGGCACGGATTGGCCACACTCGCATCTTCACAAAGGTCGCAATCAGGTGCGCGCCTATGACGTTGCCCAGCAGCTTTCCAATCTTCGACAAAAGAGGCGCTGCCTCCGCCTGCTCCTCAGTCGACAGTTGATGATCCTAGGCGTTGGTCCTCGCAATAGAACTGGTAGTCGAGAACGCCGGGACTCCTTCCTGGTCGACGCGGACATTGAACCACTTTTTTCTCCACCCTTGCACCGAGTCGACTAGCTTCAGGGCAAAGTAGCGCGTGTCGCTGCGCACCTGGATCCCGCAGCCGCCCAAAGGATAGGTGCGACCGCCTCTCTTGTTCGGTCGGACGTGGAAGATGGACTTCCATAATGCCCAGCTAGGGCAAACCCCCAGAAAGCACTCACACAGCGTGATAAAACACGCAATGTGTAGTATGCCATTAGGGGTGAAATCATGGATTTGCACCCCGTATGCATACATCAAACCACGAATAAAATCATGGACGGGGAACGCAAACCCCCTAGTCAAAAACTCCGCAAAACAAACGCGCTCATTGCCGCGAGGTTCGGGGAGTACCTCCTTGGGCGATGGCGCACGGACGAACAGCTAATCCGCGGGAGGCAGCAGGCCATCCTCGCGGAGCTTGTCGAGGTAGGCCTCCTTGATCGAGGACTTCACCCAATCCCTGTCGCCTTTCTTCAGGCCGGCGGCGGAAGCAGATGCGCTGGCCGCAACTTTCTTGCCCTTCATCGCAGCCGCATCGGTCGCAGCATCAGCGGTCGCAGCAGTTCGCTTAGAGCCAGCTCCTTTCTTCATCGTGAAGGATGTATTCGTGGAGCGCAGAGAGCTTGGGCGCAGGAACAATGGAGGAGGCGTGCGAGGAAGAAGATGGAATAGGGGCGGCGCAGGAGGCAAATGGCAAGTAAATAATTCTGCAGGCACCACCCTTACTATTTACCACAAATCAAAACCAATCACAACCGTTAATCCACGATTGTGGGCTCCGCGGGGAATCCTGCCATGCACGTGGCAAGCACGGAGAGCAACCGTCGACGGCCACTCCGTCCACAATGCACGGGAATCTAGGAGTCATCATCACTTCTCCGTGAAAATCGCGCCAGAGCGGTCAAATCCAGTCCAAACGGCACCATCCTCGGTCAGCACTGCATAACGGGTCCACAAGCGTGTCGTGTCCCATCAGTCATATGAAGCACGCCATCGCTTGTCAGAAATCACAGTCGAGGCATGCGTCATTGCTGACGTCAAGTCAAGTCTCATACCTGATAGGACAGTCGAGTCCTTCAACATTTACGACGAAGGCCAGTCCTTCGACTGGGTAGTACAAGACATAAAGGCAGTCGCTAGTTTGTTCGACTGAAACACAGTATTCCCATCGGGAACGTATCAAAAATTCTTCGACTGACAATGTATGGGATAAACAGATTTGAGATTATCCTCCATTACAAGCAATAAAGCACAATCTCGGGGGCTACTCCCATCGGGAGCGCTGTCGCGCACCCGATAAAATAATGACAAAGAATCAGTCGACAAAAGACTCGACTCATCAGATAAGCAAAATTTAATTCAAATCATACTCGATAAATTCCTGAGTTGCGTCCGCCGCAAATACCTCGGATGCTGCATGCATAGTGCAAAGGTAAGACCCGCCGAACTTTCGAGCTGGGCTAAGGACCGTTCCAGCAACGTTAATCTTTAAAATTTTCCGTGTCAGCAGACATGATGAAAAATCCCGATGGACGCGTTGGGTAGTCTCAAAGTTATACTGCAGAACGATTCAGTAAGACCTCCGCAGACTGAGTCGAGTCTGACCAGTCTGGTCCAGATTCGAGTCCGGGGACTCGAGTCTGATTGAAAGCTAGTAAAGTTTTGCCCGAATGTGTAGTTAACCGGTCCCGATCCGTCGAGTGTACCGGACCTACTAAGCTATTATCCCTTGATTATCATAAGAAAAAATCAAAGTTGATGAAATACTCGACATAACCAACGTGTGCTATTCATACACGAATTCCAATTATAAATACAAGTGCAAAAGAATATGACGTGCACTAATGAATGAGTCCATGCCCGATTCTTCTATTCAGACAAGTACTCGGAGGCTACTGACGTGGATATACCTCTCGGGTACCTTGCCATGAGGGTACCTGGTGCACGTATCGACTAAGACCCAGCTATCAAGAGTCTACATGAAGCCCATAACGGAAGGCCCAAGAAGATGGAGTATCCTCCAAGATTAGGCATAGGCATAGTCGGTTTAGACTTTTCTTACATGTAATCTGAGTCGGTTATGAACTCCCGGGACCCAGCCTATTATATAAACGCTGGGAGGGCCGCCGATCCAGGACACGCAACACTTGAACCACCAAAACCCTAGTGAGATAGACATCTCGCCGGGACCTCATTGTAACTCACAGATACTCTCAGATCAATACCAGACAAGCAGGAAGTAGGTTGTTACTCTCCGGAGGCCTGAACCTGGGTAAATCCTTGTTTTTGCTTGTCAGCCGACGAAACTACCAGCTCTACCATGTTCTCTTCCTCGTAATCTCAACCCTAGGTCCTTAACCATGGGATTTGATGAGTTAACCCCTTGTCAGCCGGCGATGGCGTGTAGTAGGGCCCCCCGTCGGCATAAGAGGATGGTGGAGCACCATATGGAGCATATGTGGGAGCAGCATGATAGGCGTGCGTCGGCTGTCGTGGTGTGAGAAACCCGGGGGCACCAGTATGTGGACGAACACCGGGCTGCCAAGCGCCGGTATATGCAGGTGGAGCGGCGAGAGGAGACGGCACAGACCAGGGCATTGGCCACGCCTGAACGAGCCCTGTCCAGGGCATGGGCCACGCCTGAACTTGGCGTCGATGGCGGAGGCGTCGAGCGGGACGCAGGTGGCCGGTATATGGGGTTCTTGCCACAGTAATTGGGGCTGGGACGCCAGCCCGCTGGTGGAGTGGGCGCTGCTGGGGAAGATGTCGCTGGTGGAAGCGTGGGCGGCTGGCGTGGTGGAGCGCGAGAAACGGCGGCGAAGAGCTGAGGACGAGCAGCCTTGTTGGATTGGGCGCGATCGGCCCAATGGAGCATGGAGCGAACTTCTACAAAAGATGGAGGTGGGCGCATCATGGGAATAAAGGTGGCCTGCTTGTCATATTGTTCGCATCACGGGATCGCCGAGTTCACGAAGTTCATCGGAGATGGCCTTGAGGCGTTGGCAGTAGACGCTGAGAGAAGTATCGCCTTGCACCGTGTTCCTGAGCTCGGTGTGGAGGCTGTTGGTGCGAGCATCAACGTTGTCCTGGAACAACTGTCGGAGGGGCACCCAGAGATCGGCGGCAGTGGTAGCATCACGGAAGACGAGATTGAAAATCTCGGTGGAGACTCGCATGTAGATCCACTGTATGATGGCGAGATCATCCTTGACCCATGGAGATCGTGTGGCTGAGGAACAGAGTTGGTGGCAACGTGAGAACGTAGATTGCATCGCCCAAGGTGGACGCCAAAGAGTTGTCGCCAATGGTAGTAGTTGTGGGAATTTAGGTCTAGGGTTACAGGAATATAGGGCTAACATCGGAGATTGTATCTGTAAAGGATATGGTGGGAGGGTTTGGTGGTGTGAAAGCAAGGGAAGAAGAAGAGGAGGCCGCGGCGGCGGTTCTGGCGATAAGGGCGGCCCGATGCTCGAAGTAGCTGGGCGGCGGCAGCGGAGGAGGGGTGGGCGGCGGAGCCATGACCTAGGATCGTATATCTGATACCATGAAGAATTGCATAGAACAATAGTTTCTCATTGATTGATTTGTGTGTACCGATACATGGCTTTATAAAATAGGATACAAAAACCGACTTAGGCTAGATTTACAAACCGACTAGACTTAGGTGACTTGAGATCCAAGCAATAGTCTAACAGTCCGCATGGACCTCGCCTCCGGGCTCGCGTGCACCGCCGTCATCGCCGTGCCCGAGCCGGCGGACGGCGAAGGCCACGTCGCGCACTCCGGCGGTTGCCTGCACTACGTCTACAGCGACAGCGAGTTCCTCAAGGTCTAGTCACTCGAAGACGTCCGCCCGATGTTATCCGCGACCCACCAGTGGCGCCTGAAGCACGCCGTGAGAGTCGGCGACTTCGTGGAGGAAGGCGGCGAGGTCAGGTTTCTCGCGATGCACCGGAAAAGGAGGCGGTGGTATATCTGTGGCCGCCTACTCACCTTGGAAGGTGGTCGAGTACGACCTGAGCAAGCGGGAGGTCACCGGCGCGGCGTGGGAATTCGGCAAGGGCACTAGGAAGGCCTCGTGCTACCTGTCCGATTTGGTTCTCTAATTGATGGGCCGGTGGCGCCCTGATTGATTTGTTCAGCTCGTTTTCCCCCTGTAAATTGCTGTAACTTGTAACGTGTATGGAGAGAGATAGTTTAACTTCGTCCATTCTTGTATACTAGTTGAATTTTAGCGCGCCGTCACGGCGCGCCCCTGGTGATTTGTGGTAACATTTGTATTGAATGTTTGAAATTTTCATTTTTTTTAAATTTTGGTCATATTACATGAATAGTCATTTCAGAATTTAATAGTTTTGCAAAATAGTTTAAATATCGCAAATCAATATCTATAAAGTGCTATAAATTATGTAAAGCATGCTCTATTTTTGAATTTGATTTCTAATTTCAACGTACTGGCACTTCATGAAAAAATATTATGTATGATATGTTTTCGTATTTTGGTGGCACAATGTATATTGTAGGTTTTGGTGTAATGCATTGTACTTTTGGCATCTGATAACAAAATTGATATAATATGGTTCAAGTTTTGGCGGTGCCACTATAAGTAAAAAATATAGATGGATATTTATGATGCGAACAAAATAGGTGCAATCCATTAGAAAGTGAGATGAAGAATTCCAAAGAACTATTCATTTTTTCTTTTCATTTTCTTGTTCTTGCATTTTGTATGTATGATTTGCATTGTTGTAGCTAATAAGTTCAATAAATTTAATTCTTATGAATTTTTTGAAATCTATCTTCCAATTTAGGAAGAAATGAAATATTTTGGAGAGAAATAATTATTTGGGGAAATATTTTTTTGCGTTTTTTTTTGTGTGTACATGATTTGCATTATTCTGATTCGTGGGAATGAAGATTTTATTGAACATGTCAATTGTTGAATTATATTTTTTAACTTGCAAGAAAATTATTCGTGAATGTTTTTCTTTTTGTGCATGTTGTATGTATGTTTCGCATTATTGTAATTAATAAACTGGTGCGCTTGTTTGGTGAATTTAGAATTTCAAAAAAAGCGGCATTTAGAAGTAGCGAATTTTTCGGAAAATGTTGGAACTTCCAAATTTGAATTTTGATCGGACGCCGTTAATAGTCAGTGTTCATTGTTGTGTTCATGCTGAAAGCGACACTTAACGTGTTGCAAAGGAGCTCCCAGGTATTGGGTCGCCACCGAGGCAAAGCCTAGTTGACGACCAGTGCGGTTTATAATAGTAAGATTTGGAAGAATTGTTAAATTTTTAACTGTTGAAATTTGGATGTAGTATTTTTTCTTTTTTTGGTAAATTTTAAATTTGGGCTATGTGCATTTAAAAATCATGTAGGTTTGGGAAATATTGAATCTGTATTTGAAAGGTATGAAAGGTTTTTCAAAAAAAGGGGAAAAACAGAGGGTAAAATTCCAAAAGTCGGTGGAAATAATTAGATTTGGAAGGCAGCTAAAACTTCGAAATATGTTATACGGTAAACTTCAAATCTTGAAGATGTCAGCACTTTGAAGTTGCTTAGATTTGCAAATTGTTGAAGTTGTATTTAAAAAGTTATAAGAGTTTTTAAAAAAAAGCAGGGGAAAAAAAACAGAAGGAAAAAATAGAAAGGGCCGAGCCAGCTGCGCAGCAGCCAGCCCGGCCCAGCAGGCGGCCCAGTTGGTCGGCCCACTCTCGCTGCGTCGTCACGGCGATGTCATCAGCGGCAGAGGCCGTGCTCTGCCGCGGTGGCTACGGCGGCGCCGGCGCCGAACCACAGCGAGGCAGGTCGCGTGCGTGGCCGCGGCGAACGCGGCTGGTCACGGGGTACCCGCAGCTGGCGGCGCCGGCGCTTTTGGGTCGCCGGAGCGGCAGTTTCGCCGTGCGGATGCGGCAGCGGCATGCGAGGACGACGGCGGCGATTCTGGCCAGCTCGCGCTGTTCCGGCACGCGATAGAGGGCGAGGAGGGGGAGCGCACGACGGCGGAGGCTCTCGTGTGCATAGATTCGGGCGGGGAGGACCATGACGGCCGCGTGGCGTGTCGACGCAGCGGCGAAATTGCCGGTGAAGTCCGGCCTGCGCGAGAGGAGGGGGGAATCTGCGGATGCTTTTGCTGGAAGGTCCCTAAGTTTTCTATTATTTGCTTGTAGGTCCTTTACTTCGAAATGTTGTGGACCGCGGAGCACGAGATGGTTTTGTGAGGGGCTTTTTTAGAAAATCGTCACGGAGTTGCTGTGCGAGCGGCTGGATGAATTTTGGACGGTGCAGATGAAAGCACTGTAGCTACTGTAGAAAATCTACCGTAGCTACAGTAACTCGGGGGCCTGAGGGATCGCAGAATCCTTCGTCTTTCATATAGTTAGTAATTTTGGAATTGTTATATAGAATTAACCTGTTCTCAAACATAAGCTGTTTTACCTTTTTTCAGACTCAGATGTTGCTAAATGCGTATTTGCGTGTAGAGTCACTTTGTGATACCTTAAGCAGCTTATAATTTAAAGCGGAGGGAGTACTAAGTAAGGGAGGGGAGGGAAGAAATGGGAGAAAAAATCTTATGAGACCGGGTCTATCACCCCAGCTGGATAGACCCTCCTCAATGAAGGTAAAGAGCCAAAAGATTTGCCTTTTATATTGATATAGTAGAAACAAACATGAGCGGCCTAGGCCAAAAGTAAAAAGGCCATACAGGCAAAGAGAAACAACTCAAGAGATAATCTCCGCCAGGTGTCTTGCGCCTGCAAGGATCCGGTCCTTAGCTTCGTCTTTTATCTTCTGAAACAGGGCTAGCAGAGCTGTAAACTTATTATCGAAGACCCTCCTCAATGGACGACATCTGTCCTTCGTAGTCTCAAAGCACGCAAGTCCCACGTAGCGATTCGTTTCAATTCCAATTCTGCTATTCCCGATTCAGTTATTCGCTGATGCTACTTAGAAATCTACGATTTGATGAATCGGTTGCTTAATGTCCGATAAAAACCACAGTTAGGGCTTCTCTCGATGCTCTTGTCCATGTCAGTCATGGAGGCAAACCACACGCCCGAGCTGCTCCTTCCTGTTGCCGCCGGCCATGGCGGCAAATTCCACGCCGGACACGTTCTCATCGACGGCCGCGCCCCGGCAAGACACATCGAGGTGCTTCTTCAGGCCGCTGACGGTCATGGCGGCAAACTCCACGCTAGACGTTTTCTCGTCGACGGCGGCGACGCGGCAAGATGTATCGAGCTGCTCCTTCGCGGTGGCTGACGGTCATGGCGGCAAACTGCACGCCAGACATTTTCTCGTCCATGGCGGCGATGCGGCAAGACGCTTAGACGCATCGAGCTGCTCCTTCAGGCCGCGGACGGTCATGGGGACAAACTCCACGCCGGACGTTTTCTCGTCGATGGCGGCAAGACACATCGAGCTGATCCTTCAGGCCGATGCCAGTCGTGGTGGCGAACTCCACGCCATACGTGAGTGCCGATCTCGAGGCCATGCCCGTCAAGGAGTACTTACTTCGCTTATGGCCAGTCTGATACGTATCCATGCATGCATCTGCATAGCTTGTTGCCAGGCTGGTGCCGTTGTTGATCGACATGGTCAGAAGACTTTAATCAGCACAGGAATGGAGGAGTGCGCTAGGTAGGAATCAGGACCGGAGAAGGTGAATCGGGAATACTTGAGTTGGAATTGAAACGAATCGCTATGTTGGGCTTGCGTGCTTTAAGATCATGACGGACAGATGTCATCCATTGAGGAAGGTCTATCCAGCTGGGTGATAGACCTGAACTCATAAGATTTTTCTCCGAAGAAATGGGGAGGTATCAAGAAGAACGTAATTCGTCACTCCGTGCTTGTTTTGTTTTTTAGGGAGACAAAGCACAATCTGCCGCGTACACATGCACTCACTCATCGACGCACGGTCGTGAACTTTCTCAATTGTGCACCGCACTCGCGGGGCTACAAAATTGATCAATTCACTGCCAAATTTGTTTGCCACTCTATACCTTTAGTAGTTGCTAAGAAATGCTTACTCCGAACTTGTTTCTTACTCCCTCCATTTTTTTATATAAGATGTTTTAACATTTGTCCACATGCAAATACATACAAATGTATCTAGACACATTTTAGCGTACATGTCCACTTATTTTAACATGCATGTATACAACATGTAAAACAGCTAAAACATCTTATATTAAAAAAGGATGGAGTAGTTCTCTTTTCTTTCCTTAGAAACAACAACACATACGAAGAAATTGGGCTCGTGGAGCCCCCACATCAAAAGGGAAAGAAACAAAAGAGAGGAATGCACGTTTTGGTTGCTCTGCTTGTTGCTATAGGTAATTTGGGCGTATGCAACAGAGGAGAAAAATGCAACATCTGGTGACCTTCTGGACTGCTAATCTTTCTCCACCCGATTCTCAGCCCAGCCAACGATCCTAGATGATATGACAAAGTGGGACCCCACTTATCTCACTTATAGTCTATTTAAAGCTTTTAATTCAAAATTTTGATAAAAATTGAACTAAACCCCCCCCCCCCCCCCTCCCCCCCCCCCCAAATAACACTATAAGTGAGATCCCACTTTTCTATCCCTAAAATTTGTACTAAAAACCCCCAAAATACACTATAAGTAGAATAAGTTGGATCCCACTTTTGCATCATTACTTACTGGCCCAGTAACTAGAAGATCAATTCGACTGTGCATAGTTGGGCCGGGCCACTCCAGCTAAGAGCATCTTCACCGGGAGTCGCCAAATTCATGTCCGACACCCTCCATTGTGCCCTCTTTGCGGTGGCGAACATGTGTCCGCCATATTGGGGTACTGCCTAGCAGCGTCCCTCAAAGACTCACCCCGAGTAGTGTTTTTATCATATTTGATCATTTTCCAACAAAATAGACTATGCCGACTACAAATCCGGAGACCAAATTGAACGGACCAAATAAAGTCCCGCCCAACTCAAATCTGGCCATTCATCAAATAAAGTCACGACCAACACAATTTTGGCCATCAGAAGGGCACCACCATCGCTACAATGCATGCAAATCATTCGTCGGCATCCTCTTCCACCTCCACTTCCGCTGCCACCAGTTCGGCCGCTTCGGCCTCCATCAACCTTGTCGCCCTCTCCGCGGTGATGCGCCTCCTTTCTTTGGCAAATTAGGCCTTTTGATTTGGGCTCATGTTGCTCGTATTGGTGGCCATGATCAAACATTCCTCGATCTTCTCCATGGCCTTGAGTTTGGTCTTTTCCATGTCGAAAAAGATTTGCCACCTTTCTTCGTTATCGGCGTGCATCTTCAATCTGTTAGCCGACGATGATGCCACCTCCTTCACGTACACGAGAATCGACTCTTGGATGGCGCAGGAGGATGTCGTCTTTTTTGCCGCGTTGGCCGTCATGACACGGCCAGCTGACCCTTCCGAGCTGGCCCCCAGCATCTTTGTTTCATCTACATCGGCACCCTTCTCACCTTTGCCGTTGAAAGTGAGCTGCTACTTTTTCATTTCAGACAATCTCGAATCTTGGTCCAAGCATGCATCAATTTGAAGGCCTTTTTACTATCCATGTTTAACTCGACGTACATGACGTGAGCATCTGTCAACTACACAAATGAGCACAAGTCAAATATGCATGCAAACTATAGCAATTCACATGGCCGCGGCTACAATCATGGCATAGGTCAAAATGGCTTACTTTTATGCCATCGTTTTTACTACTCCCATCTCTCAATACAATTTGTTCATGGTAGCTATGAAACTTATTGCAAAGCCCTTATATGACCCCCCACCGGTTTTCAACCTATTTTGCATTGTGGTCGGGGAGCATATCATTTGGTGGATATGCCTTCATTTTGTTGAAGTCCTTGTGAATGCGTCTTCAATATGGCCTTGAGTTTTTGCGACTCCATACATTAATATTCATAAAATTACAAAACATGTCCACAATAAATATCTGATAAAAGTGGTGCAGGTATCATATACCATGTCACGTGAAAGATAAGTTCCAGAAACTTTATTCAAGTTTACCTACTAATATACAGGACATGTGTTTTTCGATTAGATTCCAGAAACTTTATTCAAGTTTACCTACTAATACATAGAGGACATGTGTTTTTCGATCAAGGGAACCAGGTAACCTTGTAACCACGTGTTTTGCCACTGCGACTCTCCACCACAACAGTTACATCAAAAGAACATGTGGAAAAATAATAATGGAACTCTACTATATATGACAAGCAATTGATTCGATTATGACGCATTAATCCTACAGTGTAGGCCTAGGAGGAAGTATGACACTTGAATGTTCTCCTTTCTGAGACTCTGAATTTTCCCTTGCCCAGATACTTATCAAACTACTCACTGCTTACACTCTTGGCATATGGTGCATAAGGGTGACAGTGCATATGAGTTGTACACTAGAAAGGACGCCAAACCTTGGAATGGACAGAGAGTGGGCGGAAAGATTATTTAAACCAGACTCCTCAGTCACTTCACATGAATAGAGGCACGGCTGAATCATCCCCAGACGGCAATTTTAGATCAGAACACCTATAGAGGTTTAGTCTACCAACTGAGCATCTGATGCTGCAGAGGTATAAAACATTGCACGCGTGCTCGAGCACGCACGGTGCTGCGGCCAGCAGAGCTGAAGTTGAAAAATCGGTACTTGGACCAACGCGGGCCTCAGGTGCCCGGTGCCCTGCAAGGCGGAAGCGAGGCGGTCACGCCGGTCAGAGATCTCCTTGTTGGCCTGGAAATACACCCATAGAGCCCGGTGAGGCGGCGACCAAGAGAGGGAGACGTTGTAGAGAGAGACCGAGATCAGGGTGGCGGCACAGCGCGATGGCGGCAGTAGCAGTGGCTGTGCAAGGCAGCGGTGCCGGTGAAACCCTAGAGCGTGGCGGCAGCGGTAGGGAATGGGGGATTTGGGGTCGAGAGCGTTCGTGCCGTTCAGGAGAGCCGTTGTGCTGTGTAAACCGGTCTGAATTCATGTCGTCTCCGAGAAACCGTCAAAACCCAGGTAAACCGGCGATGCCCATGACTAGTCGGATTAAGTGTGACAGAAGAAAGAAATCTAGGGCAAACTCTTCATTTTATTGATAACGGATACATATGCATGCATTACAAATAGTACGTACACCCAGTGCATGTAGCAGCAGAACACACACACGACCCGTATAAAATATCAACAAGAAGGACAAGGACATTGCGTCGCGCATATTTAATTAATTAAGCTGCTTTTTATCCTTACTATGCTTTGCACTCAGCAGTGCAACGAGAGGCAGTTCCTGCGTCTAGTGCACGATCGCACGCGGCAAAGCACGTGATGCAGGATTCGCTCTGAAACCTAGTAGCTTCCAAGCATGATGTGCCCGGAGCTTTTAATATTCCCTCGCAGCCGGAAGAAAAGCAATCTTTATCTGTTGAAAAGGTGCAAACAAGGCGGCATTTGTCACAGAATTCAGTTTGTTGCGGATCAGGGCATGATACCGCTGCTGCCGGAGCCGCTATCTGCAGGAAGAGGGCGAGCACGAGCACGAGCACAGTTGCCATCTTAAGAATGGCGAAGCAGGAGCTGCTGGAAGCCATGGCGATGGAGCGAGCTATGTGCTGATTCGGCCTCGACTCGGGACAAGCAAGCAGATGGATGGATGATGGAGCTATGTGTGTGTGTGAGTGGCTGGCTTGATATATGAAAGGAGAGTGCATGCGCCTATTTATATAGCTAGCTAGCTAAGGAAGGCGCAGGTAGCTGCCTTGATCATAATGCCATTAGTAGTATTCTAATTCAGTTATTGTGGAGTAGTATCAAATCAAATAAGGTTTACTCCTCCAAGCCGATCGATGCCAGCTATTCCTAAGTAGTTGCCTGCTACTACTACTACCTACTATTTTTCATGCCTTCTCCTGAAACCTAAATAACTTTTATCCGTATGAAACCCGTCTCATGTTATCCACTTCTCTCCCGACTCCTGCCCATTATTTTGCATTATTTGACAGGTCTATCCATTATTTCCTTGTCTGTCGTAGCCCGTCGTTTCGGGCTTCCTATAGTCACAGTAAACAAGGTTAGAAACAAAACGATCGAGCTAGTGATGTGTCCCGGCGATCGGCCATTCAGTCAGCCGGCCGTTTATTAGGGCATGTACAATGCGACGACGTTAGCCTTCTGTTAGAGTTACCATGTTGGATGTTCACTTAGTTGCAAGAGAGAGAATGGAGAAAGAAAAGGTTGCCTTTTCTTAACTAAGGGATGATTTCTTACAAATTAAGAGAAATCTATTTTCTCCATTGTATCATATGTGTTCTCTTACAAACACAATTTTCCACAGAACTTAATTAATACTCATTAATATTAGGGATGACAATAGGAGGTAATGCATTTTACAACTTATATTTATTGCTTTGTCTAGATGATGTGGAGGGTTAGGGAAGGTGAGTCTTTTCTACAAATGTTTTTTTTACATAATCTTTTCTATCATTGTACATGCTCTTGTCCCCCTCTCCACCTTTTTTCCCCGGCCGTTTTCCTCCATTGACACCCCCTCCCCACTGGAGCTGGCAACCGCATCAATGTGAGGTGGGCAGTGGCAGTCACATCAATCGGCACGTAGCTGGCAGTGGCGGCGGATGGCACCGAGAAGGAGATGTCCCTGATAGGTAAGGTGGAAGCGACATCGACGATGTATGGTGCGGGAAGCTACCATCTTCTCTTTTCACACCATAGCGATAGCGACACCCATGGCTCGACAATGTTGTAGGATTTAGGCGGCGATTTTCACGATGACCATATAAGAAGCAGCATGCACTACAGGAATCTCCATATATGCCTACAGCCAGATGCCGTCGACAAAGGCACAAAGGCCGTCGGCATATAATATGCCGACGGCAAAATGTGTATGCCGACGGCCTTTGCCGTCGCCATCTGCTGCCTCGGCATACCAAGGAAAAACCGTCGGCATATAATTGTCGTCGGCATATGGCACATATGCCGACGGTTTTCTTTGGCTGTCGGCAATGCTTGGCCGTCGGCAAAAAAAGTGCATCACGTCCGTCTGACGCCGTCTGAATCTACACCGACGGCAAATGTCGTAGGCATACATCGGCCACATGGCATGATCTGGTGGCTACAAACAATAACTATGCCGACGGCCAAGCAGAGAAATGCCGTAAGCCGTAGGCATATTTGATGACCAGAACCAAAAAAAAATCAATAAAAGGCTAATTACAAATACATGATTCAGCATTGGAAATCACACTGGATTACACTCAACAATGGTAATCCCCTATACAATTTAGTTTCAGCCACCAATTGCAATTGTTTCATCCACCTGTCAAAAGCAACAAAATAATGTTCAAGAAACAGCTAAAACAGTAGCACTAAAGGCTCAACTACTTAAGTGACCTAGGCAATTCGAAGGCATGTAATTTCACAAGAAAAAATTGTCACAGTAGTAGTAATACTTGTAAATGGTTATATGTGTGGTACTGCTGCCTACATATGCAATGCTATTGCTGCCTATACATGTGGTGCTACTAGTATTCAGCCATTCAAATTTTTATATAAGAAAAAGGCAACACAGCTAATCAGTTTTGATGGATAGCATAGTGTTAAAAGTCTCTTTGCTCAGAATTTTACATGACCAAATCCTCCGCTGATTCGTATTTTTGACTTGGAGCTGAATTAGCTAGGAATGGGAATGGATGTCGGTGGGAACTTACATAGCAGCGAGCGACGAGCCAAGTTGAGTACGGATGGCGACTCGAGCCACTGAGGTCGCAGCTCCGGGACATGGAAGACACCGGCACCACACTCGGCCTTCAGATTCGAGCCACTAAGGTCGCAGCTCCGGGACGTGGAAGACACCGGCAGCACGCTTGGCCTTCAGATCCGGCGCGTCAAGGCGCCAAGAAGACCACGACCTGCAACGCCAAGCAGTCACATATGATCACCACGCCAAACAGGCAGCTAGCCGTGCAGCTATCAATAAAACTTGAGCATGATCACACCACTAGGTTCAGTCCAACATATTTAAATTATGACCGAGCATTCCAATAGATAACAACAGGCGGAACATCTCAGACACTTTTATTTCACATGAGCAGGCAAGGACCCATACTGTTCTAGGCAATGAACATTCAGCTACCAATCATGCAAGCAAGCAGTGTAGTAAACAAGTTTAAGTTTAGCAAAATTGTGCAAGCAGTGGAGTACTACAAGCACAAGTAGTGCTTGCACAATCAGATTACAGTACATGAACCAATTGGTACACACTAGATTGAGTAGGAACCAACAACTCTAGCCTTGAGTGAGAACTATGATATATGGACAATGAGTGAAAAGAATAAAGCAAACTGCATACTAGTAGAAGTGTGTTTACAAGTGGATTCGAGTTTGCAGGGGTACCCTAAACCGAAAGACTAGTACTCTGCTATACATAATTAGCAGCCAGTTACTGACAGACTAGTAGTAGTACGAAAGATTGGAAAATCTCCCCAAGAAGCTCATATCTTGGTGCGTCAACCAGGTCCACAAGGAGATGGATCTGAGGCTAGGGGGTACCTTGATGTGGTGCTTCGGAGCAGAACAAGAATGTTCACCACGCCAAGCAGTCATCTAGCCCTGCGGCTATCAAATTCACCACAAAGGCACAAACCAATCAACCCTTTTAAACTGGAAAACATGAATTTAGGATTCTCATAGGAAGGGATTTCGGTGGAAACTTACAGAAGAGCAAGTCGCAGCTAGGGGAAGACGCAACATCACGCCCGCCTTCGGATCCTGCGCGCCCACGGCCTGCCTGGCGTCGGGGAAGAACCCTCCTTGCAGCGCGAGGCGACGACGGCCCTCCGTGGCTCGCATCGGCGCCATCGCGTCCTGGTGGCCACCGTCGCCCTATCGCCCGCCAGGAGCAACGCCGCGCAAACCGTGCGTGGAGCGGACTCTACAGAGCGCCGCGCATGGTGCGATGCGCGCGCACGCCGGCGAGCAAGCAAGTCACGACGCCGTGCTCGCTGGGCGGCGGCGGCCGGAGACGAGGGAGAGGGAGGAGACTAGGGCGGCTGGATGGTCGAGGCGCCGATGGAGGCCTGCACCTGGAGGAATTTTCTCGGTCTCTAGCTAGTTTTGCCTATTTAAACGACTTTATGCCTATTTTCCAAAAGTAATTCAAATTTGAACTACAAGTGTGTGATAGTTTGCTCTGAAAATTTGACAAAAATAATTTTAAGTTACACAAGTAGTGATTATATCACAGAACCGTCGATAGTTTTGAATAATTTGACCCCTTTCAATTAATAGACATGGCGGTCATTTTGACCGTTTTTTCAAAAAAATAAAAGAAAGTGAAAAATTTCTCAAAAAAAGAAATCATTTGGCTTGGAGTCCTTTTATGTGTATTAGTTGATAGGATAAATGATAAACTTGAGTTTTGACAAAGTTTTCAAAAAACTTCTTCACAAAAAGATCAATCATCTATAAACATGTATAGGTTTCGAATCAAATGACCTAGCTATGATCATTCCCGTGGCATAGTTTGTGATAATATGCCCATATTTGACACATAGCTGTATCTTTATATTACAAACAATGTTGCAGAACTGAGTTTTTTCAAATTAATTATATAAATATCATTTTCCTTTTTTTAAGTGTCAAAAATGACATTTTTTGTGAAACAAGTACAAAAATATGGTGCAAAATGGCACCCATCCAAATATCTCACAAAGTAGACCACATTTGATGGATAATCCAGAAATATTAGGAATTTTCTCGGTTTCTAGCTAATTTTGCCTATTTAAACGACTTTATGCCTATTTTCCAAAAGTAATTCAAATTTGAACTACAAGTGTGTGATAGTTTGCTCTGAAAATTTGACAAAAATAATTTTAAGTTACACAAGTAGTGGTTATATCACAGAACCGTCGATAGTTTCGAATAATTCGACCCCTTTCAATGAATAGACATGGCGGCCATTTTGACCGTTTTTTCAAAAAAATAAAAGAAAGTGAAAAAATACTCAAAAAAAGAAATCCTTTGGCATGTAGTCCTTTTATGTGTATTAGTTGTTAGAAAAAATGGTAAATTTGAGTTTTGACAAACTTTTCAAAAAATTACTTCACAAAAAGGTGTAGGCATACAAACTCACAGATTATTTATTTGGAAAAAAAATTGTATGCCGACGGCCTAAATAAGGTGGCCGTCAACGTATAGGTGGCGCCGTCAGCTTGGTAACGGATGCAGACTTGTATGCCGACGGCCAAACATATGCCTACGGCTTTTTTGAAAAGCCGTAGGCATACAACATAGTTGCCGACGGTCATACGTATGCCGACAGCTTTTCTAAAAAGTCGTAGGCATACAAAGTATATGCCGATGGCCAAACGTATGCCGACGGCTTTTATAAAGCCGTAGGCATACAACCATATATGCCGACGGCCACATTTAACCGTAGGCAACTATCTGTTTTCATGTAGTGATGTAGACTACAATCCCTCCTTCTCGGTTTACACTGCGCGCTTCCAAAACCATGCATTTCCAGAATGGAAGGGAATTAAGGCGCCGCGCATTAACTGATGGCTTAATTAGGGGAGGTGAGAAACAGAAATAGCCCGCAGACTCCTCCTTCCCATTCCTTCGCTGGTGTAAACGCGTTTGATAACAGCAGCATGCAGCGCCCTCCACCTATGCATGCATGGAAACTGCTTGATTACTGGCCTGAGGTGTAACTAAGAATTAATTACCCAGAAAATACGGCGTGGTTTGCAAACGAATACTGCACCAATTAGCGATTGCCTAGGTCCCAGAGATCTCGCATGCACGCAGTGTAAACCGAGAAGGAGGGAGAAGCTTGCCATGGGAGTAGGGGCGAAGCACCTTAATTAACGTGTGTTTGGTTGAAAGCATCAATAAGGAGATCTGATCTAGATAGATTAATCAAAATCAATTATTGTTGTGATGGAGAGAGTCGTGAGCATCCATGCAATGCACACATGTAATAGTAAATCAGGTTACAGTTGGCCAGGTCAACCGATGTATGTGTTTATTAGACTAGCCATAGTGGAGAGTATCATATACTAGTATCATGCATATGATACTAGTCTATGTTACTAGTTCCATAGTGGGTAGTAAAATATTTGTGGTATCATATACTTGTGTATTTATTAAGTTCCACACACATCTTGTCTTGTAATCCGTTATGTTACGGTATCTACCTATGATACCACTACCATCTTTCTCCTCATTAACTGCAGTGACACGGCATCTTTTTGCCAACATGGCATCCATGATACTACCTATGTTACTCCCACTATGGCTAGTCTTAGTGATGCATGTGTCCCGCGCTTAGTTTGATGAAACTAAACTGTTGCCTACAATAAATGAGACCAATAAAGAGACTGGTGGCCCATGTTGACTTTCTTTAATTAACAATTAGTGTGCACATGCACGCACGTATGTCTTCACATAATATAATGTTTTAGCAAATTTCCATAGTGTTTTCTAATTGTACATAGAATAAGGAAAAACATGTTTTCTAAAAAAGATAAAATGTTGGACTGATACATCATGACTTTATGGCCCAAAGGAACCATAATGTATCCAAAATATGCGGACACATGACTATTTTTTATATGAATTTTCAAAAGAAAATGAATGAGGAAAAGAGAAAAAATTACTTGAAATCTAATATCTTGATATGTACTCCCTCCGTTCGAATTTAGTCTACATTCTGGGTCTAATTTTTTTTCGAAATTAGTCTACATCCTGGATGGGTCCCACCAGGTAATTAAGAGGGGATAGAGTCCACACGCCATGCATGCACCGGTTTGCTTTTTCCCCATGCATGGATTGCATTAATTAAGTTTGATTTAACCAATGGGTGATTTGTTTCTTCTAAGACCATAATTTTGATGCATGGTGAGTTGTGCAAAAGTAGTACTCCCTTCGTCCAAAAATAAGTGTCTCAAATTTTCTCAAACGTGGATGTATCTATACATAAAACATGTCTAGATACATCCACTGTTGGACAAATTTGAGACACTTATTTTGGGACGGAGGGAGTAGTAATAAATGTTAGCCTAATTTGTCTGAATTTTTCGAAGATGTAGACTAAATCGGAACGGAGGGAGTATCATACTAGAAAATCAGAGCACTTTAGGACGCGTATGTTGCGTAGCTAGTTGCCACCTTTTTTATAGCAGCAATTAAAGAGTTGATGTTCCTCTCATAGTCTCAAGAGTATCATCTCCATTAGGAATATGGAGTACAATGGGAAATGAGAGAACTAAATAACAAATTAAGCACCACACCGAATTTTTGTACAGCTCTTGTATTTTGTAAAAAATCAGTAGTGGGCTATTGAAACAAAATGTACGTTGCAAAGATAACTTCAACAAGTTAATTTGGTGCTTCCTTCTTTCAAGCCATGCCATTTGGGAGTAAGGAACTCGAAAAAATTCAACGTTAGAGCATCTCCAAGAGCATGTGTAAAAATGTGTTGGTATAAGTGATTTTAGCAATAGGAGAGAGAAGGTTTACAAATCCATTTTGCTCTCAGCTTTTCAAGCATTTGTAAAAAAACGGATTTGTAAAGCTAGAATGACAAGATTTGAGCTCCTCTTCTATTATGCATATGTAGTGCAAATCCCTCAATACATAAATTAAATTGATAAAAACAAATTCAGAAGAAATAGGAAACAAATAGTGCATAATTATTACAACACATTGTTCGTTGATGAAACACAATTGAAATTTAAACAAGTCACAAAAGTTGGCATCGTCGGTTCAAAGAACACCACAAACCAAAGTGCATCTCAATGTTTTCTCTGAAATGGCACCTCCAGCATTGCCACCATTGCTTGGGAAGTCCCCGACGACCCAAGATTTGGTCATGGCAAATCAAGATACACTCGGGCTTTGTCACCTAGACCACTTGGGTCCATAAACATGATACTTTGCTCATGCTCCACCCTCTTGGCCATCTCATCGGTTGCCGCCTTCCTCTCCTCGATCTCGGCCAACTTCTCCTCGGCCATGGCCCTCCTCTCCACGGCCATTGCCCTTCTCTCTTCGGTCACCATCTTCCTCTCCTCGTCCTTCCTTCTCTCTTCTATTTCTTGCAACTTCAAGTCTCTTCTTTGCATAACAATTTATTTCCTCACCTTCATCATTTTGTCCAATGACTCTTTGTAACCTCCCTCATCTTCATTTGCCCTCTTATTTTTTGCTTTCTTCCTCCCTGTGTGTCATCCTCTATTAACCGAGGAGAATGTAGTGGGGCTAGTTGATGCATCATCATCAGTGTCCACCACAAAATCCTCTCCAACCGAGCTAGAAGGGGTCTGACCACGGCTTCGCGTCCGTGTCCGTGGTGGAGTCTCTGAGCGACTTGCATCAGCCACCCTGGAAACCGGCATCTCCTCGCTGTTCGCCATTGGTCCCAAATCATGAACGTGGTGCTCTGATAGCAGATGTTAGCTCGGAACCTGAAACTCACACACCTAGTGAACAAGCAGAGAAACTCTTGAAGATTTTGTGTCTTGTAAAACTTACAGCTTTTCTGTTCTTTCTCTCCTTTTTTTTCAAGAGTACGCGAATGCGTACCGTACTTTTATACTCCCTCCGTTCGGAAAAGGATGTCATAAAAATGAACTATACATAGACCATTTTTGTGACATCCTTTTCCGAACAGAGGGAGTAGAAAGCAGAAAAATCTTACAAGCCATGACTTCCTTCCGTACAAAGAGCTCAGAGGGCTGAGAGAGAGACTCGTATACATCTAGAACTAAAACCTAGGCTAACTTCTCGTGGCATCAGTTTGAACTCCATCTCCTCGCCGTTTTACATCAGGCGCCTGTAAGTGGGGTCGGGTTGTCCACGGCGCCGCCTGCTGTGGCCGCTTAATCTTGTCCATGGACACCCACGGCAGACTGCGATTAATAGCTGGGCAGTAGCGGCTAACCCTTTGTCCAATTAAGCCCAGTTAATCCTTCCTATCCTGACGGCAGCAGAGGAGCAGCAGCGGCGGTCGGGTGCAGCTGAGCGACCGAACGCTCCACCAGGATGGCTAGCTCGCCGCGCGCCGTCAGCGCGTCCATAGGCGAGAGGGTCGCCGGCTCGCCGTTGCCAGGAGCGTCGATGACAGAGAGGAAGATGAGCAAGCGGCCGTCACATCTGCTGGTGGGGCGGCGACTGCTTGGACGCTTGGAGTTTCTTGGATCGGAGGTGGAGCAGGAGGCAGGCGGTGTGGACGAAAACAGCCGTCAGCCGCCATGAGTGGGGTTCCTGGACTTGCTTTCCCGTGTGCCTGTTTGGTGTGGTGGATAGAGTAGCAGGAGTGGCGTGTGGTGAGCATTAATGGAGGCATGGAGCTGAGCGAACAGACCTGTAGTCGGGTTTTATCGGGTTTAACGGATGCCGGTGGAACAAGGCGGGAGTTAAGTGGATACAATCCTAATCCCGATTAATTAAATGGGCACAAGCGGCAAGGCGACGGATAGCCGTGGACGTGCCCATTACAGGCCTACTCCCAAAGCAGACATATTCAGTGCAGCGATCACGAGCGGAACAATAATCCCAAGGGAACTTGGAGGACATTGCTAAAAAAATTGTCTTATGTACGTGGATCTAACTTGATGTATGCTATTGTGTGGGGAGCGACATGATTATATAGAGAACTGTGTGTCAGTAAATACAAAATTGTTGTTTTGATAAGAAAAATACACATCTAATAAAAATTATATCCTTGAAAAATAGAATGGGCATGCTTTTGTATTGGTCAAATAGTTGTAGATTGTTTATGGAATACTAGGAGTGAATTTTTGAGTAAGTACATATGTGCTCCCGTGCACAAAATGAAGAAAATTCTACGTTGTGTGTCTAACTAGAGAGTGGTCATGCTACAGCTGGAGTATGACGTATTGTGTGGTCGTTAGAAAATGTTGTGTTGAAGCCGTTGTTTCTCTCCCTAAAACGTGCAAAGGATAATGTATTGTAACAATCACGTACGAGACACTCGAAGAGGAAATGGTAGGGGAAACTTTTGTAGCTGTCGATGTGTGCCTGCTCCTCAACCTTCCGCCAACGCAGTAACACCCTGAACACATATTAAATGGCCGAATTTGATGGCAAGGAAAATGGTTAGTTGGAGATCATATTGTCGTCGCTAGGAGCTAGTAGGTGATGAAGTGATGGTGTAGTTATGTAAGATTTGCATGCATCGTTGAAATGTGTGATATAAGCGTAATATTTGTACAAAACAGCTACGGAACAGCATCCCTTATATTTATTCTCTTTTCGTATTCAACTATGCAATGAGAAACCTTAGAGAATTGATTGAAACATCAGAGTCGAGATTTCTTAATCCCGAGCTCCAGTGCTCCCTCCGTTTAAAAAAAAAAAATAATCATATTTCAATGTTTCAAAAAAAATGTGAAAAAATCATGTATATCGGAATGATGTATTCTAAAAACGTGCAAAATTTCAGTTAGAAATATTTTGTATTTTGAAAAAACAAATGTGCAGATCTAAGTATAGTGTTTTAGATCTCCAAACTTTTTAAGATTTTGTCATTTTTGTGTAGTCCAAAATAAAAGAATTTTTAATTGAAATTTTGCACGCTATTAGAATACAGCATTTAGAATATCCATGATTTGTTAAACATTTTTTTGAAACTTCTAAATATGATTTTTAATTTTTTTTAACGGAGGGTGCACTGGAGCTCAGGAGCACAAATGGATTTCCGGAAACATCATCCCTAGCTTCACCATCCCTAACATTGAGAATCGTACTCATACTTATCCATCAATATATACTAGTCACAACCATGATATTCGGTAGCTTACACATCCACCCTACTATATGTGTGCTGCAGAAATTGCACTATAATAGCTGATGCAACATGTCTCCGAGAATGTGCACAGAGATGAATGTATGGATGTGATGCATGTAGGAGTTATATTCATTTGTAGGAATTGTAGGCACCAGGAAATATCTAGCTGGCAAGGAAATAATAAGTAGCTGATCATCAGCATGCATATCAGCATGTGCGCTATTGAGTGGTGCATCCGCTCGTTGATGGACCCAATTCATGCAACTTGTTACATATTTCCACTTTTTCATTGTTGTGGGAAGATGTTGCCGGAGGAATTGCTGTCCATTCTTCAGCTACATCTAAAAGACTTATAACCATAGATGTCACTAGTGCTTGTATGTAATTCCTTCATTCACATGTTTCTCTACTAGCTCTTGTTCCTTAATTTTCCCCATTCCCCGCCTTATAGCAGTCTGACCTTATTGGCTTTACTCCTTTAGTTTCTCACTACCAAAATGGTCGTCGCACACCCATCTCATTATCTCAAGCAACAAGACCGAGCTACAATTTTGGTTCGCAACCTCGATTGAGTAATCTTGTTTCACTAACATTTTTGTAGCCGACTGAGTAACATGGAGTGAGTAGAAACAATCTGAGCATGAGCTTCAGTACCATGGCATGCTTCCAACTGGAATTTAATGAAAAATAAACTCACTTCAAGTTCAAATAAGATTCTAAAATTACAATGTGCATTGCAAAATAAAGAATATTTGATTATGCATGCATTTAAATTTACAGGAAAGATACATATTTGTAGCAGTTATTCTAATTAGACAAGAAGTTTTACGAAAAATTCAGCCGTCAGCCTGAGACCCAACTATCGAATGACAAGCCTACGCAACCGCCTCTTTTCGTCCACCACGACAGCCCCACGGCGCAATTTCATCTCCTAAGCCTCTTTCGTATCGGCCTACCTATGTAGCCACAAGCGTGATACTCGTGTGTTTACCCAGCAACGGTAAAGCTCCTCGTCTCGTCCATCACCTATTTAGGCCAAATGGTGGCCTTTTCTCCTTGTCCTCCTTAGTTGCCTCCCCCCTCCCCCCACCCCCAAATCGTCGTTTCCATTTTCCAGTAAAAACATTGTATTGTGATAATCCGTAATTCATTCCTATATTTTCACATTTGATTTCTTCAATATCATTTGACTAAATTGTCAAAATTTTATGTTCACCGACCAAACTTCATGCTAGATCAAAGTAGTTAATTATGTGAGTCGCACAATGAAAACAATGCTTAATACATGAAAGTAAATATAAATGACTTTGTGGCAATGTAACTCTCAAGGATAAAACCCGAGTCCTACATTTTCGAAGCAACAATTTGATTGGAAGGGCTATATATATCAGGCGAGCCTAATGTGGAGGCAAAAGGGTTGGTAGAAAATGACTTGCCTGAAATGTCGAGCCTGTGAAATATATTATTATTAGGGGACAATTGCATATTTATATAGGAGTCGGATGCCATCGACTATGGCATGTGAGTGGTATATATTTGCAACAACTTGTACATGGCCACTAAACCATATATTGATATAAATTTAATTTTTAATAAACTATAATTTGAGAGACTCAGAAAATTTAATCATACATCACCCAACTCACCCTACACCATTACTATAACATTTAGAGCAACATGTTCTTCTATTGATCCGTCCGTATATATACCACACATATAAGACATCCACACTTACCTATTAGTACATGCACATCCACTACCACAAGATGTGTGTCGATCGTCAAAAGGTCACTAGAAGAAATATATATATATATATATATATATATATATATATATATATATATATATATATATATATAGGGCAGGACTAAATAGGAACCTGTCTTAAGAGATTCCTATTTAGCTTAAACAGGAATCATTCCTGTTTTAGGGAAATTAGACAACCACCGACACGCACCCGACCCGATCCGCTCCAGAACTTCCACTCCTCCACCCCCATTGCTAACCACCACCGACGCCCTCGCCGGCGACCCCCGCCCGCCGCCCCCCGCCCGCCGCCCCCAACGGCGAGCCCCGCGCGCCGCCCCGCCGGCCTTCCGCCGCGCGCCGCCCCGGCGTCCTCCAGCCGCGCTCTGCCCCGGCGACCTCTTGCCGCGCGCAGCCCCGGCGTTCTCCAGCCGCTCGCAGCTACCCGAGCGCCTCCACGCGCTCCCCGCCGCATGAAGCACCGGCGGCCTCGCCACCTCTGCGCGCTGGCGCTCCCCCGAGCTCCTGTGCGTCGCCAACGAGGGCCGTCCGCCCCCGCGTCGTCCCCGGCGTCAAGCCATGCGCGCCGCCACCGGAAGGCAGGTCCCGCGCGTCGCCGCCCTAGCCCGCAACCCATCCGCGCCGCCCCTGGCCGGTAGCCCCTCGCTAGCAACTCGTCTGCGCCGCCCGACGGACGATTGGCGATCCCCAACGACCTCCTGCCCCCACCGCCCGCCGGAGTGGCCCGCACGCCTCCTGGATCCACGTCCCCGCCGGAGTGTAGCCAGCTCCTCCTGGATCCCAGCAGCCTGGTGGAGTGCTCCCCGCTGGCCTGCGGTTCCCGTGAGCTAAGTCGCCGCATGGCTGAGCTCCGCCCTGGTACTGCTTGTGCCGCGTCGGCGTTGACAGGATACAAAATCGTGCCGGTGCCGTCTGAATTCCCTCGTGCGTAGCGTCTGAACTTTCATTTGGGTGTTGAGATGGTTTTTTTACATTTTGCTGGTACATTGAGGTCCAGTGTTGGACGTTCAGTTTTTGTGCAGTGCGAGTCTTATTCTTTCTCCTCTAATTTTTTTGCACAATTTTTATGATGCAATAGAAGTTCAGATTAACGTGCGAATCGACTTCCTGTTGGGAGCCGCCCAGAAAAAAAGTTCACTCTGTTTAGAAAAAAAGTTCATGTGCAGTTCAAAAAAAAGTTCACTTCATTCGGAAAAAAGTTTCAAAAAAAGTTCACTTCTTCAGAAAAAAAAAGTTCCCTTCATTTAGAAAAAAGGTTCACTCTGCTCAAAAAATAAATTCATGTACAGTTCAAGAAAAAATCAGGAAATTGTTTCACTAAAAGTTCATGTGTAGTTCAGAAAAAAGTTCACCTCGTTTCGAAAAAAGTTCAGGAAAAAAGTTCGTTTCATGTTCCGTCTGAAGGTTCACATGTCATGCGCGAGAAGGTTCATATATCATTGCCAAAAAAAGTTCGGAAAGGCTCATTCCAGAAAACAGTTTAGAAAAAATGTTCACTCCGTAAAAAAAAAGTTCACTTCGTTCATAAAAAAAGGTTCACTTGGTCTAGAAAAAAGTTCATGTGCACTTGCGAATAAAAGTTCACCTCGTTCCGAAAAAATGTTCAGGAAAAAAGTTCAGTTCATGTTCCGTCTGAAGGTTCACATGTCATGCGCTAGAAGGTTCACTTGGTACAGAAAAAAAGTTCACCTCGTTCCGAACAAATGTTCAGGAAAAAAGTTCAGTTCATGTTCCGTCTGAAGGTTCACATGTCATGCGCGAGAAGGTTCACTTGATACAGAAAAAAAATTCACCTCGTTCCAAAAAAAAAGTTCAGTTCATGTTCCGTCTGAAGGTTCACATGTCATGCGCGAGAAGGTTCACTTAGCATATCCGAGAAGGTTCAGAAAGTTCCTGTTTAGCTTAAACAGGAATAGGTTCCTTTTTAGCTGAGTTATATATATATATATATATATATATATATATATATATATGTGTGGAATGAGTGTTAGATGTCGTATACTGTGATAAAGTTTGTATCACGTACGTAGAATCACTCGGAATTGTAGACATTGGGAAAGAGCTAGCAGGCTGGATTGCGAGATTGAGTAGTTGCCTTCATGCACATATATGCATGTGTGTGATGGACCAGTGGAACTGTTTTTTGTTGTCCGATGTATTTATCAGGACCTAAATCCAGTAATGCAATACGTATGTATCTGCATTAACCATTGTCTACCAGCCCATACAGTTCCGAGATGATTCTTCAGGCCGTCGCTGCGAAAACAGGTGTTCCACCATGTTGGATTTAGTTAGTAACTTCGAGCGAGCAATCTTGGCGCACTAACATTTTTTAGCCGAGGTAAAACACCTACAATCTCCTTGTGGTTGGACGCCATGTCCGGCATATGTCAGCATACGTCACCACCCTCTGTATTGCAATCCTAGATAATAAAGCTAGCTGGTTATGCTAAAAATATGTTTTTACAAGAACTTATTGTATACTAGCCCATTTTTTGTTCCTACATTTTGCACTTCGATTTTCGACTGAATTTTGTAGAAAGGTAACAAGGTGATTACGTTATTTTCAGTCGACTGGATGCATGATCTCCCGTTATTTCTTTTCTTGGACCACGGGTGCTTCTGTCAAAAGGTTGGACAAGTCAGGGTCACATAATTAAATCGATAAAACAACTGCCTAATTGCCTAAAAAAATATGCTCGCCCTTGCCACAGATCAAGAGACCATGGCTTCTCGAAACACGATTTTATTGGTGTTTTTCTTAGTCAACTCAACACAGTTATTGCACGAAATTGTAGATTTTTTTAACCCAATCAGCATGTGTGAGTCCAAAGCAATTTGTATCTTTACAACGTGCTGAAAGACAATGCTGCCTATGTGTGCAAGGTTTTTACATCCATTTTTACTTGTGTGGAGGTTTTTATAAGGTTTTTACAAGGTTTTACTTCCATTTTTACTTGTGCTGAAAGGCAATGTTTACCTTTTAAATATTTAGGGATGCCTACGCATAAGAGGAGGCTCAGAAAGATAGATTGGAAACCTTCAGAAGACAAAGTAGAGAAAAAATTTGGGGCATGGATTGGAAAATACACATCGTATGGTGATAGACTTATTTTGCTTCGATCATGTCCGACTAATGTTCCTTTTTATATGTTATATCTTTTTTTCCTCTGCCTAAGGGTACTGGTAAAACAATGGATTTCTTTAGGAAAAGGTTATTATGGCAGGAAATAGAAGGAAAGAAGAAATATCACTTTGTTAGTTGGCAGTAGGTGTGTAAACTGAAAGAACAAGGCAGTTTAGGTGTGTTAGACCTTAACATTATGAATATTTTCTCATTGTGTAAGTGGTTGTCGAAAATCGAGAATGAAGAAGGTCTATGGCAGCAATTAATTAGATCAAAATATCTGCATACTCATTCTTTAGCTCATGTAAAGTTAAAACCTTTGCATTCTCATTTTTGGTCTGGACGGTTAAAAGTAAGAGATTTGTTCTTTAGTTTCTGTATGAAAATTGTTGGTAATGGCCGTAGAACTAGCTTCTCGGAGGATTTATGGGTGGGGGGGAACCCTTGTGTATTGTTTTCCCTAGATTGTACAATTTATCGCATCGTAAAACGGTTGCTAGGGTTTATTGGAAGACTGGGGGTTCTTAATTTTAGAAGAAACTTGTGGGGGGAGCTGGCAGTTATGTGGTACAAGTTACAGGATATGTGCGCTGGGATACAGTTGTCTGATGTTGAGGGTACATGCAGTTGAATTATGAGGAAATCTAGGCAATTTTAAGTAAAATCTTTGCATTCTGCTCTGAAAGCATCATAGGTTAAGGTGTCATATAGAAAAGTTTGGTTCCTTAAAACTCCACTTAAAGTAAAGGTTTCTCTGTGGTTAGCTTTTAGAAAGAGTATTTTGAGCAAGAGTGTGCTTCTTTCCGGTGGTTGGAAGGGGACAACCTCACCTCCTCCGTCGCTGTCCGTCCTATGTACTGCGGTGCGCCGTGCGTGTGGGACTCGTGCTCCGACTCCGAGCTACCTCCCGTGGCTGACGCTCCTGTCCAGAGAGGCCCATCCGTGAGTTTGCTGGCGCGATGCTCCTCGCCTCCTTCTCCTCCGGCCAAATGGTGGCGCACCGCTCGCTCCCCCTCCTCCTGCACCGCCCCCCCGCCACCGCGGCCGCCCTACCGCTCCGGAGCCGGCCAGGCCACCTTGCCTCCTACGCGCGGCCGCGCGTCGTGCCCCGGTGCGCCGGCGCCCCTCCGCCGCTCCCCTCCACGGTTAGTCCCTCCCTCCGTCCGTCGCTCCAGCTCATTTCCATCCCACGCCATTTATCTCGCTAGGATTTCCCGACGGAGCAGGTAGAGTTTATTACAGCGGCCGTCCTTTCAGAGACGAGCCCCCTTTCAGAGAAAAAGCAATGAAATCAACTTATTTTTAGCTTTGAGGAGGCACTAGTTTTAGACTCGCATTTGCCAGTAGAAGAACATAGTTAAGCCTCGAAAAGTAGGACTAGATGTCACTGGGTGACGGGTGTCGTTCCTGTATTCCTTGCCGTTGTCAAATCGGTGTGACCGCGTGCAACCGAGCTGGTCAGCCATCGCGTGTTGAGGTAGTAGGAAGTAGGAACTGTTGCTGTTACCGTCGTTGTTGGTCCTGGATCCGATGGATGGACGCCCTTGCTGTTTAAGATTTTTTGTCTTCTGAATGCTAATACAAGTCAGTTGTTAGACACTAAATTGTGAGATTGCAACTATATGCATGAATTGTGAAATTTAGTGTTGTGCTGCAAGCAAAGAACAGGTTCACACAGTAGAAATGATTTATTTCATGGAGTACTCATTGATGTACTGAATTGTCGCTAACTGTGTAACTTCCTTTGCCTGAAACTTTCATTAATCTGTGTTGCAGCTAGAGAGCCCACCTCGAGGGAAGTGCTCGCCTTTGCTTGAGAGGGCTCTATTGCCGGCTGGAAATGAATTGGCTGTGAACGAATGGAAGGCGGTTCCAGATATTTGGAGGACAGCAGCAGAGAAATACGCTGACCGCGTAGCTTTGATTGATCCTTATCATGATCCTCCTTCCGAGCTGACTTATAGCCAGGTACTTCTTCAACTACCATGAATTTATCTTGATGTCTGATGATCTAAGACAACTTCTCTGGAAATATGAACGCAAAGTAGACATGCTTTGGGGGTATATGTTGTTTCTCTTGTTACCGAATAACTGTTTGATAGCTTGTGCACTAGCCAGCAACTTACATATGCACTTCACTACTGATTGTTTCAAATAAATAAAAGCGAAGTCTTTATCGTTTACTAGAGCAAGGAACTTTCTGTAGTCCAAATCCTTAATCCACTAGATAATTTGATTTATCATTATTTATTGATATACATTCTCTGTTCAGCTTGAACAAAAAATATTGGATTTTTCTCATGGTCTGAGGGCCGTTGGTGTTGCTCCTGATGAAAAGGTAGCCCTTTTTGCTGACAACTCATGTCGGTGGCTTGTTGCTGATCAAGGTAATTTTCCTTCTTCTTTCAATATTGTTAACATATATTATGATGCACATGTATTAGTTATGTGATCTTTTCTCCTTATCGATTAGCTGCTGAACTGATCGAATTGGCAGGATGCTAGAGTTGCTATATTTAGCTTGCAGTTTATACACGAGTGCTACTGTTACATTCCTGTCATAGGACACGATGTAAACAACCAAATCGTACTAACTTTGATATGCATTTACTGTTAAAACCTTCAAAAGACACCGAGTTGCAAATTTCAGTTTTTTCAACTGAACGAATGTCAGCTTGTTGAATGATGTACTTACATTTATTAAGTCAGCTATCTAGGGGAGTTCCTCTAACTATCTTTCAAATGCATAATCATCTGTGTTCATCAGCAATCATACGACTGACACATGCAATCCAGGGATCATGGCTACTGGTGCTATAAATGTTGTTAGAGGAACAAAATCTTCCGATGAAGAACTGTTCCAAATATATAGTCACTCAGAAAGGTGAGTTATTATCAACTCCTTTCCAGATGTGAATTTGGAATTATTTTTCTTTGCTTTAAATGATTGAATATGCAATCAGGAGCTGGTCCTTAGAAATCTAATCATGTACTACAACATAAATGATATTCCATTCGCTTGTCGCTTTCTGTCCTTTTTGAACTGTTGAGACCAAGGACTCGTCAGTATTCGGTACTTGGCTAAGCTAACAACCATTTGATATACCTAATTAAATCCTTCCCCTTATTCTGTTTGATGAAATGTTGAGATTATAATTGAGAAAGGCCTTGACAGTTAAATGGACGTGCAGTTTGAGGTTCAAGTTTGGCCTTTTTTTGCCATCTATAGTATGTGTAAGAGCTGGATGAACCACTATATAGATAAACCTTGTGTTAGCATGTGAAAAAAGTACAACATCTCCATGGCAATTTGAACATCTTTACTGGACCAAATGTTTTTATTATGCTATTGTTATTGTATTCAATCACTCAAAGTATGCATGCTTGGCTACTGAAATGTATTTCTTTGAGCATAGCATGGTGTATCTGTTATACGAACTATAGAAACATAGAGTGTTAGACGATGGTACTGTAAGGAGTATCTTTATGCCTATGTGATTGGTGTTTAATTCAAATTTCAGTTTTTTACTTTCATGTTATGATATGACTTCATTGTCTTTTCCCATCACAGTATTGCACTTGTTGTGGACAGTCCTCAATTCTTTAACCGGCTTGCAGAATCTTTCATTTCAAGGATTAATGCAAGATTTATTGTGCTACTTTGGGGTGATAAATCTTCCCTAAATAGTAAAGCTGTGAAGGACATACCAGTTTATGACTACAATGATATCACTGAACTTGGACAAGAAAACCGTAGTGAATTGCTTCACACTCATGAGCAAGGTATCTTTTGCATGATATCATAACGTGGTATGAATCACAAGAAATATTTTGCTGAAGATGTATGGAGGACGTTTCTTCCAATTTGTTGGTACTTCACTTTCTTCTGTATTTCTGGCATTGAATGGCAGATAATTTCCTAATCATTTCATCTCATAAGGTGTCTTAGCATCCCATAAGATAAGCCTCCCATTGCCAGTAAAAAGTTGACACATTACCTGTTACTGTTGGTTTTGCAGTTGTTAGTTGATGGTTGGCTTAATCATCTAGTTATATCGACAGCTTGCTACTTATGTTCTTCGTGGCTTTATAGGCTTAATATCCTTGGTATCTGTTGTTTTAGAGAAGAGCACTTAGCTTCGTTTTGTTTCTTTCGAGAATATAATGACAACGGAAAACTCCCGCCGTCTTTGGTTTCTATTGAAAATTCTTCTTTTTTCCCAACAATTGTGATCTCATGGTCAATACTCTCGAGCAGTCAACTTGCATCCAAGAAAATGGTTCCTTTTCTTCCAACTATATGTTAGTTTATTGTAACTTTTCTTCCTTCAGGTCAACAAAGTGTCTTCGAAGCCATTACTCCAGAAGATGTTGCTACTCTAATATATACTAGTGGAACAGGTGGTACACCAAAAGGCGTGATGCTCACCCACCGAAATCTCCTGCATCAGGTTAAACATCCAGCAATGTTAAAATTTGGACAATTGAGTTTTTAGTAATACTATTGTATTGCAATAGCACCTATTGAAGTGCTGTAATTTGTTTTTTGGCTGAAGTGTTTTTTAACGAGTTCTTGTTTCCACATAAACCTCAATGCTATTAATGTTCTGCAGATAAATAACCTGTGGGACATTGTTCCAGCAGTACCTGGTGACAGGTTCCTAAGCATGCTTCCACCCTGGCATGCATATGAGCGTTCTGCCGAGTACTTCATCTTCACTCATGGAATTCAACAAGTTTACACTACTGTGAAATACCTGAAGGTATTGTTTTGGTACTTTTAATCAGAAAACGCTTCCTTCTAGTTAGTTTTGGCTTGAATAGCCTAGTGATGTCATTAAGAAGTTATTGGGATGTAGTATCCATGTGCTCTCTGTTGCATGGGTCAATGCTGTCATACAATTAGCAGCCTACTGAAAGCTGCAAACCTGAGATGGATGTTACATTATTATGTGTCAGTATGTAGAACTCCAGACCTGCTAATTCTCATGCGAACCCACTATCACAATGCGCTCAACAGGGTTCCTGTGTACTGCAGTATTCTTCTTGTCGTTCTAGTTCTATCGTTTATCTAGAAAATGCCGAATTTGCTTATGCATATTAACATCTTATCTTCTTTTATAGGCAGATTTGCAACAGTACCAACCTCATTATATTGTCTCAGTTCCACTGGTCTATGAAACTCTGTACAGGTTAGTTTGTTCAACTAAAATGATAAACTGTGTGGTGTTCTACAGGAAATGATATTGGATAAATAGTAGTAGAATCATTTCAGTTCACTCATGTCCTCTTGATGTCATGTTCATCTTTTGTTCACTGTCAACACCTATCCCTTGTTTGGGTTATCAATTTTGTTGGTCAATATAATCAAATGGCGACCACAAGCAGTTAGTAAAATCTTAGATCCATTTTGTAATGTTTCTTCACTTTGTGCAGTTCGATTCAGAGACAGATAGCTTCCAGTTCCACTTCTCGAAAAACTGTTGCCCTTGCACTTATCAAGATAAGTTTGCTATATATGGAGGCAAAAAGATATATGAGGTATGAACCCTGAGTTAGCATGCGTTACCTAACTTTGCTTAACTGCAACTAAAGTCACTCGGAGATGCTCTCTTTTGTTCCTCACATTCTTTGCTGACTGGATGTTCTCCATAAATTCATCTCCCATTAGACTTTGCTTGTAGCCTCTTTCTCTCCCCTGATTCAAATTTACGTTTTGTGTCTTGTTTTTTGTTCTTCTGTAAAGGGAACAGTCTTATCAAATAATCCAGTTGAACCATCATTTATCGCCTACATGATCAATTGTCTACGGGCAAGAATTGTTGCTGCTCTTTTGTGGCCTTTGCATAATCTGGCAAAGATGTTAGTTTACAAGAAAATCCATTCTTCAATTGGAATTTCGAAGGTACATTTATCTTGCTTGTGTGCTTACATCTTTGCTACCTTGATAATCTTTGTGCACTTTCATGTGTGAAATGAGCGCCTTAACTTTAGTTTTGACTGTACTTAATAATTCTATGTTTTTTGTGATAATTTGCAGGCTGGTATCACTGGGGGTGGAAGTCTCCCGATGCATGTGGACAAGTTTTTTGAGGTAGAGACTTAGCAATAAATAAACTTTTATGTAAATTGATCCCTTCATCAATATTGTTTTGTTTCAGGCCATTGGTATCAAAGTGCAAAATGGCTACGGTCTAACAGAGACTTCCCCTGTTGTAGCTGCTAGACGGCCATTGTGTAATGTAAGAATATAATACACATTTATTGCCTTATCTTTTGGCATGTTAAATAAATATTTAGTTTTGTATTTAGCAGAAAACATTATACATGAGTTTAGTCATTGTTGGAGAAAACCTGATAATGAAATCGTTACACCTTGGATAATTACAGCTATTTCCTTTAGACATTTCTTCATGATTTTCCTCCCAACCTTTACCTATTTATAATTATGTTAATACTACTAACATAAGTAGTTTATGCAACATGAAGGTTCTTGGCACAGTTGGCCTCCCAATAAAGCATACAGAAATCAAGATTGTGGACATCGAGACTGGCGAGGTGCTCCCAGATGGTTCAAAGGGGATTGTGAAGATTAGAGGGCTACCAGTAATGAAGGGGTATTATAAGGTTATATCTGTTCACTTTACCTAAAATACGCATCAGTTGTCAAATTTAAACTTAACCAATCTTTCATAAGCATATTACTTGGAGAAGTAAACTTGTTTATCTTTGTTAGAAGTCAACACTAGGCTCTTCCAGGAACTTCTCCTTTCACTCCAGGACCTTCTCCTTTCAGTCACTACTGTATTACACCCCAATTATTTTAATTCCATGAATGCACATGGCCAATCATGAAATAGCAATAAGATTTTGTGACTAGTCTTATAATCAACTGAAAGATATGGGAACAAAGACGGGAACTTTTGTATGTATCCTCACATCAAGTCCATTGACAGGAAAAATCAACTAGGGACTAGAATATACTCTCATGGGCTGTGATATTTCTGAGGTGTTATTTCTTATGAGCAATGAAGGGAGTGGTGTCGATGTACCACAGTTAGCTAAATCATATAATCCATGTTAAGACATCATGCTCTTAATTTATCTGTTTGAATCTTCATCTTCCTTACAAGATTCTCATTTACCTCGTAAAACTCATGTTGTCGTAGAATCCATCTGCCACAAAGAAAGCTGTGGATCAAGATGGTTGGTTCAACACTGGAGATATAGGTTGGATTGCACCTCACTGTGCCACAGGGCCTAGTAGAAATTGTGGAGGTATGCTTGTTCTTGAAGGGCGTGCCAAGGATACGATAGTTCTTACTACAGGTATTATAGTTAGTTTATCATTTACCAGAACATCACTTTAAGTATTTATGTACTATTTATTGTTATCTAGTTATCTCTGTACATTGATTGTAGCCTTCTACTTCTTTGTATACCAGAGTGTGATATACGACTTTGAAGTCAATTAATTCATATGCAGTTTCATATCACGTAACTCTGATTAAATTTGACTACTCTTGAATCTGATTGCGCTTGAATGTCTTAATTTCCAGGTGAAAACGTTGAACCTGCTGAGCTTGAGGAAGCAGCAAGCAGGAGTAACTTGATTGAACAGATAATGGTCATTGGACAGGTAAGTCAAAAATTGCATAACCGCCTAACTCTCCTTGTTAAGAGTTCATGGCATTGCTATTGTCCATTGATGCTCCTTGATGTGGCATGCGTGCAAGTGAAATTTTAAGTGATGAGGGAAAATGTTTTATAGACCACTGTTTGAAACCTTGTGGTGCATTATTGTTAATGAAAGATTTACCATAATGTGATTAGATTTGGGTATTGCAATGATGAAATATATCAGCATGACTGGTGAAATCACGAATTTTGTTGTTTATTCTTTGTATAGGATCGACGCCGCCTTGGTGCTATTATTGTTCCCAATAATGATGAAGTTCTAGCAGCAGCAAAAAGAAAGTCGAGCCTTGATGGGAACAACGGACTAGCCAAAGATAAGGTCATGAACTTGGTATATGATGAGCTGAGAACTTGGTAAGAGTTGTCTGCCTTTTGTGTTGTATCTGTTCAAACAATCACATGTTTCTTATGAATTCCGCCTACATTGACTAACATACTGGAGACTATATAGCTAATTTGATGATGTTCTAAGATCACAGTAGAATTAAACCATTCACCGGAAGTAGAAAGACAAAATAAAATCAAGATGAGCAGACACTGTTTTTAGGATTTGAATTCTGACATGTGACTTGAGTTTTATCGGTTGAATTATAACAAGAGCTGAATCATTTTGTTGATGTATGTAAGCATGGCGGGTTGCTCATTCCAGATTGGCCCTATCCTTATTGTCGATGAACCATTTACGGTAAGATTTTGTAGAAACAATTCATCGGGAATTTTTGCCAGCCTGCTATGATGTGGCTATTTTACTTACAAGCTTGGCATTGTTTCTTATTCAGATCGATAACGGTTTGATGACACCGACCATGAAGATAAGAAGGGACCAAGTGGTAGCCAAATATGCGAAAGAGATCGAGGCCTTGTATAAGTGAGGCGTGGACTACGGAGTAGGCATGTCTGAAGTACAGACAATACATGTTCACACGCATTAGAACTAAAATAAGCTAGCGTAAATCCCACAACCATTCGATCTTACAATGGACACCCAATGTCGCAACCATGTAACAGTATGTTCTCATTCAGAAAAAGGAAGTTGTGCACTGAGTAATTATCAAGGAGTTCGCTACTTCTTGCTTGCAATCTTGAAACTATTTTTTAATCAAGGTTGGTAATAAGAAGGCACGGTGGTGATTCCCTTTGTAATCCTAATTAGACACTAGATCAGCCTACATCAAGAGCAATGTAACAATTCCAGTAAAAATAGTTAAAAAATCTCTGTTCTCTGACAGAATAAAATTCTTACAAATATTTGATTTCTAACACAATAGATATTGAAGCCAACACCGCCGCAGCGGTGGCCGCCCTGAACACCAACGAGGCCACCGTCTGGCAGAGGCCGCGGCCTGTGGCAGCCTCTCCAGTCATCTCTTCTTCCTCCTTGCTCATCTTCTCGTCTAATTCACTGGCCGGCGCCTCTTCGTTGTCCTCGGTGGCCGTCTCCTTCTTGCTGCTCCCGGCGGTGTTCTTCTTCTTGATCTTGTTGCGCGGCTTCGCCGGCTTGGCGCCACCGTGGCCGGGGTCGTCGTCGCTGAGCACAGTCCACATGTTGGCGCCGGTGATGACCTCCGCGACAGGTGCCACCGCCTTGCCTGTACGCGCGGCCACCGTCCTGCGGCGTCCGCCACGTGTGGCGACCACCTCAAACACCTCTTCTTTTACTTCCGCCTCCCCTGCTTCTTCTTTGCTCGGCAGCGCGGCCAGGGTCTCCTTGATCTCCTCGTGGCCGTTGGTCAACTCATCGCCATCGGCCACCGGAGCCTGTTTGTTGCCCACAGCGCCGTAGATGTGCACCTTGCCGTCGTGCACATTGGCCGCCCGCTTGTCTTCCCCGGCGACCTCGACAGGGACGGCGGCGCCGGGTTTCTTGAGCTTTCGGTCGAGGACGTCGACGGCGAGGTCACCGGCCGCTGCGCTGTTGCCGGGGTCTTTGTCGAGGAGAAGAGCCCACATGTTAGCGCCGCCGATGGTGACGCCTCCCGCTCCCTGCATCTCGATGGCTCGATACGGATCAACAAGAGTCGCGAACGTACGCAGGCTAAAATCTAATCTGCGCTGTTGCTCGATGTCGGGGTACGTAGGGAGGTCCATAGGATGGGGGTATATGAGAGCGCGCGGGGCAGTTCGACTTGATTTGTTTTGGAGTACTGTTCGCGGCCCGGAGTCGCAGTCGGACTCAACACCTACGCCTTGTTGACCAGAAGTAAAAAACACTTCAAATAGTTTTTTGAAATACGTTTACAAAATAATCTACACCACTACTAACACAACTTTTTTTATAGTTTCACTCCGCACCATTTATGACTCGAAAATAATGGACTGGTCAACATCATAACTCATCAGCAATTCTGACAAACAAATTCAATTAATTCAGGATCATATTTCCTCCGTCCACAAAAGGATCATAACTCATCAGCAATTTTACGAAAACTATCAATCGAAACGGCCACCAAGACTATTCACCGAAAGAGGTCAAATTATCTAAAACTAATGATGTTTCTATGATATAATCGCTGGTTGGGTACCTTAATTAAAAGTAGGGAACATTATTTTCCTCACTTTACAAAAGCAGCATTGATCAAATATGCAAAAGTATCACGCATACATCTTCATTTAATCCAGGTACATAGCTCGGGTCCATTTTTATTTAATCATAATACATCACGAATAATATCACTAACTTCGACCGGGTCCTAAGCCGCGGCCGGGTGTTGCGCATCCAAAGAACAGGAACCATCACAGGGTCAAAACTCACATGAGAAGGAACCTTATGAAGAATCCGCCATCTACTGTCATACACCGCTGGCGTATCCAACAAATGCATGTAGCGACGGACGTGCTCGTCCTCCTCCCTGATACGGCGACGCACCACCTCCTCGGGGGCCAGCTCTCTCTGCACCGAGCGTGGCCCACGCGACTTCAACCAAACAAGATCTGGGTCGACGACGTCACCCGGATTCCTCACCAAGCTATGCGTCCCGGAAGATACCACCTCCTAGTGCCAGCCCGGCGGAGCCCAGTCCCGGACATCGCCCACGTCTAATAGGGACATCGTCGCCGAGATCTGAAAAACTGAGTGGGGAATTTGATCAAACACCTAAGGTGCATGCAACCTAAGTAGGGGAGGGAGAGGGCAGCACCTTGGGGAGGGGACGGAGGGGAGGTCCACGGCGGTGTAGAGGACGGCGCCGGCGAAGGACACGGCGGGCTCGGGCGCTGGGCGCGGAGGAGGGCGTCGAGCGATGCGGAGGAGGGCGGCGGTGCGGAGGACGGCAGGCTCGAGCCTCTGCTATCCCTGGCCTTATATATAAGCAAAAGTTAACAAAAATGCAAAAAAGGAAAAAAAAAACCTAAACCCTAGACCTTACCGCTGGCGGACGGAACACACTATCCGCCAGCGGTAAGTTTCCGCACGGGCCCACCGCGGCCCACCTACCTTATCTTCTCCCCACCTGCGCGCGGCCGCCCAAATATCCCCACTCCGCGCGCGCGCCCTCCCACCCCACCCACGCGCCGCCGCCGTCGGTGCCCCCACCGCCCCTGCTCCTCCTCCTCCGCGCGCCGCCGCCGTCCCCGCTCCTCCTCCTCCGCGCCGCCACCGCTGCCCCCACACCCACTCGCGCGCCGCACGCCAGCGCCCCCCGCGCTCGGCCCCTCCCGCCCGACGCCGGCGCGCCCGTCTGCAGCCGCCCGTCCGCGCCCGAGCAGCTCCACACCGCCGTCGACGTCCGTCCCCTCCATTCCCTTCCCGAGGTACTGCCCGTCTCCCTCCTTGTGGTCAGTATTTGAACATGCTTGTGGCTATATTGCATGAAATGTATTGTGCTTGTGGTGGTGGCTGCGATTGCGGCCTTGTGGCTATGTATGAAATGTCTGCAGGTACCCGAGAGGCCCTTGAGATTGCCGGAATGTTGATTAACTTCCATTCCCGCAAATTTGGGTACTCCATATGTCCTATTTTTAGCAAAAGTCATGCCAAAATTTCTCGTGAATTTTGACATTATTTTGACTAAAAATAGCTCATATTTCGGGTACTCATATTTTATTTTTAGCAAAAGTTGTAAAACTGTATGTAGTTACATCTTTCTATGAACAAATTTGTTGTGTAACATTTTTTATTTGCCTTGTATAGAGCATGCCGCCGCGACGCCGCTCCATGAGCGGGTTCATTAGTGTCCGTCACCGCCCATCTGGTTGCTGGTCCGTAGAGATCACCGTGGACGGCCAGCGTTGGTATATGGGGACCTTCGACATGGCGGAGCTTGCCGCGCGCGCATTCGACGCGGCAGCCTGGAAGTTTGGACGGCCGCGTGCTGAGCTCAACTTCCCTGACGTTGAGTCCCGGGAGGAGGCTGAGTTCCTCGCGCCGCCGATGGAGATCGTCGACATAGACGAGGCGCGGCGTAACCGCCGCCAGGGGATAGCTCGCCGCGCTGCCGAGATCGACGAGTGGCGGATGGACGCGCTGCGCCGCAACCGCCCCGATCTGGTCCAGGCGGAGCTGGACTTCTAGGCCACGAGGAACAAGAAGAGGCAGGCGAGCTCCGACGTTGCTGGACCCTCCACTGCAGCGCCGCCGTGCCAGAAGACCGGCGACGATTCGGATTCGACCTTCGCGTCGAGCTTCTGGGATGATAGCTTGGACTCATCGTCCGACTTAAGTTCATGCTGGGGATCTTGAGTAGTTTTAGGTTAATTTCAAGTTAGCTTAAGTGATGAGCTAATGCATGTTGTTTAGACTATCGAAGTTTAGCTTAAGTTCATGTTGTTTTAGGTTTGTAATGCATGTGTGATGAACTAATGTATCTGTGTATGACACTTTGATCATTTGTATGTGGTCTTGTCTATATTTATGTTGTTTATTTGGCGCATGTACGTAGATTTACTGTATTTATACTGGATATACTGCTGGAATATGATTTTCCAGTAGAAAAAAATTCCCAGAAAATATACCGCTGGCAGCCGTGCTGAATTACCGCTGGCGGACGCTTGTCCGTCAGCGCTCGACATATACCGCTGGTGGGTGCAATGGTTGCCCGCCAGCGGTAACCAGCCTTACCGTTGACGGACGGCCGCCCACCAGCGGTATATATTACCACTGGCGTAGTGATCGCTGGCGGGTGGGTAGGCCATTTCCGTGCGCCAGCGGTAGGCCATTTCCTACTAGTGATCTAGTTATTCGCCTGGAGGAAATGTCACCGCATTGCGATATGGCTAAACTTATCGTTGCTTTTTGGGGCTGTGCCGTCATGCCAAACTCTGTTGTCATAAAGTAACTCTGTCAGGAGATACATTCCTCAAACACATCGCAACCGAGGGAGCACATGGCGATGGAAGAGGCTATGATGATGTTCGACCCAATGACACTGCCAGCTGCCGCTTGCCAAAGAAGATGGCCGCGCACGAGCGATGCCTTAATTAAACATGTGTGGTCTACTTTTTATCTCTATGTTCATAGAACACTGTTAGAAATATAATACATGCATAGAGACATTGGAATATTCTAAATTTAGAGAAAGACTTGGTTTAAAACTTAGTACGACTGGGCTCGTGCTTCGGTTACGTACCATTGCACCTCTATACAAAGCTCACGACGAGAAGTATAACAACAAAACCATAAGGATCACTATTTTCTATATGTATCTGGGCTTTTAAACTCGCGTCGTCAATACTAATTTTTTCACAACTTTCGCATCGTGCACCACCGCTTCCGAGGAACTAATCTTTTCTCTTTGGGGGGCGGCACCCGGTCTCGAAGATCGGATCGGCTCTTTCGATTAACTAGATCCAAAAAAAATTAAATCCGTTTTTATAGGTTAGATTCAATTTAGCCACCAAATAAAACTTTAAATCTTTGCAATCCTCCTCCGCATAAATCAGTTCATAATTCCAAAATCGATTCTAGATTGAAGATATCATTCGTGCACGTGCATGACATAAATAGTTTAATGCGGACTAATCCGATGTTTTTTACTCCATAAAACAAGTTTTTTAGAATAGAGAGCTTTGAATTACGGAGAAAAGTCGGTGTACAAGTCGTTCGTTACAAGCTCTCTGATAGAGGGTGGGGTGTCTTCTAACATGACCCGATCTCCATGGGAGTGTGCTAGTTTTGCTAGCCCATCAGCAACTTTTTTTTGCTTATCTCCTCACGGTGATAACCGAGCAGCACTGGAGATTTTGAATCAGACACTTAGCCTCTTCATAGTAAATCTACAGGGAAGATCTGTCTTGGTCTCTTGAGCGTAGGGCCGAGGCAGCGGTTGTGCAATCCAGTTCAAAAATGACCCCTGTAAAAAGCAGATTGGATACTAGCTTGAGGCCCATGATAGAAGCTTTCACCTCAGCTTCCTCGGCATTACTGCAACTGCCAAGGGGGGCACAGGATGAGGATGAGTGAACCCAGGATGTCTCTGACTACCGCTCCTTCAGCACTGGATTGATTCGCGGTAAGGAAGGATTCGTCAGTGTTTACCTTGATCCAACCAGGAGGCGGAGCAGACCAACGCTGGTGAGGGAAGGGCTGGGTCTGATCGCTCTGTGTCATGGTAGCCAGCGGGCCTCTTCTTCTTTGGATCTTCATCATTTCGGGAGGCCAAGTGAAGTCACATTGTAGGCCAGCAGGAAGCTGACCGATTCCTTGATGGTAGCCCTTCCTTCACGGTGAACGATGTCGTTTCTCAGGTGCCAAGAACGCCAACGGAGAGGAAGAATCCAAGCTCTGGTGTCGGCATCGAATCGAGCAAGGAGCAGAATGAGCCAGTCCTTGCCCGTATGCTGGAACAGGGATTCATCCGGCAGGTACCAGTGTGCACGAAGGGCTTGGCGGAGGGCAGGTACTCTAATGCACGCCACCATGGCATGGTAGGCATCCTCAATGCCGTCGTGTTCTAGGGTCCTCCTCTACTCTCCAGTGGAAGATACGAACCTTGGAGCTATTGTGTCCAGGGAAGTGAAAGGACACGTCTGATTTCAGTGCCTGAACCAGAGGCGCGCCACAACCTTGGGCAGCTACTGAAGATTCAGTTTTTGTAGCTTCAGTTTCAGATATTCTTGGCATGTTCCGTGAAGTGCCATAATGCGCTATGACATGTCGCCGGGGCGATTCCTGCAAGACTAAGAAGCATTGGAGCCGGCACATCTAATGACAGCAGTGAAGAAGAACATATGCTTCACTTGTAAGTTTGTGATCAAAGATTGCGATGTAGATATTTGATGTTCTAATCATGAACAATGTCGGACAACGCAAACTAGAATGCATCTTGAGCTAACAGTGTTCGAAGGTAAGTCTAACACATAACGGGAATCCACATAACGTCATCAGTTTGAGCACCACAGCACACTAGAAATTAAAGAAAAAAAAAGAGAAAAGAACAGAGCTCACCGGCTCCCATGTTGCGAGGCCATACCCCTGGCAGACACAGACTAGAGAGGCCCCCACATTAGGAGGAGTAGAAACTAGTGTGGGGATGTGGTAAATGCCACGAGCAATTCGGCGAACTGTTCGTGGACAGTAGAGCAGTTTGTGGGAAAAGCGGCCAGACTAAAACCAATCCGGGCGCAAGGAAGGCGGGGAGGTGGAGGTTACCGTGCGTATATGGCGAGGCCCACGGAGGGAGCAGAGGGTTGGAGGAGATGGTATGCCTTTGCTGTTGCTGATGAGAGGAAGAAGAAGACGAGGAAGAAGCATGGCTGCGGTTGAAGCCTGAAGGAGCAAGTGGACAGTGGTGAGGGTATCGTTACACGAAGGTTCCAACCTGCTGAGCTACATACGCGCCACGTGGTGAGGCGTGGGAAGTGGAAAAATCCAACTCGGTCACGTCACCGTATTATACGTTACGAAGCCCCACGAGTGGACCGTGAAGACCCGCGCGATCCGATCGGCCGGCTGGATGTAAGCAACCAGGCGTACGCGGGCAAGAAGAATGTACAGAAGCTAGCTAGCGCACGGACACATGCTAGTAAATTTAGGAAACTGGAGATGTACAAAAAAAGCGCGACGCGGTTGGCTGGTCCGATCCTTCCGATGTACAGAACTGGCTGATTGTTTCGACGTGTGCGCGCGTAACATGGCAGTACATGCACGCGTGTATGGCGCCATCACCCTTATACACCTAGGCGTTTGGGTCTGGATGTACAGAATCTACTACACGGATGTACAGAACCTTCTACACGTGAATCTAAAAATCTGAGATGTATAACTATATAGACACAGGTTGTACAACTACATAATACAGGTTGTACAACTAGACAGATACAGGTTGTACAGACATAGGTTGTACAGCTATACAGACACATGTTGTACAATTACGCAAACACAGTTTGTATAACTAACAGGTTGTACAACTAAAGAGACACATTTTGTACAACTATACAGACATAGGTTGTACAACTAGACAGACACAGCTTGTACAGACACAGCTTGTACAATTAGACAGACACAGGTTGTACAGACACAGATTGTACTACTATACAGACACATGTTGTACAACAAGACAAACACATTTTGTACAAACACAGATTATACAACTACACAGACACTGATTGTACAACTATACATAACCGTTGTAAAAAAAAGTTCGTCGAAACCTATCAACATGGGATCTACTTTTGAAGATCTCGACGCGAGGAGCTCAAAAATGAAAACGGTTCGTAATTTGCATAAACGGTTCTCAAGATATTTTATTTTTTAAAAACGAATCTCAAAATAAATGCACATGAAACTCTCCGCACGTCCACGGAAACTCTCTCGTGCTGCCACTTGTCGCATATGCAAGCACCCACGGGGGACCGCGTGAAATGAAAAGCTGACACTTATCATCACGCCATGGTCCGCTGGGTTCCCTTCGCAGAGGGAACCCTTTTTCTAGTGATTGGTGATGTGTGGCGCCAGGTGTAATCGCAGCTTCCATATGGGCTGCCTGGAAGCAGTCTTTGGGCCCTTGGACGACTCGGCCATTGGCCACTGGGCAGACCAGACTAGAAATGAACTGGTCAGGGTATGGGTTTATGAAATTGGGGAATTATATTTTCTAGAGTCATTGGTGATTTGTTCTGCCAAGAAGTTGGTCTCCAAGTGGCATCCGATTCTTTCACCTGAAGCTTCTGCAAGGATTGTACATCTTAATTGTTTTGATAATTTTTGGGATCGAGCATGTATTCACCTACACCACCACATTTTTTAAGTTTCTCTTTTCCATTTCTCCTAAACTAAAAAAAAACACAATCTTCAAACTATGTAGGCGAACGGTATAATAATAGGTCGATTAGTGAGAAATAAAGTTATTTTTTGCAAGTCAGTTTGTAATAAATTTTATTTATATTGTATAAAAAAAAATTCTAAATTACTTTCTGCACATTTTAGTTCTAATGTTTCAATGACTAGAAAAGTTTCAGGTTCATTTCTTGTTTTAGTTAAGATAAATAACAAAGATAAGTTAATGAGCTAGCACATATCTTGATGAAGGAATGGACAACAATGATACTAATGTCCGATTCACATGTGCTTATAAATACATGTTCTTTTTCGTTGTGCTCGTTAACCTAGAGTGAGCATGGATAATATTCGCTACATGAACATAAATTTGATAAATAAAGTTACATTTCTAGTCGTCATGCATGTACCTTTAGCTTATCTTTCTTAGACGAGTGCACTTTCTCTTCTACCACAATTGTTGTGTCATTTAACATTTTCTCTCCCTCGGTCATTACCGGTGAATGGATGGATAGAGAGGATGCATTTGGCTCATTTCGTTACTATATCATGAAAGGAAATGAAACACTTGGTTTAACTAGAATGAGGATGGTATTTCCGAATACAAGAAGGTCAACGCACACTCAGATCTAACACAACTGACATGGGTTTAACACATCAAATCTCATGGTTAGACACTAGGGTTTCATTTAGGGGGAGAGAGAGATGGTAGCGCTGGTGGAATCGTCGGCTGACAAGCGAGGATTACCCAGGTTCAGGTCCACGGAGGGTAATACCCTACTTTCTGCTTGTCTGGTTATTGATATCGAGGTGTGTCCGGTTCCGCCCCGCGCAGACCTCCGTACGAGCGAATAGAGGAAGGCCGCCGCCGCCAGCACCGACCGGGCTTTGCCCGGCGGCTTCCGCCGGCGGCGGCGGAGGGGGTGAGCGAGAGAGGGCGGCGGGGAGGCGCGATTTGGTGTATCGCCCCTGCGTCGCCCGCGGGGGACGAGCGCAGGAGCACGAAGTGGTTTTTTGTCTTGGACCTTTCGCTCTTGGTATGGTCTAGACCAAGGTAAAAAATATTGTGCTATCACAGCTAGCGAGATCCTTAAAATACGCTATATGAAGCTATATGACGCCATAACAAACGATTGTATACACATTTCATAAATTCAGGGAGACATTGTTTACAATGCTATAGCGTGCTATTAGTTGCACTATACTATGCTATTTGTTACCATGGTCGAGACACACGGCATTTGATAAAATTAAACCACCAATAATCTAGCTACACTCAGCTGACAATTTATTATTAGAATAAGACTTGCGACCTACTGGAGAAATGAGTACGAGAACACATTTATTTGGGACGGCCGATCGATGGAGACGTTGGAGCAACATCTTAAGAATGCAGAGACCACAGTAATCAGTTGTCACAGGCACGGTACCAACCACCTCGCTGTCCTGATGATGATAAAACCACATGGTCCTAACTTGAATTCGTGTGTGTCAAAAAAAACTTGAATTCGTGTCTTCATCATACTGGTCCAGCAATTAAATAATCTCACTAAATAGCTGGCCAGTCTTGTTGTATTAATTTGGAAATTAAATGTGTCTGCAGATGCTATCCTGCGGCCGGTTATATTTAACTTCATTGACGTTACTTCAGCACTTGCATATTAACCAGTTAACATGCCGATTAATCTTTATTCGAGGGGTCACCGAGTAGCCGATAAAGTATTAAGTCGGCCGATTAACTTGTCGATTATCCTATTAATCACCTAAGCGTCAGCCAACCTAGAAGCTACCGGTTAATGATTTCCTCAACACCGCATTTCGGTTACTAAACTCTTCTCCTCCCGACTCGCTCGAGGAAACCTGGCTGCCACCTTGCTCCATCGACCAATGCACTCCGGTGACTCGACGTCGCAACATTAGCGCTCCAGATTTGCAGCACCGGCACAACATTTGCAGCAACGGCAGCTAGCGGCAAGCCAACTTGGTAGCAACAGCTATATGCCTTCTACATTTTACTTGTATTGCGTTGTTGTTGTTTTTTTCTTTTGTCTTCTAAGGCTGTGTGCACCCTAGTCCTACCTATGTAGATGCCGAGTGTAAACTGTTATGAGTTGTATCTGCGTGATGCTAAAATATTATGAGCTTAATAAAGCCAACTTTATCGAATATATTGTTTGCTATAGCCACAAAAAAGATAACCATCAAGTGGGATCAAAAGAACAATTATGTCCAGAATAGTCCTAATTGATGTATTTGTGTAGCAATCCTGGCCACAGAAGTCGTAGTTAATGTATTTGTGTAGCAATCATTGCCACAAAAGTCCTAATGTATTTGTGTAGAGTCTGGACGGTTCACATCATGAAATTAAGACTTGCTACTGTCGGTCTCTTGTGTTAGTCTTACCGAGATAGCTCTATAGTACTGTATTTTGTGATTTCCTTCATGTTTTCACTTCGCTGAGCCCGTGGGTGAGGTACGTCCAACCTCCTCAACGGCCCACACAAATACATCATCATCGCCACTATTAAGTGCTCCCCGATCGAGTTCCCGAGAGGGCAGGCTCCAGCCCAGCGCTGAGCTCGGTGATGCGCGCGGCGCTGCACCACCAGCGCCGTTCATTGCTTCTTCGCCCACAACGTACTAGGTAAGCTCCTGATCTCCCTCCTGTTCGGCGGCTGCCGCATTTACCCCAAAATTGATCTTCCCTCCTCCCCTTGCTTCCAACTTGGAAGTTCTAAGGTCTGGTTCGATCAGATCTGAAGGAGAGGCGTCGCTTCAGTTCAGGCAGGAATGCTAAAGCGGAGAGGTTCTTGGGCGTTTCGTTTCGCCGGTAGAGCTGGTTCTATAGATTGTATCGTCTACTGTAAGCAGTTTTTCTTCTCTATAATCACCTACAATTCTAAGAAAAACTTCATAAGGTTAAACCAATTCTAAGAAAAATATATTAACACCTAATATCAAATCAGTATTAGTGTAACCATGTTCTAATATATTTTCATACTATATTCTTTTGACATGTACATGTTGATTCTCCTATGTACTTATTCAGAAAATTTACAAAGTTTAACTTTAACTAAATCTAAAATGCAGGGTAATATGGAAAGGGGGGAGTAGAAGAGGAGACTCAAGTTGGTCAAATATCTTAATTTGGAGAGCGTCAGTTCACTTCCCAAGTTCCCATTAATGTACGTATTTCTTTTGTAACAATTTCGGTTCATAATCGTTGGATCTTTTTATCTTGTTATTGTAGCTGTACAAAATTAACTTTATCGGGGCAATGGCTGAAGATCCGATTCAGCTCTGGAATGAGTGGACGATCCAAATCCTTGTCCTACTCAGCTTCACATTGCAGATATTTCTCTTTCTCTTTGCAAGGAGTCGGTGGCGCGGTTCCTCCGGCATGATAAGGATCCTCCTCTGGCTGGCGTACCTCATGGCCGACTCCACTACTATCTATACACTCGGTCATCTCTCCATCAACGGCTCGTCGGGTGAACATAAGCTCACGATATTCTGGGCGCCCTTCCTCCTGGTGCATCTTGGTAGCCAAGACACCATCACTGCATACGCCCTTGAGGACAATCAGCTTTGGCCACGCCACCTGCTAAATCTTGGTGTCCAATCGTTTGGCGTTGCTTATGTCCTCTATAAGCATATAGCCGAGATCCCCGCTTTGTTGGGATTGGCTACGGGCTTCATGTTCGTCATTGGTCTCATCAAGTATGGGGAAAGGATATGGGCCCTCAAGTGCGCCTCCCTAGACAACATTCGGAGTTCCATCAGGAAATATATGCCACTCCCTGATTACTACCTTAGGCTTAGGCCTCAGGAGAGGGCAGAAGTGCCCAATGAAGAAGAACTCCTTCTCGTTGCCCAAGCCATGCTCCCTCTTTGCAAGGGTGCTATGGCTGATTCTCCTGTGACTTTGTTTAAAACCTCGCATTCGGTTTCAGAGTTTGATACTTATATATGGAAGAGGAACTGGAAAGCTAGCTACGTTCAAGGTGGTGGAGATGGAGCTCTCCCTCATGTATGACATCCTCTACACTAAGACAGCAGTGATCCACACTTGGTATGGCTACCCTTTCCATTTTGTTTCGCCTCTAGCCACCGTCGTTGTGTTCATACTATTTCAGTTAAGTGCTTATGAAGATGGTTACAACAGAGTAGATGTTGCTATCAGTTACATCTTGTTGGTCGGTGCCTTCGTCCTAGACATGGCGTCAGTGTTCAGTGCTTTGGGGTCGACTTGGGTGTGTCATTTCTTGTTGAGACACGTCATCTCGTCATCATGGCGTAGCAAGATCACTCATGTCATCATGTCCCTCCGCCGGCGTGTCAATGCTGCTGCAAGCAATAGAGGATGGTCAGGCTCCATTCAGCAGTTTAACTTGCTGCATTTCTGCTGCCGTGACAAGAGAAAGTTCAGCAACAAAGTGGCTAAGATGATGGGGCTTGAGGATTGGTTGAACAAATGGCATTACACGGAGACCGTAGTGCTTTCAGAGGATGTCAAGGAGTTGGTGTTCCAATATGTATGGGAAGCACTTAAGGAGATTCATGACCCGAGAGCAAACTATGAGACTCAGTCCCCACCCAAAGCTAGGTATCCACCCCGAGTTAAGCTTCCATGCTTTTATCCTGAACCATACGCACATACTGCAAGTAGGCGTTTGAAATTGACCCAAGCTCTAGACTTTGGTGCTGAACTCCAAGAGGTGATCCTTACCTGGCATGTCTTTACGGATGTTTTTCTTTTGAGGTCCGCCCGCAAGTCTGCAACATCGTCCCTCGAGGATTCAGCATCGTCGTCCGAGGATGTAGAGTCGTCCCCTAAGGATCCATCGTCACCCCCCGAGGATGCAGCATCGTCCCCGTATCTGAAGGCGATCAAGATGCTGTCAGATTACATGATGTTCCTCGTCGCGACACGCCCTAACACGATACCTGGTCTCGAGCTACGCAGCTTGTACAAAGCGACATGTGACAGTTTGGAGATCAGCAGACCGCATGAATACACCCAGCACCTCTATAGTGGTGAATCAAGAGAGAATATTCTTGCTAGAAAACTGGTGTACCTTAGTGATCACGGCTTTCTTGCAAACCAGAGCATCATTCTCGCTCATGGAATTTCATATGTCAAGCTACTGTTAAAACTGGTAGCAGATGTAGGCAACCCTGACAAGCCTGGCATCATATCTTCTTACAAAGATACTAACGGTGCTGCCATGGATAAGCTGAAGCGTTTGATGCCTGATCTAGAGTCGTCATGCGGAGATGGTGTGTTTGATATGTCCAAAGCGTTGGCGCTCATCTTCGACACATGGGTGCATATTCTCATCTTGGCGTCTGCCCAATGCAGCAGTGATTCCCATGCCAGACAGATCAGCCAGGGAGGCGAGCTCACGTCTGTCATCTGGCTTATGGTACAACACGCCGACCAGTTTCCCAAGCTACCTGACGCTATAGAAGATGGGCGTGGAGACACTGGTGTACTATAAAGTTGATCTGCCTGGTGATATGCAATTAGTTTATATATTTTGTACCTGGTGTACTTTTATTCCCTAGTTAAGATGCTTTTCATCACATAAATTTGTATTATAAGCAAAGTAAGCTTGCATAAATGCCTTTCATCACATAAAAATGTCGCACATTTTGTAGTACTTGCATGACTGCATCCCTCTTCGCTCCACAACATTTAGATAACGGGCAACTGATGTGAAGATAAGCAGGAAAAAACACATCGAGTAGCCTGTAACGACCTGTACATGACGTTCTTCTTTCTCATCCAGACAAACATAAGCATCAGGGACCAGTGTAAGCATTTCAGCTAGCCAACCAAGTTGCTCAAAAATGTTGCAGAAGACGGCCTTCCAAGGTGATCGTGCCTGGACGACAAGGAAGGCTCACTAGTAGAAAAAGGACTTTTCGTCCGGAGTACTGTTTTCCATTAGCCCCGGTTCAGGCAAAAACCGGGACCAGTGCCTGGCACTGGTCCCGGTTCGAGCTGCCATGGCCCCGTGGGGCATTGGTCCCGGTTCGGTTGGGGGCATTGGTCCCGGTTCATGCCAAGAACCGGGACCAAAGCTCCAGAGCCGGACCACGTGGCATGCCGCGGAGCTTTGGTCCCGGTTCGTGCCAAGAACCGGGACCAATACCCCTCCCCTGCCTATATATTGTTGCCCCCCCCCCCTCTCTCCTCTGTTTTTTTTTCCTGGATTGGTGGGAAGTGGAGGTGCTAGTTTTTTTTCTCTTTGCCACGCACAAGATGTGTTCGATGAAATGCCCGACCCGCACCGAGGTTAGCAACTATATCCTTTTCATCTGTAATTGATACAGAAATATTGCAGGCCTGCATAAATTTCTCTATTCCCGACCCGCACCGTGGTTAGCAACTATGCCCGACCCGCACCGTGGTCATTTCACTATTCAAGATGTTATTGTAATGGTATTTGATAAACTTAATTATATATATGATGCAGATGGATGCACGGATGCGATGGATGTACGGCGAACGACGCAGTTCCGAGTTTATTGCAGGCCTGCATAAATTTCTCGATGTGGCTGAGGCAAACAAAGTGAATAATTTTATGCCTTGTCCATGTGAGAAGTGTCGGAACGTCAGGGAGTACCCTGACCCGAGAACCATTCAAGACCACGTGATTCGGAAAGGTTTCATGCCCAGCTATAATTGTTGGACCAAGCACGGAGAAAGAGGGGTTACGATGGAAGACAATGAAGAAGAGGAGGATGATGACAACTATCCTATGTTCCCTGAGGAATGCGGTGATACTGTTATGGAAGACGTTGAAGAAGAAAGAGGTGAACATCGGGCATCAGATGAGCCCGCTGATGGTCTTGGTGGGGTCATTTCTGATGCAAAGCGAGAATGCGATACAGAAAAGGAGAAGCTAAAGTTGGAGGCCATGCTTGAGGATCACAAAAAGTTGCTGTACCCAAACTGCGAAGATGGCAGCACAAAGCTCGGTACCACACTGGAACTGCTGAAATGGAAGGCAGAGACTGGTTGTTCTGACAAGGGATTTGAGAAGTTACTGAAAATAATGAAGCCGAAGCTTCCAAAGGATAACGAATTGCCCGAGACTACATACGAAGCAAAGAAGGCTATCTGCCCTCTAGGATTAGATGTGCAGAAGATACATGCATGCATTAATGACTGCATCCTGTACCGCGGTGAGTACGAGAACATGGATAAATGCCCGGTATGCAATGCACTGCGGTACAAGATAAGACAAGATGACCCTGGTGATGTTGAGGGCGATGACGAGCCCCCCCGGAAGAGGGTTCCTGCTAAGGTGATGTGGTATGCTCCTATAATACCACGGTTGAAACGTCTGTTCAGAAACAAAGAGCATGCCAGGTTGTTGCGATGGCACAAAGAAGAGCGTAAGAAAGACGGGAAGTTGAGACACCCCGCCGATGGGTCCCAGTGGAGAAAAATCGACAGAGAGTTCCCGACATTTTCAGATGACGCAAGGAACTTAAGATTTGGTCTAAGTACAGATGGCTTTAATCCTTTTGGGGAACAGAGCTCCAGTCATAGCACTTGGCCCGTGACTCTATGTATCTACAACCTTCCTCCTTGGTTGTGCATGAAGCGGAAGTTCATTATGATGCCAGTGCTCATCCAAGGCCCGAAGCAACCCGGCAACGACATTGATGTGTACCTACGGCCATTAGTTGATGAACTTTTGCAGTTGTGGTCCGAACCAGGTGTACGTGTGTGGGATGAGCACAAACAACAGGAATTTGACCTACGAGCGTTGCTGTTCGTAACCATCAATGATTGGCCTGCTCTTAGTAACATTTCAGGACAGTCAAACAAGGGATACAATGCATGCACGCACTGTTTAGATAAGACTGAAAGTATACATTTGGGAAACAAGAATGTGTACCTGGGGCATCGTCGATTTCTTCCGAACGGTCATGCCGTAAGAAAGCCCGGCAAGCATTTCAACGGTGAGGCAGATGGCCGGAAGAAGCCTAACCTCCCTGATGGTGATGTTATATATGACAAGGTCAAGGATTTAGAAGTAATCTTTGGAAAGGGTCCTGGCAGTCTATCTGTTCCGAATGACGCTAACAAGCGCGTACCCTTGTGGAAAAAGTGCTCTATATTCTGGGAGCTACCCTATTGGAAAGTCCTAGAGGTCCGGTCTTCAATCGACGTGATGCACGTGACGAAGAATCTTTGCGTGAACCTGCTAGGCTTCCTGGGCGTGTATGGGAAGACAAAAGATACACCGGAAGCACGGGCAGACCAGCAACGTATGAAAGACCCATACAACAAGCAGACGGATAAAGGGCGTCAATACTTAAGCAGCTACGCTCTTACCAAAGCAGAGAAGGAAATCTTTTTTGAATGCCTGAGCAGTATCAAGGTCCCGGCTGGCTTCTCGTCAAATATAAAGGGAATAATAAATATGGCAAAGAAAAAATTCCAGAACCTGAAGTCTCATGATTGCCACGTGATTATGACGCAGTTGCTTCCGGTTGCATTGAGGGGGCTTCTACCGGAAAATGTTCGAGTACCCATTGTGAAGCTATGTGCATTCCTCAATGCAATATCTCAGAAGGTCATCGATCCAGTAACTCTACCAAGTTTACAGAAGGCTGTGGTCCAATGTCTTGTCAGCTTCGAGTTGGTGTTCCCCCCATCATTCTTCAATATTATGACGCATCTCCTGGTTCACCTACGCGACGAGATTGCCATTCTCGGTCCTGTATTTCTACACAATATGTTCCCCTTCGAGAGGTTCATGGGAGTCTTGAAGAAATATGTTCATAACCGTGCTAGGCCAGAAGGAAGCATCTCAAGGGGCTATGGAACAGAAGAGGTCATTGAGTTCTGTGTTGACTTTATTCCTGACCTTAAGCCGATTGGTGTTCCTGAATCGCGACATGAGGGGAGACTGAGTGGAAAAGGCACGCTAGGAAAGAAAGCACTGATATGTAGGGACGGGCATTCTTTAACTCAAGCACACTACACAGTTCTACAAAGTTCCACCTTCGTGGCTCCGTATATCGAGGAACACAAGAATTATGTACGCTCCAAGAACCCGGGGAAGGATGACTCCTGGATTAAAGAAAAACACATGGAGACCTTCGGCAGTTGGTTGCGATTACAGCTCATGAATGACACCACTGTCGGAGATCAGCTCTACTTGTTGGCCGCGTCACCATCTTCGACTGTATTGAATTTCCAAGGGTACGAGATAAATGGGAATACATTTTACACGATCGCCCAAGATAAAAAGAGCACCAACCAGAACAGTGGTGTCCGCTTTGATGCAACAAACGACGATGGGCAAAAGGACACATACTATGGTCGCATAGAGGAGATATGGGAACTTGACTATGGACCTACTTTTAAGGTCCCTTTGTTTCGGTGCAGTTGGGTCAACATGAATGGAGAAGGGATAAAGGTAGACCAGCTGTACGGGATGACAACAGTGAATCTCAAGAATCTTGGTTGTTACAAGAACGAACCATTCGTCCTAGCCAATGATGTGGCTCAGGTTTTCTATGTGAAGGACATGTCCTCCAGACCGAAAAAAAGAAAAAACAAGCAAACGAATACATCAGACAATGAGCCAAAGCGTCACGTAGTTCTTTCAGGGAAAAGAAACATCGTGGGAGTCGAGGGCAAGACAGACATGTCAGCAGATTATGATAAGTTTGATGAAATTCCGCCCTTCACAGTGAGAACTGACCCAAGCATCCCGTTAAATAATGAAGATGCTCCATGGTTACGGCTGAAGCGATGTAAATCAATGTAATGTATTAAACCTTTATGTGATGTGTAGTAATGTATTAAACCTTTATGTGGTGAAAACCATAATACACGAGTGAGTTTTCTTTTTTGTTTTCTGTTAATTAATTGCATGACGACCGGTGAAACACGCGTGGTAGGTGGTTGTCGGCTCCCACACCTCCCGTGGGAACCTCTCAAACCTCAGCTTCGACCGTCCAAACACAGTTCCCCCTGCATACAGCCCGACGGTGGCTCGTGAGTTTGAGCGCCACTTCGATCCAAGCAGCGGTAAGACGTCTCTGATGATCTACAACCGTCCGGCAAGACGTCTCTGATGATCTGCAACCGTTTGGAACGGTCGCAGGTCATCAGAGACGTCTTGCCACTGGTTGCCCAAAGATGCCTCTCCGAGTGACGCTGGAATGTTTTGTGTTTGAGCGCCACTTCGATCCAAGCAGCGGCAAGACGTCTCTGATGATCTACAACCGTCCGGCAACACATCTCTGATGATCTGCAACCGTTTGGAACGGTCGCAGGTCATCAGAGACGTCTTGCCACTGGTTGCCCAAAGATGCCTCTCCGAGTGACGCTGGAATGTTTTGTGTTTGAGCGCCACTTCGATCCAAGCAGCGGCAAGACGTCTCTGATGATCTACAACCGTCCGGCAACACATCTCTGATGATCTGCAACCGTTTGGAACGGTCGCAGGTCATCAGAGACGTCTTGCCGCTGGTTGCCCAAAGATGCCTCTCCGAGTGACGCTGGAATGTTTTGTGTGAGTGAGTAACCTGTCTGAGGAGGGCGGCTATATATAGGGTACGTGTGCTTCTTTAGTCCCGGTTGGTAACACCAACCGGGTCATGTGGCTCACGAAGTGGTCGTGATACTGCTGATCCAACATCTCACAATCCCTCAAAAGAAACACACCCCTGATCCAACGTCTCACAAGCGCTTGAAAGAAACACACGATCCGTGTGCTTCTTTAGTCCCGGTTGGTAACACCAACCGGGTCATGTGGCTCACGAAGTGGTCGTGATACTGCTGATCCAACAGCTCACAATCCCTCAAAAGAAACACACCCCTGATCCAACGGCTCACAAGCACTTGAAAGAAACACACGATCCGTGTGCTTCTTTAGTCCCGGTTGGTAACACCAACCGGGACTAAAGACGGGCTTTGCGGTCACGACACGTGTCCTCCCCCAGCGCTTCCCTGGGCACGTGTCCTCCCCCAGCGCTGCCCTGGAGGTCTTTATATATTGTCGCCGACGGGGTAAACTCTAATCCACCATTCCTAGCCACGAACGCATCGTCTCCACGAGATGGATCCGCCACGCCCGCCGCAGCGCCTTCTGGACGAGGTCGAGCGTGCTCGGCAGAGCGCGCTTGGGCGCAACCGCAGGAGTCTATCCCGCCGTATGCCCACGAGCCCGACGTGGAGAATAATGTTGGTGATGTTGGATCAGGGTGTGTTTCTTTCAAGCGCTTGTGAGACGTTGTATCATGTGTAATAATGACAATAATAATGTAAAATTGATTTTGGATTATTTATACAAATTCAAACACTTTTCACGTTGAAATTTTGTCAATTCAAAATATGCAATAAAGTTAATATATTTTTAATTGAAAATGGCAAAATGGTTAATAGTTTGTATAGTTAGAATAATTATTTCAGAAAACAGAAAATGGTTTTGGATTATTTATTCAAATTTAAAAACTTTTCATGTTGAAAGTCTTTTCAGATTCAAAACCATTTGAAATTCATATCCAAACACCTAAATAAGAAAAAAAAAGGCGGGAACAAAATTTCAGAACTGAAAAGTTCGAAATAATTTTGAAAAAGGACTCTTTGGTCCCGGTTTCTAGCAAGAACCGGGACCAATGAGTCCATAGACGCGCGCCGCGATCTGGCATTAACTGCCCACTCTTTGGTCCCGGTTGCTGGAAAGAACCGGGACCAAAGAGGCATTGGTCCCGGTTCTTGCCAGAAACCGGGACCAAAGACCCCCTACTACTTTAACTCCTTCCCCTTCTTCCCCGATTCATTTCGCAGAAACGCCTAAGGACCGCAGCTACGCCGGAGGACCCTGCAGCGACGCCGGAGCGAATTTACGCCGTCAGGCTGCCCCGCCGCCGACCCACGCCGCGCCCCACGCCGCCGACCCACGCCGCCACCGTCGACGTTCGCGGAGCCCTCGACGCCCGCGCCGCGTGCCCCCACGCCGCCGCCCGTGCCCCCACGCCGGCCGCCCGTGCCGCACGTCGCCGGCCTCCACGCGTGCCCGTGCCGCACGTCGCCGGCCTCCACGCGTGCCCGTGCACTCGCCTCCGCCGTCCACCGCACCTCCAGGCCCCTAGGTGAGCCATTGCCGCTGGTCACCGTCTCTGGCTCGGCGGCGCCGCCGGAAACAGCCGCCGGAGCACCCTGTTATCTCGAGTTAGCCGCTGACGGGTGGGTCCCACCCGTCAGCGTTTTAACCATTTTCGTTCGTGGAAAAAAAATAAAACTGGGCCAGGCCCAGTGGGCTGGGAACTTCTCAGCCCATTTATTTTTTTTCCCTCCTCTTCCGAATTTATTAATTAGCAGAAATTTTGAAACCTGTAGGCATGTTTGAAAATCAATAACTCGAGATTTATAAGTCCAAATAATTCAAACCAAAATTCTCTGGATTGCTTATGAAAATGTGTGTGCAACTAAATTAGTTTCACCCTGTTTAGATTAATATTTATTGTTGGGTATTTAGAATAGTAGAGAACGTTAATTATGTAAAGGTGTTTGTTTCTGATAGTCTAGTAATCCAAAAATTATGAATCCAATTGTGTTAACTTTGTATTGCAGTAGCCTAGCACCCCTAATTTTTGTAGAATTAATTAAGCAACAGCATTAATTAGGTATTCAAATAAAGATTGTAGCCACTTCTGTACTATAACAATTTTAATTGTCATTTGGTTAATCTAATTTAGTTGAATCCAATTGGGTTAGTTCACAAATAATCAACACTGTGTAACCCTAAAAGGATTTAATTTTAGAGTAAAAGAACTTAGTCAGTAGCTAAAACTTGGTTATTAAGTTTCTGGACTAAAACAAAGAATTTGGTAGATCATTTTGAGTCAAATCCAATTGTGTTGCCTTCTAGATACTTCGGAACTTAGTCAGTAGCTAAAACTTGGTTATTAAGCTTCTGGACTAAAACAAGTTTTGTGCATTGTTCTTAATTTGCAGAAACTATGGAACGAGACGAAGATCAGGAAAATATCCTCCAGGATATAATCCGCGGGCCGGAAGATATTGTCGATGTCACCACGGAGTTTTTGAACAACTCCGGTGAGGGAGATGAGTCTCTCAACCGAAGAGACGGCTCCGGTGAGGTAGAACCCGACGGCCGGGGTGAGGGAGAAGTCAGCGAGGGAGAAGCCGACGAGGGAGAAGCCGAAGGCTCCGGTGGAACATTAAACTCCGGCGAGGTGCATATACATATATTAATGAAGCCGAAGATTGTATTAATTAAGTCTCTGATGTGTATATACATATATTAACGCTCTTTCTTCTTTTAGCCCTCCGGATCGAGCAAATCTTCTGTAAGGACAAAACGAGGCCCAGCCAAAAAGTTGGGCGACCAAGAAAGGTACACGATCGAAAGAGTCGCTGAAGACGGCACACCGACTGCTCCCCCTGGTGTTAAAAATAAAATGGTAAAGCAATGCGGAGTTCTTGTTAGGGACTTCATCCCGATCACCGTTCGAGAATGGCATCGGCCAAACGAGAAAGGACAGCTATATGTCAGCGATGAGGGCAAAGAAAGACTTTGGAGAAAGCTCATGGTTAATTTCACCCTGCCGGCGCCAGAGGTGGATTCAGATGAGGAGGATCCAGATGAGGCAGAAAAGATTGCCCGGAAAATCATGGAGCAAAAAGTCAAGGACTGGGCACTTAAGAAGATGGCCGAGCTATTCAAGAACTGGAAGAAAAGATTGAACAAACTGTTTGTCAAGAAAAATAAGACTCCAGACTTCGATAAAGGGTATGAGAAGATAAAGGACTACTGGGAAGAATTTGTGGCGTACAAGAAATCAGAGGAAGCTCTGGAAAAGTCTGCAAAAAATGCGGCAAATGCTGCTCTAAAGATGTACCACCATACTATGGGGCCTGGTGGCTACGCTGGTAGCATGCCTAAGTGGGAGAAACTTGAGGCGGACCTGCTGGCTAATGGGATCACTCCAGAGCCACTCAAGTGGATCGAACGGGCAAGAAATTGGTTTTACGGGCATGGGGGCACGTTGGACGCAGAAGGGAAGTGCATATATAACAGAAGACACAAAGATAATCCCCTACTACCCATCCAAGAAATTAGAAAAGCAGTAAAGGATGTTGAAGAGGGACGGTTCATTCCCGATAGAGAGGATGACGAGCTCACACGCGCCCTTGGGAATAAGGAACACGACGGACGGTTACGAGGCGTACCTGGCTCCAAGCCCAAGACAATTGCGATTCCCGAGCACAGGAAGAAATTTCCTGATAGAAGCCATCAGAGGAGAAAGGAAAGGGAGGCAATGGAAGCACGCGCTGCTGCAGACCGGCTGCTTAATATAGAAGAAGAATTAAAGCGCAGAAGGAACAAATTGCCGTGCTTAGCCAGCAAGGTACTAGCGGCCAATCTCAACGGCACATGGTAGAAGCTGCATGCGATGGTACCGGTGGCCCATCGAATCGGAAAAGCAGCGTGGCTTCCACGGAGCTCCAGGATGGTAATGATGATGCAGTGGCTCCACTTCGTCGCTACCCAGTGGATGATATCACGGAGAGCACACCTTGTGAGATGCATGTGAAAGTTTTTAACTTAACCGTGAAGGTGGCGGTCGGCTATGTCGTACCAATTGGACCTAATCCAACTTACCATTTCTCTCCGGTTCCAAATGGCTACGCTGTTGTCGCGGTGGATGAAGTGATGAAAGATTATGAGGAGCTGAAGCTGCAACACCCTGCAGGTGAAGATGGGGAGGTGCTTGAACTTGGAGAAGCCAAGAAAGCGACCATTCTATGGCCAAAGGAATTCATCGTGCTTCCGAACTGGCAGCCAAGGCCATCGACTCCTCACCAGTCTCCAGCGCAACAGTCCTCTTCACCGCCTCAGCATTCTCCAGCGCAACAGTCCTCTTCACCGCCTCACCAGTCTCCAGCGCAGCCGTCTCCGCCGCCGCGTCAGCCGTTTCCGCCCACCGCTCGTACTATGAGGGGTAAGCGATCACCGAAACGTAAAAGGTCGCCCCTCCCAACAGTACCTCATAAGAATCTTCCCATTAGACCTTATGACAGGACTGTAGCGGAAAACGCCGCGGAGGTGGTTGCCTACAATAAGGCTTTTTTTGCACCAAAAAAGCCCGAGCAGAAGCCGGTATACGATGAAAAATCCAAAAAGTGGAGAAAGTCCTTCCTTGAGCAGCCATCCCAGATATCGATGAATCTGCCATCTGACTATGGTCGTGAACTTACTAAGCTAGCACGTGCCCAGTCTGAGCAGAACAAGGGAAGAAGTGCAAAAAGCGGGAAACAAATTGCCCAGCTCGGACAGCAGAAAAATCAATCGGTCCCCCCGCTCATAGTGTGTTCCGATGTCGACAAGGACTTCAGAGTCGCTATGGATAAAGACCTGGAATTATTGGACCCCAGAGAACTTGGTGTCACTGTATCTCAGGCCAAGGAACAGGCTACCGCCTTGGGTATGAGCCTTGGTCAACTTTTAGGCTATGAACATGCGCCAATGTTAGAGATGGCACGGAAATATGTCCAAGGGGAGCCTATGGTCAGTAATGAGGAGATGACGGGTCTATCAACACATATGCGAAATCTGCATACCTGGTACCTGGTGCACACATCAAAGAAGGACGCGAAAGAGTGGTTTCCGCTGGACGTTAGAGTGGAGCATTTCTTCAAACGTTACACTATACAGGTTCAACTGACTGAACTGTTCCAGTTATTCCAAAAGCGCGCCCTCGACAAATCTATCCTCTCTTGCTATTGTCTGTAAGTGATTTATTTTCGTAATTAAGTCTCTAGCTCAGCTCGTTCATTGCCTGTATTATATTATCCTGCCTATATATATATCCTTTTGTACGCTATTATGCAGAATGAAGATGCTGGAATGCAAAAGATCTAAAGTTTTTGAGGTTGGGTTCGTTGACCCATATATCGTGAATTCACATACGTTAGTCAATCACCCCAAAGACGTGGAGCATGACCTGACCACCTTTTTAACCATGCAACATTTCTGTACGGAAATATTATTTCCTTACAACTTCAGGTGAGTGTTTCTGTCTTGTACATATTTTTATTTGGCTTTCTCGATGTTAAGTGTAATTGATGAGCTATGCATGTCTGCTTTATGTAAACGTCCGCAGGTTCCACTGGATTCTGCTAAGCATTCAACCTGACAAGTCCACAGTTGAAGTCCACGACTCATTAAGTTGGGACCAAGCGTTGTGGTCCGACATGAAAGAAATGCTCAACAAGTAATTTCAATCATTATCGCATTATATCGCCCTCTTTCGTTCGTTCCCTGATGTCAAGTAATTAATAACTCCTTTGTTCATTTTCTTTGCCAAAGCAGGTGTTGGACAATTTTCAAACAGAAGGTAGAAGGTCCATTCAAAGATGAGCTAACTTATAAAACGGTGAAAAGTCCGCAGCAGCCACCGGGGAGTAATTTATGTGGATTCTACGTTTGCGAGTTCATTCGCGAGTTGACCACTGAGCGGAGAACAACTGCTTTCAGCAAAATGCGGGAGAAGATCGACCCACAACTGCGCGTAGGAGCAATTCAAGAGGAATTGGCGGGATTTCTGCTTAGGGAGGTCATCGATGAAAGGGGAGAACATTATGCTTCGGACGATGAACTATATGCCTTGATGGCTTGATCTATCTCCATGTAATTAAATAGTTGTATTCTCGCAAGAGATCGAATATTAATTATATATGCATCAACATGTACTGTGTATATAGTAGAGCGTATAATATGCGTACGGAAACGATGGAGAGCACGTCGGCGATGCGAAGAAGGGGGAGACGACGGAGGCACCGGCGAGAGGGAGAGGGGGCACCGGCGAGAGGGAGAGGAGGCACCGGCGAGAAGGAGAGGGGGCACCGGCGAGAGGGGGCACCGGCGAGAAGGAGAGGGGGCACCGGCGAGAGGGGGCACCGGCGAGAGGGAGAGGGGCACCGGCGAGAAGGAGAGGGGGCACCGGCGAGAGGGGGCACCGGCGAGAAGGAGAGGGGGCACCGGCGAGAGGGGGCACCGGCGAGAAGGAGAGGGGCACCGGCGAGAAGGAGAGGGAGAAGGAGAGGGGCACCGGCGAGAGGGAGAGGGGGCACCGGCGAGAGGGGGCACCGGCGAGAGGGAGAGGGGCCACCGGCGAGATCGAATCCTAAACCCTAAATACCAAAAAAAAAAGCACTCATTGGTCCCGGTTCGTATTAAGAACCGGAACCAATGAGTCTCCCCCACGAGCAGCCAGACCAGGCCACGTGGATAACCATTGGTCCTGGTTCGTGGCCCAACCGGGACCAGATTGGCCAGTCCCGGTTGGGCAACCGGGACTGAAGGCCCAACCGAACCGGGACCATAGGCCCATTTTCTACTAGTGGCTCCAAGATATTGGAGATGAAGGGCTGCGGTTTGTTAGTTTGCCTGGTCGACAAGGAAGGCCGGTTTGGTTTCATTGATTTATTCGGGTGCATTCGTTCGTACCCCGTTATGAAATTCCATACTCACTAAGTGCTGGCCCCCTTCATCGTCAGATTTACGTTCACCGCTAGCATAGCATTCTCAAATGCAAATTGCTGCCCGCTTGAGCTACCATATTTTGTTGGATTTACGACAGACCCCCCTATTATAGTTGTCCCAATAGATATAGAGATCGCCCTGGTGTATGCTAGCCGTTGTGCTCTCGTGCAACAATATGATGGATGTAATGCAATCTCCACGAAACGGCAACAGTGGAACAACACGAACGGGTGTCGAGCATGCATGCAACATCGGAACAACCTCGTCGCACCAGCACCTCGCAACGGCAGAAACGCATGATTCTGATATGAGGCTACATATTAATCATATCCAATGATATATATATTGTATTTTACGGAGGAAGCTGTAAATTGAAAAACCCCATAGTAGCATTTATTCAAACGTCACCCACCAAACGGTACATGGCATATAGAGCAATGTGTCCTCCTATCGATCTTTCCATATATACCAGTTCTATCCACGCTATCTATAGTATATACAACACATGCACTATATATGTCATATGTATGTTGCTTAGAAGTCACTAGAACAGATATACGAGTATATGAAACAAGTGATAGACCTGTGCAACAAGCCAACAAAAATAGGTAAATGTGGTTTAGGTACGAGATGCCAATAGGAATCGTAGGCATCAGGAAATAGCAAGCTGCAGAAATACCTGCTGGTTCTTAACTAAATGCATGGGTGATTGTATAACTGACCGCGGATGCTAGCTCGAGATGGATCGTCGGCACTTTACAAGCTGCATTATTTCTTCTTGCTTCAACACTGATTACACGTACGGTCCAGCAGTTCCTCGAGTTCCAGCCTTGTTTCAGCTAGACACACAGGTAAATGGGATAGGTCACCTGTTCCCTATTGCAAATGACTTGCACAAGTAATTGGATGACATCACCGGAGTGAGAAATAACTCGATTAAGCCCTAATTGTTCCTTATTTTTAATCGTAATAAAACTTCCGCTTTCAGTAAAAAATGTACCGTCTCATCTCGTATTCTAAGCCAGTTTTTTTTATGAAAACAGATCTCGTGCGTTCGTCGGTGCGACACTACGGGAAACCGTCGTAGCAAAGATCGCCGTCGGCGTAGGACGCTGTCGGCGTATGAAAACTGCCGTCGGCGACGCCGCAGTGGGACCCACAAAACGGACGTCGAACGTCTCCGTCTGCTCCACCTATACGCCAACGGCAGTGCCGTCGGCCTAGGCTGCCACGTGTGCTGATCTGGTTCGTCTGGGAGGAGTCTTACGCCGACGGCATTGCCGTCGGCGTAGGTATGACCATATGGTCGTCCAGCGCTCGACGTGGCGCCATCCTGTGCGTCCCCACAGCATCCTATGGTCATATGGTCCTCCAGCGTCGACGTGGCGCCATCCTGTGCGTCCCCACAGCATCCTACGCTGACAGCAATGCCGTCGGCGTAGCCTTGACCATATTTTCAGTTTCTGAAACTTTTTGCTGCTGGTTTCTGGCGCATTTTAAATACAATTAAAATTGCACAAATTATAAAACATCACAGAAACATCAAATAAAACATCACATACATATCCAAATGACACAAACATGATTCAAATTCATCCAAGCATTCATACAAACTCCAAACAAGTTCGAATTCACACACGCTACACCCGAACACATCCTACACCTCCCGAGAGCCCGAGGCCGATGATTCCTTGCCTTGGCTCATCTTGGTCAATCACCTGCATTGAGAAAGGATAAACTTTTAAGCATGTTGAAAAATGTAGTAAATAAGAATAAAGACGTAATGCAATTAAGAAGAAGCATGTTGAAAGACTAAGCATGTTGAAAAGTAAATAGTACGCAAAAGGACATAAAAGACCCTCACCCCTAATCATCACTCTCATAGTTAAGTCCTGGGTTCTCATCATCACTATCAACATCACTATCACGAGTGTTGTATATTGGAACCTCCTCGCACGATGGAGGCTCATCATCGTCATCACTATCACTCTGTAACTTGTTGAGCATATCTATATCCTTTAGATTCACCACTACGTCACCACCTGTTTGTGCATTGTCCTCGCGGTCCTCAAGACCTTGTATGCCAAAGTCCCCAAAGGTTTGTTCCTCTTGATAGAAAATCCCCTCGTATGTTTTAGGGTCAATGTTGTTGTAATCGTCTTCGGAGGGCATGGGTAGCTTACCACGTGGCGATACATGGAACACGACTTCCCAACCAATGAGTCCCTCTTTCTTGCATGGGTAGGGCAAATAATAAACTTGAAAGGCTTGGTGAGCCACAACAAAGACATCGGATCCATGTAGGTGGTTGAAGGCTTAACTTCAACTAACCCAATGGAAGGGGTACTTTTGGTTCCATGCTCAGGGTCGAACCAGTGGCATTTGAACACAACAAGCTTGAGTGATATGTTCGTGTTATTGAACGTCAGCTCATATACGTTCTGTAACCTTCCGTAGTAATCATAATTACCGGCTCCTTTGGTGAAGACCCCGGTATTTATAGTCTTTGCATTAGGCCGACTGTTCTGGTGATGCTCTGTATGGAAGCGGTACCCATTCACATCATACTTCTCATACTTCTCGACTCTACGGTTACAACCTTGGGAGACACATCTCAACTCATCTGACATCACAACGTTGGCATCAGCTCCCTACAAGTACAAATTGTTTTGTGCATTAGTAAGAGGGATAAGACACGAATTGCAAGGTAGAAGGGACAGGTTTGAAATTACCTTTTCCCTGAACCAAACCGTGAATTTTTTCTTTCCGGGGGCAGGCTCTTTCAAAAGAGTGTCCAACGCGGCTTCATTGGGTCCATCTGATGTTCCCGACCACATTTCATCCGTGAATTGACTAAAAGGAGAAAATACGTATTAGAACGAAATCATGTAGTAGTTGCAAAGTAATTTGTTCCCCATTTTACCTAAGGAAACTGCCCTCTTCTCCCTGCTCGTCGTGGGTCACTTCCTTCATGTTCATAAGCACATAGAGCATTATGCACTCCAGCTCATCATTGGTCAAGTTATACCTTGTTGGGCCACCGCTCTTGCCACCGGGACACTGGAAGAGGACGAGCTTGGGGTCTCGCTTGGGCTCGTCGACATTGTACCGAGAGGCCTGGTTATGCATAGTGGGAACATCATCGGGGTAGTACGTTAGCCTGGCGTCTGCCATCTCCTGAGGATAGTTGCCTCGGCTATGGATGACTCAATCTTATTTTTGTTTCCACATTTGGTTCGAATATACTTAAACTCTCTCTCAATACAAAACTGCCAACGAAACTGCACCGGTCCACCCAAGAGTACCTCATTCGCAAGATGCACAACAAGATGTGCCATCGGAGTAAAGAAGCCTGGCGGAAATATCGTCTCTAAGTTGCACAGCAACTCCGGCACTAGTTCATGCAGCTTCTGAATAATCAGGGGACATACTTGCTTAGCACAGAGCGTGCGGAAGAAATGGCTCAACTCCGCGAGCACTCGCCAGACACGGTCGGGGAGATACCCTCGAACCATCACCGGTAGCAGCCGCTCAATCCATATATGATAGTCGTGACTCTTGAGCCCGGTGACTTTTCCGATTGTATATTGACTCCCTTACTTATATTCGAACAATAGCCATCAGGGAACATCACGACGAATTTGAGCCAATGGAATGCCTCAGACTTTGCATACTATTAAGGCAGAAGTCAGCATGCGGCTTGAACCAGTTCTTTTGACGGCCTTCAGGAGGCTTCATGTGCATTCTCTCCCTATCACAGAGCTTCTTAACATCAACTCTAGCCTTAACATTATCCTTCGACTTCTCAGGAATGTTCAGGATTGTGTGAAAGAGGGACTCTCCAACATTCTTTTCGGTGTGCATCACATCGATGCTATGGGGAAGTTCGAGGTCCTTGTAATATTCGAGTTGCGTCAAGCCTGCCACGTGAGTCCAGTTGTGCGCCACACCATATCCCACATATCGTGGGCCTTTTCCCTGCAGGCACGAGAGCACTTAGCTCGGCGTCAACAGCTGCACCATCGAAAGTTGGTATCGCTTTTTCTTCACGCTCAACTCTGCCCTTCTTGAAGTTCTTTTTGTCTTCTCTAAACGATGCCCTCTTTTGAGGAACTTTCGATGTGTGTCAAACGCGGAATACTTCCGTCCCGCCGTTAGCCACATGAACTCAAGTCGGTTCCTGCACACTGGGCATGGCCACTTACCAGCTGTACACCATCCGCAGAATAGGGCGTACCCGGGCATGTCATGCATGGAATTGTGATACCAAACTTTCATCAAGAAGTTTGTCTTCGATGCACGATCATATGTCAACGTCCCGTGGTGCCAAGAGTGGTTCAGATCATCCACAATTGGCTGCATGTACACACTTATTCAGGACCTGGAATGATCAGCGAGAGGAATATGGTCTTCTTTGCATTAGGGCTCCAGGAGGGAGATTGAGCGGAATAACAAACACGGGCCAGCAGCTGTACGAGGTAGTCGACAAACCATATGGATTGAATCCATCGGTTGCTATCGCGATTCTCACGTTTCGAGCATCTGCTGCCTCATCGGGGTGGTTCGCATCAAAGTTCTTCCATGCCGTACCATCAGATGGATGTCCCATCAATTCCCGGTCGTGCTCATCCTTGTATCTCTTCCCCGTTTTGTGCCATTGCATCTGTGTGGCAGACTCTTTGTTCATGTAAAGCCGCTTGATTCTTTGTATGAATGGGAGGTAACGAAGAATCTTAACGGCGACATTTGACTGCGTCTTCGTACCATCGGCTCCTTTTACCACATGATACCTAGAGGCCTTACACAAGATACAGTACTTGTCATTGGCAAACTGTTTCCAAAACAAAAGGCATCCTTTTGGACAACAATCTATCTTCTGATAATCCATGCTGAGATCTCGCAGGATTTTCTTCGTTTCGTACATGCTTTGAGGCAGACAATGCCCTTCAGGCAACAGGTTACCAGTTGTTTGCAGATGCGCTTCAAAGCATGAACGGGTGCTGCCATACTGGAGCTTGTTGGCTAGTGCTTGCGAGATGGCATCGAGCTGAGAAACTTTTGCACCCTCGTACAGAGGCCTCTGAGACGAGGCCATCATATCAAAGAAGGCCTTCGCGGTTGGCTCTGGGTCCTCTGGTTGACGCGGTTCCTCCGGTTCACGCGGTTCCTCCGGTTCTGGAGGTTCCTCCGGTTCCTCCTGTGATGGTGGCGAATCTGGCATGTCGCCAGCACGGAGATCATCTAGCCAGTTTCTAATCCCATCATCTTCATTGCCATTGATCCGCTGCCGCATCACCCTGCCACTCTCGCGCTCGTACTCATCAAAGTTGACTGTCGTCACGAAGTTCGGCATATACCCACGAGAGAAGAGGTGTTTAATCATATCATCCTTTCCCTGACGTGTACGAAACTTGCAACGAGGGCAAGGGCACTGTCCACGAGCGCCTGACTCTGAACCCTTACGCGCTAACTCCTTCACTAACAAATGCGTCTTCCATACCCACTCATCTGTTTTGTCAACCAAACTAGTTCGGCCACTGTACATCCACCCATTATCTGCCATCCTCTGCTGCTTTACTGTGAGCCAAATAATAATAACATGAAATTAAATGCATCATATTTTTATTTTCTTGCATGCAATGTCACCATTTTATTACGGCCAAATTTTATCTTTTACAACATGCAAGGGTTCACATACACTTCTAATAGGTAGGGGCCTATCCCGCCCGAGTACGTGTAGATCGAGTCGTGTCCCATGTTCTACCCCGACCCGAGACGGAATTTCGGCAGCACCTCCCCGCTGTTCTTCAGAATACACGTCTCGAGCTTGTCAAGCCGAGAGGGTGTGCATCCGAAGAACAACAGGGAGGTGCTGCCGAAATTCCGTCTCAGGAAGGGGTAGAACGTGGAACACGACCCGATCTACACGTACTCGGACTGTCCAACAGGACAACCCGGAAGTGTTACGGTTATAAATATGCAAAGATGGACAATCCTGCATATTTATAAATTTGTAACCCTTCCGGATGGGATCTGACTCGGGTTACGCGACTGACTTGGTGATCTAGACCAAAATAAACCTATGCAGCAAGAGAGGCGAAAGATTTATACCCTCGAAGCGTGATCGGTGGCCGGAGAAGGTCGAGGACGTGCTCCGGAAGAGGGCGACAAAACAAAGGGCACCGAGGCGGCCCCTCCTCAGCTGGAGAAGCCGCGACGACGCGCGGGACCGACGGTGCTGGCTGGCGGGAAGCTACGTCATCTAAAAAGTACAAACAATCGAAATATATAAGCAAATATCCCTCCATTTTACCTAATAATTAAACATAAAACAGAATAAACCATAGAACGATGTAACCATATTAGCTAAACATAACACATATAGACAAGTAGCACAATAATACATAGGTAGCATGCATGATAAGTCTAGCAGTACAACAGGTAGCAAGATAAGTCTAGTAGTACGACAGGTAGGATGATAGACATCCTAAACTCGACTCGCGCCGGTGTCAGTGACGTCGTCCAAGCGGTCCCAACAAGAGGACAGGCTGCTGCTAGAGTCCTCGCCCTGCTGCTGCGTGCCGGAGGGGCCGGCCTCGCCCTGCCCGCGCTGCTGCCGGCTCTCGCTGAAGACCTGGTACTGGACCGCCATCACCTGGGGATCAAGGAGGAGATCCTTGACCAAGGGGTCATCCTCCTCGCGCTGGTGGCGCGCCCTGAGCAGCCTCTCTGCCTGCCGGTGCTCCCTCTCCTCGGCCTTCGTCGCGATCCTCATGCCATCTGGCGCTAACATATGCGCCACGCTCCGCTCATCCTCAAAGTTGAGGATCGCTCTCGCCCCAAAGTGCTGGACCGCCGCGCAGTCAGGCGCGGGCCGCCTGCCACGGGCACCTGAAAGTACCAAGCTGGATCTTCCTGTGATCCACTGTGATCTGAGCTGCCCAAGTCGGGATCTTCATGGGTCTCCGATGAACACCACGAAACTTTCGCTCCGGCTCCGACATGATACTTAGTTAAGTAAAAGCATTTGATACACCGGTTAGTCAAGGAAACATAGATAAAAAAAGCAGGCCTACGTGATTTCTTACCCTCGAAGCGTGATCAACGGCGAAGAAGATCTTCCGCCGACACCCTCCGTCGACAATCCCTAGCATTAGCACACATGACTAGCAACATAAATATTCATGAAAATGCTTAAATAAAAATTCTATAGCTAACAACTAAACCTACCGTAACACCAATAGCTAACACTAACAGTAACCCTAAACCTAAAGCTAACACTAACCCTAACGCTAACACTAACTAATTCTAATAACAAAACAGAGGGTGGAGCTTACCTCCGGTGGCGCCGGAGGAGGTGGGGCGTCGGGGGCAGCCGGAGCAAGGAGGAGCTGGGCCGGGCAGCTTCTGGAGACACGGTGGCCCGAGGAGCTTCTGGAGACGCGGCAGCCCAAGGAGGAGGTGGAGACGCGGCAGCCCAAGGAGGAGGTGGAGACGCGGCTGTCCGAGCAGGAGGTGGCCGGGGCGGGGAGGAGGAGGCCGGGCGGGGCGCGAGGAGGAGACGGCGAGGGGCGGGCGGGCGGCGTGGGGATGGGCGGCGCTGGGAGGAGGTGGCCGGGGCGGGGAGCGGAGGAGGAGGTGGCCGGGGCGGGGAGCGGAGGAGAAAGCGGCGGCGAGGGGCGGGCGGACGGCGCGGGGAGGACGGGCGGGCGGCGCGGGGAGGGCGGGCGTGCGGCGAGGGGCAGGCGGGCAGCGCGGGGAGGAGGTGGCGGCGGCAGGAGGGATCGAGCAAGGGGAAGGCTCGGGGTGGTTTTTTCTTCTTTGACTCGATCTCCCGACCAGGTGGCGGCGCAGCTATTAGTTAGGTCAAAGCTTATACGCCGACGGCAATGCCGTCGGCGTATAATATTTTTTTTCCTTTTTTACTTGTATTAGTAAATATTAGTTAGTCAGAATTTTAGTTAGTAAAAATTTAGTTGTACTACAAAATAATATTAGTAAATATTCGCTTGAAAAAAAGTTAGGGACGGCAATGCCCCGTTTTGGTGGGGTTCCGACGCTTTGATGCCCCGCTTCGGCGAAACCCCGAATCCGCTGAGAAACCCTAACGTTTTCGTCTACCCCCATAGACGTGCGTCGAAAGGGGGTAGCACAGTGGAATTTTTTGCTTGGTTGTGTTAGGTTAGGCCATAGGAAGGTGAGAAACCAAATTCTACCCCAAATCAACACAAGATTCCATCCGGTTCTCCCGAAACGGGAGTTTCCACCTCTAAGTGCAGAAACTCACTAGAGAGAAAGTGAAGTCGGTGAAGCCGGTCACACCCCGGAGTAGGATATTGCACATTTACAACACACAGCACACTTATATACATATGGTATGGCACAACCTAGGTTCTGGTGGGGTTCCAACGCTCTGATGCCCCGCTTCGGCGAAACCTCGAATCCGCTGGGAAAACCCTAACGTTTTCGTCTACCCCCATAGACGTGCGTCGAAAGGGGGTAGCACAGTGGATTTTTTTGCTTGGTTGTGTTAGGTTAGGCCATAGGAAGGTGAGAAACCAAAGTCTACCCCAAATCAACACAAGATTCCATCCGGTTCTCCCGAAACGGGAGTTTCCACCTCTAAGTACAGAAACTCACTAGAGAGAAAGTGAAGTCGGTGAAGCCGGTCACACCCCGGAGTAGGATATTGCACATTTACAACACACAACACACTTGTATACATATGATATGTCACAACCTTGGTTTTGGTGGGTTCCGACGCTCCGATGCCCCGCTTCGGCGAAACCCCGAATCCGCTGGGAAAATCTTAACGTTTTCGTCTACCCCCATAGACCTGCGTCGAAAGGGGTACCCCAGTGGACTTTTTTTATTGGTTGTGTTAGGTTAGGCCATAGGAAGGTATTTTACATGTGTTGTTTTTATTTATTTTACATGTATATGTTGTAGGGTTGGGTTCCGGGAAACTCGAACCGTTATTTTACGGGGGTGGGATACTGAAATTGGGAGGGAAATTATAGATCCAATATATATAAATTATAACTACATTAAATATTATATAGAGAAATAAATAAATAAATATTATATAGAGAAATAAATAAAAAAAGTTCATCTATACGCCGACGGCCGCCGTCGGCGTTGAAGTACACGTGTACGCCGACGGCACGTCGGCGTATCAACGCCACTGGACGTTCCGTCACGGCGTCCTTTTGTACGCCGAAGGCACGGTTTACGCCGACGGCTGCTGTCGGCCTTACCTGGATACGCCGACGGCGCTTCGTACGCCGACGGCTGTGTGGGCGGCTGCCCTAGCTCGTGATGTACGCCGATGGCCCCGACATTTAGCCGTCGGCGTAGTGTGGCATTCCTGTAGTGCGATGCTCCTCGCCTCCTCAGCTTCCGACCAAATGGCGGCGCACGGCTCGCCGCTCCTCTTCCTGCACCGCCCAGGCGCCCCCGCGGCAGCGGCCCTACTGTTCCGGCGCCGCCCAGTCCTCCTCCGCACGGACGCGCCGCGCGTCGCCGCTGGCGGCCCCGCCCCTCCGCTCCCCTCCACGGTCAGTGCCTCCCCCTGTCCGTCGCTCCAGCTCATTTCCATCCCGCGCCATTTATCTCGCTAGGATTTCCCGACGGAGCAGGTACAGTTTATTGCAGCGGCTGTACGTCTATCGGCCGCGCTTGGATTGATTCCGATGAGGCGAGCACTGCTGCGACGTTCCGGCAGGGCGGCGCCGTTCGTATGTAACCACCAGACATAGCCTGTGCCGTCGCTAATCCGGCACGAGTTCCATCTTCTCGGTGTTTCAGAGTGTTGCATCTCTACATGGCTGTAGCCCCCTTTCAGACAATGGCAGTAGCAACTGTAATTTTAGCAACTCATAAAAATGAACCAGACATCACCCACCACACCATACACCATAACTAACATTTACAGCAACATGTTCTCGTGTTGTTCCTTCAATATATACCACACATATAGCACATCCACACTTACCTAGCTAGTAGTACATGCACACCCACTACCACAAGACATCATCAAAAAGTCAATAGAACAAATATCTATGAAGAGAAAAGTGCTAGATGCCGTGTACCGGATACAAGTATGTATCTGGTGCATGGAGAGTTTCGGAATCGTAGGCATTGGAAAGAGCTAGCAAGTGAATTACTGAACTTCCGCATACATGTATGCATGTGTGTGAGCGATCAGTGAACCTGTTTTCTGTTGTCCAATTTATACGTTTGGGATTGAGACCAGTGCTGCTGGCTGCTGCGTCGTTACGGCAGGGCGGAGCTGCTAGTCTGTAAATCGCTAGACCCGGCCTGTGGTGTCACTAATCCGGCATGAGTTCGGTTTCTCCGTTTCAGAGTGTGTGCAGTGCTGGACAGGTATCTCTGGCTGGAAGTAAACCTCTTTCAGAGAAATAAACGACAGAAACTTCTTTTAGCTTTGAGGAGCCACTAGTTTTAGATTCGCAATCACCAGTAGGAGAGCATAATTAAGCCTAAAAAAATAGGAGTATAAAAGCGAAGATATGACTGGGTGTCGGTCACTGTATGCCTTACTTGTCAAATCGGTGTGACCGAGGGCAACCGAGTTGGTCAGGTATCGCATCTTGAGGTTGTAGAAAGAAGGAAACTGTTGCTGTTACCGTCGTTGTTGGTTCTGGGTGCGATGGATGGACGCCCTTGCTGTTATATTATTTTTTTCTGAATGTGAATACATGTGAGTTGTCAGACACTAAATTGTGACGTTGCAACTATATGCATGAACTGTGGTATTGCGACAAGTCCTTCAATGTTGTGCTGCAAGCAAACAATAGTTTCAGTGGAAATGATTTATTCAGGGAGGCATTGATGTATTTAATTTGCCCCGAGTTTGTAACATTTTGCCTGAAACTTTCATAAATCTGTGACGCAGCTAGAGATCCCAGATCGCGGAAAGTGCTCGCCTTTGCTCGAGAGTGCTCTGTTGCCGGCTGGAAATGTATTGGCTGCGCATGTCCAGATATTTGGAGGACAGCAGCGGAAAAATACGCTGATCGCATACGTTTGCTGGATCCTTATCAGGATCCTCCTTCTGAATTGACTTATAAGCAGGTACATCTTCAGCTACCATAGATTTACCTCGATGCCCGATGATCTAAGAAATTTATTTGGAAATATGAACGCGAAGTAGACATCCTATGAAAGTAGAAATATGACGCTGAGTGCGGCCCCCCGGGTGCGATGGTGGCCTGGCGAAAGAGGGGCAGATGTGCCCCGGATGCGGCCCAGGCGCGGCTGCACAGGAGCGGAGTACAACGAGAGGAGGAGAGGGTGGCAGCAAGAGGGTCGGGGGTGGTGGCGCCTAAGGTTGGGGACAGGAGATGAGGCGGGGTTCCGATGAAAGTAGAAATATGACGCTGAGTGCACTACCACAGTTCATGCATATAGTTCCGATTGTAATACTGCTGTTCAAGTAATGAAGCTCTTGTTCAACTGAAAAAATCAAGGCTACAAAATGAAACAGTATCAAATGATATTTATTGCATTTCTACAGAACCTGTAAACTGAAAAATCTCATAGCATTTATTTGAACATCACCCATCAAACCGTACATTATCTCTCGAATTTAGACCAATTTGTCCTCTTATAAACCCGTCAATATATACCGGTTATATCCGCACTATCAAATATGCAATCTCTGTGATCTGTATGCATGTTCCTTAGAAATCACTGGAATAGCTTTATATGAATCAGTTCGTAGAACTGTGCACAAATATAGATGGATGGGTAGATGCGTTGTAGGTTTGAAATGCCAATAAATTTGTTGGAATTGTAGGCATCCGGAAATAGCAAGCTACGAAGCTATCAGATGAGGCTTGCCTTAATGCATGTGCGCTTGCATAACTGAGGGGCGATGCAAGTCGAAGATGGATCCTGCACAGTTTACATGTGGCAGCCTTTCTTCTAGTTCCCACACTGATTATTTGTTGGCTAATTGGAGCCGCTATCCTTCAAGTTGACCCTCAACTCTCTGCACATACTTTCCAGAGAGAATTAGAAAGCAGAGAAAAAAGTGAAGATGATCAAAAAACGAGAAGATGGAGATTGAGCCGATATTAGCACATCTTGTCCATGATAAGAATATAAAGTCTGATGTGACCAAGTTAAATATGAAAAAAAATAAAAAATATGTTTGCTAAATAAAATATAATCTCCGTTATATTTTGGCTGTTGTAGGTATCCTATTATCTGTTGTTATAGTTATTTCAGATTTATCTTGACGCAGAAAGTAGAGATAAAATAACGGTTGTAAAACCGAGACGAAGTATAAGTTGCATGTAGGACGACAAATAATTTGTTGGATTTGTAGGCAGAGTTAACGAGTGCTTACAGGTTAGTTGGTGTGTACATTCATGCATGCATGTGTGTGACTGCATATGTGTGACTTATTAGTGGAAATAATTTGAGTCGTTCCCTAGGTTTATTTCATTTTCAGCTTGAGCTAGCCCAATGAAACAATCACTACTAGGAAAAGGGTTATAGGAGACTTGGCTGCTTGTGGCGCACCCTTAATATTGAATTAAACATTATCTCCAAGCTCTTCAAAAGCTTCTAGCAGAATAGTCCATTAATTATTTCTTTGTTTTGCAATCTCATGTTTCTACAGTTGCATACAATTCTTCGGTACTGCGAAAACAAGCGTCTTTACTATGTTGGATTTTGTTAGCAACATCGATTGAGTAATCTTGCTTCACTAACATTTTTTAGCCGACTGTCTAACATGGAGTGAGTAGAAAGAATCTGAGCATGAGCTTCGGTACCATGCCATGTTTCCAACTGGAATTTAATGAAAAATGAACTCACTTCAAGTTCAAATAAGATTCCAGGATTACAATGTGCATTGGCAAATAAAGAATATTTGATTGTGCATCCATTTGAATTTACATTTTACAAACTTATTTAGCAGCTATTCTAATTAGACAAGATTTTCCCTCACTTCAAGTTCAAGATCCATCCGTCGGCCCGAGATCCAACAATCGAAAGACAAGCCTACACAACCGCCTCTTTTCGTCCACCACAACAGGCACGCGACAAAATTTCATCTCCTACGCCGCCTTTGTATCGTCCTATATGTAGCCATGAGCGTGATAGTCATGTGTTTACCCAGCTCCGGTGGCTGAAGCTCTAGTCCAGTGCCGTTCTTGCGCTCTCCGGTTTCGTGCTCCTCACCTCGTCCATCACCTAGTCAGGGCAAATGGTGGTGCACCACTTGCTCCCCTTTTCATCCTTAGAGCATCTCCACCGGGGGGGGGGGGGGGGGGGGCTCCAAATCGGTGTCCGGCACCCCCAATGGAGGCCCCATTGGGGGTGCCGGACATGTGTCCGCCCGAGATTTGGAGGCCCTCCACAACGGCGCACCCCAAAGGCCCACCCCCCAAACGCGAGTAAAGGATCGAACACCTTGCGGGCATGATGCCGTGCTCGGCGAACAGTATGGCGCGCTAGAATTCAAACTTAAATTTAGATTCAAACTTGATTTAAACTTACAAACGGTACCCTAATCTAAACCCTAAGCTAAACCCTGATCTAAACTCCGTCGTTGGGGCCTGCCTCGTCGTCGTGCGCGGTCCCCTCTCCTGCCAGGGCGGCCTTCTGGCTCTCCTAGGCCGAGCACGAGCGTACACGCCTCTCCTGCCGGAGCACGCTCGCCGCCCGGCGCATGGCATCCCTGGTAGCCCTCTCGTGTGCCGCTTCCCTCGTAGATGCCTCCCTCGCTGCTGCCTGCCTTGCCTCCCGCATCTGGTTCAGCTGGTCCTGAACCGCCTGCTGCGCGGCCAGCTGCACAACCGCATTCTCCCGTTGCGCGGCCACGACGTTGAGGTCCGCGTACGCCGCGCGCTCGACGGCCATGAAGATGCGGCAGGGGTCGTCCCGCTCCGCGGTCTTGATGGAGGCCTGCAAGATAGCGGCCTCGACTGCGTTGCCAACCGCCTCGTAGCCGAGCCTAAGCTGGTGGGTCGCCTGCTCGTTGCGCCAGGTGTCGACCTGGTCTGGCCCCAACGGCGGCGGCAGCTCCTGCTCCGGGACCGACACCTGCTCCGGAGGCGGCTCCTGGCCAGGGTAAGGAACCTCCTGCTCCGGCTCCTACTCCTCCTGGTCGTCAATGTCGACGCCCAACCAATCGAAGGGCGTCTCCTCGATGGCAGGCTCCACGGCAGGCTCCTCGATGGGAGGCTGGTCCTCCTGCCCAAGAGGGTGAGCGCGGTGTGCTGCCTGGGTGAGGGTAGACCATGTTGTTTGGAGGCGGCGTGGCATGTTGTTTGCTGAGGACTACGGCGAGCGGTGGTGTGGTGACAAACGGCTGCACGGCGGGGAGTTATATAGGCGGGAGGCGGTGGCGTTGGGCGGGAAACGGAGGCGGGAAGCGTCGGTGGGTACGCCTCACATCGGATTTATGTGGCGGTGACACGATTCGGCCACGCCGACGCTTGGGAAGCCAGGAAAGCCTGGCCGCCGGCGTACTTGCAAGGCGTGCCACAGACGCCTCGCCATCCCGTCCCTTCGTCGCCTGCAGATACGCGTCACCATTAACGCGGGCGGAACGACCTCCTGCACGGCGCCATTACAGCACCTCCTCGCGCCCTATGTCTATGACGGGTGGGGTGCACCTCTCGGAGGCCATGTCCGGGCAATGTCCGGCACCCCCAAGAGGACCTCCAAAACCGATTGGGGGTGTTGGAGATAAAAACGCTCGGGGCGAGCCTTTGGGGGGTGCCACTGGTGGCGGTTTTTGGTGTCTAGACCTCCAATGGGCCTTTGAGTGTCGTTTGGAGGCCCCCGGTGGAGATGCTCTTAGTTGCCCCCCCCCCCCCCCCTCATCTTCCTACTGCCGAAGTTGCCATACCACTCTGATGGCGGCCAGTCCACTTTGTGTCCCAGAATTTTTTATTCCAACTTTTTCACATTTGATTTCTTCAATATCATTTGACCAAATTATTTCCCGAGTGTGGTATAAATGATGTATTGTTGTCTCTTTATTAGGATCGAGTGGTGCTTTGTCCAAAGGTCCAAAAACAATTGTTCGCTCACCAAACTTCATGCAGAGTAATTAATTATGAGAGTCACACAATTATAAAATGGTTAACACATGAAATTAAATATAAATGAATTTGGGCAATGGAAATCTCAAGGATAGAACCAACGAATAAAATAACATGCTATTTCACGGTTAATAGCACGATATAGCGTATTTGAAGAGCTTACACTATATTTAGCCTGAAATTGACGCTACGACGCTATTTGTGTTTTATACGTGCCAAACCACACTAAAAGTGGTAATGTCATAACTACTCTAATAAAAAGCCTAAAAATAACGTTAGGTGATGAAGACGGCGACAATTTGGTGGTTCTTCTGGTTATTTTGAAGACGGTGTTAATGATTCTGATTAAATTTAAAAAATGTTTATCTTTTAGTTTATTACTTTTTCAAGGTTTAAGCCTCATATTTGTATTTGTGTCGTGGCTTTGGCCTTGGCATTTGAATATGGTTACTTGGTTATGCATGTATTGCTTCTGGACAAATTTTTAGTGCGGAAATCCTTAAAATTTGGGCTATTTCGTGCATTTTTTTCATCACGCTATTTTACATGTAACATCGCTATATCACGCTATATGTTGTATAGCTTCTGGAGGAGTGTCACGCTATTTTGGATATCACGCAATTTTTTTCCTTGGATAGAACATGAGTTCTACATTTTTGAAGCAACAAAACTATTGGACTGGAAGGGATATATTCATCAGAGGAGTCTAATGTGAGGCAAAAGAGCTGGTAAAAATGACTTGCCTGAAATGTCAAACCTGGAAAATATATTATTATTTGGGAACAAGGTGGCCCTCGCAAATGCGAGGGCAATGTCTGAATGTGCCTAAAAACAATTTGCATCGCACTGTGGAAACTTATACAATTTTATTCACATTAAATATTTTCTTAGTCACCATAAGTATAGTAATAAATATATTACTTTGTACGTCCACATATATTATTTTGGGATTTGTTTTGTACATTTCTAAAATTTGATAATAGTGTGTTTTATAAAATTGTATTGATTCATTATGTCGAACCAACCGTATGTTTTGAAAGGTCGATTGTAGGTCATCTCGTTTTACTGGAAGCTCGGAAACTTTATAGAGGTCTAACTTTTTCTCGGGCTTTTAGGAATCCATCCGAGTCTCCTAAGCACTTCCAACAGACAAAATGAACCATTGCAATGTAACATTGGGGCTTTTATTTTGCTATTGACCTCAAGTTATCCTAGCCCATTAGGTAGAGCTTTATACGGTCAATGCCTATACCATCAATTTATCTAGAAGTGAGCAATTCTCTCCTTTTAGTTACTATATTAATCAAACACGAAGTCTATGGCATGTATAAATTTGGAGTAAATGTATGCCTTTTCTCAGACTTTTAGGAATCTATCTGAGTTTCGAAAAACCTTACAACAACCCCGTTGAACCATTGTAAAGTAACTGTGGGGCTTTTATTTTTCTTGTGATTGAACTTATGGTACCCTAGCGCTACGACCGATGCATGTGCCACCAATTTATCTAGAAGTGGCCAATTTTGTCCTTTCAGTTACTATATTGTCCCAATAGATGTGCACGCCACGCATAATATTTGGAGTAAATGTAACTATTATTTATGGGATGGATTCATACAATATCCATGTGTGTCTATCCTTTTGGTTACTGCTAATCTAACACAGTCATATAATGTTCAATCCATATGGCATGGAATTAATTATAGCAGTATGTGCCATCGTGAGTGATATAGCCCGTGGCCGATATGTCCTCATTCCGCATGTGTATCTGATGGTGCCCGGAGTAGGCGTCACGGACACACTTTAACTTTGATCCAGCCATTTAATCGATAATTTGATCTATCCACGGTAAGGGGAAGGAATCTTCTGGGCATGGCTTATTTAAGCTCGTGAAGTCAATGCACATCCAGAGAGACATCCTCCTTCTTTCTTAGCACTAACCGAATTCGCAATCTATGTGGATCAAAGTTGATGTGTCGCCTTGATGGTAGGTCGGATCTGTCTCGCTGGCCCTGTAGTGGGTCCTGATGAGGCTATGTTGACATGTTTTCGCTAGTCAGAATAACAACAATGCTTGGGAAGGAAGCCGTGTTGGTTTTAGTGTGTTACTCGCGACAATGTCTAGGTGGTTGAGATAGTGTTGTATAGAATAAAAAAATGAGTGGTTACGTCTATTTCTTCGTGTTTTTCTATGGATAAACTTTTAATAATGCAGTAATCCCTGGAACATGTAAGGGCTTTGTCCCTTCATTTTTTTCTCGATAGTTTGACAATAGAGTGGTTTCCATAATCTATCTCGTGAGGAGTGTACGAGCGGCACGACTATGAGTTCGACAGCATGGAGTCCTCTTTGTAGTAAACTCTTGGCAATTTCACAAAACTACAAAAATTTAAAATCGTACATTTTAATTTTTATATATTTTTATGCACTATACGATCATCAGTTTCCTTTTGGCCAAGCTGCAACCATGTTGTAGTGTACCCCGCACTCCTGTAACCTAATACACGCACATGCGTGTGTATGTACAAAAATCAGATTGCATCGATCAGCATTGTGTTTCTTTTTTCCTCACCAATCAACTTGGAGCTAGCTTCCCATAACGATCAGCGTTAGAGTTTTTTTCTAGACATACGTGTGCACGTTTTTTGTTTTGCTATACAAACAGGTCATAGCCAAACTATCAGCTTTGGAGTTCTTTTCTTTTGTGACCGTGCAGCTTGTCGGAGTTGCACGTACCGTTATACGACCTCGTCGTAACCAATCAGGATTGCATCGGTCGTAACCAATCGTGATTACACAAAATTAAATAACTCTTTATGTCGTATCTATAAAACGTGTCAAACAGACCTCTATACTGTTACGTAATTATTAACCGTTAATTAAATCCTAGCCGCTCGTTTTAGATCTAACTATAAAAAATAATTAGAATGATGTGGATTAACGTGATGCCTCGAATAACTCCCTCATTTTGCTTTTAGTATATAACTAGCGGGGTGGCCCGCGCATTTGCGCGGCTAGACTATCTATTATTGTTATATCTTGTTGAGACATTTTGAAAGTATAAAGAAACATTGTACAATTAGTATGTAAGTATAATACTTTAATAGAAGTTAATTTCATAATGTCATTAGGCTCGAAAAAATATTGTGCCGATTTCTTTATCAGTTTTGTCTCCTTCCTCCTCTTTACATCGATTTCCTCATCTTTATAATTGACAATTCAGAATTGATTTTTATTTAAGAACTCAGAATTATAATTTTGATGTTTTTAGGGATTAGACACCATTTTCCTGTAGCCACATGTGTTATGTTACAGTTTTTTTTTCAAATCCATCTCTTTACCCATATTATCTGGTCTAGTATTTTTATTTTTCCAAAACATTCATAAATATAAGTTATATTTTATCCAACCATAACTTTTTCCTTACATGTTTCAAGTCATGCTCTCAGATTGTAAATCACGGCCCACACTCTATATCTCTGTTTTGAAAAGCATGCTAGAAAATTGCCCTTTCTCCTCTACCAGTGACTCGACTGTTCCCATTCCATTGACTGTATCCAATAAAAATCCCCTTTATCCTTATCCATTGTATGCCAGGCCACGATCTTGGAGGTGATTCTTGACCTGGTCGTGGATGCGCTCTGGAGCCACGGATAGCCCGCCGGCGAGGCTGCATCTCGACGTCGCTGATTTGGAAAGGTAAAGTGCGGTGGCTGGCAAGGTCAGTGCACCATGCGCGATCCGGCGTGGACCTGGACATGGTTGGCGACGACGAAGGCGGAAGCTGCGTCCCGCACTCAGCAGGCAAGGTGCGTGCCTTACTGCTCCAGCGCCCCTTAACAGCTGCTCCCCATTTCTATATTTTTCTTCTAAATTTTGATTACATGACGATCCATAATTTAGTCATTTATTTTAGCCTTTGATATAATGTCAGCTGCGATTGCATTGTCACTGGGAAAAGAATAGTAGCAATCTGGCCAGATGATCTGATAGCGCCTCTGTCATTTAGCATGGAACAGAAGCAGCCATAGCTGAATCCATCACCCTATCTCCATACCATATAATTTATTTTCCCAGATTAGAGGAGTAGATCAAACTGGAGAAGGACGCACATACCTAGGGACATGGTCGACGGCAGCGGTGCAAGGCAGATCAATCGCTTAGTCCCTCCAGTTGCTAGTATCAACAGAAAAATAGTGTTCAATCTTTACATATTCCCATGATAACTTATTTATAACATGTACCATACACAATAACCTTACCCTTGTCTAACTTTATTAGTACAAACATTTAAATAAGCTGACCATGATGCATACATCTTATTTTTTTGTAAAAGTAACTCCATCGCGTCTATTAAATCAAGTGGATGATAAAATAAAAAAGATAACATATACATTTCTTCTGAATTATATTTCAGTTGTAATATTAGGAATATGCTGGAAGACTCAGATTTGATAACAGGACCCAAAATTTGACTTGTCCTGCAGAAAGCATAATTAAAATTGCATCACGAAGATAAGGTGAATATTCCGACTCTTGAGTTATAAGCAAGTGGATACGATAGTACATATAAACCAAGACACTTTATTATTTTGGTTTAAAGAGTCGTTGTAGGTATCAGATTAATTTTGCAATCACAGTTCTGCAAGAGAATCATAAACAACCAATGTATTTTCCACACTAAGTGGGCAATAACTTGAATCTGAAAAAGATATATGTGCTAAGTTAATTACCACTGTTGTGTCAGCTTCTATAAAGTTCTTGATTAAATATTCTTATGAGCCTGATGAACATCGTCTCACAGTCGAGATATTTCTAATGAAATTATCTAATTCAATATGTCTCCAATAACCTTTGCTCTGGCATAGAAATATAAATCGTGTTTTTTCTGTAAACAAATACAATCAATAGTCAATGATTAGTTTTTCGGTAACAAAAATTGCTAGCTCTTCTGCAGGGAGTAATCTGTTTGGAGAAAAAAATCCGCAATGTACATTTGCACTTAAGATAACTTCCCCTGAACCTGATGCATCGTATATTTATCTACGATAGATGTAGCATGACACACATGAGTTTGGACTGAAAGAATACTAAATATTCTAGTATCCCCACGCATCTATAACAGCTCACAAAAGCTCCGCATCTATAACAGCTCAAGAACTCAAGATATTTCCTTTATTCTTGAATTGGCAGTGCCATCCGAGAGGAGTACTTCGAATAATTTAAAATTTTCCTCAGTTAGGAAACCAAGCTAAAATATGACATATGAAGGAAAAAGAGGAGACGTACTATGTTGAAATTTGTCTCGTTGAGGTGGTAGCTTGATGATCTGGCCCAATCATGCAAGTTGCATCTATGTGGAAAATTGACATAACCTCTTCCATGGACACCACCAAGATCATCTGCCCATCCATGTGCAGGGGCAACGCCTCTGTGAACATGGCTCCACAGCTAGAACCCTGACCGTGCCGCCATGTCGTGTATCTACATGATTTACAGTACTGAACATCGGCAACATAGATCGATCTGATATCTATCTTAGCAGGTAGGAGATGATGCAAGTTGGAGTCCACCAACCTATATTGGAATTCACGAACCTGTATAAGGCAACAATTTGTTGGTATGCAGCGGTAACATCAGCAACACAACAGTAGCAATCTATTGATGTAACATCTGAATTCTGTACTGATGAGACGATACAAACGCTTGCTTACCTTGATCTTAGTTTTTGCTAGCTAGAGGTGCGGACCGCCGGAACAGGAGCGGAGGCAAGTTCGGCCAGAGGAGGAGCTCTTAGCTAAGGGAGGTGGTCGAGGAGGCGATCGCGGCAGAAGCAGATCATGGAAGTTGAAATCCATGAGCCTGTATACAGAAGCACTCTGTACTGATGAGACGATGCAAACGCTTGCTGAACTGATGAAACACTGCAAACACTTATTTACCTTTATCTTAGTTTTTCTATCCGGAGGTGCCGTGAGGAGCAGCGGCCATGGCAGCTTTTGACGCGTCGGCGGTGGCCGGAGCAGGACCAAAGGAGAGTTCGGCCGTAGGAGGAGCTCGTCGAGGCAGAGATTGTCGGAGGAGCGGCGAAGGGAGGCCGTCAAGGATGCGATCGCAGACTGTTTCTCTGTCGATCTGCACATGATGGAACACGCAAAATCAATCATACGCCCCGCTAATTAGGAAACAGAGAAGCCAGATCCTACAGACGTGATTAGTTCGACGCATCGCCGGCGGAAGAAGCCACCAAAATAAACGCCCTCACGTACGACGTGTGATGGCATGGGTAGATACGATTGATTAGTCTGGACGTGCGACGGCCACCAAAACAGGCTGTTTTGTCGATAGATACGATTGGTTAATCTGGACTATTCCTTAACGGGAGTACATGGGCCTGGTTACTGGTTTTTTCCCTTCCTTTTACGATTTGAAAAGGGACTCTGTTAGACGTGCGGGAGATGGACACCTTGTATGCGCGTCTTGAAAAACACCGGCCGGATGTTACGAAAAGTAAATCTTGGCCGTCGTCTTTGACTTGATTATTTCTAGCTAATCTCCACCGTTAGTTATCCTGTGTTTTAATTATATAATAGATAGATTGCATATATGAGTAGGGGTGGGCAAAAAGACCGATGACCGAAAACCGTATCTAAAAAGACCGACACCGAAACCGAATAGACCGAAACCGATAATTTCGGTTAGCAATTCGGTCATGATTTGTGAATAACCGGATTAATCTCAGTTAATTCGGTGCTTTGTCTTGGATGACCGAATAGACCGAGCTAACCGAATAATACGTGCGTAGGCCAAAAGATGTAAAAAAGCCCAGCCCATTATCTCTATTCTGCCTCACGTTGGTATATAATATGAGTACGATTCCATCGACTATGGCATGTGATTCCATCGACAATAGTAGCATTTATTCAAACGTCACCCACCAACAAACGGTACATGGCATATAGAGCAGTGTGTCCTCCTATCGATCTTTCCATATATACCAGTTGTATCCACGCTATCTATAGTATACAACACATGCACTCTATATGTCATATGTATGTTGCTTAGAAGTCAGTAGAACAGATATACGAGTATGAAATAAGTGATAGACCTGTGCAACAAGCCAACAAAGATAGGTAAAAATGAGGTTTAGGTATGGGACGCCAATTAATTTGTAGGAATCGTAGGCATCAGGAAATATCAAGCTAATGATTCCACTGCGTGTACTTGCCAAAATGCATGGGCGATTGTATAACTGACCGTCTGCACTTTATTAGGCGCTGTATTATTTCTTCTTGTTCCAACATTCATTACACGCTACAGCAATTTCGCAAGTTCGAGCGTTGTTTCAGCCAGGCACACAGGAAAATGGTGTAGATAACCTGTTCCCCGTTGTACATGGGCTGCACAAGAGTTATAATTAAAAAAAAAGCTCAGTTGCATACGGATTACGCATGACTTGCACATGCAGTTTAACAACGTCTGAATGAAAATTAACTCCGTTGAGCCCTATTTGTTCCCTATTTTTAATCATAAATAAAGCTTCTGCTTTTTATAGTGTAAAAAAATGTCCCGTCTCGTCTAGCTGTCTAAATAATCAAGATCAACACGGATGGAGCTATCAATTCCGAGGCTGAAACTGCTGGGGCTGGTGGTGTTGCCCGATCAGCTACTGTTTTGTTGGGTGCTTGGTGCAAACCTCACCCAGGGGTTACCGATCCACTAATTGCTGAGGCTGAAGCTTTGAGGGATGGAGTGGTCTTTGCCAAATTAAGAGGCTACTCGCATGTGCTCATGGAGACGGACTGCCTGGAGGTTGTTAACCTCTGGAAATCTAGCCATAATTCACGATCGATTGTGGCTCCTATACTCTTAGATATTGGAGAACTTGCATCTTCTTTTACCGCTTTTGATATTGTTCATGTAAGTAGATCAGCGAACTTGCCGGCTCATCTTTGTGCTAAGCGTGCTTGCACGTTGATGGTGACCGACAGTTGGCTAGATACTGTACCTTCGTTCCTGGTCATGAGCCTGTTGGCGGATGATCCTAGGACTGCTATGTTTGAATAAAGTTCTCAGTATTCAAAAAAAAAACTTTTTATGGAACCTCAGCCGTCCGCGTGAGATCCAAAGGTCCAACGGCACGCCGGCGACCGCCGCCTCGTTCCTCCGTCGCTCTCCACAGTCGGTGCATCGTGCCCGGTGCGCCGGAGCCCCTCCGCCGCTCCCCTCCACGGTTAGTCCCTCCCTCCGTCTGTCGGCTCACCTCATTTCCTTCCCACTCCATTTCCTCATTGTGATTTCTCGACGGAGCAGGTAGAGTTAGTTACAGCGCCTGTCCCTCCGTCAGTCGCGCTTGGATTTTTCCGGTGAGGCGAATGTTGCTGCGTTGTTCCGGCAGGGACGGCGCCGCTCGTCCGTAAATCGCTGACCCAGCCTGTCCTGTCGCTAATCCGGCACGAGCTTGATCTTCTCGGTTTCAGAGTGTGCTGCAGGGCTGGACAGGCATCTCTACCTGGCACTGGCAGTTAACCCCCCCTTTGAGAGAAAGCAAATGACAGCAGTTTCGTCTATCTTTTGGAGGAGGCACTAGTTTTAGACTCGCATTCGCCGGTAGAAGAGGATAATTCAGGTTCAGACTTTTATCTAAAAAATTCAGGTTCAGACACATAGCAGTGTAAAAGCGATGTCACTGGGTGTCGGTTGTTACATGCCTTGCTTGTGTCAAATCGGTGTGACCGAGCGCAGAACAGCTGGTCAGCCACCGCTTGTTGAGGTAGTAGGAAGTAGAAACTGTTGCTGTTGTATAGTTAATTGTAATTTTAGAAACTCATGAAATTGAATCAGACATCACCCACCACACCATACACCGTCACTAGCATTTAGAGCTAACATGTTCTCGTGTTGTTCCTTCAATATATACCACACATATAGCACTTCCACAGTCCACACTTACCTAGTAGTACATGCACATCCATGATAAAAAAACCACAAGACCTGTGGTGATCACCAGAAAGTCAATAGAACAAATATCTATGAAACAAGTGCTAGATGGAGAACTTTTTCGGAATCGTAGGCATTGGAAAGAGCTAGCAAGTGGATTACTGCACTTCTGCATACATGTATGCATGTGTGTGAGTGATCAGTGAACCTGTTTTCTGGTGTCCTGTTAATTTATTTGGTGTCCAGTTTATTTGTTTACGCGTACAGGTCGTTCCTGCAGGGCAAGGGTGCTCGTGTGTTTACCTAGCTCCGGTGGCTGACCCTCTAGTCCATTGTCGTTCCTGCGCTCGTCAGCGTGATGCTCCTCGCCTCATCCATCACCTAGTCACTCTTGTCCCTGCATTTCTGATGGCGTCTAGTCCTCGTTATCTCCTCCGTTTAGCAGGAGCGCGGGCTGCACTTTGTGCCCCAGTACCCCCTCGAAGAATTGTTTCTTACTTGTTCTAGTAAAAAAAGCTTGCCGTACGTTAATCCATGATTAAATCCTAAATTTTCATATTTGATTTCTTCAATATCTGGTGAATAAATTATTTCCCGAGTGTGGTATAAATGATCAAGTGGAGCTGTGTCCGAAGGTCGAAAAAATATATGTTCGTTGACCAAACTTCATGCTGGGTCAGAGTTAATATGAGAGTCGCACAATGAAAACAATGCTTGCCACATGAAAGTAAATACAATGAATTTTGGGGTGTGGGCGGGGGATGGAGCTCTCAAGGATACCACCTGAGTTCTACATTTTGGAAGCCACAAAAACTATTGGATTGGAATGGCTACATTTAATAGACGAACCTAATGCGGAAGCAAAAGAGATGGCAGAAAATGACGACTTGCCTAAAATGTCGAGCCTGGAAAAAATACATTATTATTAGGCATGTGATGGCTCTTACATAACATTAGTGCCTAAAAAAATTCAGAATCCGGAGGCGGTTAATGACTTCAGGCCTATTTCTTTGACAAATGTTTGCCTCAAGTTTCTCACAAAATTGATGGCTAATAGGTTACAAGGTCAAATTTTAAGGTGCATCCACAAAAATCAGTATGGCTTTCTAAAGACACGAACGATCCAAGATTGTATAGCTTGGGCGTTCGAGTACATTCATCAATCTCAGCAATCAAAAAAGCCAATCATCATTGTCAAGCTAGGTTTTGCTAGAGCCTTTGATACAATTGAGCATGCAGCAATTCTGGAGATCATGAGATGCAAAGGGTGTGATCAGAAATGGCTAGATTTGTTAACAGCTGTGATGTCCACAGGTACTTTTTCAGTTATGCTCAATGGTGTTCCGGGAAAGCAGTTTATTTGCAAAAGGGGGGTAAGGCAGGGGGGTCCTCTTTCCCCCTTAATGTTTGTCCAAGGTGCTGATTTGTTTCAGTCAGTTGTCAACAATTATCTGAGCCTCGGCATCCTGAGATTACCAATTGTTACGCATTATCCAGACTTCCCTGTAATTCAGTACGCGGATGACACCATTCTCATAATGCAAGCAGAAATAGATCAAGTGGTGGCTCTGAAAGAACTGTTACACAAATTCACTCTATCCACTGGGCTGAAGGTGAACTATGGAAAATCATCTATTGTCCCGATAAATGTGGATGCGATACAGGCGGCTGATTTGGCCAGAGAGTTGGGGTGTCAAGTTGGAACGATGCCCTTTACCTATTTGGGGCTGCCACTTGGGACAGATAAACCCACGATGCATGATATGCTGCCCTTGGTGGAATGCTTGGAAAGGAGGCTTAATTCGATCTCTATCGTTCTCAATCAAGGATCTAGGCTGCAGCTGGTCACTTCAGCTCTTTGTTCTATGACTATTTATTTCCTCCTCTCTTTGAAACTGTCGGCAGGAACAATTAAGCGAATAGACAGAATATTAAGGCAATGTTTGTGGAGAGATAACGATGGCCCTAGCAATCTCTAGCAGCCTGGGAGATGATCACCAAACCAAAAAATAAAGGTGGGCTTGGTATTATTAATTTCAAGACCCAGAACGATGTCTTGCTTCTCAAACACCTGCACAAATTTTATAACAAGAAATATGTACCTTGGGTTCAGCTAATATGGTCATCTTATTTTGAGGATGAGGTTCCCCATGCAGCCAAGTTATGTGGCTCCTTTTGGTGGAGAGATATTATGAGATTGATGGATCAATATCGGAGTGTGGCTCTAGCTAAGCCAGATAGGGGAAATTCAGTTATGTTCTGGCAGGATAAGTGGTCCTTCATGGGAAGTAATGAGACCTTGGCCAGACGTTTCCCCAGATTGTGTTCTTTTGCTTTGCATAGTAATATCTCTGTGGAAAAAGTGTTTCAAACTCAGGATCTTTTTTCGATGTTCCATTTACCTCTGTCGGAGCAAGCAGCAGGAGAATTGACTCTAATCAGACAGGCGATAATTGACAATCCTCTCAGTGATTCCCCGAATGAGTGGCATTATATTTGGGGTGAGGAATATGCTGCAAAAAAATTATATCATCTGTCTTATGAGTGGTCCCTGCGGTTTTTATTTGGATCTGGAAGTCATCTTGTGTGATGAAAACAAAAATGTTTGCATAGCTTCTGCTTAATGACAGGCTAAATTCAAAAGATATTGATGTAGTGCAAACCACCCTAACTCGTCATCGAACTTAAAAGTGAACTCTTTCCTCTACAAGAACCTCTTTCGTGCCCCTTTGAATGGTATACTACTTGACCATCGTCCCATTCGCTTTACTAGGTATGACATGGCGAGTACATCTACACGTGAGGATGATCAAGGCACACGAGACTCAAGACCCTCCAAGGTGTACGCGTGGAAGAGGAGGAGAAAGCGCCAAGACGAGGGAGAAGAAGCTCGGACAAGCGTGGACGAAGACGAAGAAGAAGCGGGCGACGCAGCTCGGCTGGCCTCCCAGCCGGCCTAGGCTGGCCCCAGGGCCGGGCCACCTCCAGACGCCGCCGGCCTTCCAGCCGGCCTAAGCCGGCCCCAGGGCCGGGCCACCTCCAGCCGCCGCCGGCCTTCCAGCCGGCCAAGACCGGTCCCAGGGCCGGGACACCACCAGAGAGCGCCGGCCTTCCAGCCGGTCCACCAGCCGGCCCAGGCCGGGCAGCAGCTCGAGGCCGCCGGCGTCCCAGCCAGCCTAGGCCGGCCCCCAGGCCGGCCACCGCTCCAGCTCGCACGCGCCCGCGATGGCTTCACCCCTTTTTCGCTTTTTGCCCCTGCTTTGTAATAGCCTATAAATAGGAACTCCCCACCTCCTAGAGAAAAGGGAGACAAGCTTAGAGATAGAGATAGAGCTTGTGCTCATCCCCTCCCCTTGTGGAGTTGCCTCCCCTTGTGGAGAAGATCCCTCATGTGGATTCAAAACCTCTACTTGTAGTTGTATCTACTTGCCAATCTTTCATCTTAGGGTGATTCTATTGGATCGGTTTGGTTGACCGGTGGAGAAACAACCATTCAAGATCCCTCCTTGTATCTTCTTGCCAATCTTCCATCCTTGTGTGGATTCTATTGGGCCGGATTGGACCGACCGGTGAGGGAAACGTGTCCTTGTATCGTGTTTGTGTTCTTGTGTTCCTCGCGTTCTTCGTGTTCTTCGTGTTCTTGCGTGCGTTCTTCGTGTTCTTCGTGTTCTTGCGTGCGTTCATCCGAATCCGCTTCAAATCCATGAAGATCGGGCCACCCTAGTGGTTCAAACGTCATCATTTGGTATCAGAGCCAAGTTGTCACGGATTTGATTTGTGTTTCCCCCACTTTTCACCCAAATTTTTCTTGATTTTGAGAAATTCGAAAATTTCCACCAAAAAAAATCCCCAAATTGCTTTTGGATCGATCTGCAAATCTAGTGCGTTTTTGCAAGTTTTGATCCATGGATTACTTGCTTTACTTGTTGATCTACCTTCCCTTGCGTTCCCATGGCCAAATTCCAATGATTTCCCCTCCGATTTGAGGTTTTTCGGGCTGTTTTTCCGCTGAAAATCGCGGATTTTCGGGCGTTTCACGCGTCCAGCCGGCCCAGGCTGGGCAGCAGCCCGAAGCCGCTGGCCTCCCAGCCGGCCTAGGCTGGCCACAAGGCTGGTCTCGCCGAAAACTGAAAATTTCAAAATCGTTTTGGCCATATCTTTTCACTCCGGACTCCGTTTTGGTGTTCTTTGGCTCGTTTCGAAGCCACGGACAAGGCCTACATCACCATTGCGGTTGCTCCATCATCTACCACAGCCAAAATCCGTGGGCAAGCATGGCAACTTCGATAACAACGGGTGAAGATCGTCGACAAAGGTCTAACATCACCAATCTTTACCCCCTTGCCATTTCCTTTGATAGCCATCATACCCTTGTGTTTACCATGTCATATTGAGGCTAGCTATTGATGATAGCTTGGGCTTTGCACATTTGCACCGTGTAGTTTCCGAGCAAACGTTGTATGCGCTAGTTTTCGTATATCATATATCTTGTGTTGGCATCGAACAAGTGGGTGTGCAAAAGAGAAAAGACTCGAAAGAGCAAAAGCAAAAAGAAGCAAAAATTGCCAAATCAAAAGAAAGAAATAAGAAACACCACTTGCCACATCTATTGTAGGAAGCGCGAAAGCTCGATGAACATCTTGTAGGTGGTGACTTTTGTGCAAATCTTGTAGCCCACTAATAATTTGCAATCGAGCTAGTGGCTCTTCTTGAACTTGTGCAACACCGAGCTTATAGTCTTCGCTAGGATCATTTGGTTATTTAGCTCATTTCTATAGTTGCACGAGTCCCATTTATCTCCACGTGTGTGTTTCCATGAGCTTTGCTCATATCTTTGGAGATTGACTTGTTTTGCTTTGTAATCATTGTGGTTCTCTACTTGCTTTAACAATATCTTGATTTCCGGTTGGTTCAATTTGCATTCCACCTACCATACCTCCCTATCCAATTTTAAGCCGTGTGTGTTTTGGAGTTTGCTTTGGACACTTGAACACAAGCACTTTACTTTGTGATCGTTTCCTTTGGTTGTCCACGACGTCCAATACTATCTACAAAGGTGAGAGGTTGTGTTCTAGTTCCTTTCCACTCCACATATATACACTTTGTTGTTGAGTTAACATGTCTAGGGAGAGCAAATCCAACTATGGAGATGAAGATGTCTATGAGGACACCATGAACTACATCGAGAATGATGCCTCAAGCATAGAGGACATGGGGGACGACTACACTAACTATGACCCCCATGACATGTATGAGCATCAACAAGACTTCCGCTACCGCGACTACGACTCCACGAGCGTGCATGACACGGTGGATCATCAACAAAACTTCCGCTATGACTCCGAGTATTCAAGCTTCAATGACATGGAGCGGGACAACGACGTCAACATACCATCATCATATTGGGTTGACTCCAAGTACACACGAGTTGATGACATGGAGCGGTACCACGACACCGACGACACAAGCTCCAATGACAATGAGGTGCGACTCTCCGCATATGCCTCATCATATGGTACCGACTTCGACCACAACGATATGGTGGAGCGCCACTACTACGACTACAACTCCGATGACATGGTAGAGAACATCTACGACAACCACTCTTCATGCATGTACGACGACATCAACTACTCCTTCAACAACATGCAAGAGGAGAGGAAACCCATCACCACCATGTTCAAGAGCGACACCACCAAGCGTCATGGCACAACCTATTATAGTTCAAGCTAAAGATGGAGCACCAAGAAGACCACCATGAGTCCATCCTATGAAGCTCCATCAACATCTCGAAGGCGCCATGACAAGGACATCGGCAAGAGTGCCAAGGTTCGCCACTCTCCATCTACTTCAAGAAGGAGCCATGAGAATGACATCGCCAAGAACGCCAACCATCGACATTCTATATCAACAAGAAGACGGTGCCCCAAGAAGTGCATTGACAAGGCCAAGCCAAGTCAAGATCCATCAAGCTCACGAAGGCGCCACAAAAACGATGCTACGGTGAACCATGACATGACCAAGCTTCAAGGCGACATCGACACACTAGCCAAGCATCGGAACATCTCATCAAGCTCGAGTCCAAGCTCCAAGGCAAGGTCGCCAAAAGATCAAGAACATCGACATCGCCATGAGGAGAAGCATCCACATGACTTTTGACGTCATCCCTCCCCTCAAGAGCGTCAACGTCGACCTTAGGAGAAGTCAAGACGCAAGGCACGCCTTCAAGCAAGTGCTCCTCATTTGGTGTCTACGTCAAGTTCCACCACGACATTGGCACCAACAAGAGCTTCAAGATCCATATTTGATGAGATCATGGACGACTTCGACAAATTCTCGATCATCCTACGTCGACGTCGGAAGAAACATGGTCACAAACGTGAGGTCACATCCAAGACGACGCCTTTCTCAAGCACTTCTCATGAGATGGCCTCTACACCAAGTGCCAACACCACAATGCCCCCCATATGGCAAGAAGAAGACCTCATATGCGACAATTGCCAAGGCCAAGATCATGATCCACGAGAATGTCCCAATCTCTTGTGCCCCTATGCAATGTCCATGGTCACATGATGTGGGATTGCCAAGTTGGTGACCAAGATGGTGAGAAGACGGTCGAGCATGGGATTTTCCCTTCGGCCATGGAGCCAGGTGATGATGCCTACACTAGGGCATTGACCTTTGGAGGCGAGTTGGTTGAGGAGGTTGAGCATGGGAGTGTCCCTTCAACCTTGGAGGCGTTTGGAGTTGAGAACATTGAGCCTACCCTCTTGTCTTTGCGTTATGAGATGGTACCAAACCCATGTGAGCATGAGAGCCACTTAGCCCACTTGAGTGAGAGTGAGAGTGAGTTGAGTGACTCCACCATATGTGAGTTTAAGTGCTTTCATTTTGAGGGAATGAGTGATACACCAATTGAGTTGAGAGAGGTAGTTGATAGGTCTCGTGAGGCCATTTCGATTTCTAACAACTTACCAATTTCCTCTAGTGTGTTCTCTCATTGTGTGCTAGGTTCTATGGATGTTGAGACGCCACTCCCCGACTTGATGGTGCCTCAAATGGAGAAGATGTACATGGAGGATGATGATGATGCCAACCAATGTCTACATCAAGATGAACAAGTTGGCTACATGGAAGCGACTACTACTTCAACACCTACTTCACATGAGCGGGACTACAAAGGTATGGGTGTTGATGTGACCATGATCCCACTAGTGGACATGATGAACTATGAGTGCTTGCATGCTATGGATGATTATTTGGATGTCACATATGAGTCGTTCTTATTCCCATGTGATACTTTGTTTGAAACCAATGTTGATCATGTGGACTTACCAATTTGTGATGATTTTGCCATGAGCATGCCTTGTTATGAATGTATCTATTTTTCTCCCATTGTGGCTTGCAACATGTTGAACAATCTCTCTTTCACATGTGTTGCTTGCAATAATGTTGAAATGCTTGATAATGAGATTGCCCCCATAGCTTTCTCACATTTTGGAGATATTTCGTTTTCTCTTATGGATCTTGTTCCATCCTTCACTTTGCACAGTGACCACTCACATACATCATATTTTCCAATTGATTTTGATGTGTTTGGTAATTTGCAAATGAAGAGACACTTCATGATGGATGATGTGTTCATATACCGTGCACATAACTTCTTCATATGGTTTCTTGTGTGTGCCGGTAAACGCATGATAATATCAATCTCAATTGAGCATGAGTTGACAAAAAGAGCTCTTGAGAGCATCTATGTGAGTAGTGGATCGAATCCAACTCTAAAATCTTTCTCATGTTTTGCATCAAACAAGTTGAACAATTTCTCTTGCTTATGGTTTGCTTGCAATCATGATGATGTTTTTGGTTTTCCCTTTGACAAGCATGTATACTTGCTCTTTCACATGGATGATTTATCTGTTACAACTAATGTGAGCAATTGTTCTTTGAGATGGATTGTTTGCAACCATAATGACATTTTGTGCATGTCTTGTCATGAGTGTGATGGTTTCTACCAATTTGGTGTTGCAAATAATACGTTGAAAACTTGCTCTTTTATGTGCTTTGTTTGCACCCATGATGATATTTTGGATATTCTACATTGTGTGTTTTTGCCAAATTCTCCTCTTGTTGCACCAAGGTTGATGACAAATTGTCCCTTCCAATGCCTTATGTGCAATAATGATCATATGTTTCAACATGAGATACCTCGATGGCATTCTCTTATTTTCATGGAGCTTTTGTGTTACCACATTTGTAAGATGTTCCATTGGATTGCTTGTACATTGACCTTGCACTTGCACTACCTTTTCATATTCTTCTATTGTGCTAATGGTGCTATGACAACGAATGGACATGTCATTGTTGATATGCTCCTCTTTCTTGCACACACATGGTTTGCTTGGTCTTTGGTGTTTGTAGGCATGGTGAATACCAATTCTTCGACAACACATCTACCTCCTTCGCATGGTAATGAAGAGCAAGAGTCGAGGACGACTCTTTGTAAAGGGGGGGGAGATGATGTAGTGCAAACCACCCTAAACTCGTCATCGAACTTAAAGGTGAACTCTTTCCTCTACAAGAACCTCTTTCGTGCCCCTTTGAATGGTATACTACTTGACCATCATCCCATTCGCTTTACTAGGTATGACATGGCGAGTACATCTACACGTGAGGATGATCAAGGCGCACGAGACTCAAGACCCTCCAAGGTGTACGCGTGGAAGAGGAGGAGAAAGCGCCAAGACAAGGGAGAAGAAGCTCAGACAAGCGTGGACGAAGACGAAGAAGAAGCGGGCGATGCAGCTCGGCCGGCCTCCTAGCCGGCCTAGGCCGACCCTAGGGCCGGGCCACCTCCAGACGCCGCCGGCCTTCCAGCCGGCCAAGACCGGTCCCAGGGCCGGGACACCACCAGAGAGCGCCGGCCTTCCAGCCGGCCTAGGCCTGGCAGCAGCCCGAGGCCGCCGGCCTCCCAGCCGGCCTAGGCTGGCCCCCAGGCCGGCCACCGCTCCAGCTCGCACGCGCTCGCGATGGCTTCGCCCCTTTTTCCCTTTTTGCCCCTGCTTTGTAATGGCCTATAAATAGGAACTCCCCACCTCCTAGAGAAAAGGGAGACAAGCTTAGAGATAGAGATAGAGGTTGTGCTCATCCCCTCCCCTTGTGGAGTTGCCTCCCCTTGTGGAGAAGATCCCTCATGTGGATTCAAGACCTCTACTTGTAGTTGTAGCTACTTGCCAATCTTTCATCTTAGGTGATTCTATTAGATCGGTTTGGTTGACCGGTGGAGAAACAACCATTCAAGATCCCTCCTTGTATCTTCTTGCCAATCTTCCATCCTTGTGTGGATTCTATTGGGCCGGATTGGACCAACCGGTGAGGGAAACGTGTCCTTGTATCGTGTTTGTGTTCTTGTGTTTCTCGCGTTCTTCGTGTTCTTTGTGTTATTGCGTGCGTTCTTCGTGTTCTTCCTGTTCTTGCGTGCGTTCATCCGAATCCGCTTCAAATCTGTGAAGATCGGGCCACCCTAGAGGTTCAAACCTCATCAGATATGATGCTGAGACGGCACTGGAATGTAACTGATAACCAGGACTGTGTACTGTGTTCTGCTCGAGCGTTTGAAGATAGGCTACACCTCTTCTTCGACTGTCAGTTCAGTAGGAGAGTCTGGAACTACCTGGGAGTGGACTGGACAAGAAGTCTGGACATGTTCCAAGCCATTGGAAGGGCGAGAATGGACTTTAACAAACCCATTTTTATGGAGGTTGTTGCTACTGCTTGCTGGCATATATGGATATATGCAACGCAATGGGAAGATATTCCAGGGAGAGAGACCTTCTTTCTCTAGTTGGAAGGCCAGATTCACTCACGACCTTACTCTGCTTGGGTACAGGATCAAGAAGAAACACCATGCGGCCTTGATGGCTTGGATTGCTAGTTTACAGTAGGGTTCTGGGTTAACCCTTTTAGAGGCATATATATGTGTACATTGGTTTGTAAGTATTTTCTTTCCTCATATACTCCTGTAATTATGTTGTACAGTCGGCCTGAGTTGGAATAAAAGATGCTGTGGGCCTTTTGCTTCACAGTTTTAGGTTCAAAAAAAAAACTTGTACAAGGCCATCGAACCCTATATTAATTAATATATTTATTTGTAATAAACTATAATTTGAGAGACTAAGAAATTTTAATCATACGCCACCAACACACCTAGACCCTACACCATCACTAACATTTAGAGCAACATGGTCTTCTGTTGATACGTTGGTCTATATAACACACATACAAGACATCCACACTTAACAAGTAGTACATGCACATCCACTACCACAAGATGCGTGTCGATTCTCAAAAGGTCACTAGAAGTAAAAATATGTGGAATGAGTGTTGGATGGCGTGTACCGTGATAAAAGAGTTTGTATCTGATCATGTAAAATCACTCGGAATTGTAGGCACTGGGAAAGAGGTAGCAGGTTCCATAGGGAACTTGAGTAGTTGCCTGCCTGCATAGAGATGGACCAGTGGAACTGTTTCAGTTGTAGAAATGCAATATGTATGTATCTACATTAACCATTGTCTACCAGCCCATATAGTTCCGATACGATTCTTCAGGATGTTGCTGCGACGACAACCTGCGTCTTGCGATGTTCACTAGTAGAAAAGTGGCCTTAGAGGCGGACCTTTAGTTGCGGCTCGTTTCCGAACCGCGACTAGAGGTCTCGCGGCTCCGACAGCTCCAACGGCTAGGACAGGTGGCGGTTTGTGCTGGAGCTTTGGTCGCGGTTGGAGCCACCAACCGCGACTAAAGGTCCTCCACCTGCGGCCGGAGCCGCGCGGGGCACGCGCGAGGACCTTTAGTCGCGGTTGGTGGCTCCAACCGCGACTAAAGGTCCCGCACAAAAAGGCCGCCTGTCCTAGCGAGGACCTTTAGTCGCGGTTGGAGCCACCAACCGCGACAAAGGTCAGTCGCCTTCATCTTCCACCCCGAGCCAGCCTTGGCCATTTCGAGCTCGAGTTGAATCTCCATTTTCTCTCCACCGAGCTCGATTTCATCCACGATTTTTTGCACCATTTGTTAAGATTGACGGTGGTGCATCTATCCAAGGGTTAGCAACTGCAAACTCTCTCTTTCGGCGCCCGTTTCGTTGGTTGTCTAGCTCATTTAGCTCAATTCATATTTGTAGTGCTAGGTAGGTGTATGATGAAATGCCTAAGTTAGCTCATTTTGCTTATTTAGCTCAATTTTGTATTGTCAATTTGATCTTAAACTAAATTATGTTTTTGTATTTCAGTGTCACAACATTCACCTCCTCACCGTCGTCGATAGACCGTCTCGTCACCGACACCACCTAGGTGAGCTTTCTTTTTTATTTAAAAAAAATCTATGTTGTATGATTTTGTTCCATAATTATTATTTGTTTTTTTGTATAAGTTGTATAATTGTTTTTATATATATATATAGTGCCATGGTTTTCACAAATACCCCCACCGGCTCTCGTCCGCTCTATTATTCGGATGTGGTATGACTTTTAATAACTATATATTTGTTTCGTTTCGCGTTTATGACAATCATGCGGACCAACTTTGACATAAATATATATTTGTCTAGGAGGTAGTTGAACCGGAAATTCCAGTGGACCCTATTGTTGAATATTTTGTGAAAGAAAACGATGATTTGAAAGCTAAATTAAAAATAAGTGAAGATCTCCGCAAAGAAGAGAAGAAGGAATTGGAGGTTAAGCTTGTCAACATCATCGATGAACACCAGTTCAAGCTTGCCGACGTCGTCGATGCTTACGAGATCAAGTTGGATGGGATGCGCTCGAAGCTTGCCGACGTCGTTAATGCTTACGAGATCAAGTTGGATGCGATGCGCTTGAAGCTTAAAAAAATTAGAAGATATGCCATTAGTCAAGAGGCTTGGTATCATTATGCTGTTGGTTCAATAGTTACCTTAGTTGCGATTCTGATCGCATTTGTTGTTGGACTTAAATTTTTAAATAGTTCAATGTTAGTTTAAATTAATGGATATTTAATGCTACAATGTATTACATTTGTCGCCACTCTACTTTGCTTGAATTATTATGGTCACTTATCTATTCATTACTGGCATGCATAATTTTTTTGATATACTTATATAATGCAGATGAGACGTCAATGGATGTACGGTGACCGAGTTTGTGCCGAATTCATTACTGGCATGCATAATTTTCTCCATGTGGCTGAGACAAGCAAGCGAAAGGATGGTTTTATGTGTTGTCCATGCAGTCTCTGTATGAATAAGTATACATACTCTTCCACAGACAGGCTTCACGAACACCTGTTGCGAAATGGTTTCATGCTTGGTTATTATTGTTGGACCAAGCATGGAGAAAGAGGGGTTATAATGGAAGAGAATGAAGAAGAGGAGGATAATGACAACTATCCTCTGTTCAATGAACACGCTGATACTACAATGGGGGAAGACGAAGTTGAAGAGGATGCCATCTTTGATGAGCCCGACGATGATCTTCGTCAGGCCATTCATGATGCACAAATGGACTGTGGAAGTGAAAACGAGAGGTTGAAGTTGGAGCGCATGTTAGCCGATCACAGCAAATTGTTGTACCCAACTTGTACAGATGGCCAGAAAAAGCTCGGTACGATACTGGAAATGCTACAATGGAAGGCAGAGAGTGGTACTACCGACAAGCACTTTGAAAGTTTGCTGAAAATAGTTAAGAAGATGCTTCCAAATGAAAACGAATTGCCCTCTAGTACGTATGAAGCAAAGAAGGTTGTCTGCCCTCTAGGATTAGAGGTGCAGAAGATACATGCATGCATTAATGACTGCATCCTCTACCGCGGCGAGCACGAAAATTTAAATGCTTGTCCTGTATGCGGTGCATTGCGGTTTAAGATTGGGCGAGATGACCCAGGTGAAGTTGAGGGCGAGCAAGGTTGTCCAAGGAAGAGGATTCCTGCCAAGGTGATGTGGTATGCTCCTATAATACCACGTCTGAAACGTTTGTTCCAAAACAAAGAGCATGCCAAGTTGTTGCGCTGGCACAAAGAAGAACGTAAAAAAGACATGATGATGAGACACCCCGCTGATGGGTCCCAGTGGAGAAAAATCGACAGAGTGTTCCCGAAATTTTCGGATGACGCTAGGAACTTAAGATTTGGTCTAAGTACAGATGGATTTAATCCATTTGGAGAGCAGAGCTCCAGTCATAGCACTTGGCCTGTGACTCTATGTATATATAACCTTCCTCCCTGGTTGTGCATGAAGCGGAAGTTCATTATGATGCCAGTGCTCATCCAAGGCCCGAAGCAACCTGGCAACGACATTGACGTGTATCTGAGGCCATTGGTGGAAGAACTTTTACAGCTGTGGAGTGATGAAGGTGTGCGTGTGTGGGATGAGCACGAGCAAACGGAATTTGATCTACGAGCGCTCTTGTTTGTAACCATCAATGATTGGCCTGCTCTTAGTAACATCTCAGGACAGTCAAACAAGGGATACAATGCATGTACGCATTGTTTAGGTGAGACTCAAGGTAAACATATAGGTAACAAGATTGTGTACCTGGGCCATCGTCGATGGCTTGTACCGAGGCATGCAGGAAGAAAGGAAGGCCGACATTACAAAGGTGAGGAAGATATTCGGCGGAAGCCTACTCGACCTTCTAGTTCTGTTATACATGATATGGTCAAGGATTTAAAAGTAATATTTGGGAAGGGTGCTGGAGCACTATCTGTTCCGAATGACGCTCAGAACCACGTTCCCATGTGGAAGAAGAAATCTATATTTTGGGAGCTGCCCTATTGGATAATGCTAGAGGTTCACTCTGCAATCGACGTGATGCACGTGACAAAAAATCTTTGCTTGAACCTGCTTAACTTGTTGGGCGTGTATGGAAAGTCAAAAGATACACCGGAAGCAAGACAGGCCCATCGACGTATGCATTCACGAGACGACGATCATTCTGATAATCATCAAGGTCCTGCGAGCTATGCTCTTACGAAAGAAGAGAAGAAAATATTTTTTGAATGTCTTCGCAGTATGAAGGTTCCATCTGGCTTCTCGTCGAATATAAAGGGAATAATAAACATGGCAAAGCAAAAATTTCAGAACCTGAAGTCTCATGACTGTCACGTGATTATGACACAATTACTTCCGGTTGCATTGAGGGGACTTCTAAGAAAATGTTCGAGTACCCATTGTGAAGCTATGTGCATTCCTGAATGCAATTTCTCAGAAGGTTATCAATCCACTTACTCTAAAAGATTTAGAGAATGATGTGGTCCAATGTCTTGTCAGCTTCGAGTTGGTGTTCCCACCAACCTTCTTCAATATTATGACGCACCTTCTAGTTCACCTGGTGGAAGAGATACGTGTTCTCGGTCCTGTATTTCTACACAACATGTTCCCCTTCGAGAGGTTTATGGGAGTCTTAAAGAAATACGTTCATAACCGTGCTAGGCCAGAAGGAAGCATCTCCAAGGGCTATGGAACTGAGGAGGTCATTGAGTTTTGTGTTGACTTTATTCCTGATCTTAAGTCGATTGGTGTTCCTCAATCGCGTCATGAGGGGAGACTGCGTGGAAAAGGCACGCTAGGAAAGAAAGCAATCATATGTGAAGACGTGGATTCTTTCACTCGAGCACACTACACAGTTCTGCATAGTTCCATCTTGGTGGCTCCGTATATCCAGCAACACAAGAATGATTTACGCTCCAAATACCCAGAAGATGAGATTGATGGAGTACACATCAGGACTTTTGGCGGTTGGTTACAGAAAAGACTGATGAATGTCACCACAAATGAACTACAGCTATACTTATTGGCCAAGACACCGTCTTCGACTATATTGACTTTTAAAGGGTACGAGATAAATGGAAATACATTTTACACGGCCGACCAAGATAAAAAGAGCACCAACCAAAACAGTGGTGTCCGCTTTGATGCAATAGATGGCTGCAGTGGGGAAAAGGTAACATATTATGGTTACATAGAGGAGATATGGGAACTGTCCTATGGACCTTCATTTAAGATTCCTTTGTTCAAGTGCAAATGGTTCAACCTAGATGGCGGTGTAGCCGTAGACACACGGTACGGAATGACTACAGTGGATTTCAAGAATCTTCATTACGAGAACGAACCATTCATTCTAGCCAGTGAAGTGGCTCAGGTTTTCTATGTGAAGGACATGTCTACCCTACCAACAAAAAGAAAAGATAAGCAAGCGAATACATCAAACGATGAGCCAAAGCGCCACATAGTTCTTTCAGGTAAAAGAAACATCGTGGGAGTGGAGGACCACACAGACATGTCAGAAGATTACAATAAGTTTCATGAAATTCCGCCCTTCAAAGTGAACATTGACCCAACCATCAAGTTACTTCAAGAAGATTGTCCATGGTTACGGCGCGTTCAAAAGAAAGGGGCACACAAGAAGAACAAGTGAACAATACATAGGGATGTTGTTGGTGATGTGTAATAATGTATTAAACCTTTTATGTAACTGTGTCTATGTGGGAACATCTCAAACCCAAGCAGCGGTAAGACGTCTCTGATGATCTACAACCGTCCGGCAAGATGTCTCTGATGATCTGTAACTGTTTGGAACGGTCGCAGGTCATCAGAGACGTCTTGCCACTGGTTGCCCAAAGATGCCTCTCCGAGTGACGCTGGAATGTTTTGTGTTTGAGCGCCACTTCGATCCAAGCAGCGGCAAGACGTCTCTGATGATCTACAACCGTCCGGCAACACATCTCTGATGATCTGCAACCGTTTGGAACGGTCGCAGGTCATCAGAGACGTCTTGCCGGTAGTTGCCCAAAGATGCCTCTCCGAGTGACGCTGGAATGTTTTGTGTGAGTGAATAACCTGTCTGAGGAGGGCGGCTATATATAGGGTACGTGTGCTTCTTTAGTCCCGGTTGGTAACACCAACCGGGTCATGTGGCTCACGAAGTGGTCGTGATACTGCTGATCCAACAGCTCACAATCCCTCAAAAGAAACACACCCCTGATCCAACGGCTCACAAGCGCTCGAAAGAAACACACGATCCGTGTGCTTCTTTAGTCCCAGTTAGTAACACCAACCGGGACTAAAGACGGGCTTTGCGGTCACGACACGTGTCCTCCCCCAGCGCTTCCCTGGGCACGTGTCCTCCCCCAGTGCTGCCCTGGAGGTCTTTATATATTGTCGCCGACGGGTAAACCCTAATCCACCATTCCTAGCCACGAACGCATCGTCTCCACGAGATGGATCCGCCACGCCCGCCGCAGCGCCTTCTGGACGAGGTCGAGCATGCTCGGCAGAGCGCGCTTGGGCGCAACCGTGGGAGTCTATCCCGCCGTATGCCCACGAGCCCGGCGTGGAGAGGAATGCCCAGCTACCGGCCTCCTGCTCCACCAGGTGCCGCCGCACCTCCACCTGGCAGCGCTGCACCTCCACCAGGCGCCGCCGCTCCTCCCGCGGAGGAGGAGGACGACGACGACTTCGACTGGAGCGACAACGGGAAAGAAGGTTGTGGGTTGCAGATACAGGAGGCCATGGAAGCCTCCTTCCAGTCTATCCGCGACTACCCTGTCCAGCGAGCCAAGACTTCCTACCAGCTCAAGGCGAAGGAGGCTTCCGATCTGGATTGGGCGCTGAAAAACTCATCCTCCATGGATCTTGCCCTCCGCCACAAACGTGCGCGCGAGAACCGGGCGGCCGCCCACGGGGCTGGCTCCTCCCGCCGTTCCCCCTAATCCTACGGCCTTCGAGCCAGCAAGTCCGTTTATGTAGAATAATGTTGGTGATGTTGGATCAGGGGTGTGTTTCTTTCAAGCGCTTGTGAGACGTTGTATCATGTGTAATAATGTATTAAACCTTTTATGTAATGCATTAAGATAAATGAATTAATAATTTTTATCTGCTTTCTTCTGCATTTTACAACACCAAACATTCATCTTACAAATATAGGTTTACTGAAATTGTTCTGCATTTACTTCTGCTTACGGCTTCTTTAGTCCCGGTTACAACATAGAACCATCCATAGTTTTTGGAAATTCGACCACCTTAGATGAATAGCCATGCTCTCCATTTTGACCAATTTTTGAAAGAAATGAGAAAAAGTGAAAAAATACTCAAAAAAAAAAACCCTTTGGCATGAAGTCCTCTTATGTGTACTAGTTTCTAGGAAAAATTATAAACTTGAGTTCCCTTTCAATTAAAATGATAAAAGAAAACAAATACAACAAAAGAAAAAAGAAGAAACAGCAAAAAATGTAAAAAAGCCCAATAGTCGCGGTTGCAGCAAACAACCGCGACTAAAGGCCCCCCGGGCTTGGCGCCAGAATTTGGGCGGCCCAGGTCGACCTTTGGTCGCGGTGTTGGCTGCAACCGCGACTAAAGGGTCTTTGGTCGCGGTTGCAGCCAACAACCGCGACCAAGGTCGATTCCGCGCGGTTTAGTGGGGAGTTTGCGGAAGTTTTTGCAAACTCCCCCAAATCGAAGCACACAACGCCTCCGGGCTCCCACGACGCACAACGCCGGCGAAGCCCTGCTCCGGCCAGCCGCCGCGCCGTGGTGCCCATCTCCCGCCAGCCGCCGCGCCCGCACGCCGGTGCCCATCTCCGCCGCGCCGTGGTGCCCCTCCAGCAGCCGCGCCCCCACGCGCGCCCGTCCCCTGCCTCCGCCGCGGTGCCCCCTCCAGCCGCCGCGCCCCAACGCCGGTGCCCACCTCCGCCGCCGTGGTGCCCCTCCAGCCTTCGCGTCCCCCACCCGCGCGCCCCTCCCCTGCCTCGCGCGCGCCGCCGCCGGTAGGTCTTCCCCACGCCGCGCGCGTCCCCTGTACTGAATCTTCTTATCACTCCTTGCTAAATGTAATCCTTCTCTAAATCAAAGTAGTCCTAATTCTTTTGTATCAATATTAGTGGTACACAATGAGAGATAGCAATAAGTAATTTGATCCAATTTTAGAAAGTTCCACCGTATATTAACATCTAGCTATCTATGGTGAAACGGTCTGGGAATACAATACTGAATATTTTCCTTGGCCCCAAAGAATTTGGCAATGTGCATTTAGGTATCGAGTTGATCTTACGAGATTGGAGAATGATTAAATTATAAACAATGAGAACATGTAGTCTTAATAATGTGTAATATCATTTTAAGGAAACTCTGCCATGTAACTGAGCATAAATTTCATAGGAATAGAGGTCTAGAGGCTAGTGTGTACCTTCTGGAAACAACTAAAATCATGTAAATTATGATAAACAAAAATACCATTTTAATATTTCATACTCTTTTAGAAGTGTTAAACAATCAATTTAACATAACTAAATATTGTTTATATGATTTACACACTGTGTGAGGTGGAGTTACAATGCTTTCATACATATTCTTTCACAAATATGCACCATACAAATATGAGGCCAAGCCCAGACTTTTTACAAGTGTTATAACGTGTAGTAGAATCTTCTTATCACTCCATAACGTGTAGTAGAAAATTACAAGTGATTTTTTTACAAGTGTTATTGTTAGGTGTAGTAGAAAATTACAAGTGTAGAAATATTTGTTCCGGCCACCTCAATTGATTTTTTTACAAGTGTTATTGTTAGGTGTAGTAGAAAATTACAAGTGATTTTTTTACAAGTGTTGTTAGGTGTAGTATAATGAGAATAACCCGACCGGTGTAGTAGAAAATTACAAGTGATTTTTTTACAAGTGTTGCTGTAATTGTGAATGAATACTAATTATGCACATGTGGATACTTTGTATCATAATTTGTTAAATTTGTTATTCTTTTTGTTAAATTTGTTATTGTTTTTGTCATACTTTGTATCAAGCACATGTGGATACTTTGTATCATAATTTGTTAAATTTGTATCAAGCACTTTGATACTTTGTATCAAATTATTGTTTATCATAATTTGTTAAATTTATTGCGTGTAGGAACATTCAGCTATGGATCACCCTTTAATTGTGCGAGACGAGGAAGGAGAAAACTTATTCATGCAGGATATTTTTGAGCATCGCGATGCAAATGCTGCCGGTGGAGAAGGCGCCGCCGACGATCGAAACGAAGATTTTGAGCAATTTGCATCACAATTTTTAAACCCGTCTGGTGAGGGTATTTTAGAGGAAGAAGAAATAACAGCCTCCACCTCGAACACCCTCCACCTCGAGGTTTATATATGAATTCTATATTTGCTTGAACACAAAATGCATTAACTGATTTGTATTGCACTTATTAACGCATTATATTTCTTACTTTAGGCGTCCACCTTGCATAAAAAGGCTAAGAATCAAGCTCCTCGAGGCCCAGCGAAAAGAATGACTAGCGAAGATGCAAAGTTACCAATCTATAAAATTGATGTAGATGGCGATCCGGTGGAACCGATAGAGAACCGCAGAAAATATATTAGTCAAGCTGGAGTTATTGTTAGGGACGAGGTCCCGATCTCCATAGCAGAATGGCTTAAGCCAGCAGGCGTTGCCGAGGATGACCCTTGCTATGTCCACCAGCATTATAAAGATTTCTGCTTTGACACACTCTTGCAGCATTTTAACCTCCCGGATGGTATTGAGCCCGCCTTGAAGTTGAAACTCAAGCACTGGACTCTCTCCAAGATGGCCGACGCCTTTCGGAAATATAAGCAAACATTATGGGCAAAATATGAAAAGGTTGATCCAGATTTCAGTCAAAAAAAACTGGTGAAGCTAAGAGATCACTGGGAAGCCTTTAAGGCGTATAAGACCTCGGCTGCGGCTGTGGCCCGATCGGAAAAAAATAAGCTAAATGCTGCGAGTAAGACACACCACCATAACTTGGGGCCAGGTGGCTACAGGTCAGCCATTCCTAAGTGGCTAGCCATGGAAGATAAACTCGTGGCTGCAGGTTTCACTCCACAGACATACAGCTGGCCCGAAAGGTCCAAATTCTGGTTGTTCGCGCATGGCGCAACGTTGAACGAGGAAGGGAAGATTGTCCCGAGGGTTGAAAAATACAAGGCAACAGTAGTAGCCATGGTCCCAAAAATTGAAGATGCAATAAAGGAAGTTCTAGCGGGTACGTGGGAACCCTATAGAGAGGAAGACGAGCTGGCACGGGCCCTAGGGAAACCTGAACACTGGGGACGTTTACGAGGCTTACCCGGCGGTGCCACCTTGAAAAAACAGTATCCGCAGCACGCTGACACTTATAGAAGCCGTGCAAGAAAGAAGAAGCAGGGTGAAGAGCGGATAGCGAATTTGGAACGCCAGATGAAGCAACTCATTAATGAACGCCAGGTGCAGCAGCCCCAAGATCCTGAAGTCGTGGATGCTCGATCTCAGCTTAGAAGCAGCGTGGGTTCCACGCAACTAGAACTCGATGCTCGCTACCCCGTGGATGATATCACGGAACCGACACCATGTGAGCTACATACGCCTGTGAGCAACATATCCATGAAGGTGGCGGTCGGCTATGCTTTACCGATTGTCGACACAGCAAGCTACCATAATGGTGTCATTCATCCTGGCTATGCTGTTGTCGGGGTGGATGAAATTGTGCCGGGATCGGAATCATTGGCTCTTGAGATTCCTGGAGGTAACGGTGAGGAGGCATTGTGCGATGTCAAGGGTGGTTTCGTCCAGTGGAACAAGAAATACATCAAGTTCTCAAAGCCACCGACTCAGCAAAGCCCACCCTGCCGGGGTATCGATGAGACACATCCATCTCCGGCACCGCGTGACAGGGACCCCACACCGGAAAATAATCTAGAGGACCATCTCAGTCAGCAAAGTCCATCTCCATCTCCATCTCCGGTACGGAACCCCCCACCGGAAGTGTCCGTACCGCTTAAACGGAGAAGGCGCGCGTCTTCCCCGGTCAAGAGGCGACCTGCTAAAAGGGCCACAACGCCTGATCTGAGGCAACCTTGGCAGAAGACTCTTGACCAAAACGAAGCAGCCATCGAGGAGCATAATAAATCATTGTTCGCACCGAAAGTGCCGCCGCCAACATTTACCGAGGGCTATACTGCAGCGGCTTGTCATAAAGTCATTGACAACTTATATGTCCCTCCAGAGAAGCCGCCATCTGACTATGTCCGTTCTATTCAGAAGTCATATGACGAGGTGACGGCGGCGGAGGCGCCGAAGAAAGGTGAACAAGACGCAGAGTCAGTCCCGCCGCCGGCGGCAAACGAAAAACAAGCAGCACCATCGGTCCCGCCGGCGAAGGAAGCTACAAAAGCAGCACCATCGGTCCCACCGCCGCGAAGATAGGTAAACAAGTTCCCCAGCTCGGAGAACAACCCGTACGTTCTGTCCCCCCGCTAATTGTCCCGCCGCCGACGAACAAAGATAGTCGAGTTCCCCAGCGCGGAAAACAACCAGTACAATCTGACCCTAAAGAGCCGATGGTGTTTGACATAGAGGTAATCCGTCGTCTTGCCGCCGAAGCGCAAATGCCTATAGATGAATATGCTTCGAGATTGAATTTTGAGACTGCACCACCAGCTCCTCCAGTAAGAAACTTCGTTCCGGGGAAAGCTTTGGTGCAAATCAGGGGCCTTCCAACAAAAATGCGTACTCTGCATCAATGGTACATGAAAAATGCAAAGAAGACATCTGCTATCGTTCTGAAATGTAGGGAAGACGATGAGCACTTCTTAGAAGACTACAATCACACTGTTACGTTTAGCGAACTTTTTCAGCTATACAATCTGCGGGCACTCGACAAATCTATCATGAGTTCCTATTGCCTGTAAGTGATTTATTTAAGTCTTTACCTAGTCTCGTTCATTGTTTGTAATTATTCTCACTTTAATCTTTTGTGTGCTATATTATGCAGATTGAAGATGCTCGAGCTCAAAAAGCTGAACCAGCATGACATTGGGTTCATTGACCCGGATAAATATAACGAAGAACCATAATAAATCCCTTGTATAACAAGAACACACCGGATGATTTGCTAAGGTGTTCAAGCGATACCGCGACAAAAGAACTATATATTGGCCTTACCACTTCGGTAAGTTTTAGTGTCTTCTACACATTCTAATTTGCTCACCCGATGTTAAGTTTAACTGATGAGTTATGCATGACTGTGCCCAGCTACCACTGGATTCTTCTTGTCATTAGACATCACGAAGGACTTATTCATTCACTTGACTCATTGAGGTATCATCCTGACACTTACAGGAGTTGTTTCGACTTACTAGCAAGGTACATTCATTTCTTACCGCCTCTGTCATTCATATCTTGATGTCAAGTCATTAACGAATAACTCATTTGTGAATGTTCTTTGTCGGGCAGAGTTTGGGAAAGGTTTCGAGCGGAAGATCCTGAAGGTGGGTGGCGCCAAAAGCTGGATTGGAAGTTAAACCAAGTAAGTACTGCTACCTCTTCGTCCACACAACATTTCTCATGCATACTTCATTATTATTGACTGAAATCTATTCTTGTATAGTCTTGCATGGAGCAACCAAAGGAAACTGAGTACTGTGGATTCTTCGTTTGCGAGTATATATATGTATTAGTCACCGAGAAATGGAATATGAGAAAGGATGCAGAGTTGGCAAAAAAGCGCGAGAGGCTACCACTCGACCACCGCTTCAGAGCAATTGGAGAGGAATTGGCGGGATTTTACCTTTCAGAGGCCTTACAGGAGAAAGGAGAGTACTACGATGCTGAAAGCATGAAATCGTTAAAGTAACTTGTTGTTTTGCTTCAACTCTTGTACTACGATAACTCTTGGCGCATCAACGAACTCTTGTCTACGATCTTCAAGTATTACTTAATTTAATTGTATGTGTTATAAATATGTGCATCGACTTCATACGACACGGGAACGGTTACGACATCGAAAACGTTACGGTTACCGTAACGGTAACCGCCATCGCAACGGGAAGGGTTACCGTTACCACGGGACACGGGAACCTAGCTATAACCAAACCCCGGCATATATAAACCCTAAACCCTGCAATTAAATCGAAAAAGAAAAAAAAACCAAAACCCTTTGGTCCCGGTTGGTGCTACCAACCGGGACCAAAGGTCCCAACACCCCACGTCCCCCTAAAGCCCACGTGGAGGGACCTCTAGTCGCGGTTCGGAATCCGCCGCGACTAAAGGGTGGGGGCTTTAGTCCCGCCAGCCTAGTCGCGGTTGCCCAACCGCGACTAAAGGTCCTCTGGAACCGCGACTAGAGGTCATTTTTCTAGTAGTGGTTGGATTTAGTTAGCAACTTCAAGTGAGTAATCATCTTGCTACACTGACATTTTTGTAACCGAGCTTAAAGGTCTAGAATCATTGTGCTTGGACGCCATGTCCGGCATACATCACCACCGTGTGTACTGCAATCCTCAATCATAAAGCTAGGCGGTTATGCTAAAAATCTGTTTTTACAAAAAAAAATTGCATGCTAGTCCATTATTTATTCCTACATTTTGCGCTTTGATTTTCTACATTTTACAAAAAAAAAATGTGCTCGCACTTACCACTGATCAAGAGACCATGGCCTCTCGATACACGATTTTACAAGTATTTTCCTTATGATGCGCATACCCTATTTTTCCACTCAAAATACAATTGTTACACGAGATTATATGAAAAAACATACCCCTGTGATGTGTAATTCCAATGCATTGAATTAGTTGTCTCTCGACAATTCGTATCTTTACAGCGTGCTAAGAGAAAACGCTGCCGAAGTGTACAAGGTTCCATTCGTTTTTACTTTTATACATAACCATCATCTTTTTCGCAAACAAAATAAACATAACCATCATGTTATTTTTTCAGGATAAAATGAACAAACACACACTTAGTAACATAATTCTGTCCCGTCTAGCAGATCCAGCTGCGAGATCCAAGGGTCCAACTGCACGCCGGCGACCGCCGCCTCGTGTCGTCCGTCCCCACAGCGACGCAACCTCACCTCCGCCGTCGCTGTCCGTCCTATGTACCATCCGTGTGGGGCTCGTCTTCCTCCTGTGGCTGACGCTCCACTCCACAGACAGAGGCCGTACGTGCTTTTGTCGGGGCGATGCTCCTCGCCTCCTCCTCCGGCCAAATGGCGACGCACCGCTCGCTCCCCCTGCTCCTACACCGCCCCGCCGCTGTCCCGCCGCTCCGTCGCCTCGCCTTCTCCGCGCGGCGGCGCCGCGCGCCTCGCTTCGTGCCCCGGTGCGCCGACGTTTGCCCGCCGCTCCCCTCTACGGTCAGTCCCCATCCGCTCGTCGTCCCCACCTCATTTCCTGTCCAAGTCGTTGTATTCGTCGAGCTCCCCAACGGCGCCACCTGTCTATAAATCGCCAGGCTCAGCCTCCGGAGAGTAATAAACTATAATTTGAGAGACACGAAAAGTTTAATCATACATCACCCAACACACCCTAAACCATTACTAATTAACATTTAGAGCAACACGTTCTTCGATTGATCCATCAGTATATATACCGCACATACAAGATATCCACACTTACCTAGTAGTACATGCACATCCACTGCCACAAGATGTGTGTCGGTCGTCAATAGGGCACTAGAAAAAAATATATATGTGGAATGAGTGTTGGATGCCGTGTACCGTGATAAAAGTTTGTATCTGATGCACACTCGGAATTGTAGGCATTGGGAAACTGTTTGGTACTGAGCTTGAGTAGTTGCCTGCCTACATACAGATGGACCAGTGGAACTGTTTTCAGTCTTACTTTTTTTCAAGAACATGCAGAGATATGCATGTCATGACATTAAGATAGAGAGTTTTTACAGTGTGAGTCCCATTACAGCGTACAACACTCACACCACCCGCGTTAACTATCCACATTACAGCGTACATGCAGAGTTTTCAGTCTTACTAATGCAATACGTATGTATCTGCATTAACCATTGTCTACCAGCCCATACAGTTCCGAGATGATTCTTTAGAACGTCGCCGCAAGAACAGGTGTTTCACCATGTTGGAATTAGTTTGTAAGAGAGTGAATTTTCCGCAACTGATTGCGGCTGCAGCTCGTATCCTGGACGTCCAGTTTGGTGTTGTGATTTGTGCCACCAACCTGTTTGAAAATTTTGAACTGCAGTACAAGCGGGGGAAATCTACTATACGGTCTGATCGTATCCTATGAGGCCTATGAGAGTCAGTGCATTTATTTGGAGTAGTTATGACAAATTGAAATGATTTTGAATCTATATGTGCGAGCATTTAACTTCTAGTTGGCGCATACTATGGCTTTTGAAATAGTCTGTACCTAGAGCGGAGGTGTGTTGTTTCCTTCTTCTCCATTCCCCTTGTTGTTCCTGCGGATTGTCATTTCCGCTTAGAGAGAGCAGTCTTGCTGCACTAACATTTTTTTAGCCGAGCTAGAACGCCTACAATCCATGTGGTTGGACGCCATGTCCGGCATACGTTAGCATACGTCACAACCCTGTGTACTACAATCCTCGATAAATAAAGCTAGCCAGTTATGCCAAAAATATGTTTATACATACTTCGAATTCTACAACTTTTATAGAAAGGTAACAAGGCGAAAATGCGATGTGGCTCCCGTCGACGACGTCTGCTAGAATCCCACCATTGCCTTCACAACTAATCAACACACCTGATGGGCTTTTGCCTCCGTATACCTGCGGGTTTATATACCGTATAATACGCTCCGGCCGGCTAGAAAAGCACGTGGTGATTTCATCCGTCATTAAATGGCACGCAATAGCTAACCACGTGACCAATAAATGACTTGTCTTTTTTTGCGAAACACAGTATAACGTAGACGCTCACATACACGTGTATACACTCACCCCTATGAACGCATACACGCACACCCTACCCCTATGATCACCTCCGAAAGACTGAGCCGACGGTTGGGTATTGAGATTGACGAAGTCACCACGGACGCCTCGCTGTCGACGGAAACGTCGCCTCCCACTGAAGAATATTCCGCCTAAATGAGAAACACCAGTGTCAAATCTGAGGTTTGAACTCTGATGGGCTGGGGTACAACCACCCTTCTAACCATCTTGCCACAGGCAAGTTCTCAATAAATGACTTGTCTTGAGACTCACATTAACTTAATCAAGAGATTAATTATATGTTATTTTATTCACCGACCATCATTTTCATTCTTATTCTCAATACTTTGTATGGGTTATATCGTTTGAATCAAATGTCCGATTTTTTATGTTCTTATATTTTGAGATCCAACCAAGAAGATCTTTTAAACAGATCAATATTGTACATATTTCGTACATGTTTTTTAAGGGTTCAAATTTTGAGTCTGAAAATGGTACTTATTAAAATCACAAAAACTTCCATGCATGGCCGGCGAGAGCATGGCTGCGCCACCCATCCCGAGCCTCTTCCGTTTCTGGCCGGCGGAGATGGGCAGAATTGCTGCGGCAGCCGGCGAATGTGCTGGAGGTCGCGGCAGCCCTCTTCCGGCCAACGGCGGAATGAATCCGGCCGGCGGAGGCTGCGACGGCTCCATGGTAGCGAAGTAGCGAAGGGGTGGGGCCGAGTAGGAGGGTTTCTGATATGGCCGCGGTTTAGCTCCGGACCCGAAAAAAACCAGTTATTTTCCGATCCGGTGGCTTACAGTGGATCTGCTAGAGACGGTCTTACTCAGTATTTCCTAAGACGCTCCATCAAAAATTCCAGTCGTTTTTATGTCCCGTCTCGTCTTGCATTCTAAACCAGACTTTTTATTTATGAAAGCAGATCCAGCCGTCCGCGCTCGATCCAAGGGTCCGACGGCACGCCGGCGACCGCCGCCTCGTGCCGTCCGCCGTCGCTGTCCCGTCCGATGTAGCACTACCCACCGCGTGTGGGACTCGTCTTCCTCCTCCGCCTCACGCTCCACTCCAGTGACTCCACAGAGCAAGTCCGTCGGCGCGATGCTGCTCGCATCCTCCTCCTCCTCCGGCCAAATGGCGGCGCCCCGCTCGCTCCCCCTGCTCCTGCACCGCAGCCCCGCCGCCGTCCCGCCGCTCCGTCGCCGGCCCCGCCTCCTCGCCTTCTCCGCGCGGCGGCGGCGCCACGTCGTGCCCCGGTGCGCCGCCGGCGTTGGCCCGCCGCACCCCTCCGCGGTCAGTCCCCCTCCGCCTCATTTCCTTGCCAAGTCGTTGGATCCGTCGAGCTCCTCAACGGCGCCGCCTGTCTGTAAATCGCCAGGCTCAGCCTGGCCGGCACGAGTTCGCTGTTCTTGGTTTCAGAGTGGGTAGGCCAGGCATCTCTCTGCCTGGCTCCCGCAGCGCCCCTTCCCTAGAAAGCAACAACTTCTTAGCTTTTGGAGGAGGCACTAGTACTGGCTTCGCCTTTGCAACAGAGGAGTAGAATTCAGCCTAAGAAACTATAGTTAGAAAAGCCAAGCTTTCTCCGGGTTTCAGTTGGGGCCGTGCCATTGACAAATTGTTACCATCGTCGTTCGTCCTGGGCAGATGTGGAAGACGGACCCCTTTGCTTGCTGCTTAAGAATTTTATTCTGTGAAATTTTAATACATGTCAGTTGTTAGACATAGAGAAGCGAATGCTTTTTGTCCGGAGTACTGCGTTGACACATTGAATTTGCCCTTGACATCTAAATTTCTCCGCCTGAAACTTCTCGTAAATCTGCATCCCAGCTCGACATCCCAGCTCGCGGAAAGTGCTCGCCTTTGCTCGAGAGTGCTCTATTGCCTGCTGGAAATGAGTTGGCGGTGAATGAATGGAAGGCGGTTCCAGATATTTGGAGGACAGCAGCGGAGAAATACGCCGACCGCGTAGCTCTGATTGATCCCTATCACGACCCTCCTTCTGAGCTGACTTATAAGCAGGTAACTTCTTGAGCCGCCATAAGTTTATCTTGATGCCTGATGATCTAAGACAGTTTGATTGAACACGTAGTAGACATCTTTTGGGTTATATATGTTGTTGCTCCTGTTACTGAAGAACTACTTGATAGCTTGTGCACTAGACAGCAACTTACGTGTGCACTTCACTACTGATTGTTTCAGATAAATAAAAATAAGCTTATATCCTTCGATTAGAGCAAGGAACTATCGGTAGTACAATCCATATACGGTAGAAAAATTTACCTTTTTTTATTGATAATACACCTTCTTTGTTCAGCTTGAACAGCAAATACTGGACTTTTCTCATGGTCTGAGGGCTGTTGGTGTTGCTCCCGATGAAAAGGTAGCCCTTTTTGCTGACAACTCGTGTCGGTGGCTAGTTGCCGATCAAGGTAATTTGCCTTCTTATGTCAAGATTGTTAACATGTATTATGATGCATGTGTATTAGTTCTGTGATTTTTTTCTCCTTACCGGTTAGCTGCTGAACGGATTGAATTGCCAGAACGCTAGATTTACTATTTCTAGCTTGCAGTTTATTCACTAGTGCTGCTGCTAAATTCCTGTTATAGGACATAATGGAATGAGCCAAATAGTAGTGTCAGCTATCTTGGGGAGTTCATGTAACTTTCTTTCAAATGCATAATCACCTATGTTCATCAGCAATCAATAATATGACTGACGCATACAAAATCCAGGGATCATGGCAACTGGTGCTATAAATGTTGTTAGAGGAACAAAATCTTCAGATGAAGAACTGTTCCAAATATACAGTCACTCAGAAAGGTGAATTATCAGCTCTTTTCCAGATGTGAATTCGACATTTTTCTTTGCTTAAATGATTTAATATGCAATCAGGAGCTGGTCCTTACAAATCCAATCATGCACAACATAAACTATATTCTAATCTAATTGCTTCTCTCTTTCTGTCCTTTTTTAACTGTTGAGACCAAGGACTCATCAGGATTCAGTACCTGGCTAAGCTAACAACCATTTTGATATGCCTAATTAAATCCTTCCACTTATTCAATTTGATGAAATGTTGAGATTATAATTGAGAACGGTGTTGACTGTTAAAAGGACGTGCAATTTGAGGTTCAACTTTGGCATGCTGCTGCCATCTATAGTATGTGTAAGAGCTAGATGGACCACTTTTTAGATCTGCGTTGCAATTTGAAAAACTTTACTGGACTAAAATGTTTTTATTATGCTATTGTTATTGTATGCAATCTCTCGAAGTATGCATGCTTTGGCTACTTAAATGTATTTCCTTGAGCATAGCATGGTGTATTTGTTATGCGGACTACAGATATGTTGACTGTTAGACGATGGTACCGTAAGGAGTATCTTAATGCTTATGTGTTCTGGTGTTTAATTCAAATTGCATTTTTTTTCTTTCATGTTATGATATGACTTCATTGTTTTTTCCCATCACAGTATTGCACTTGTTGTGGACAGTCCTCAATTCTTTAACCGGCTTGCAGAATCTTTCATTTCAAGGATTAATGCAAGATTTATTGTGCTACTTTGGGGTGATAAATCTACCCTAAATAGTAATGCTGTGAAGGGCATACCAGTTTATGACTACAATGATATCACTGAACTTGGACAAGAAAACCGTAGTGCATTGCGCTACTCTCAAGAGCAAGGTATCTTTTGCATGATATCATAACGTGGTATGAATCACAAGAAATATTTTGCTGAGGATGTATGGAGGATGTTTCTTCCAATTTGTTGGTAGTTCACTTTCTTCTGTATTTCTGGCATTGAATGACAGATAATTTGCTAATCATCTCATCTCTTAAGGTGTCTTAACATCCCATAAGATAAGCCTCACATTGCCAGTAAACAGTTGATAGCTTGCCTGTTACTGTTGGTTTTGCAGTATTAGTTGATGGTTGGCTTAATCATTTAGTTATATCGACAGCTTGCTATTTAAGTTCTTCGTGGTCAACTGTAAATGGTTCTTTCTAAGCTTATATTTTGTATCTGTTGTTTTAGAGAAGAGCATTTAATTATCTTCTTGTTTCGTTCAAGAATATAATGACAACGGAAAACTCTCGTGGTCTTTTGTTTATGTTGAAAATTCTTCTTTTATTCCCAGCAATTGTGACCTCCTGGTCAGTACTCTCGAGCAGTCAACTTGCATCCAAGAAAATGTTCTTTTTTGTTCAAATTATGTGTTAGTTTTATTGTAACTTTTCCTTCCTTTAGGTCAGCAAGGTGTCTTCGAAGCCATTACTCCAGAAGATGTTGCGACTCTAATATATACTAGTGGAACAGGTGGTACACCAAAAGGTGTGATGCTCACTCACCGAAATCTCCTGCATCAGGTTAAACATCCAGCAATGTTAAATTTTGGACACTGAGTTTTTAGTAAAACTATTCTTTGTGCAATGGCCTCTACTTTGTTTCCTTATCTTGATGTGATATCCTATTGAAGTGCTGCAATTTGCTTTTTTGGCAAAAGTGTTTTTAACGAGTTCTTGTATCCATATCAAACTTAATGCTATTAATGCCTTGCAGATAAATAACTTGTGGGACATTCTTCCAGCAGTACCTGGTGATAGGTTCCTAAGCATGCTTCCACCGTGGCATGCATATGAGCGTTCTGCAGAGTACTTCATCTTCTCTCATGGAATTCAACAAGTTTACACTACTGTGAAATACCTGAAGGTATTATTTTGGTACTTTTAATCGGAAAACATTTCATCCTAGTTAGTTTTGACTTGAAGAGCTTACTGATGTCATTATGAAGTCTTTAGGATGTAGTATCCATGTGCTCTCTATTGCATGGGTTATGCCTTCATACAATTAGCACCTTAGTGAAAGCTCCAAACTTGAGATGGATATTGTATTATCATATGTCAGTCTGCAGAACTCCAGACCTGCTAGTTTGCATGCGAACCCAGTATCATGATGCACTTAACAGGGTTCCTGTGTACTCTACAGTATTCTTCTTGTTGTTCTACTGTTACCGTCTATCTTTTGCAAAAGAAGTAAGAAAAAAAGTATGCATTTTAACATTGTATCTTCTTTTATAGGCAGATTTGCAGCAGTACCATCCACATTATATTGTCTCGGTACCACTGGTTTACGAAACTCTCTACAGGTTAGTTTTTTTACCTAAAATGATAAACTGTGTAGTGTTCTACAGGAAACGATATTGGATAAATAGTAGAATAAGTTCAGTACAATCATGTCCTCAATGTGGATGTCATTCTAATCTTTTGTTTGCTGTTAAATATAAGCCTTGTTTGCGTTATCCATTTTGTTGGTCCATATAATCAAATGGTGACTAGCAGCAGTTAGTAAAAAATATTAGATCCTTTAATGTTTCTTCACTTTGTGCAGTTCGATTCAGAGACAGATAGCTTCCAGTTCAACTGCTCGAAAAACTGTTGCCCTTGCACTTATCAAGATAAGTTTGCTATATATGAAGGCAAAGAAGATATATGAGGTATGAACCTGAGTTAGCATGCGTTACCTTAAAATTGCTTAGGTGCAACTAAAGTCATTTAGAGACGTTCTCTTTTGATCCTCACATTCTTTGCCTTTTTGATGGTCCTCGCATTCTTTGCTGACTGGATATTCTCCATAAATTCATGTCCTCTTAGACTCTGCTTGTAGCCCCTCTCTCTCCCCTGATTAAAATTTACTTTTTATGTCTTATTTTTTGTTCTTCTGGAAAGGGAACAGTCTTATCAAATAATCCTGTCGAACCATCATTTATTGCCTACATGATCAATTGTCTATGGGCAAGAATTGTTGCTGCGCTTTTGTGGCCTTTGCATAATCTGGCAAAGATCTTAGTTTACAAGAAAATCCATTCTTCAATCGGTATTTCAAAGGTACATATATCATGCTCGTGTGCTTATATCTGTGCTGCCTTGATAATCTTTGTGCAGTTTCATGTGAAATGAGTGTCTTTAACTTTTGTTTTGACTGTACTTAATAATTCTATGGTTCGTGTGTTAATTTGCAGGCTGGTATCAGTGGTGGTGGAAGTCTCCCAATGCATGTGGACAAGTTTTTTGAGGTAGAGGCTTAACAATAAATAAACTTTAATGTAAATTGATTCCTTCATCAATGCTGTTTTGTTTCAGGCCATTGGTATCAAAGTGCAAAATGGCTACGGTCTAACAGAGACTTCCCCTGTTGTAGCTGCTAGACGGCCATTGTGTAATGTAAGAATATAATTTGCACTTATTGCCTTATATTTTGGCATGTTAAAAATAGTTGGCTTTTTTATTTAGCAGAAAACATGGTACATGAGTTTACTCATTGTTGGAAAAAACCAGATATCGAAAGATGTGGCACTTTACGCTCCCACAAAGGAGATATTGCTATACCAGTGAACTTCAATCTGAAAGATATTGCAGCTTTTTTTCTATAGAAATGAGATATCTTCATACTAGATTTTTTGTTCTTAGGGACAAAGAAAGATAATAGTTCTGATACTCTTTTGTGCTAATTTTTTGCTTCTTGCTTTGAACTGGTTATTAACTTATAGGTTGTAACCATTGATAGCATCGACAATATAATCTTCATATTTCTTATTAGACATTTTTGCATGATTTTCCTCCCATTTGTATTCTTACCTATTTATAGTTATGTTAATACTACTAACATAAGTATATTATGTAACATGAAGGTTCTTGGCACAGTTGGCCTCCAATAAAGCATACCGAAATCAAGATTGTGGACATAGAGACCGGTGAGGTGCTCACAGATGGTTCAAAGGGGATTGTGAAGATTAAAGGGCTACCAGTAATGAAGGGATATTATAAGGTTATATCTATTCACTTTACCTAAATACGCATCAGTTGTCAGATTTTAAACTAAGCTGATCTTCCATAAGCATATTAGTTGGAGAAATAAACAAGTTTATCTTAGAAATCAACACTAGCCTCTTTTGGGAACTTCTCATTTTCAATTACTGCTGTATTACACCTGAATCCTGTTAATTCCATGAATGCACATGGCCAATCATGAAATGGAAGTTAGGTGTTATGACTGTTCTTATAACCAACTGAAGGATATAGGCAACAAAAACAGCCAGACAGGAACTTTTGTATCTATCATGACATCAAGTCCATTGACAAGAAAAATAACTAGGTACTAGTATACTCTCATAGCCTGTGATATTTCTGATGTGTTATGTCTTATGAGCAATGAAGGGGAGATTCTAAAATGGTGTCGATGCACCACTGACCACAGTTAGCTAAACCTTATTAATACGTGTTCATGTTCTTAACTTATCGGTTTGAGTCATCATATTCGTTGCAAGATTCTCATTTACCTACTAAACTCATGTTGTCACAGAATCCATCTGCTACAAATAAAGCGGTGCATCAAGATGGTTGGTTCAACACTGGAGATATAGGTTGGATTGCACCTCACCGTGCCACAGGGCCTAGTCGAAATTGTGGAGGGATGCTTGTTCTTGAAGGGCGTGCCAAGGATACGATAGTTCTCACTACAGGTATTATAGTTAGTTTATCATTTTCCAGAACCCCACTTTAAGTATTTATGTACTATTTACTGTTATCTACTCCCTCCGTTTCTAAATGTAAGATGTTTTAGGTGTTACACATGTTGTCTACATACATAATAAAGTGAGTGAACCTACACATGGAATATGTCTCGATACATTTGTATGCATGTGAATGTGGGAAAAAGCTAAAACATCTTATATTTGAGAACGGAGGCAGTACTTATCTCTGTACATTAATTGCAACATTTTATTCTTTGTATACCGGAGTGTGATATTCGGATTTGAAGTAAATTAATTCATATGCAGATGGGTATCTCTGATTGCACTTGAATGTCTTCATTTCCAGGTGAAAACGTTGAACCTTCTGAGCTTGAGGAAGCAGCAAGCAGGAGTAACTTAATTGATCAGATAATGGTCATTGGACAGGTAAGTCAAAAATGTCATAACCGCCTAACTCATGCTGATATTATATGTCTCAGTTTCGAGTTTATGACATTGTTATTGTCCATTGATGCTCCTTGATGTGGCATGTGGACAAGTGAATTTTGTTAAGTGATGAGAGAAATTGTTATATAGACCACTGTTTGAAACATTGAGGTGCATTATTGTTAATGAAAAGATTTGCCGTAATGTGACTAGAATTTGGCATTGCAATGATGAAATTTATCAGCATGACTGGTGAAATTATGAAATTTGTTGTTTGTTTGTTCTGTGTCTAGGATCGGCGACGCCTTGGTGCTATTATTGTTCCCAATACTGATGAAGTTCTAGCAGCAGCAAAAAGAAAGTTGAGCCTTGATGAGAATAATGGTTTAGCCAAAGATACGGTCATGAAATTGGTATACGATGATCTGAGAACTTGGTAAGAGTTGTCTTCCAGACTATTAGCTGATATTAAGATGTTCCAAGATTACAGTAGAATTAAACCACTCACTGGAAGTAGAAAGATAAAATTAAATCAAGATGTGGCAGACACTGGTTCATAGGATTTTAATCTGACATGCGATTTGAGTTTTTCAGCTAAATTATAGCATTAGTTTAATTGTTTTGTTAATCTATGTCAGCATGGCGGGTTGCTCGTTCCAGATCGGTCCTATTCTTATTGTCGACGAACCATTTACGGTAAGATTTTCTCGAACAATGCACGGGGAGTTTTTGCCTGCCAATTATTACGTAGCTTTGTCTTGACATGACTTTTGGTTCAGATTGACAACGGTTTGATGACCCCGACTATGAAGATAAGAAGGGACAAAGTGGTAGACAAATATGAGAAGGAGATTGAGGCGTTGTACATGTGAGGTGTGTACTATGTAGTGGGCATTCATGCGTACAGAAAATAGGTTGTAAACAATCCTTGGAAGACATGTTCTTGCGTATGGGTAGTAAACAAAATGAGCGTAAAAAGGGGCAAGTGATCGATCATACAGTGCATGAACACACAGTCTCGCAACTCGCAACCATGTAACAATAAGTTCTCGCTGAATATACCTGAGATGATCCTTGAGTAATTATCAAAGAGTTCTCTACTTCTCCTTGATTGTAATCTTGAAGCTATTTTAATCTGAGTTGTTAATAAGAAGATACGGTAGCGATTCCTTTTGTAATCCTACTTAGACTCCAGATCAGCATACAACAAGAGCAATGTAACAATCCCTTTGTAATCCTAATCGATTATACAATGGACACCGAGTGTGACAACCATGTAACAGTGAAAAAGAAGATATATCACAGACGTGTGATGATAACCAATCACACGTTCCCCTCGCGTCGCTCCCCCAGGCGACGCCAGGGGCGACACCCCGCGCCTTCGTCCGTGGCGCCCCTTGCCGCTGCCGTCGGTGGCCTTCGTTCGTGGCGGTGGCGGCACCCCGTCGCTGCCGAAGGTGGGCGGGGGGCAGTCCGCGTCGGGTGGTTGGCCGGCCCGTGGGGGCGGTGGCGGTCAGGGAGGCGGAAGCCGAGCCGGCGGGCTCGGGCGGAGGACGGCGGGCTCGGGGGGGGGGGGGGTGGCCGGCGTGTGGCCTGGGGGCGGCGGGGTGTCGACGGTGGCGCCGTCTTCTGCCCCTTCGGCGTGCTCGCGCGCCCGATGGGCTTGGGAGGGCCCCATCTAGGTCCACCAGGGCCGGTTGGCGGTGGGCGGCGGCGCCGCGTCCTGGGCGCCTCTGCTGGGCGCGGGCGCGTCGGCGGGTGGCCGTGGGCGTCGGTGGTGCCGGCCGGGGATGAGGACGCCGGGGCGGCGGCCCCGGGAAGATGGCTGCACGGTGGGGGTGTCGGCGTGTGATGCGGAGGTGGCTGCTTGGTGGTGTTTGGTGGTTGGAGCTCCTGCCGGCATGGTGCTAGGAGGCGCCGTCCTCTCCGACCGGTGCCGCCGCGCGGTGCGGTGCTCCGGGCGCGGGATCGACGGTATCCGGGCCCAAACTTTGGTGGAAGGTGGTGCGGGTGTCGGTGGTGCTGGTCGGGGAGGAGGAAGCCGGCGGCGGCCCCAGAGCTGCGGCTGGGGTGGGAGGTTTCGCGAGGAGTAGTGGTGGTGCGGCTCGGCAGCTTGAGCTCGTGCTCGAGCTCGTTTGTGGTTCCGTCTGTCGCTCCGAGCAGTGGTGCCTGTGGAGTTCAGCGGCGAAGTGCGTCAAGGCAGAAGCGCGACCTCGGGGTCGGCGTGGAAGTTCGAGCGGCGGCTCAGGAGTGTGGCCTAGGGGCCGACGTGGTCGACGGAGCAGCGGCTCTCTGTGGTGCGGGTTTCGGCTACTTGGGTGGCAGAGCCGTTGACCAGTCTGGGGCGGCCTCGGGGCCGGTGTGGACGGCGGAGCGGCGGCTCTTTGTGGTGCGGGCTTTGGCTGCTTGGGCGGCGGAGCCATCGACCAGTGTGGAGCGCGACCTCGGGGTCGGCGTGGTCGGCGGAGCGGCGGTTCTTCGTGGTGCGGGGCTTGGCTGCTTGGGCAGCGGAGCCTTCGACCAGTCTGGAGCGCGACCTCGGGGTCGGCGTGTGGTCGGAGTGGCGGAGGCTGGCGAGTTCGGTGGAGGCTTGGGGTGGAGGTTCGGTGGAGGCGGTGGTCAGCGGCGTTTCCTTCGTCGGCTAGGCTGGGTCGCGGCCTTCGGGTCGGAGTGTTGTTCGGAGTGACAGCTCCGGTGTGTTTGGGTGTCGTCTTCGGTTGCTTGGGCGACGGAGCCGGCGGCTCGGGTGGTGCGTGGTCTCGGGACCAGCGTGTGTGTCGTGTCTGCGAGCGGCTTTCCTGCTGCAGATTGGGCTGTGGGTGGCCGTGTCGTGCGGCGTCGTGGTTTCTCGAGGTTGTGGGGCTTCGCCCCGTGGGTTCTGTTGTGTTGTTGTATGGTTTTCGCCCGGTTTTTTTCATAATAAACCGGGCACCTTCTGCTTAATAAATGGGGAGGCAAATCTTTCGCCTCAGTTTCAAAAAAAAAAAAAGATATACGAGCTTTGGAGCCCTCAAACTTCTCCTTGCTTGCAATCTTGAATATTTTAAAAAAAATAAAAGCTGGTAGTAATAAGACACACTGACACCAATGCAAACCGTTCGAGTAAAATCAACTCAGAAATACCTGTTGTCCGAGAGAATAAAATTCTTAACAACATCTGATTTCTATTTCCAACACCATAGATATTGAAGCCAACACCGCCACAGTGGCTGCCGCCTTGAACACGAACGAGGCCATCGTCCGGAAGAGGCCGCGCCCCCTGGCGGCCTCGTCAGTCATCTCTTCTTCCTCCTCGCGCATCTTCTCGTCTAATTCCCTGGCCGGCGCCTCTTCGTCGTCCACGGTGACCGTCTCCTTGCTGCTCTCGGCGGCGTTCTTCTTCTTTGTCTTGGCCTTGTTGCGCGGCTTCGCCTGGTTCTGGTTGGCGCCACCGTGGCCGGGGTCGTCGTCGCTGAGTAGATCCCACATGTTGGTGCCTGTGATGACCTCCGCGACGGGTGCCGCCGCCTTGCGTGGCTGCGCGGCCACCGTCCTGCGGCGTCCGCCACGTGCGGCGACCACCTCAAACACCTCTTCTTTCACTTCCGCCACCCCTGCTTCTTCTTTGCTCGGCAGAGCGGCCGCTCCTTGAGCTCTCGCGGCCGTTGGTCAGCTTATCGCCATCGGGCACGGTGGCCACCACCGGCGCCTGTTTCTTGCCCACAGCGCCATTGATCTGCACCTTGCCGTCGTGCACATTGGCCGCCCGCTTGTCGTCTTCCTCGTTGACACGTTTCGCCGGCTTGGCCACCTCGACGGGGACGACGCCGGCGGTTTTCCTGAGCTTCCGGTCGACGACTTCGACGGCGAGGTCACCGGCCGCCACGCTGTTGCCGGGGTCTTTGTCGAGCAGGAGAGCCCACATGTTAGGGCCACCGATCGTGACGCCTCCCGCTCCCTGCATCTCGGTGGCTTGATACGGATCAACAAGAGTCGCAAACGTATGCAGATTGCAGGCTAAAATCTAATATGCGGTGTTGCTCAATGCCGTTGTACGTATATGAGAGCGCGCGGGGCAGTTCGACTTGATTTGGAGTACAGTTCGCGGCCCGGAGTCGGAGTTGGACTCAATTGGACGCAACCCGGGGCGGACCCATGTACACCCGTGTGGGGGCCTATGCCCCCACTCAGAATTTTGATTTCTAGTAGTGTTTACACAAATTTTGATAGAAATATACTCAAATTTTGCATGTTTATACAAGGATGGCCCCCAGTCACATGATTTGCCCCCACTAAAAATAATTTCTGGGTCCGACCCTGGACGCAACACTTACGCCTTGTTCACCAGAAGTAAAAACACTTCAAACATAACGAAGTTTTTCTTACTTATAAATAATAAAGTTTTTGAAGTACGTTTACAAAATAATTATGACAAACAAATTCAATTAATTCAGGATCATAGAATTTTACGTGCACACATATAAAGTTCATAGAATTTTATCATTTTTGTTTCTACTAAATGGTAGTACAATATATCGTAAGTGAAACTCAACTATCGACGCAACTTTATTACTACAATGCCCGGACTTTTTCTGATATTTAGTGCATAAAAAACTGTGATAAAAAAACCCTGATGCAGACCCGATCCACTAACCAAACTCAAACTATATAGTACTCCCTCTGTTTGCAAATATAGCATTTATAGATTTATTTTTGTTTCGTGTGTATCTACACGTATTTTTTTCATATTTATATAGTATCTACACGTATTTTAGTGTGTACACTCATTTCAGTCTGTATTCAGTCAATATTGAAGTTTTTCTAGTATATCTTTTATCTCCTTGATGGCACACTTAATCTGACAGAAACATCCTTCTTTACTGTATCATCATCATGCTAGTATATCTTTTATCTCCCCGTCAGATAAGTTTTCTTCTTTTTATTGCGCAAAGATAACTTGTTCTTGTGTGATGAATAAAAAAAGTACTAGCAAACATTGAAGGTAATAATAAGGCACGGTGGTGATTCCCTTTGCCATCCTCATTAGACACCAGATCAGCATACAGCAGTAGCAATGCAACAATATTCTAGTAAAAATAGTTTAAAAAAAATCTCTGTTCTCCGAGAGAGAATAAAATTCTTAGAAGTATTTGATTTCTAACACAATAGATACTGAAGCCAGCACCGCCACAGCGGCGGCCGCCCTGAACATGACCGAGGCCACCGTCTGGCAGAGGCGGCTGATCGTGGCAACCTCTCCAGTCATCTCTTTTTCATCCTGGGTCATCATCTCCTCGTCTAATTCCGTGGCCGGCGCCTCTTCGTCGTCCATGGTGATTGTCTCCGTCTTGCTGCTCCCGACGGCGTTCTTCTTCTTTTTCTTGGTCTTGTTGCGCCGTTTCGCAGGGTTTGCGCCGCTGTGGCCGGGGTCGTTGTCGCTGAGGAGAGCCCACATGTTGGCACCAGTGACCGTGACACCTTCCGCGACGGCCGACTTAGGTACCTGCCCGGCCAACGTCTGGCCACCTTTGGCCACCGCGTCAATGAACACCTCTTCATATTCTGCCTCTTCTTTTCTCCGCACCTCCGCCTGCAACTTCTTGATCAGCTCCCGGGCCTTGGTCAGCTCGTCGCACTCGGACACAGTGGTTTTCTCGGCGGCCTGCATCTTCTTGATCTCCTCGCAGGCCTTGGTCAGCTCGTCGCAGTCGGACACAGTGGTCTCCTGGGCGGTCTGATTGTTGTCCCCGGCGCTGTTGATCTGCACCTCGCCTTCCATCTTCTTCTTGACCATGTTGTTCGTTGGTTTGGCGACCTCGACGACGAGGGCAGCAGACGCCGCCGCCGCTTTCTTGGCACCTTTCTTATTTGTCCTTGCCTTCTCTCCATGTTTCGCTTGCTTGGCGACGTTACCGGCCGGCGGCGCCTCCACTAGTTTGACGACGGCCGCGGAGGCGGCGGTTTTCTTGAGCCTGCGATCGACGACGTCGACGGCGAGATCACTGGCCGCCGCTCTGTTGCCGGGGTCCTTGTCGAGGAGGAGAGCCCACATGTTGGCGCTGGCGATCTCGATGCCTTGCGCTCCCATCTTGGGATCGATCTATGATTCGATAACAATGGCAACTGAGCTGAAAGTTGCTGCAGCTAGCCACCGTGGTTGCGAGATTTCTATGGATCAAGTATGTGGGTACGACCGGTATATAAGGGCGCGTGGTGCTGTTCGAGTTGATTTGGAGTGCTGGTCGTCTCGGAATCGTACTCCGAGTCCGAGGTGTTCGTGGAATCATCTCCTGTTATGTTCCACTCCTGGAACATAACGGGAAGCATCGGAGGAACGAAGTCAAGCAATATAAAAACTTGTGAAAAGAAAATCCACGTATGGTATTACACTAATTGACATGTGAAAGTTTAACTTCAATAGTATGAGACCAATAGTATAGGACCCATAGTATGTTGTGCCATTTAGGAGAAGCAAAAAAACAAAAGCAATATATATGTGAACATATATTTCGTAACATTTATCCTCCCGACTCTCCTTTCCCCTGCTACAGTAAAAAGCGAGCTCAAAGGCGACTCCCAGGCGATTCCGGTGATTCTTGGGGTTCCCTCCCCCTCCGCCGGCCGCTCCGGCGGCGGGAGGGTGGGGGAACCCTGGATCTGCTGTTCCCTGTACATAGGGTGGTGTTTAGGTGGCCCAACCGTCGGCGTTGAGGAGGGCGCGGCGGTGCTGGTGTGGGCTTTTTGGTGTTGCGGCTCTGGTCCTTCTCCGCCTCCGGCGAGGAGCTGCGACGTGCTTCGTCTCGCGGATCCTTAGGTTCGTCGAGAAGATGTGTCCCCTTCGTGCTCGTCGAGGCGGCGTAGGCGAGTGCGTGCTCTGGGGTTCCTGTCCTCCGTCCTGGTTGTCGCAGCGTCGTCGTCTTCTCCTGCGGCGGCGTGGGACAGTGAGGTATGTGCTTGGAGACTGCGGTGGTGCCTGTTGTCCTCTGGCGCAGGGTGGCCGGAGTTTGGCTAGTGGTTTGGTAGAGGTTGCGGTTTGGCCGTGCTCGTTCATCGTCCTAGATCTCGTTGCTGCGCTTCGGGTGGATCTTGCGGTCTTCTACAAGGGTGGTGCTGCGCCTCGCTCCAGGGGCAGTGGTGGTCGGCCTTCTTCTTCTCCGGCGTCGTCGACGATGGAGCGACGGGCGGCGGACCTGCAGCGTGTTCGGCAGAAGGGGTCCTGGGGACCGCGCTGTAATTTTCTTCTTTTCGTGGACTTTTCTGCTGTTGTGCTGGGGCATGGGTCCCACCTGCCGTGTACTGCGTGTGCCTGTATTCCTGGTTGTATTTCTTTGAATACATGCAGTATACTAAATTCAAAAAAAAATATTTCGTAACATTTGTTGCTTTTTTCACTACGGGAGACAGGCTCGTTGCCGTGTGCCGGATTTCGGGCACATGGCAAAGTCGATATTTCCAACGTGCCGCACACCGTAAAGAAACATGCACGGTATCGTAACACAGAAAACACACGATAAAGAAATGCACACGGCAAAGGCAAACAAAAGCACACGGTAAAGAGGGGCGCACACCAAAGACAACAGACACATGTCCACACAAATGGCTACTCAAAAGAAACATGCACAACGTCGTAACACAGAAAACACGCGGTAAAGAAACGCACACGGCAAAAGCAAACAAAAGCAAAGAGGAGCACATGACAAAGACAATGGACACGTATCCACGCAAACGGTTACGCGGATGGCGCAGTTACGGCAGGTTTTTCTCATGTGCTGCACAACGCAAACACACGACAAAAAACAAATTCCGTTTTTAATTGTCAAAATCACTTTTTTGTGAGGCATGTAAAAAATATGATATGCAAAATGGTACCAATCCAATTATCACACAAAGTAGTCCACATTTGATGGACAATTCAGAAATATTGGGAATTTTCTCGCTTTCTACCTAAATTCGCCATGTAAACCACTTTATGCTGATTTTCCGAAAGTAATTTAAATTTGAACTACAACTGTGTGATAGTTTGCTCTGCACTTTAAAAAAAATCATTTTAAGTACACAAGTAGTGATTATCTCACAGAATCGTCGATATTTTTAAAAAAATCTACCCCTATCGATGAATAGCCATGGTGACCATTTTGACAATTTTTCAAAAAAAAACCTCAGAAAAAAAGAAATCATTTGAACTTTTATGAGTACTAGTTGCTATCAAAAATGATAAAATCTTGATTTCTGACAAAGTTTTCTAAAAACAATTTTCACAAAAAGGTCTATCATATATAATCATGTATAAGTTTCAAGCCAAATGACCAGGGTATGAACATTTCCGTGGCATAGTTTGAGATAAAATTCCCATAGTTGCACATAGGCTTGTCTTGGTATGGGAAATAATGGTGCCAAAATTTTCAAATTATTTTTCTAAATATCATTTTCCCTTTTTAAAGTGACAAAAATGACTTTTTTTTTGTGAAGCAACTACAAAAAATATGGTGTAGAATGGCACGAATGAAATTTCCACTTAAAGTAGTCCATATTTAATGGACAATCCAGGAATATTAGAATTTTCTTGCTTTCGACCTAAATGCTCCTATTTAAATGACTTTATGCTGATTTTTATTTTTTTAACTATAATTGTGTGATAGTTATCTCTGAAAAAATAAAAATCATTTAAGGTACACGAGTAGTTATTATATCATAAAACCCTCGATATTTTTGAAAAATTCTACCCCTTTCGATGAATAGCCATGGTGTCCCTTTTGACCGTTTTTCAAAAAACTCAAAGTAAAAAATACCTCTAAAAAAATCCTTTGGCATGGAGTCCTTTAATGTGTACTAGTTGCCTGCAAAAATGATAAACTTGATTTGTGACAAACTTTTCAAAAAATCTTCACAAAAAGGTATATCATTTATAAACATATATAAGTTTCATACCAAATTATTGACGAACGTATGGCCATTCTCGTGACATAGTTTGTGATGAAGTTCCCATATTCGGCACGTAGGTGTGTCTTGGTAAGGGAAATAATGGTGTCAACGTGATTTTTTTAAATTATTTTTCCAAATATCGTTTTCCATTTTCTAACTGTCAAAAACTACTTTTTGTGAAGCAAGTAGAACAAATATGGTGCAGGATGGCACTAATAAAATTTCCTTGCAAAATAGTCCATATTTGATAGACAATACGAAAATATTAGGAATTTTATTGCTTTCTACCTAAATTCTCCTATTTAACGATTTTATGCTGATTTTCTGAAACTAATTCAAATTGGAACTAGAAGTGTGTAATTTAAACTTTATAAAGCATTTAAGGTACACACATATTGATTACATCACATAACCGTCGATATTTTTGAAAAATTCTACCCTTTCGATGAATAGCCATGCTGGCCATTTTAAAAAAAATTCCAAAAAAACTCAAAGAGTGAAAAAGACCTCTAAAAACAATTCTTTGGCGTGGAGTCGTTTCATGTGTACTACTTGCTAGCAAAAATGATAGCTTGATTGATAACGATCTTTTCAAAAAAAAACTTCGCAAAAAGGTCTATCATGTATAAATATGTATAAATTTCAAGCCAAATGATCAAGGTATGGTCGTTCCCGTGGCATAGTTTGTGATAAAGTTCCCATATTTGGTACATATGCAGTTCTTGGTTTGAAAAAAATTGTGCCAAATTGATTTTTCAAATTATTTTAATAAATATCATTTTCCATTTGCTAAGTGTCAAAAATGACATTTTTGTAAGGCAAGTACAAAAAATATTGTGCAAGATGGCGCCAATCCAATTTCCACGCAAATTAGTCCATATTTGGCGGATCTGAATTTCAACCTAATTTCGCCTATCTAAATGACTTTATGCGGATTTTGCGAAAGTAATTCAAATTTGACCATTTTGACCATTATTTCAAAAAATGAAAGAAAGTAAAAAAATACTTAAAAAATAAGTTCTTTGGCTTGGAGTCCTTTTATGTGTACTAGTTGATAGGAAAATTATAAACGAGTTTACACAAACTTTAAAAAAAACTTCACAAAAAAGTTTATCATCTATAAACATGTATAATTTTTGATAATCAGGAACAGAATAATTTTTGATAATCAAGATCTTGATATCCTTGAATGTTTTAATTTTTTTAAGGGGGCTTTTGCTCTTGTTATGCATAGAGCTAAGCCTAGCCTTAAGGAAGGCATGCAGCAATGGTTGGATACCTTGTAATTTTTTGGCACTAAGAGACCTCATCCTTTATAAATATCCATTTATATAATGAAAAAGATACTGTAGGGGCCTTCCCTACAGTTTTAGTGTAATAAAAACATGTATAAGTTTGAAGACAAATGACCAAATTGTGGCCATTTCCATGCCATAGTTGTGATAAAATTTCCATATTTGACACATGGGTGTATCTTGACATCGGAAAAATAGTGCAAAATAGAGTTCTCAAATTATTTTATAAATATTATTTTCTATTTTTTAGGTGCTAAAAATGACTTTTTGTGAAGCAAGTAAATAAATATGGTGCAAAATGGAACCCATCCAATTTTCACAAAAGTAGTCCATATTGGATGGATAATCCCCAAATATTACAAATTTTCTCGCTTTCTGCCTATTTCCATGACTTTATGCCTATTTTCCGAAAATAATTCAAATTTTCTCTTGTATATCCAAAAATCAATTTAAATTACCCAAGAAGTATTCTATACAATAGTCAGCGCTACTTATACAAATAAAAAATATGAAAAGAAAAAGGAAAAAACAAAAATATCTTTGCCGTCTTTCTGGGTTCTACAGGATAGGATCATTTCCATGTGTTCAAAACTTTATTTCAAACAAATAAAATTCTAGGACTAAAAGTTAAGTGGGTCATGTGTTTAATTAGGGTGAAAAGTGGACTTAATTTCTTCGTGTTATTATAAAAGTTACGCATTATTTTAAGCTTATTGATAGTAGACAGCTCTTTGATCGGTCACTCGGCAAAGCTTAGGTGCCAATGGTCTGTTAGAACTTGATTCCGACTCCTGATGCAACCGCAGGCTCGGACTCATAATCGACCTTGTGTCGTGCCTCATGCGACCTGCAAACCCACACATCAGCCCAACACTAGTCCGTTTCGAGCTAGTTCTTCTATTACCGACTCCGCCTGGGATTGCACCCCACGTCCTTTACATACGAGTCCATGGTGCAGGTTCCAAGTGCCACGGATCATCGCAACAGCAACACAGCACCACAAGCAACCTTGCAAATCATCGCTCAATCTCGTCGACTCATCGATCGATCGACATGGCGGGACTGAAGGACAGCGCCAACCTCTTCGAGTCCCTCGACAGGAACGACCCCGGCGACTCCGACGCAGCCAAGACCACGGCGGCGCCGGCAGCCACCAGCCTCACCCAGGAACTCTTCGGCCACGCCTACCTCTCCGCCCGGGACTACCTAATCAGACAAAACCAGCTCGAGAGGCAGGCCATGGCGGAAAAGCGCGCCGCCGACCGTGCTAAGAACGCAGCGGCGGCTTCGACATATAGCAACACCAACGGCAAGGTCCAGGCCGGCGGCCGCGCAAAGCAGCAATCCGGCGGCATGTCAGGTGGACCTCGTAAGTCATACAACAACAATCATGGAGCGTCGAGGAGGCAGCAGCAACCCAGTAGTATGGCTGCGAAGAACAAGAAGGTCCATGCAGAAGGCGTGCAGGCTCCTGCCGTCCCGCCGCCACCGAGCCTATTTGACATCAACGAGTTCCCTTCCTTGAAGTAGAACTAGACGATATATAGAGCTTTATTTTTCTTTCAAAAATAGCAGTTTTACATACTTTGTCGACGTGACCTCGTTGTGAGTTATGTTCCCCGTTGGTCTGAATCTAAAAGTACGTTTTGTATTCGGCAGTAATGCTTCTGTTTTATTGGTCGAACAGCTCTAATTAAGTAATTTTTCAGTACTTTGATGCTCTCTGATCAATCTTTTAAAAAGTCGTGTGGATATCGGTAAATTATACATCTCAGTACCAAAATACACTCAAATAATGGTCTCAAAGAATATAGGTGTGCTAGTGTTTCTTCATAATCCAAACATAGTAGATACAAAGTAATGTACGGGGAGGTAAAGACCTCCGCGTCGTAACTCGTTTGCGAAGGAGCAATTTTTAAGTTATAGTGAACCAAGCGCACAGAGTGCCACCAGAGCTCATACCAGCCAGTGGCGCATACATGGCGCGCCGGCAGATTCGATCGGAATCAGTTTTGGTCACGAAACTCGTTCATGAATGCCTCATGGAAGGCCTTGAGGCGTGGAACCATCGTGTTGATCTTGTCCTCGCCGGGGAGGATCGTGCACCGGATGTGGTATATCCCAGTGTCCCTGCTGCCTCCAGATATCTTGTTGCGTCCCGGGAAATTTGCAATAAGATCAATGCAAAAGTCAGGCCACCCCAGCTTATCAAGTGAAGAAAATGATATGCAATGCACTGGAGAGAATTTTTCTCCTACACTGGTTTCCATTTACAGATCATATAAAGTTTTACCTGGTGGAATCCAGAGCCAGGGACGACCGCGATCCCAGCGTCGTCGAGAAGGCGGCTCGCGTAGAATATGTCCGGGGAGACGCCCTCGGCCTTGGCAGCTTTGATCGCTGCCGAAGGAAAGCGGATCCTGGGGAAGAGGTAGATTGCACCCTCTATTTTGTTGCAGGTCACACCCTCCAGGCTGTTGAATGCCTGCTCCAAGGGCTGTAATGAAGATACAAAGGTGAAACCACAATGTTTAACATGAATTTTTCCTCTCTTCAGTTTCGTGCTATATCTGATGATGGTAGAATAAGACCTTGTGATTGTCATACCTTGGCACACTTGACCAAAGACGAATGAATGCTTTCCTTCTCAGCCAAAAATTTCTCAAAAGAATCTTCTCCATTCTACAAATATAAATGTGACCACAATAAAATTGCATGTCGGAACAGGTTTCATGAAGCTGGGTCCTTTCTGTTTTTTCAGACAATTGAGGTAGTAAGGGTTGAGGGTAACTTATTTAGAAAGAACACAGATCTCCCTTGAGCTCCGTGAAATTCCTATCGTCGCTACGGTGTTAATCTAACCTACTAAAATTTTGAATATGACTAATTATAGCGGTTATTTGCAGAGCAAATTTTTTCTAGAAATATTCCACTGCCACGGCAAGGAAAAATTCCCAGTAAGATGCATTGGATAATCAAGACATGAGGTAGTCATACAAGACAAAAAGTACCGGAAGAAAATGTGACTACCGATTTTGGGCACACACTTACATGTTATACTGAAATGATTGTAACAGTAGAACCGATGGTTTCAGAACATGAACATATATTAGATAAAAAAAAACTCTAATGAACACAAGAAGGTAGAACGGACCTTAGGTGGATCCATAACTAGGCTGGTAAGAATTTGGCCACCTATGTTCGGGCAAAGAGTCACAGAAGCCACTTTACGAATCTCACCCATCACATCTTCTCCAAAACCACATATCTCCATGTAGCCTCCCCTTCTGCCACATTCTCCATAGTACCCTGCAAAATTCAGCTGATGAGAGAATAACAAGTGGTTTTTAAACCATGTTTGTGAGGCTTATTTGGTACAATATATGAGCCGTGATTTTTATGTGCGAAGATTTACCCATTGACACTGAATGATATGACACTATAGAAATATCATTCTCGTCGTACCCAAGCGATCGGCAACTTTCTTAAAAGAAGTAAACTTCCTATCATCCATATAGACGTTATCTTGGTACACCTATGAATACAAAATTAGAAAATTATAGTTCAAGACAATCAATATTAGCAATAACCAAGCTTGCATTGTGGCGAACATGACCAAATGCAATTTATAAAACAAACAAATATATGCCATTTAGAAAGGGCAAACCTCGTCAGCAAGTATAACTAGACCTTCTTTCCGACAAAATTCCACTATCTCCTCCTGGCTGGTGACTGACAGTACCTACAACAAAGCTTTGCAACTGTTGAAGATGAAACATTGGATATGATAATAATCTATGGTACACAAAACTGCTACAACATATCAGTTGAAATCTGAGGTATATTTTTTTCATGTAAAACTTGTATTATTATAAATATATTTTATTATCCCCTACACATGTAGGGTATGTTAAGATATATAAATATATGTTACATACCTGTCCAGTAGGATTTCCAGGATTTATGACAACTATGGCTCGAACAGTCAAACCGGAAATACGAGCCTCCTCTAAACACCTCTTTACTTCGAAAATCTCAAGCCCCCAATCACCATCCTCACTAAGGTTATATGGTACCTAAAATCTCAATTCAGTAATTTGTAAATTTCATGCATGTAATAAATGAGCAGTCCTTTCATACAATGTCATTGTACATATTTTTAGAAATATGTCAACCATCTGATTGTAAGGTTGTGATACAATGAATTACTCATATAAAAAAATCTCCGAGGAATTGCATATGTAGCTTGATTATTTCAAAAAGCTAGCACATACCATGGTTCCACCATTAAGTATAATGGAAGCCGAGAATAATGGATATTCAGGTAAAGGGCATAAAATGGCATCTTCGTCGGATCCAATGAGTATCTGCATAGTCAAAGTAATCTGGAGGAAAGAAATAAAGAGACAATCAGATTTAGGATATCCACTTAGACCAAGTATCATGCACATGTGATATGATGGAGCTTAGAGTGCGAAGTAGTACGGCTGAACTCGCTCCATCTGTTAGAAAAATCTCTTCTGGTCTTGATGGAAAACCATCTCTTGCAGCGATGCCATATGCAACTGATTCACGCAAACTTCGGATTCCCTGATCATGTTAGAATAGTTCATAACAGAGCAATGGAAAACATATCAATAGGGACAAGACAATGACACCAACACAACTGCTAAAAATGGTGATTTCTGAATGTTGGTGGAGCAATGAGGTAATGACCCAAGAGTCAAAACATCACACAACTCGAGTATGTACTCCAATGCAGTACCGTCTTTATGAAACTTTTTACAATACAACACCCTCTTTATGAAACTTTCCAATACAATACCTGAGACTTAGTATATGGACCGGAGTCTCTGCCAGTCAGCGACTTAACAATCCTGAGCGCTCTTTTTATGGCACATGGACTGTAATAGCAGAGTGAAACAATTCGTTCAGTTTTCCGGTGAATCGAGTATCGCATCAAAAGAAGATGAGATGCCGGCTTTTCTGCTAGAACTGCAAATGCTTTATGGATACAGATTCGGCTCGTGTTTTCAAGAATTTTGAGAGATGTGGTACTCGCAAATAGACATGAGCTAATTGTCCTACCTGAATAGCTTATGAGTTTCATCTCTCTGCAGGAGAGCTGGATTGTCACACAGACAAAGAACCTGAAGGCAGACATTTGAGATGTAAGACAGCAATGTCAGAATCTCATTTTCAAATTAAATTACATAGGGCGTAACTAAGAATCAGAACCTCGCGGAAGAACGTTATGGGTCGCTGGCCGAGAGCCTGGGGGTTCCCAAGGTTGCAGTATATTATCTGCAAGGAAGCAAAAACTTATGATAAAAGTTAACTTGGCCAGGACTGAATGTGAACATACAGATACACACGTACTTACGTCAGGGAAAGGGCGAGAACCAGGATTATTCTCCATCTCCTCCAGCAGCCGCTGGGTGTGACGCAGAAACATGCACACGAAAACATAAATTTTACTCACAGAACCAGGATTTTGCATATTCTGTAGCCACGAATACACTCCCAGGAATATCATATAACAATGACATTACCGAAGATCACAGATCGAGAAATCATCCAAGCTCGCGTGCAGTGCAAAATGCTACCAGGCAACTAGTTTTAGTTTACATAAAATCCTTTTTTGTAACAGTGTTTGGGATATATTACTCGGCATCGTTCTGACTACAATCAAGCACTACTTGTTAACACAGAGTCTGGAACAGAGGAGCGCATAACAGAACTACACAAAATCTCTCGATAGACTGTGACGTGCATAGATATATTTGCTTGCTGCATCTATCAACACTTAATGTAGAGGTACTTAAAGCTAGATTGCAGGCAAGCTAGAAGAATTACCTCGGCATGCCTGGCGATGTCCCCGCAGGGCTCGAAGTTGAAAGTCTTCACCCTGGGGTTAATGGTCTCGGCGGTGATGGAGGCGGTCTTGTTGTACGACATGCCTAGCTTGTCGCCGGCGAGCAGGAACACTGAGTTGAGGAAGAAGAAGGAGGAGTGCGGTGCTGCCATGTGAGAGGCTGCTGGGTACTTGTTTGTAGCTGATTGGCAGCAGATCGAACCATGGGTGGTGAGTCGGCGTGGTTCCGAGTGCCACGTCCCGGGTGGGAACAAGGTTCCGAGTCTGGGCCTCGGTCGGCGTGGCATGTCACATGTGCAATGGTAATGGTTTAGGCTGTGACAGATTCACTCTACGGCGTCACGTGTAGACGCCTGGATTGTACCACGTTATCGGCACTTTGTCTCTACCAAAAGCAGATGGCAACCTGAACTGTTGCTGCACCACCGCACTCCGTCCAACTTTTTCTTTGAAAGGCCTCGGTCAGATGCCGCAGCCTGCTGTCATCCACTGAAGAACAGATCATTTTGGATTTCAGGTTGCAGTGCTAAATTAAAGTCAAACCCGAATGGGTCAAGTGCATGTTGATTTCCTTGATTAAAAGTAGACGAACATCTTACCTGGACATCACCTGTCCTGATGGTGCCCCGAGAAGTCCTGATGGTGAAGGCCCCCGGCATCATAAGACACCAAACATTTCAGCAAACACCTTGCCGGCAACAGGACGCAGACAGTACATAACAGAACAGAGCACGAGATGGAAGCAGAGCGTGCGTGAGTTGGTGCGTACGTCGAGCATGTAGGTGACGGTCTGGAACCCTCGGTGAGGGTGGTCTGGGAATCCGGCGGGCTTGGAAAGTGGAAACTGAAACTGAAATCGGTCAGAAAAACAGAAGGGGATGCAGCGAGACATTCAGAACTGTTGATGGATGGACAGCAGGTCATGAAGATGTTGAAATGAAGCGGGGAAACTACCTGACAACTCGTCGAGCAGGAGGAAAGGGTCCAGGTTCCTGATCGCCAGAAAATTCAGATTCCGTAGTTGACAGACAGGGGGCCGGGGTGGATGACGGTGGCGCCCTGCCCCTCGGACTGGGACTCCGAGAGCAGCTTCTTCACCACCGCCCTGGGGTTCTCGAACGGCGCCGTGGCCTGGGCAGTAGAGGTGTCCGAAGACATGATGGCTGAATGGAACAAAAAGACGGCCGTCACAACAAGAATCACTTCTGGAGCTTGTCTTTCTGGAAGGCGCGGCTGTCAGGGAGAGGCTCGCGACTGCCTCAGCATCTTGGCCGCCTCGTCGCTGTGCTGCTTCCCGGAACAGTTGGGGCGCCGACGACGTGCTGGAGTGAGGCGGTCATCACCCCGCCGCCGAGGTCAGCGTCGTGTCACGCACCTCGTCAGAAAAATTCGGCCGCCCCATTTTTCTTTTCAAAGCACGCTTAGAGAATATGCAAGCACGCTTAGAGGCCTCCAAGATTTCTGGAACTCTCATTTCATTTCTTCAATTTCTGGTTAACTTTTTGATTCAGAGTTGTATATAGTTGTATATGACAGTGTGCTACGTTTCATATGAATGTTGAACGGTATGCGTGGCGCCTTAATATCTACTTAAAATCCTCGTGGGTACATACATCTACTTAAATTTTGTTTTTGACATTCTAGGTTTTTCCCATTTTACCTTAGTTACTCTAAATTTTGTCAATTTACTTTTGCCCCCTCTGTTCTTGGTAATACATCAGTTTTGCCCTCTGTGGGGCAGACGCAAACTGAAAATGGTGAAATTTGTTTTGCTTTTGCCCCTACTATTGTTGTTGTGCTTTCGTTTTTACCCCTCAAAAGGGCAGAAATAAAATGTTAAATTTAGAGTGGCATAATCAAAACAGGCAAAAAGTAGTGTGGCAAAAACAAAAGTTTCCCTTTATAGAAAATAAAATTCCAAACGACATCAGAAGAAATCGATCTTGTAGTACATTAATAATAACTGTATTCCTACTGTGGCTCCCTAGTGCTCGGCATCATCGGAACGCGACCCGGCAATACAGGCCCAAGAACGCCACCACGACGGCCGCTCTGCATAGAATCGAGGCAACCGTCCGGCAGCCGCCGACGCCAGTGGCAACCTCGCCACTCACCTCCTCACTCGTCACCTCTTCCAGTTTACACGGCGGTGCAGTGGGAGCCTTCTCGCGTTTCTGCTTCTTTGTCTTCGTCTTGGTCTTCTTGCCACGTTTCGCCGGATTGGCGCCACCACCTGGACCTGAAGGTAAGTCATTTGTACCGTCGACCTTATCAGCCGGCGGCGCATCCTCTACCTCGGCGGTCTCGCTGTGACCAGTGTCTTCGTCGCCGAGGAGAGCCCACATGTTGGCGCCGGTGCCCGCGACGCCTTGAGCTTGAGCGACAGCCGCCTTGCGTGTCCGCGGGGCCACCGGGCGGCCGCCGCCGCCACGTGCAGCGACCACGGTAAACTTTTCTTCTTTTTTCCTGGTTTCTTCCGGTTCAAAATATCTGCGTATCGACGTGTTGGTCAGCTCCTTGCCATCGGCCGCCGCAGGCTGCTTGTTGTCCCCAGCGGCGCCGTTGATCTTCACCTTGCCGATGGCGGCAAGGTTGGACGTCGCCTGCTTGGGCTTGCTGCACCCTGTGGCGACTTTCTTCATCTTGTTGGACGTGTCGCCACGTTTCGACATTGCAGCTTGCATCCCGGCGGCTCCTTTCCTATTCTTGTTGATGTTCTCAACTCGGTTCGCCGGCTTTGCCACGGTACCAGCCGGCGGAGGCGCCTTCTCTACCTTGACGAGCGCGGCTTTCTTGAGCTTCCGGTCGACGACGTCGACGGCGAGGCCACCGGCCGCCGCGCTGTGGCCGGGATCTTTGTCGAGGAGGAGAGCCCACATGTTGGCGCCGCCGATCGCGATGCCCTTCGCTCCCATCTTGCGATCGGTACGGTTCGATGATCAGCGAAAGCGATAGAGCTAAAGCTGTTGCAGCCACCGTCGTTGCGATTTTTTTATCGATCAAGTACGTAGGTAGCACGGGTATATAAAGGCGCGCGGGGCAGTTCGACTTGGTCTGGAGTGGTGTTCGTCCCGGAGTCGGACATGTAGATAGATTCTCAGCTATTGTTTGTTTCAGTGGAAATCTATTGCGATTAGGGTACTGGAGTGGTGTTCGTCCCAGATTAAGTAACCGAATCCGATATCCTATTGTACTCTGATATGTCACAAAAAAGTCCACAGTTTTAGTGGGCATATACGTACACCCTGCTCAACTACAGATTTCCAATAATTATTCTTTTCTCCAAAAAAATGTAATTACACTTTTTTTTAGAAATACGGCTGGAGCATGCATGGCATATTCAAGAAGTAGAGAAAAAACAATGTTTTTTTGCATGGTAATACGATTCTCATTGATAAATAAAAGACAAGATACAAAGTACGTATACACCGATCTTACAGATCTGAAAAGATAGGATAAACCTATATGACAAACCAACGTCTATCTCTCTTCTTTGGCACCACCGTAGCAGCCACCAAAGAAAGGTAAGACAGATCACCTCTTCACCCAAACTCGACGCGGCTCCATCGCTGATTATCTGCTTTTCGGACCTCCAAATTAGTTTGCCATACGACAAACCATTGTCGTTGAAATAATCAGACCGGGCAGCACGACCCCGGACACGCCATCGAACTTCAGCACTGGCACCCCCGAACGACAACGTCGGAGCAGGGAACCAGAACCATCAACCTCCAACCACAAACCCAGCACAAGGTGCACCATCTTCCAGCTGTCACCAGCGCAGACCACTGTCTGCACGTACTCCTGGATGAATCCTCTCTGCTCCACCATGTCGTCGGAGACAACGCCGCAACAACAGGGACAGAGCAAGAGAAAAAACACATCTGATGGAGTCGCCGCCGCCGCCTCGCCGACACCATCCATGAATCCTAAAGCCATCGATCTGAAAGATCGGCAAGCACACAGTGCCACCAACTCCGAGACGCCGCCACGAAGAACAACGCCGGTGTGGGAGTAGAGTTGAGGCAGATTTATTTGCCCGGGCGCCGCTCCCACTACCCCAACGACGCACCATGCCAAAAACATCCTAACCCTAGTTACCATGCAAAAAAAGGGGGTCCCTCTCCCTCCTGCCGCCGGAGCGACAAACGGAAGGAGAGGGCCCCAGCTTTTTTGCCGGTGGCCTACGGCGGCGGCGGCCGGCGGCGGGCGCTAGGGTAGGAATACCTTTTCCGCCTCGCGAGTCGCCTCAGTGCTCACGAGCGAAAAACGCTTCCGCGACCGGCTAAAGAAAACCGAGCTACAAACAATGTACAAGGATGACAATTCTTTTGCGGAAACTTGTCCAAAAAAACACATCTACCACATGCAGACTACTTCCCGGCCGGAGGGCACAAAACATGAAGCTCCCATCAATATACGTGCTCAACAATATCTGAATATTTATCCGCAAATTGTTAATTCTGTAGGTGCGCTCCTTCCATACCCTCAAACTTATATCAACGAAACACCCACTCCAAGATCTGCCATGCATCTTGGCAGTGGCGATTCTAGAACTAATTTATAGGGTAGGCTCGGATAAAAAAAACCACTTAAAAAAATATATGGTTATCCTAAAAAGAAAATGGTCTTCTACACCTCAGGTTCTTTTAGAAATGCATGGTAATTTAAATCCAACGACCAGAATAAGAAACACAATAAGCAGGGACACCTTGTTGAACGAGATCAAGAGGGTTTTGCTGCTTAGGGTTTTTTTGAGTCTCTCTGCCTTGTTAATGTTCGCCTGCTTTCTAGCATGTTTTGCACTTCTTTTAGGATGACGCGCAGGGACGGAGCCAGCACTCAATATTGGAGGGGGCAGAATCAAGTTGGAGGGGCGAAATAGCTTAGAACTACTAATTATAAGTATGATTATAAGTGAGTTTATGAAGGAAATCAATTTGTTGGGGTGGCTTAGCCCCTGCCCGTCCCCCCTTCCTCCGTCCCTGATGACGCGTGCATTAATTTTAATATGCTCAGATTATCAGATTCCAACAGGGAGCTAGGCTGATGCGTTATTTTTTGTATCATGGTGACCAGGATTACAAATGCTAGGTAGTTCTATGCTTGTGATTTCTACGCTGCAGCATCCAGTGCTAAATGTTCCTGACCAACCTTGCTCCTTCTGTGACTCTCTCCCTACGTATTCATCTTGGGCAGTAGCACTAATGGGCCAAATCTTTACTATTAAATGGCAGTCCGTCCGTTGGTACGTCGCTCTGGCGCTCGATCGCCCCTCCATCCGTCGTCCCCCGATCTTAGCCCACCTTGGCCTGGCCCAGCAAGAAAAATACCCTGAAACAGGACGACTTCGCCCGACCAACGCCCACGACGCTCGTCTTCCCTGTCTCCCCCGTGGAGGGCCGCCGCCGCCACCGCCCACACTCGTCCTTACTTTCCAGGAATGCACCGCCCGCTCGAGGACCGCGTGCAGCCGCCATCAAGAGTGCGCCTCCCGCACTCGGTGGCGGGGCTATCTGGTGCTCAGATTCGACCCGCAAGACCCTCCACAGAAGCCTGATGCAGGGTGGCCTCCACTATTCGAGCTCCTGTGCGTGGGCGTTGCGTTCCTGCGGGCAAGGGGCGCTGGACGGAAAGACAACATGGAGGCAGGGATAGAAGACGACCGCACGCTAGAGTTTGGTGCTGCAGCGGGACGACCTTGAACGGGCTCCAATCACCGCGTCGAGTTTCGGTGCCCCTCTTCCTCTCTCTCTCTAACATGACATCTGCTTGTATGAGATCATCACAGGCCTTGCGAAGCCAGAAGATGGAGCGGACTTCATCAAGTATTGCAGCCTACCGAGGCTCGCCGATCCGCGAATTGGTAAGTATTTTTCTTCAAGTTCTCCGCCATAGCCGCGAGCTCTGGTCGCGGCCTCGAATGTCCCATGTGTTCTGTTTTTATGTTTTTGCCTGTGTGTTTGGTGAATCGAGAATCTCACGAGGCCCTGAATGGCGTTTCAGTCTGATGATTTGGACTGAACGAATAGTTTAGCTCTCGATGCCGATTCATAGTAGGCTCTGACATGATTGTGTGTTGGATAGTTTGCAATGTCAGAGGCTCGACGTGTCTCCATTAAAAGTGGTGCCGTAAGCTGGATATACTAAGCGACTCCATGAAACTATGCTCCGTGATCAAGTTTTAACGTACATAGTTAAGTAGACCTGATATGGACATGATAGCTAGAGAGAGCATCTGTTATAATATTGTACTTTCAAATGCTCAGTCGTTACTTTGTCTTTCCTTCCAAAGAAAACAGATGTATGTCGAGCTGATTCTTATGTGTATAGTTGGCATATAAAAAGAAAACACTAATCAATTACCGCATGATGGTTTAGATAAGTTTGCCCATGATGAAGCTCCCTCTCGGCGCAGCCAAAGAGCGTGTCACAGCTGCTTCTTGATCATCTCTATTCTGTACTCAAGTAAGCTCCAAGTGCAATTCATTGCTCTAAGCTCTCTCATTTTACCTTAATGATGTGGATTAGGGGAGAACAAATGATGTCTATTTATCTATTTTTCTCAGTGTTAGGGAATGTCTTCTAGGGCTAACAATAAATCATCTGCTGCTGGGATTGGGACTGGGAGTAACACACTGACACTATTGATGATTTAGCCTTGAAGATACTTGGGCAGTGAGAGGAATGCTTATGTAGATTTAAGAACCGATGGACTATTTTGTTGTAACTGTTGTGTGCTTCGCTGCTGGACTATTTTCTTGTGTGCTTCATTGCTTTGTATTGTTATGTGCTTAGTTGCTCTGAACTAATTATTATCACTGTTTCAGTAATGGAAATAATAGAGGTCATATTTCTTGGAAGTCAGGAGCTATTTTGTTGACTAATAGCCAGTAATTACTTTCCAAACGATCAGTGTCTCTCTCTCGTGCAATGTGCTATTTGCAATTGATTTGTGTGACGACATCAGCAGCTAGGTGTACATCACAACAGGTGAACTCCCCACCCCCCCCCCCCCCCCCCCCCCCCCCCCACCCAAAAAAAAAAACTCCCAAATGTAATTTTGGCAACGGGTTAGCTGAACATGATGCATTTCATTCCTTTAAATTTCGTGTGGTAAATACTTATTTGTTCATCAGATTGTACTAACTACTTTGCCTTCGTTTGGTGAATGGCTGCCTAGACGGTATGATTTAACCAAGTTCTAGCTAACCTTGAAATCTGCAAAATAAGGATGTTATATATATATATATATATATATATATATATATATATATATATATATATATTCCTCGCTCGGTTTAACTAAAAGACATTGCACTCGAGCTTCTAAGGTTTTCTCCACTATTTGGGTGTGCATTGCTCATTGAAAACTAGCACATTGTCCAGTATAGATTGTTAGGCGATCCATGACGTGATTTTTTTTCCTTTTTAGTATCACTAGATGCAACTCTATATGTGATTTTACTATTAAATTGTTGGCTTATCAGTTGTGATTGCGTGACACACATTTCCCATGTACTAACTTATGGATAACTTTTTTTGATTGTTAGCTACTGTTGTTGAATGACAACCTAACAAATTAATTGCTGATAGCTCTCTAGACTCCCCAATTCACGTAAATGTTATCGCTATGTTAAAATACTTGTACGTAAATGTTGAATCACAATGTTGGACGAGACCATGTACTTATTGACCTAGAAAGACATTTCAAGAGGTCAGGTAAAATGCAAGGCCCTTCCGAAGTATTTTCACGTAGTAGATATCTCACTTTTGAAAACTTCTGAATGCTCGGCAGTAGACCAATTTATCGATTGATAGAAGCCCACAGAGGTGCATATCGTACCCAATTATGTGCTGAATACTTTGAGCATCTGCTTTTGAGTTCTTCTCAACTGGGCTGGCAGAAAAGGAACAGAAGACAACCTTGGTTGATGAGCTATTATGTGGCCAAAAACTCAAGAACTTTAGGTAAGCTGATCATCCGTTTCTATCCACATGTTGTGATGTTGGAGGCTCACTGTCTTTGTTCTTGTTGTCACTCAGGACATGTTTTCTTTTACCGTAAAAGTGGAGTTGTTAGGCATGTGAATGTAATCAGGCTATTGAGAATAAGTTTTTCTTGTTAGGAATGTGGATGTAATGGGCTTGGCTAAAAGATTGTAAGTGAAGAAGAAGGAAACCAGGCATGGCCTGCAAATCTATTTATTGTGGTGTAGTGGATTATATTTTGGTGTACTCTAATATTCTCAAGTGCAAAATGGGAGAAGTTATTATATGATGCCCTTAGTTTTCAAGTGTAACACCATGCATTGTTTCACATTATGAATCGGGGCATTGCCGGGATACATATGCAAGTGTTGAGTTAACCCATCTCTTGTGAAGTTGTCAGTTGTGAGGTTCTCCATTCCATATTCAGATGTTTTTAACAATGCAAGTATGTTGAATAAAAGAACATGTTTATGTAGACAAGTGCACACGTGCAGGGTCCACTTACTGATTGCCGAACTTTGTGACTTGAAAAATAGGACAGAAGTTGATGAAGCCGTTCTAGCTCACAAATTTGACTCAAAAGATTTGTGATGCAATTTATAGGGCATGAAGATTAAATCTATGTTAACACAATATATGTGATCTGTTTCTACAACATTTGGCAATTTACGGTTATTTTGGTTGATAAAAATTAAATTTACGAGCCTATGTAATTCTGGTCACATAATTTAAAGTACTGCTACTAATTACCGATGATGATAAACAAAATTTGTGCGACATTCTTAATTAAAGGACCTCCATCAATCAGGGAAGATGATACAAGTAGCATCTTAGGTTCACCAATCAGCGAAGGTGACCATGTGACGAGAAAGCTATGTAGAGTGGAACGGTGATGTAGTAGCCATGACAGAGCTGAAGAGGGCAAAGCACAAGCTCCATACCTCCTTACAAACTAGAGCACAATTTTCATATTGACCTGGCTAGAACACGACTTTCATCGGTACAACATTGTTATCTTATTTATAAAACCATGAGTGATGGTACGGTGAGATGACATGTTTTTATCATCGACAATTGCAGCAGGGAAGTATGAAGAAAATGGAAATGGAGGGAACAGATGGGCGAGTAGAAACATGCCAATTCATCTTATTGCAAGAGTTTCTGGAGAACGCGGACACATGTAGTGCATGGTTGTTGCCAGCTCGTGTCATAAGGTGTCGGGTTAAGTCTCGCAATGGGCGCAACCCTCATATTTAGTTGACACTATGAGTTTGAAACCCTGAATAGATCGCTGGTGTTAAGCCGTAAGAACTGTCGAGCATGAGATAAGAGGAAGAACAAATCGACATGTGTTGCCATATTGATGGAAATCACACACCATGACATTCAACTTGCATTTTTTAAATATTTGTTCCATAAGCGTGCATACTTTATTCCGTAGCAACGCACGGGCAATCAACTAGTACACCGTAAAAGCCCAGCTAGCTAGGGAAAACGTTTCACTGCTTTCCTTCTTTGTTTCAGTCGACAACGCACGAACTGACAGCCAGAGAAAGCTCCAATCCGTAGCTAAACGACCATACTATGTATATTTGCTTTTTTTTTTCCGCAAAAATGGATGGTAGGCTCGAGCCATACGAAGCCTACCTGGTAAAATCACCCCTGCATCTTGGCTCTTGGGACGTGGCTGATCATGGAACTTCATGATGAGTTCACAAACGCATGCAAATGGGCGAGGGCTACAATTTTTGCCGACAAGGCACCGATATGTCTCCAAACGACGGTAATAAGGGGCAATCCTTTTGTTGGTGGCATGCCATCTCCAGAGTCCAATTGACAAAATTGTTCTATGAGGCCAACTCCTCATGGCAAGAAGATCGGTTGCGATGGTCTTGCAATGAAGAACAAACCATGTGCAAATTTTGCATGTTTACTCTACTGACACGCACAATGTTTGTCTCTTTGGAGCATCAAATATGGCGCCTAAAGAGAGGGTGAATAGGCGAATAAAATGTTTAAACCAATTTTGTTAACTTTTAGGGATAATTGTAGATTAATAAGCTAAAATACAACTAAATGAACAATCCTATATGATCCGACACACAATATAAGTAAGTAAACTGAGGGCCGCAAGCGAAAGGAGACGAAGATACTCCTTCTCGAAGTTTGAGCTGCATCTTGAATGTGTTGTCCTTGCTTTCGCCCTCGTCAGAGGGGTTCACCATCGGAGACAATGAGGTGAGCAAAGTTCATGGGGATGGGAAACAGTGTACGCCTTGTGATGTAGATGTTTGTCCGATCTTTTACCGCAAGAACCACCGGATAACTATCTTTCCAGTTACAGGAGTGATCCGTGCAACCTGAAGAATCTAGAGAATGAATCTCACGACAAGGAACAAGGTGATGAACACTACGCCTCTCGCAAAGATCGACCACCCTTGACAGTTCAGGGACCTTCTCGCCACACACGATAAGTCTTGGCAGATTCAGGAACATTCATGCCTCAATTTGTTGGATAACTAAATGAACGTGTGAGATGCCATATTACACGCCGATCCCCTAGGGACGGTGGCAACCTTGAACTTTTAGTTCAACATAAGTTTTTCTTTTCATTCCCCAGCGTTAACCTTCTTTTCTTTCTTTCCTCGGCTCTATAGCTTGCATGCTGAGAGAATTCCCTGTAGTGCGGTTCTCCTATTTAGATAGAGTAGATTCCTTCCCAACTACAGCCTCCCCATGCACTTCAAGATTGATCCGACAACAGTAGATTCTGCGGACATTTTGATGCTACTGTTTTAAAATTGTTGCTGTAAAAACATGTGCGAGATGTTGCAATATTTTTGGGCATCTACTATGAATGTTGCACGTGTTACATGTGCGTGTGTTGGCTCTTTCTTGGATATTTGCTGCAATGATATGTTGCGAGTAGTGATAATTGTTACATACTAAAATTTTATTTCGACATTTCTTTTTTAAAATGTTGCGATAATTTTCTATAAGGTTTTAACCATCCGCGAGAAGAAATGTCGCAAAAGTGCAAAACATGTGCCTTGAATTTTTTTTTTGCGAATGAATGTGGAGATTACTATGCTGCTGAGGATGTGGGACGTTAAGATTGTATCGAGACCCGTTCCACCGGCAGAAAGAAAAGCAGCCGCCTCCTCCATAGACGGTTCCTCTCCTCCGGCCAGCCTCACCGTCGTCGAGAGGGGTGGGGAACCCGATCTATGAGTTGAGTTTTCTGTAAAAGTAGTGTTTTCAATAGATTAGGTCCTGGTAGTCGTCTTTTTCGTCAATGGAGATGGCATCGTATGCGATAAGTTATATTTATTTCATCGTTCGGCAACGACATCTCCTCCTCGACGTTGACCATCTTGTTAGGTTGATTTTCCCTGAAATACTGGTGCTGGTAGTCTTGCCGTTGTGGGTTGCTTATTTTAATGGTTGCGTGCGTGCACGCAGTCTTGCATTGGGCTGAAAACTAAAATTATGGAAAAACCTTTGTTTATATTTACATGCTATTGATTTGATATCCATCATGTCATGTTTCTACGGCAGTGTTCAGAAAAGTATAAAACTGTGTCATGTAAGAAAAACGAGTTTGAAGATCTTGAAGATTTGCTCGTTTCATTCAGATTTTATTTTGTAATCATTAATGGAGCCAACTCATTTATTTTTACCATGTAGTTTTTTGCTGCTACTAATTACCATGAAATAACCACTAATTGTGTAACTTAAAATGATTTTTTGAAAAACTTCAGAGCAAACTATCATATAGTTGTAGTTCAAATTTGAATTACTTTCGGAAAATTGACATAAATTCATTTAAAGAGGGGAAAATAGGTAGAAGACGAGACAATTCGTAATATTTTTGTGTTATCCATCAAATATGGACTACTTTGTGTGGAAATATGATAGATACCATTTTTCACCATAATTTTTGTACTTTCTTCACAAAAAAAAGTCATTTTTGACACTTCAAAATTGGAAAATAAAATTTCTACACATAATTTGAAGACTCGGTTTGGCAACATTGTTTCCTATACCAAGATACATCTATGTGTTAAATATGGTTAGTTTATAACAAATTATGCCACCGAAATGGCCATAACTTAGTCATTTGGCATTAAACTTATATATGTCTATAGATGATAGACATTTTGTGAAGATTTTTCTTGAAACGTTTGTCCAAACTCAAGTTTATTATTTTTGCTAGAACCTAGTACACATAAAAGGACTCCCACCAAACGATTTCGTTTTTTGAGTATTTTTTATGTTCTTAATTTGTTTTCTTTGAAAAACGGTCAAAATGGCCACCATGTCTATCCATCGAAAAAGGTCAAGATTTTCAAAACTATCGATGGTTCTGTGAAATAATCACTACTTGTGTATCTTAAAATGATTTTTTGAAAAATGTCAGAGAAACTATCACCTAGTTGTAGTTCAAATTTGAATTACTTTCGAAAAATTCACATAAAGTCATTTAAATAGGCGAAAATAGGTAGAAGGCGAGCAAATTCCTAATTTTTTTTATGTTATCCATAAAATAAAGACTAACTTGTGTGTAAATATGATGCGTACCATTTTTCACCATATTTTTTGTACTTTCTTCACGAAAACAGTCATTTTTTACACTTCAAAATTGGAAAATGGTATTTCTAAACGTAATTTGAAGACTCGGTTTGGCACCATTGTTTCCCATACCAAGATACTTGTATTTGTTAAATATGGTCAGATTATAACAAACTATGCCACCGGAATGGACATAACTTGGTCATTTGGCATGAAACCTATAAATGTCTATAGATGATAAACATTTTTGTGAAGATTTTTTTTGAAACATTTGTCCAAACTCAAGTTTATTATTTTTGCTAGTAACTAGTACATATAAAAGGACTCCCCACCAAAGGATTTCGTCTTTTGATTTTGTTTTTGATTTCTTTGAAAAACAAAGTCAAAGATTTCAACATCTTTGCCGCGGGGGGGGGGGGGGGGGGGGGGGGGGGCACTCGGCGAAGATCTTTTTCCGTCACGGTGCCGTCAGTCTGGTCGTCAGGTGCCACGTGGGGATTCCTTTTGCCGAGAGAGAAAATTCACCGAGTTCAAAATCACGAATTCGCCGACCAAATGGTCTTTGCCGAGTGCCTAATCAGGGGACACTCGGTACAGAGGCTATTTGCCGAGTGTGCGTCACTTTGCCGAGTGGTTTTAATCTGCGCACGGCAAATGGCCTCTTTGCCGAGTGTCCCGTTATTTTGCACTCGGCAAAGGCCAGACCACCCGGCGGAGATGAATTTTCCAGTAGTGGTGTATGCAGTCTTGGCATTGGTCTCAAAACTCTTCCAACTCCAGTTATACGTCGACACGAGATCGATCAATCAGTCAGTCCCGTGGTCACGACTCCTTCCTTACCCGCGACCCGAGTAGAGGCCGGTGCAACGTTTTTGGTCTCGCGCCCGGGCACGACTGACAGGTCGGAAGCTACTAGAGCCCGGGGAAGATGGAGGTGGAGTCAAGGTCGGTGGCGGCCGATCCGGCGCGGAAACCGAGCCCATCGCCAACTCCCGGCCCGAGCCCCCGGCCTATATAAAGCCCACGCCCACGGCCTCGTCGATCCACCAATCCATCCATCGATCCCACCCACAAACCCGCCGCCGCCGCCGTCTCGAGGGTTTTAGGCGGGCGGAAACCCTAGCCGCCGCCTTCGATCCGCGCCATGGGGGCCTTCGACCTGCTGCACGACGCGGAGGACGCCTCGGGCGACGAGGCCGTCTCCAGGGTGGTCGCCGCCAAGGTCGCCGCCGCCGCCGCCAGGAAGGCCGCCGACAAGGAGGCCAGGAAGAAGGCCGCCGAGGAGCGAGGCGAGGTCTGGGTCGACGACGAGCCCCCCGAGGAGGCCAAGCCCAAGGAGCACAAGAAGAAGGGTCCCAACAAGGACCAGCAGAAGCAGCCCGATGGTGGTAAGATCTACTTACTCGACCTCCTTACTCGTTCGATCTGCTCGATTCGTGTCTAGGTTGCCTGTTCGGTTCCGATCCAGCCGTCGATCTGTCTGTCTCGGGCAACACATTGCGTCCAATTTCGGTCGTGCTGGGTGGTAGATCGATCGGCTCGTGCTGGGTGGTAGATCGATCGGCTGTTCCGCTTGTATAGTGTGTGGTAGATTCTTGGCTAATTTTGGCCATGGCTTGGTGCTGTTCCTGGTTTGTAGAAAGAGATTGCTTTTATTTAATTTTTGGTCAGTGCTATTGATCGTGAATTAATATCTGGAGATCGATCTTGTCGAAATCACGGACCTGTTTTCTTAGAGGCCAGCACGTAGTTATTCGTTATTCTTATTAGCTAATTTGATCGTGAATATCTGAGATCCATCGTGTCTAAATCACTTAGACGCCAGCACGTAGTTATTCTTTACTCTTGTTAGCTGCGTCCAATTTTTCTGCTCATTCAGTAGCACTGTGCAGTATCCAGTAGATTCATGTCCATCTATGCATGCCAAGTTTGATCTGATTTATTTCTGCATTGTGATCATGCCATGTGATTTATGGTTATCGATTGATCTGCTTGCTCTATCATTCACCGTGAACATAACTTGTGTGGAATCTGATGTTTGTGATGTCATAATTCAGTTATGCACATGCTTTTGGATTAAGATTTGTTGTTGATCGGCTACTCTTAGACTTGATCTGACGGTTGCCTGTCTTTTCAGAGGGTGAGGAGTATCCAAGGGAGAACAATGCCAGAGGAGCAGGCCGCGGCAGAGGCCATGCCATTGTTGGTGGCTCTGGCGGTGGCTTTCAAGGGGGTCGTGGAAACGTTCGTGTCCTTGAAGATGCCAATGGCAATCGTTTCTTTGAAGGTGGCCGTGGCTACAACAATGGCAACCGTGGTGGCTATGGCTACAATAATGGCAACCGTGGCTACAACTATGGCAGCCGTCCCTACAACAATGGCTACAGCAATGGCAACGGTGGTGACAACCAAGTAAACAATGTGAACAATGGCGAGTACCAGCAAGCTTACAATGAGAACAATGGCCAGTACCAGCAAGACGGGCACTACTCTAGCAACACCTATGGTCAGAGGCAAGGGTACAGAAGAGAGGATGGGCAGTCCAGGAAGCAGTACGTGCCTAAGAGTAAGCCAGCATCTGAGGCTGCTTCTGATGCTGACCAGAAGTCTGAAGAGAAGGTTGAGGAGCCTGCAGCTGAGGCACCACAGAAGGAAGCCATTGCTGAAAATGTTGATGCTGCCCCAGCCTCTGAATCAGAAAAGTCTGCAGGGTATGTTTTTGACACAACTTTTTGATAGTTACTGTGCTGGTTCTTCATTGTTTTGTTGAAATTTGTACTTATAATCTGTGAAACCTTACCAATGTTTTGTACTGATGCAGGGATGTTGCAAAAGATGAGACTAAGAAGGTAGATGGTGAAGGTGGTGAACCGAGGCCTAAGAGGCCTAAGGACCCTAATTTCAAGCGCCTCACTGGTTCTCAAAGGAGGAAACTGAAGAACAAAAACCCCAAGAAGGAAGACTCTAATGATGGGGATGCTTCTAAGAACACCACTGACAATGTGCCGGAGGTCATTGAAGTGGAGAAACAAGTACTACCCTTCTTGCAACACTCTTATCTACAACCCCTTATCATTTTGCTTTTGAAATCCCTTAACTGATTTACTAATTTGTAACAGGAGATGACCCTTGAAGAATATGAGAAGAAGCTCGGAAAGAAGAAGGCTTCAGAGGCCTCCAAACCTGAGGAGACGATGGTTGCTCTTGAAGAAGCATTTGAGGGTTTCAAACTCCTGGAGAAAAAGAAAATTGAGGATGATGACAGAGTAAAGCTGGAAAATGGTCAGCGCAAGGCAAGGGAGGCTGCTGCCAAAGAAGGCAAGGCTCGCAAGGTACTGGAGTCTTCTAATCGATTTGTTTCAATCTAGTCTTCTTGGATTCATATGCGCTGATGCTTGGAATCATATGTCAGTTTGGAATTCATATTGTACTGAACTTTAGTATACTGAAGCATTATCTTCCTCTGTTTATGATATCTGTTTCTATTTCCTGCAGCTAACCATCCAGGAGTACCTGAAGCCAGCTGACGGTACAGAGTACGTCGCACCTAGGAGAGATGGCCCTTCAAGCGGTGGCTACAAGGGTGGCCGCGGCAATGGTGGTTTCAGTGGCCGTGACAACCGCACTGAGTCCCGGGTCTACAACTCAGGCAATGGTAACAATCCCATTGTCTTCCACGCTGTCGATGCCACCAATGGCAAGGCCGCGCCTAGGAGGGACGGGTCCAGGGAGCGTCGTGATGGTGGCTACCAGCAAGGCGAGCGCCGGAAGGTGGGTACAATGGCGGCAGGGGCAATGGTGGCTACCAGCAAGGAGGGTACAACGACGGCAGGGGTAACGGTGTCTACCAAGAGCGCCGGGACAGCTACAATGGCGAGCGCCGGGAAGGTGGGTACAATGGCAGTAACCAGGAGCGCCGTGAAGTTGGGAACCAGCAAGGAGGCGCCTACCAGGAGCGCCGCGTAGTCGGGAACCAGCAAGGAGGCGGCTACCAAGAACGCAGGCAAGGGGGATACCAGCAAGGTGGTTACAGTGGCGGCAGGGGCAACGGGGGATACCAGCAGGGTGGTGGGCGTGGCTATGGCGGCCGTGGGTATGGTGGCCGTGGTGGCGCCCGTAAGGAGCCTGAGGTTCCCCAGCCTGACTCTGCGGTCCACTTCCCAGCGTTGGGCGCAGCAGCACCGGCGGTGAATGCGCCGTCGCCTACCCAGTCGCAGGCCTAGATTTTTCCTTGTTTCCCTTTTGCTTTTAGTTTTTGGTGAGGAAGAGATGAGAACAGAGGAGAGGAGAGGAGGCTTTTCAGTTTTGTAACGGTGCTACAGAAATCGATCGAGTCATCTGTTCCTTTACCCAAGAAAAAGTATTTCTATTTTCCATGTCCAATCGAGGATCCCTGAATTTCTACAATAAATTAGATAGGTAGCTAAGTTAATTTAGTGTCGTATAATATCTGTTTTGCTAGTACCAAGTTTTATCATTGCAGCTCTTATGTTGATTTGCTTCTGAGTTAAGTTGATAGTCGTTTATGTTTCTTTTGGAGCTCACATGTTTTGTATTGCCTCGCTTTCAGTGTGTCTTCTCATTGTGAACAGGTAGCTCTTTGAAACTGATGGTTGAACAACTATATAGTCTAATTTTTCGTATTTTCTGTGCCTACTTGTGTAGTTCTGATAACGTTGTAATCCTGATTATATTTTCTAGCACTCTAATCGAACTACAAATTTTTTTAGACTATAGGATTTCGGAAATTTTGAAGTAGTCCAATAACTAGTAATTTGCGTGAAGTTTGGAGTTGTACTGAAATTACGTGTAAAAATTTGTGTTTTTTTCAGTTCTGTCGGTCGTTGAGTTTAACTGTTCAACAAATAATATATAATCATGATTTAACTGAGGCTGGGCATTCTCAAGCCCGTTTGAAAAAACTTCATCCTGGGAAATTTCGACGACGACGAAGAGTTTTGGAAAGAACAATGACGCGGCGCCGACGTCGGCGTCGGGGTGACGACCGGCGCACGCCAGCACGTCGTCTGCGCCACCCACCCACCTGTTGTTCCGGAATCAGCCGCAGCCGTGAGCAAAAGGGAAAGCAGCCGCCGCCCATGGTCAACGATCGATCCACCACCGCCAGGAGGCATCTCGCCATTCCATTTATTTACCCACCATGCTCGAGCAGCAGAGCCACACCACCACCCAGCGACGACGAGAGTTGTTAGCAAAAAACCGCGACTTTGAAGCAAGAATTCCGAAAAACCGCAAGTTTGATGTGGGATCACGGAAAACCGCAGGTTTGGTGGCAAGCATTCGCAATTTCCAAACATTCGTCACCAAACGAGAATTGACACCGAATCTGACGTGTGGGGCCCATCTAACAGCTGATGTGGCGTGGAGGGTCCCACTTGTCAGGACCAATTTGCATATTTGCACAGGGTCCCACTTGTCAGCGAAAAAAAAATCAAAATTTCTAAAGAAAAAAGAAAAAATCACTCTCTCTCTCCTCCATCTCCGGCGAAGCCCCTGCTGCCCCCGACGGCCGCCTTCCTCGACCGGCCCAAGTCGGCGGCGCGTCCAGGCGCGGAGCGCGGCCAGGGAGGCCGAGGGCGCGGCAGAGCGCGGCCAGGCCCGGGCGCGGCGCGCGTCTAGGCGCGGAGGGCGGGGGCGGCGAGGTGGCGGGCAGGAGCGCGCCGGCGGCCACCGGAGGACCCTGGGGCGGAGACAGGGGAGGAGACAGAGGTGGCGGTGTCCGGCGGCGAGCTGGGCCACGCCTAGGGACCAGGGTCGCGTGGGTGGCGGCGCGGCGGCCGGCGGCGCGAGCGGGAGAAGGAGGCGGCGGCCGGCGGCGCGAGCAGGGGCGCGACGGTCGGTGGCGGCGAGCGGGAGCAGGGGCGCGACGGTCAGTGGCTGGCGGCGCGACGGTCGGTGGCCGGCGGCTCCGTCCCCATGCGGCCACGCGGAGGGAGAGAGGAAGAAAAGGTGAGGAAAAAAAGAAAAAGAAAAAAATTGACCCACTTACATGTGGGTCCCACGGGTGGGGATATTTTTAAGACTTTTTTATTGGCCTCCCATTGGGCTGACAAGTGGGGCCCACTAAAAATATGCAAATTGGTCCTGACAATATGCCACATCAGATTTTGAGTGGGCCCCATACGTCAGATTCGGTGTCAATTCGCGTTTAGTGACGAATGTTTGGAAATTGCGAATGCTTGCCACCAAACCTGCGGTTTTACGTGATCTCACATCAAAGTTGCGGTTTTTCGGAATTCTTGCTTCAAAGTCGGTTTTATGCTAACAACTCCGACGACGACGAAGATGCTGAGGCACTCCTCCTCTTCTTCCCCTATTTATACGGCACTCAAGCGCCTAACCAACAGCAGAAACCGTGTTCTCGTTCCGTCCAGAAAGACAAGTAGAGCCAAGACCAGACATCTCCTCCTCTTCTTGATTCTTGTTGCTGTTGTGACGGTCTTGTTCTTGTTCCCACCAGCGATCATGTCGTCTTCGTCGTCGTCTGCCTCCGCGGCCACGGCGCCGTTCGAGAACCCCAGGGCGGTGGTCAAGAAGCTCCTCTCCGAGTCCCAGTCCGAGGGGCAGGGCGCCACCGTCCGGCGGAGCATCGGCAGGTACGCACAACTTCCCAGTCTTCTGAGTTGAATTGCGCGACATGAACACCGAACTGAACTCTGAATTTGGCTCATGGCTTGCGTTGACCTCTGTTTCTGAATCTTGCAGGCACGAGCTCATGAACCTGGACCCCTTCCTCCTGCTCGACGAGTTCTCAGGTAATCCTCCTCCTCTGCCTCATGCTCCCTGGAGATCTCCATCGATCTCTCCAATGGAATACAAGCGTCCAATCGAATTTTTTTTGGACTGGGTTCAGTTTGCTGCTCACATCAATCTTGTTTTCTGACCGACTAATTCCTCGACTCGTTTCAGTCTCCAAGCCCGCCGGATTCCCCGACCACCCCACCGAGGATTTGAGACCGTCACCTACATGCTCGAGGTACGCATCCAGGGGCCAGCGCACGCACTGCTTCACGTTCTGCTCTGCTCTGCATCGTGTAAATCTCGCCTGCAACCTGTTTGCTGAAATGCACGCTTGTTTGTTCTGATGCAGGGGGCATTCACACACCAGGACTTCTCAGGGCACAAGGGTACCATCAGGACAGGAGATGTCCAGGTATAATTTCCTATCTTGTGAACAATTAAGGAATTTATTTATCATCAACATGATCCGTTCGATTGTGTCTCCAACCAACGTTGAAATCTGAATGCTCTGTTCTTCTTCAGTGGATGACGGCGGGTCGTGGGATCGTGCACTCGGAGATGCCGGCGTCTGACGGCGTGCAGAAGGGCCTGCAGCTCTGGATCAACCTCGCCTCCAAGGACAAGATGTATGAACCATACCATGCCTACTATCAATCTTCTTCCTCGCTGGCCATTCTATATGATCAATTACAGTCACTCTGTTGCGCCAAATTCTTATTCTGTAAACCATGATTATGAATACCAGGATCGAGCCCCGGTACCAGAGTTGCAGAGCAAGGACATAAGCCAGGCCTCCAAGGATGGCGTTGACGTCCGTATCATCGCCGGCGAGGCTTTCGGGTGCGGTCACCGGTGTACACGCGGACGCCGACCATGTACATGGACTTCACCATGCAGCCTGGTTCCCAGCTCCACCAGCCCATTCCGGCGGGGTGGAACGCCTTCGTGTACATCATCGAGGGGGAAGGCCTGTTCGGCAGGGAGAACGCCGCACCCGCCACCGCGCACCATTGCCTCGTGCTCGGCACTGATGGCGACGGGCTCAGCGTTTGGAACCGGTCCGGCGCGTCGCTGCGGTTTGCTCTCGCGGCGGGCCAGCCGCTGAACGAGCCCGTGGTGCAGCAGGGGCCATTCGTTATGAACACGCGCGCTCAGATACAGCAGGCCATGAACGACTACTACTATGGCCGCAACGGCTTCGAGAAGGCCGCCCAGTGGAGCTCCGCCTGATCGGCCTCTTCTTCTTCGTCGCACCATGATTATGATTGATACTGATGCAATGCTGCAGCAGTGGCCCTGTCATGCACAATATTAGGAAGGAAAAGAAATTTTCTATGTTTTACATAGTACTATCATTTATTGGCACTTTGTGCAGAGTGTAGTAGTCTTATCTCATTTTTTTATTTGTGAAGTAGAATAATTGTGTGTAATAAAGGGAAATTCAGTCGAGATGGTTATAAAATAATTTTTCAACTGTTTATGTAGTACAAATCTGGAGCACAACAAGTCAAAAAAAAAAAAAAATCTGGGAGCACAACACAGCAATTGGAATGATAGATGGACAAAGAATTAGAACATCGGAAGCGTGGGAGAAGTGGAATACATGCAAACTCGTCGGATGCATGTGCTCTAGGATTTCCCCAGTGTCACACTCGGATAATTCACTGACATGTCAAGTTTAACAGCTGACCACCACGTGTACTCTATGTCAAGTATTATACTACTTGGGCAAAAATGACAACTTTTTATATTTCCAAAAAACTCTGCAATTCAAATATCCTAGACAATATATGTAATCAAAATATTACAAACCAACAAGATATACTACACATATCATCCCAATTGTCGTATGTTATCATAAACATGTGATGCATAGAACATAACAAGTACACAAATGTCACAAGTGTCCACAAAGTTCACAATTGTCACGAAGTTGACAAGTGTCCACAAAGGAGCATAACAACAAACAATTTCACCAACCATCAGCGACAAAATTGCAGCAGCATGCATCAACATAGAGACATCTTTTACACGAAAACCCCTTACTTTGATGGAAAAATCAAAGGCCAAACCACCCAAATGCACTGAACCCGACAATGCAGAACACCGTCTGGACGTTGCTCGCGTTCGATGCCAGCAGTGGCGGGTCGATGGACTCCGCGTAGTTCCATTTAACCGGCCCCACCTCGTTCACCTCGTCATGAATAACTGGTTTGATGGCTCCTTCCACCGCACGCTTCACCAGGATCACACCGAAGTGGTACTCCAGCGCGATGTACCCCATCATGCCCGCAACATGAGAGGTGAACAATTATGTCCGCACATTCGGCACCGACTTCACCATAGATCAGGTCCTCCATGTCGTCATCAAGCAGGTTGTTTTTTGGTTTCAGGTCTCTATGGATGATTTCACTAGGGCATCGTGGAGGAGGTTGCAACGACGGATCACGAACTTGACCGGTGGTGTGGATCTTTGCCTGAATATGTCGCGTGCACTAGTTGAGCTGCTGCTCTCCTTGTCGCTCACATTCTTGTTTTTCTTCCCCAACCCGTCATGCTCCATGGGAAGTTGCACCTTGAACACTTCACTGCATCCCCCATGCCCGATCACCTCGAGCGATGTAATCATGTCCTCCTTCACCAGGAATGCTTTTTCATGCGATTGATCAAATTCAGCGTGAAGATCACCGTGCCAGACTCGCTCCTCACGGACTGGTAAGCCGAATGAGTTCAATGGTAGGGAAAAAAAAACAATCATATGCTACGAAGCTAATGATCCAGTTGTGTACCAAATGCCTATGTCCGCAATGGTAACTAAATCTTTCTTGTTTTTGTTACATAAATTTATGATATGATTCTTGCATCTTACCACGGTGGAGGCGGGACAATTGCCCCCCCCCCCCCCCCCCCCCCCCCCCCCCCACCCCACATGATCCTAATTAAACAAGAGTATATTTCTTTGACTCTCGAGTAGCAAAATTTTGATCTTACTCCAGTATTTTGAGGTGGTGCCTGATGGTGTACACAATGCGAATTTTTCTTTTGCATGGAAGTGAAAAAAAATAATTAAAGTGTGCACCGATTAGTACATGAGCAAACCATAATGAGTGCAACTACAACATATTTCCTTTTGTATGTAGTCAGCTAATACACATCCTATAAGAGGCAAGCACTAGGAATTGGATGTCGTTTTCTAGCAAATCAACGTCACCCGTCACGGTGTGACCAAAAGGCTCGCGTGTGCCGCAACTTACTGGCTGTTTTTCACGTCTTGTAACTTCATGATCAAACCGCACATTCTTGCCAAATTCACGTACTAGACATGTGTTTTCCTCCTTTGTAATTTATATGCCCGCTGTTTAAAAACCAACCGATGGAAGGGCTAATCTGTAGATTTATGACAGTTCACGTGTTAATTGATGCTTGTCACTTTCAGTGATGTTGCTTGATCCATTGAGAACCGGTATTGCTCGTAGAATTTGATTGTTTAAACTCTTGGAAACAAGAAATTCACTTTGGCATCTGAGCTCATATGCTCCTGTTATATTAAACGGAATTTAAAAAAGTAAAACATTTTTAACAATTCTGAAAATATTTGGAGGTGAACACATACCCATGTCCAACATACGTGCCAAATTTCGTGGCGACAAATGACATTTGATATGCCCTTTGAAAAAAAACATAAATTTATGGTCGAATGTAATTTCAAAAACGTACTTTTTAGGCACTGATTTTGTCATTTGTGCACAGAGCGTGACATTTCATTACGAAGATTGGCACGTTTTTTTAAAACAGGTATATGTTCATCACGAAAAAGTTTCAAAATTTTTGGACATATTTTAGTATGTTTAAAACTTTGTACAGCATAATAGGAGCATATGACGGAAGGCAAAACGCCTCTCCCGGGAAGCGAAGAAGAAATATTATAAGTTCAAAAAGGTTTCTGAGAATTATAAATGGCGTGGCCGTTCTTGGAATGAAAAATGGCGGGACCGAGGAAGGCGATCGATGACGAGGCGCGTGACGTCGGCGTCGGGTGACGAGCGCCTGACGGCAGCACGTCGTTGGCTCGAGGGAGCAGCAGCCGCATAGTCTGAAAAAAGAAAGCTCGTCCATGGTCAACGCGGCCCCAAACAAGCAGGAGCCATCTCTCCATTTATCTAAGCTTTCTCTAATGTCGCATCATCCACCGTGCTGATGACGACGATGCTGAGGCAGCATTCTCCACCGCTTCTTCTTCTTCTTCCTCTATTTATACGGCACTCACCAAGCTCAACAGCAACAGCAGCAAAAGCCATCGTCTTCTCTCCGTGACAGTCAAGTAGCACCAAGAACGAACGCCTCCGTAGACCGTAGTAACAGCCCTCGTCTTGTTCCCACCAGCGATCATGTCTTCGTTGTCCACCTCGTCGTCTGCCGCGGCTGTTCCGTTCAAGAACCCCAGGGCGGTGGTGAAGAAGCTGCTGTCGGAGGCCCAGTCCGAGGGGCAGGGCGCCACCGTCAGGCGGAGCATCGGCAGGTACGCAGAATTCCATCCTCTCTCAATTGAATTGCGCGAGGAAGAAACACATGATTGAACTCTGAATCTTTTGACGGCCTCCGTTGACATCTATCTTCTTCTTCTTGCTGCAGGCACGAGCTCCGGAACCTGGTCGACCCGTTCCTCATGCTCGACGAGTTCTCAGGTAGTTCTCTGACTTCAACATCTTCATGAATCATGATTCTTCCATCCATCTTTTGGATCGGGATCTTCAAGACCCAGGCGTTCAAGAATGTTTTCCGATTCGGTTCAGACTTCAGAGTTCTGACTGTCGCTGCATCCATTTTGTTTTTCTGACCGATTGTTTCCTTGACTGGCCGTTTCAGTCTCCAAGCCCGCCGGCTTCCCCGACCACCCTCACCGAGGATTCGAGACCGTCACCTACATGCTCGACGTACGAACCCAACCCCCCACCCATGCTTTTCTTCATGCTCTGCTCTGTTCTGTTTTGCTCTGCTTTTAAGTGTTTGCTGAAATGATGCCTGTCTTCTGATGCAGGGGGCCTTCACACATCAGGACTTCTCCGGACACAAGGGCACCATCAGAGCAGGAGATGTTCAGGTCTCATTCGCAATCTACTTAAAATCAAGGAATTTATCATGAGCTTGACCCATTCGATTTTGACTTGAATTTTAACACTGCAATCTGAATGCTCTGTTGTTCAGTGGATGACGGCGGGTCGCGGCATCGTGCACTCGGAGATGCCGGCGTCCGACGGCGTGCAGAAGGGCCTGCAGCTCTGGATCAACCTCGCCTCCAAGGACAAGATGTATGTTTCCTTTCAAGGCAACGATGCCTCTTCTTCTTGATGATCAGCTTCTTAAAAAATGCTTAATGACGCTGCAGGATCGAGCCCCGGTACCAGGAGCTGCAGAGCAAGGACATAAGCCGCGCCGATAAAGACGGCGTGGAGGTGCGGATCATCGCCGGCGAGGCATTCGGTGTCCGGTCGCCCGTGTACACGCGGACGCCGACCATGTACATGGACTTCACGATGCACCCGGGCTCGCAGCTCCACCAGCCCATACCCGCCGGATGGAACGCATTCGTGTACATCATCGAGGGGGAAGGCGTGTTCGGCCATGAGAACGCCTCGCCGGCCACCGCGCACCACTGTCTCGTGCTCGGCACCGACGGCGACGGGCTCAGCGTTTGGAACCGGTCCGGCGCACCGCTGAGGTTCGCGCTCGCGGCGGGGCAGCCGCTCAACGAGCCGGTGGTACAGCAGGGACCCTTTGTGATGAACACGCGCGCTGAGATCCAGCAGGCCATGGAGGACTATTACTACGGCCGGAACGGCTTCGAGAAGGCAGTTCAGTGGAGCTCCGCCTGATCGGCCTCTTCTTCTTCGCGCCATGATGATGACTGATATTGCTGCTGAAGTGGCCCTGCCAAGCACAAGATTGGGATGGAAAATAAATTGTTCTATGTTTAACATAGTGGTATCATTTTATTGATACTTTGTGTAGAGTGTAGTAGTCATTCTTCACTCTTTTTTGCTTGTTTGTGGGAAAGATTGATACACGATTTGTGTGTAATAAAGAGGAATTCAGCGAGGATTGTTCACTTTTTCGTTTTCTTTCATAGAATTTGGGAATACGCAGAGCAAGGGGAAAGGAATGTGTGCAGTAACGAGGAACATAGTACTGATTGCTTCATCAGAAAATTCACTCTATTTTTAGTTGGTTCGGTCATAAATTTTGGAACCTACTCCAAATAAAGTATGAGAGCATTGTAAAACAATGGATGCACTACTTCACATGAGGGACACAGAATATCTATGATGTCATTCAATTCTTTAGCGATACAATTCACATCTCCCGTGCACATGCAAATCAAGCCTCGCGGATCCTTCATTTAATATTCGATCATTTTCTTCAACCAGGATATACTACCTTTGTTTACAATTATTTTAGTTATGGGTTTAATTAAAGTCAAACTTTATGAAGTTTGACCAAATATATAGAAACAATATAAGCATTTACAATATTTATTTCATATTATTAGAATCTTTATATATTATGTTTCCATATTGTATTATTTAAGATTGTAGATGTTGATATTTTTAGTATATACTTAGCCGACTTTAAAAAAATGACATTTTAAAATGTTGGAATATTAGGCAATTTCAACGGGAGATTAATTACTGAAATCAACATCGCAGATGCACTAGCACATCTAACCACATAAAGCAAACTAGACATATCTAACTGATATACACCAAATACTAGGGCAAACAAAGAGAAATAGCACATATGTGTTGATCAGGAAGGTCCTCACCACAGCGAACGCAGACACCAAATGGTGAAAGCACACGACACATGTCAAACATGTGCACCTCACCAAATAACGAGCTCTAACTCAATTCGATTCAAGAAACGCGACGCGTGTGAGGCAAGGCGTGGCGAGGCAGCCGACGGAGGCGGAGGAGGAGCGCGCGTGAATTCCTTCTATAGTGACTCACTTAGTGAGACTAGAACAACTTATCTGATAAGGTTTTTCAATTCTCTCGCAACTAGCAGTATAAATCTAAACATTAGACAACGTTAATTATGTACGCAAACATGCACCAAACTGAACGAGACTTTGAGATTTCAGAATTTGTTGGACCAGGGCAAGCTCATAAAATCCAACATAAAAACCTAGAACGTGAAGTAAATAAGAACAGATCATTACTTTGCCGTAAACTCCATATGCTTTTTGCTTGTGTTTTTTTTTTGGGAGAATATCTTGTGTTTTTTGCTGGATCTAAGTTAAAAGGATTGAGCGTGCGGCGGCCCATACCACGCTGATCAGGCCTCATTGCTCGCACGCAAAAGCGAAGCGATGTAGTAGCTTCATGTGGTGTCAAGTGAGTCTGGCCAACGCGTGGGCAAAAGTAAAGCTGCACCCGTCGACGCATGCACCTTGTCCGAAAATTTTAGTCACGAGACCTGCTGCCGGCTGCTATGAATTAGAGTAGTGCTTGTAGAATCAGTACACTCACTAGAGCGGCTGCATTTTTTTTAACAATGCCTACGCCGTGATGTTTACCACTGTTCCATCATCCTATACTACACCCTCGCGGCTAGAGGTCTACATTCAGTACTAGCGTACATCGTGATGCTTCGTTTTTTAAAATCAAAATTTTCTAATTTTTACTAAAATATAGAAACATATATCAACATCTATAGTAGTAAATATATATAATATGAAGATATATCTTATGAACATTGTCAAAAATTATTGTAACTGTTTATATTTTTTCTATATATTTGGTTAAACTTTACCAACTTTGACTTTCTCTAAATTCATAACACAAAATGATTGTAAACGGAGGGAGTATTGGTTTAGAGGCTACACTAGAATATTAGTATACCCACGTGGGGGTACTTTACTACTGTTCCATCATCCTAGTACATTATATACATCGTGATGTTTTCGTGAGGGCTCCACCGAGACCTAAATGTTTCTATTGAGGTCCCGATAAAAAATCGTACATGGCAGCAGGGCTTGATCGGGGTACTGGACATGTTCGGGATCTTCGTTCGTCAACTCTAAGATGGCCTCCAAACAAAAGGGCTTGTTCGGGGTACTCGACATTTCCCAGGCATGTTCTCCAACAGGCGGGGCCCCTGGCCGTAGACACAAAGCACGATCATAATGATTAATGGCTCCTGCTCGGACATCACACGCTCCTGCTCTAAGGTGGCATGTCTCTCCCAGTAATGACACCTCTAATTATGCGTGCATTTATCGTGGGTTGCTTAAGCGACACCGACAACCATTGACGCGACGTGATGGCGTTTTTCGCATATACTCCCTCCGTCGGAAAAGGATGTCACAAAAATGAGCTTTGAACGGAGGGACTACAATGCAACAGCGCCGCCAGTAGTCGACGCAACGACTTCTTCCTAGACGCAACACAATATTACCAGTAGTGGTCGGGCCAATAGTGACGGAAATTCACTTTGTGCCATCTGTGTTGGCGGGAACATACATGTCGCTTTCTCCACTTCCCGTCGGATTTGATTTGACAAAAAAATCGATGGAGGTTACTTTTGACAAATGCATTCCGCATGTGTCATATTTGTAGAAAAAATCGTGTATGAGTTCTAGAGTACATTTCCTTACTGGCCACGTGAATGTCTAGGCCTCTAGGGACTTTGTATAATCGACACTGTAGCTTGCTTCACCTATTCGTTCAAGTTCAACACCGAGCGTGAGATGGCTCACGCAAAGAACTGACAGCGTGATTGCCTGCTTAAATGTCAGCGCTTCTCCCGGTTCATGGATCGTTGTGCTGCTACAGGAGATTCCTTTGTTTTGCAGATCGATTAGACTTGTGCATGCATGTCCCTGACCGGAAATGGAGAGTGCCCTGCTCGATCTCCGTCCGATACAAGTTCCTCACGAAAGAGAAGACTACGACTCTACGAGTAGGGAGAGTAGCGACTTCAATCTCGCGACAAACCTTGATCCCCTTGCCCGCACAAAAGTCACAAAAATTTGACAAGTTTCTGGTCTTCTGTAGTTTCAACCCGATGAGGCCGCCAATGCCACACCCACAACAATATGTCAAAGTCTACATCTATCAAATAAATGTACAAATACTGATGGTGGTGGTGGATTTTTAGATCCACATTATTGAAAAAACAATTGAAGAAGAAACGACTCATATCATGAAACAGAACACAATAAAGGGATTGTCTAGGATGTTTGGAAGAATCGACTGAATAAATTGGAGCATAAAGAATTCTCCATTTGGTTGACAAGGATTGTAAAAAAGGGACCGTAAAGGATATTGCAGCGTGCTACTTGAAGCTGTGGCCGATCATGAACTATAGTTTTGGGACGCTTTTTCAGCATGGTAGGATGACATCAACGTGCTACAGATCTCCGATGTTTGCGGCCATGCTCCCGCAGTCAACTATAAAAACAGTCGACACCAGTATGACAAAGGGTACTACCTAGTCGAGATGATATCTATACAAGGTAGACCACATTTGCAAGACAATAGCTGATGTTGATCACTTGTTGCCCCTACATTACGCTGATTTCTTGCCATGCATTGGATCAGTGATAAAATTTAATTTGGATCAGTGATAAATTCATTCATCATTAGGTTTATAATAATATTGCCGAACATTCGTGGGCACACAAGGGTAACGCAATGGCAGCCCCGACAGGGCAACAAATTTGAATTATATGAAATAATTGTATTGTTATTTTTAATTCTTTTGAAACTTTATTTAGAAAAAAAATATTAGAATAAGGAGTAAAAGGAGAGAAAAATGTGTGGAAAGGACCTATATTACAACATCTTCCAAACATGCTCGTTATTTGTTAAACCAACCACAATAATTAATAGTACCGGGCGTGCTCTTCTTAAACAATTAGGTCCCAAACACCTACTCCCTCTGTTTCTAATTCATTTCTACGTAAGATGTTTTAGCATTTTTTAGATTCAGACATATCAGCATGTATCTATACACATTCTAGTGTGTATTGTCACTTAGTTTAATCTGTATCTTGTCAACATGTGAAACAGCTAAAACATTTTATATTTAGAAACAAAGGGGGCATGTGCGAGTTATGCACTGAGTTTAAATACAAAATCAAATTAACTCACATTTTCTAACAATCCATAAAACCAATCCTATGAACAACTTGACATTTCATGTTCCCGGTATAATCAGCATATTCATACACATTGTGTTTCATCACCGGATTTTGTAAGTATTTTTCCTTGTGTATAATTTGATCATATTCTTTATTCATTTTATTTTCAGACAATGATAAAATGTTGCAAGATACACATTTCTACAGTATAAACTGGGGGCTCACATCTCGATTCGTATGAAAGGAATTGGCATGAGCGCGACAATGGACATAATTCTCGGTTTTGGAAAGGGCCAGATGGGCACGAGGCGTTTTGGCAACCAACTTTTCAGTTTTGGAGTCAAATAACCGACCGGGTAGAATTTTGGGAAAAAAAATCCGCGGGAGGGAATTTCGGACGTAAAAATTGCGCCAATTCTGTGATGGAAGATGAAGGAAAAGCGGGAGAGATCGAAGGGAAAGTAAATGCCCAATGCATAGCACGAATTTACCGGGACTACTGATTTGTTTCCGTTGGAAAAAAATTGCAATCAATCGTTTATCCTACTCCCGTATCCTAAACGTTCGGCCACCTCATTATTGCTCAATCTGATCGAGAGGAGAGACACGATTTTCTAAGCGGTGCAGTAGGAAAAGAAGTACTGTAGTGCGGCGCAGTAACAACTGAGACGTGTTTTCAGCACTGTAGATAAAAATACACCCGTGATAGCGGAGAAGACCAAGAAACAACGCGACCAATATGCGGCGAATCCTGCTGTATTCCGAGCCTACCGCTTCAGCCGGGCTCTCCTCTTCTTCCACCTCTAGCCTCGACGCGACCATGGAGCTGCGGAGCCCCTCGACTCTGTATCGCCATGGGACGGAAGACTACGGCGATTACTACTCGTCTCCTACCTCTGTTCTTGACACGCCGATGCAGGAGCAGAGTCCGGCGAAGGAGCTTTGGGCGGATACTCTGCTTCGCCAGCTGACGCAAGATGACGCGACTTACTCGTCTTCCACCTCCGGCGTCGACGCGACGATGGAGGAGCAGAGCACTACGGAGGAGCCTTTAGTGGATACTCTGCTTCGCCAGCTGACGCAAGATGACGCGACTTACTCTTCTTCCACCTTCGGCGTCGACCCAACGATGGAGGAGCATAGCCCCGCGGAGGAGCGTTCGGTGGATTCCCGTGTCGCCAGGGGACGCAAGACGCCGTCCGTCTTGACGCAGCCGGAGGAGTAGGAGGAAACGGCGACTCGTCGTCGCCGAGGGCGAGGATGGTGACCATCGATCAGGAGGACAATAAGTGGTTCCACTGCGCCGTCTCCTCCCGGCTCTCCAGCCCTCCAAAATTCAAGGTAAATATATTTTCTCATCTTCAACATTTCATTTCATTGAAGCTAGCTAGCCTGCATCGATTGCCGCGCCGGGCAGTGCCGAGAGTGTACGCACGGCAGCTTCTTCGCCGGAGGACCTTGCCGGAACGCGGTGGTGGAGGACCACATCTCGGTCTCCCCTAGATCATCAATGGTGGTAGGCTCTCGATCTCCATTGCTTTTTAATGCGTTCTTGCTCATATTTAGGGCCTCCTACATTTTGCATATGAATTTGGCAATGTTTTCACATAGCATGCTTAATTCATGTCACAAAGGATTTCCGTAGTGACGGCGATGATGACGAAAACTTTGATTGTGAAATTGACGCCAAGCTCTTGCCAGCTCCGGCTTTGAGTAACCTTGATGCTCCTGACCTGTCCATGCAGGTACTACCTGCATGCTAGAACATTTTGTATTTCAACACACACCCTTGTCTTATTATGATTACAATGCATCTGTTTACGACAGGATGCTGATATGTGGGCCCACGGCGAACCACCATCTTCTACTTTAGTCGATCAATGTTTGGGAAATGGTTTCCCAAAGGAGATTGGTAATAATAAATGTAATCAATTTAATTTAATTGTCTCGTTTTGGGTTTGCACCTTTTGTTTGATCAAGATGGTTGTGCTCTCAGGGAACAATGATGCAAATGCATTACATGAGGTACTTCTCAAATACAAGGTATGTTTGTCCATTACTTGTTTAGTGTATTGCCTGATTCTTTTAGTGCATCGTGTAAGGCATGCGCTACATTAAATTGGTCGTGTGAAAATTAGGAACGAGGTGACTACACTTTCGTAGGTAATTGCTCAACTTCTGGCTGCACCACCGACAATGTTCAAGATGACGATTATGACGATCTTGACTTTGTAAAACGGGATGACAACGACGATCATGCTGGACAGAGGGAAGTCAGCTCGTATGGTTCTATTGATCAGGTAATGTATCTTTAACTTGATAATTCAGTATCCTATGATTATAGGTGTGATGATATGTGAAGTCTTTGTCTTGTTGATTTATTTAAGTAGTTGGTATGAATGAAATATCAAGCATGACAGTTGTGATATTACTCTCCATTTTCACGTTTTGTGTTATGTATCTCAGAAACAAAAAGAAACTTTCTTTGCCAGCACACTAAATAAGGAGGTATGCCATGACTCTTAAGTCAGAGAAGAAAGCATGGATGAGATCTTGGACATCTCTTGCTTGAGTGACCTGTCTCTTATTTAGGGCTTTATTTGTTTGTATTATGATTACTCTTCCGGGTGCCACTCAAACTATAGTCACCTCTTCACTTCGGTGACGTTTGAGCACTTGATTTTGCTTTACATTTGTCATTAAAGATTGTAATGTTAGTAAGTGGGATCGAGTACTATAAAACCAACATCTCCTACAGGGTAATAAAACATGCATGAAAAGAGTAGCAAATGAGCCGATGATTTTCCTGACCTATATCTTTGATCCTGATGAGTTTTTTTTTGTTATGTTAGGCTACACTCATTTTTTCTTCAGTTATGTGTTTGAATATTTGTTGGGAGTGGGATATGCCTTATACTGCAATGAGTAAATCATATATAGTTTATGTAGTTATGTCAGATTTGCTCTTGTATTAATTTCTTTCTCAAACAACACTAGAGAATAACAGGCCGGGTTCCTAAATTATTTCATTGTTTTGGTACTGGCTTAATATATTTTTCGCTTGTTTCTTGGGTAGCCTATGCTACTCATTTCTTGATCACTATTGGGTTGCACCCCAACCCTTATTTTTGTAACATTGTAGAAATCACAATGCAATTTTATTTCACTATCAATGCACTGCCATTTCTTTTCCATTCAATAGACAGTGTGTAAGAATTCTGGTTAACCTCTACCATTTCTATGATTGACTGCAGAATTCCAAACAGAAGATGGTAGAGATAGACGAGAAGATCAAGTTCTTAGTTGACCAGGGCTTTTCCAAAGATGAAGCGAATATGATTATTACCAGAATTGGTAATGCATCTAGCTTTATGAAAATATTGCTTTGATAATCTTTGTTTTGATGGAAAATGCACCTTATGTTATATCTTATTTGTTTAAACTTTCTAGGCGTGGGTACCCCCTCTTTTGTATTAGTTGATTTGAACCATGAGGTTGATTCGAACGATGAGGTACGTGATTTTACAATGAACAAGAAAACTCTTTCACCATTTTTTTAATTCAAGGAAAAAAATTATGTATAATTTTGTAGTGTCCGAAGATTTCCTTTGGGGTGATAAAGAAAGCAAAATTCGAGAAACAGAGAAAGAAAAAGCGGAAGTATTATGGAGGTCGAGAACAAGGAAATCAAGCCCCCGTGGATGGTAGCCATTGTGAGCCAATGACTCTTCCAAATCGAATGGTTGGCTTTAGCTTGCCTGGTCGCAAGTTCAGAAAAGACAGGACACTTCCTAAACTAGCTAATGGACCACCTTTCTTCTACTACGAGAATGTGGCCCAAGCTCCTAAAGGTGTATGGAGAACTATTTCAGAAACATTGTACGATGTTAAGCCAGAGTTTGTAGACTCCAAATACTTCTGTGCTACTGCCAGGAAAAGAGGTTACATCCATAATCTCCCGATTAAGAATAGAAAAACTCGCCGTCCGGTCCCTCCAAAGACTATACTTAAGGCCTTTCCTCGTTATAAGAAGTGGACGCCTCACTGGGACAAGAGAAGGAAGCTCAACTGCTTGTTGACATGTATACCAAGCACAAAACTGTCAGAGGATATTGAATTTGTTCTTGGAAGAGCTAACAACACACCATCTCGAAGTGTTCAAAAAGTTATTATCGATGCATGCAAGGAATTTAATCTTGTTTGTGTTGGGAAAAATAAGGTTGGTTATTTGGAGGCTCGTGAGATGGAATCCGTACTTGGTTTCCCAGAGGACCACACGAGGGTAGTCGGCATAACTAAGAGATATAAATCGCTTGGCAACTCATTCCAAGTTGATACGGTTGCTTACCACTTGTCGGTGTTGAAGGACATGTTTCCTGATGGTATCAAGGTACTATCCTTATTCAGCGGTATCGGAGGAGCAGAGGTAGCTCTACACAGTCTTGGAATTCGCTTGAGTATAGTGGTTTCTGTAGAGAATGTAAAGTGAATAGGAGAATTTTGAGAGGTTGGTGGAATCAGACTGATCAGAAAGGGCGGCTGATTGAGATTCCAGACGTGCATAATCTCACCAATGATATAGTCGAAGATTTGACTACAGAATTTCGTGGCTTTGACTTGGTGATTTGAGGCAGCCCATGCAACAATCTTGCTGGTCGTAACCGGTTCCACCGTGATGGTCTAGAGGGTGAGCAGTCTGCTCTATTCTACCAATACTTCAGAATACTGGATGCTGTCAAGTCAGTTATGTCGAGGATGTAGTATCATCATTGTAGTTTATTTCTGTCCATTTAGTTCACATCTTTAGTAACCGACACTTCAGATTGAGTCGATTTGGAGGATTTTATCTCTGAGACAGATCAATATAGCTATATGAACTGCTGCTGCTAACTAACTGAGAACTTGTTCATCTTTGTTTCAAGAAAATCTACCGCTTTCTCCAAATCCTTATTTTACATCACCAACTCTGAAAATAGGTTTTACTGAATCATCAAAGTGTATGATTTTTCCCAATGATTAATGCTAACATGAACATGTGGTTTGATTGATTAATTGATAACACATTTTTTTAACGGTAATTATGTATTGGTTCAGTTCTGGACTTCTGGTACCCATGTTACCTGTTGACAATATCTGTGATTTTTTTGGCGTGTTACCTATTACTTATGTGCTCTAGCTCCATCGTTACTTTCACGGTTTGAAGTATCTTTCAATGGGTCGCGTTTTCAGCTGAGTTCTAGTAACTTAAACCTGGGAACTTTTGACACTTGAACCTTTGAAAACCACCAACTACCTGTGTTCTATTATTTGGTTTGAGGTTCCTCTTGACTGAAAAAAGAGGTAAAGTCCCGAAGTAGTAGCTTGGTAGATAGCTACTCCAGAGTGCATTACCGCTTGGTAGTGCCACCACGACTGCTCCGTTCGAGAACCCAGGGCGGTGGTGAAGAAGCTGCTCTCCGAGTCCCAGTCCGAGGGACAAGGTGCCAACGTCAGGTGGAGCATCAGCAGGTAGAGAGAATTCCATCTCCTCTCCTGTGAATATAATTACTCGAGATGAACTCCTAATTTCTGACGGCGTGCGTTGGCCTGTCTCTGAACTTTGATGCTGCAGGCACGAGCTCCGGAATACCTGGACCCGTTCCTCATGCTCGGCGACTGGATCAAATCATCTCCAAACGTCCCCGCGAATTTTTGCTCTGGGTTTAGAGTTTGCTGCTGCAACCATCTTTTTTCTGACCGATTGTTTCTTCGACTGCTCGTTTCGGGGAACCGATGGTGGGTTCCCCGACCATCCACACCGAGGAGTCGAGACAGTCACCCATACTCTGCTTCTATCTTTCGTCATATTGCTCACAAGGCGTTTGCTGAAATGTCCGGTGTTTTCGGATGATGCAGGGGGCCTTCACCCACCAGGACTTCTCGGGACACAAGGGCACCATCATGGCAGGAGATGCCACAGGTTGGGGGGGGGGGTTTACAAGAAGTGCTGGGACGTCGTCAAATTGGACCTGCTCAAGGCTCTGAACCAATTGCACTCGCTGCGCCACAAGCACTGGAATTTGTTGAACAAAGCACACATTGTGCTGCTGCCTAAGAAGGGTGAAGTGTCCACTCCTGCTGATTTTCGTCCTGTGAGTCTCATGCATAGTGTGGCGAAGGTGGCATGCAAGTTGCTCGCGAATCGCCTCGCTCTGGAGATGCCTAATCCGAAATTTTGAAACAGAACAAAGCGTTGAAGAACAATGGATGAATTTTAAAAAAATATTCTCGACTAGGAATTGAAGGCCTGAGCGCAACTAACCAAAAAACACAACGTTACCACTAAGATACTTCTAATCACCATGCAAGAGCAAACATACATGGAATTGTCAAGACCGAGCAGACATTAGACATATGTTCAGTTAAGGTCTGATGATCAAATCTCTACAGATTACCACATCTAGCAGCAGGCCCAAGAGCCTCACACAACACCAAACACTAGATTCAGGCTGCCAGCCAGCCACTTGGGAACAACGGAGACCAGGGTTGTCAAGACATACAACTAGGGAAAATGTTCAGTTGAGGTTTGTCAGCTCAAACCAAATCTCTACTACTTAGCTCAAACCAAATCTCTACTACTTACTGCACTGAACAATACCTACACCATCTCAGGCGTTGCACCACCGGACCACCTCCACCATTTCTTTGTAAGATCTCAGAAGGCACCGACCCCAGCAGTCGACGCGCTCCTGTTGCCTGCAGCTCAACAGAGACAACCTGCTTGTAAAGAAAATCCTAGGCTCCGTCTTGTTAGAAGCAGATGAGCATGAGGCATGGGCACGCACCTCGCTTCTGGAGCTCCATGGTTCCCCCGCAGCGCTCGAGATGAAGAGACGGGCAGGCGAGGCAGTTGCAGTTAGGGAGGCACATCCAACCCTGGTAGCCTCCGCAAGATGAATTCTTCGCCTCGTGCACCCAGCACTCAAGCCTGCCACCTCCCTCCGTTCTGGAATATAAGACGTTAAAGCATTCGTTCCGACCAGGTGAAAACATGCACAAAAGTCGTTTCTACCCCCACACTTTAACAGAATCTAGGTAAATTTGGTGCGGCGGCACAGCCGCACCCGTGTGGTAAATTCAAATTTGAAATCGGCGACGTTTAAAAAAAATTCGTATAAATTTGAGAATCATTTGAATGCAAAGAGAGTTTGTGTTTCAAAATTCTTTAGATTACGAAAATTTGTCGGATTGGAATTTTTTTTACATTTTATTTATTCTCACACTAGTAGAATGGTTAGAATTGAAAGGCAAATGGAATTTTAAAATATTCAAATTTGTTTGTAGTGGTATAGCGGTAGAATTGAATTTTGGAAAATGGACATATCTTTGAAGTGTGTAGATTTGAAAATTGTCGAATTGCAAAGAAAGTTTGCGGTTAAAACTTGATGAGGGCCCGAATTATGTTTGGAAGATTTGGAAGATATTTTGAAAGTTTGGAGTTTCTAAATATGGATTTTGATTAGTTTTTTGTGGAGACGTCCGAACTTTTTTGGGTATATTATTTACTTTTTTTTTCAGGACGGAATGTTTGTGCAACCTTTGTGTGAGAACTTTGAAAGTCTGTTAGGTTTGTTTTTTTATTATATTAATGGAAATTGTTTGGAATTCGTAGGAACCACTTGTTTGCTACAAATGCTTAATTTTAAAATTGCTGAAGTTAGCAAATTATTACGTGTTGATTCCATGTTTGTAAAATAGTCATGTTCGAAAGACCGCCATTTTGATACTGTCTAGTATTTTTTTTTTGGATGATCAATTATGGAAATGTTTCCAATTTCTGTTTTTTTTGTTCGAAATGGTCATTGCAAATGAATTGTTTTTTTCTTGGTGTATTTTCTGTGAAGTTGGTTGGACTGACTATTATTTCAGGAAAAGGTCTCGAAGAATTTAGAGTGGTTATTTTGATTTGTGCAAATGGGTTTTAATTGGTTTTTTTTTGAGTTGCAGTTGAAAAGTTCAGGGAAATTGTAAATTTGATTTCCATTCCCGCGATTAGTGCATCATTTTGGTCAAATTTGGGTAATTCCATTACAAAGGATATTAATATTTTTTTAAATAATGTTTGGAGGGAGTGGATTTGAATTTTGTTGAAGTGTCGACCAAATTTGAATTTGAAGACATGTTTGGTTTTTTGGCCATAGGTAGGCAGTATTTATTTTTATGCATTTTTTTTGGGTGGACGAAATGGACAAACTTGAGAGATACTTGAATTTTTTTGAAATTCAAATTTGATCTTTTTATCGTGGGACATAAATACCCACCATTTTTTTTGTGTCCACTTTATTGATTTATTGTGTTGTCGCAGTGGTATTTTTAAATTTAATTTTATGGAATTTACAGCATTTAATAGGGAAAAGATTTTTTTCGGGTGGACGAAATGGACAAACTTGAAAATACTTGAAATTTTTTGAAATTCAAATTTGATATTTTTACCGTGTGACATAAATACTAACCATTTTTTTTGTGGCCACTTTATTGATTTATTGTGTTGTCGCAGTGGGTATTTTTTAAATTTAAATTTATGGAATTTACATCATTTAACAGGGAAAAGAAAAAAAAATATTGAAAAAAAAATCTGACGCCTGGGCCCTCTGATGACGTCACAATCCCCAGAACTGGCCGGATCTGCCGCGGCGTAGCCGTGCTCGCCGGCGTCGCGGCACGACGTTCCGGGACGCGCAGCTGGGCCCGCTGCTCGCGCCTGGTCGCGGGGGGACCATTGGCGGAGGCGCCGCCCAATTTGGGTCGCCGGAGCAGCGCCGGCGAGGCGCGGACGCGGCGGAGGACGGCATATGCGTCGGCGGCGATTCCCGCGGAAGGGCGGCGTGTCGGCGGCCGATCCGCGGCGAGGAGGCGTAGACGACGATGGCAGAGCGTCCGGCAGCGTCGATCTGCGCGGGGGAGCGCGGCGTCGCCGCCGGCGATTCGCGGCCGCGCGCGCGAGGAGGAGAGGGGGGGATTTGCGGATGGTTTTGCTGGGAAAACCCTGAAGTTTCTTGGAATTGCAAATAGGTCCTCCGTTGTGCGAAAGTGTGGGTTTAGTTATAATTTGTCGGATTACGTGTCTTTTTTTGCAAAACAGCCACGACGAGCGTCGCGGAGCCGTCGGATCAAAAAGGAACGGCGCGGAGCGACACGGGAACTGCTGAAGTGCGTTACTGTAGAAGTGCACCTCGCATCTACAGTAACTGCAGACGTGGGCTAATCTGGGACGTCTCTTTGCTCGATCGGACGGCCGTGAAATGCGGGTGATGTGGCCTGGCTGATCGATCGCTGAAGTCCACAACTTTTTTATATAGTTATATATATAGTTATAGGTAATTACCAGAAAGCGCAGCTGCGCTCGTTGGATGAGTCGAGCGCTCAATCCGTCCAACCTCCCGTCCCGACCCCAATCCACTTCCTCAACCTGACACAACCGTTCCTCCTCTAGCGGCGCAAGGCCGCCGCACCTTCCCTGCTCCGACCCCGCCGACGTCCTCCTCCTGCGCCGGCGCGACGCCGCGCGGCGCCTCCTCCCGCGACTACGCGAGGCCGCGCGCCGCCCCTGCTCCTGGCAAGAGGCGACAGCCGTTCCAACTCCTGCCCCGACGGCGCGAAGGCGCCACCGACCCTGCTCTTCCCTTCCGACGCAAGACCGTCGCGCCCCTGCGTCTGAGACACGTCTCGGTCCCGCGCCGGCCCTGTCTCCTTGTGGCACGTTGTGCAGGGCGAGCTACAGCAGCGCCTTGCTTCCTCCCGCTGGCCACAGGCCACCACCCGCTCGATGCTGCCCTCCTTTCTTTTCTCTGCGGCCAGCCATGCCCACAGCAGCATGCACACTTCCCCAGCTCCTCATCGGTAGGCGTGCTAGCTGGAGGAGCACGCCTCCTAATCCTTGGAAAATCCAGCTACTTGGTTGCTTGCACACCTTGCCTAGGTTCATGAGCTTCTTAGGACAGGCATGATGTACTTCTTGCTCTATACTGTACTTCACTAAATGGAGTACTATAAATGGAGGGTAATTACACAATCTACAGTAGTTTTCTAATAACATTGTCAAGTTTTCCTAGAACTCCACTAACGTCATCATTTTAGTTGAAGCAATTGTTTACCGGTGTTTTGAAGTTTTGTCTTATCGCACATTATTTGTCTCAACACACATCAAAGTTGCTTATTGATATTGTGAAGTTGGGTAAACGCACACCAAATTTGCTTACCGATGTTGTGAAGTTGCCTTAAAACACACCAAAATTGCTTAACGTTGTTGTGAAATTGTCTCAACACATACCAAATTTTCTTCCCGAAGTTGCTTTTAATTGTGTTGGAGCTGCTTACTCTTGCCGTGAAGTTGCCTCGTTGCTCACAAAAATAACGTCGTCGCTCGCAAAAGTTATTTCATCGCACACAAAAGTTGCTTTGTCACCAACAAAATTTGCTTCGCCACCAACAAAACTTGCTTCATCGCAAACAAAAATTGCTTTGTCAACAACAAAATTTTGCTTCGCCACCAACAAAAGTTGCTTCCCCGTCAAAAAGTTGTTTCGTCTCCCACAAAAGTTGCTTCGCCACCAATAAAAGTTGCCTCGCCGTCCATAAAGTTGTTTCATCACCAACGAAAGTTGCGTCGGCGCACATTAAAGTTGCGTCATCGCCCACAAAAGTTGCTTCTTCGCCCACTAAAGTTGTTTGCTCAGCCACAAAAGTTGTTTCGACGCCCACAAAAATTAGCAACTACAGCACCCCAACGGGGCGACTAGTTAGGGTGTTGCTAACGCTGTTTTGAATCTAGATTACTCGTCGCCCACAAAAGTTGCTTCCTAGCATACCAGATTTGCTTTGTCGCATATAAAACTTGCTTCGAAAAAAATTCATCGAAACATATGCAACTGAGACCTATTTTTGAAGAGCTCGTCGCGAGGATTCCAAAAGTGTAGACGGATCAAAATTCCGACGCTTGACACAAAAAGTTATAGCATTTTGAATTTTTAAAATTGTAATTAATGCTCACGGCGTCATCTCGTATGTGCATGTGCAGCATTTCGGCTACCAACTACACGTGGGCTGATTTTTCTCTTTCCCGATTTAATCTTGGGAGGATGCCTCTCGTGGGTTAGTTGGTCACTTACTTTCCTAATTAGAGTGAGCGTCCCAGGCTACCATCGAGCGCCTGGGCGCTCCCTAGACGCGTCCTTATAAGTATAACAGGTAATGCCCTCCCGAAGTGACCATACCGATTCGATTACACCAATAGAGCGAACAGAAAAAAGGAAACAGACGGCAATGACGCTCGCTGGGGTCATCGCCCCAGCCAAAATTTGGAATCGCCTGGATCGTCGCCGGTCAGGAACACGTCGCTGGGGTCATCGCTGCCCCTCCCGCTGCAGATCCAGTGCCCAAGATCGTCGCTGGCCCTCCCGCTGCAGATCCAATGCCCTCGCCGGCCGCTCCCAGGCTCCCAGGTCGACGGAGGTCGCTCCAAAGCTCCCAGATCCAGTTCTCCGCATCGTCGCCATCGGGAACTCACCAGCAGGAGGGCTACGCACGCGCACCTTCATCAGTACCTCGCTGAGCTACATGAGGGAGCTCTGAGGTAGCAACAGAAGCGCCTCTGAAACATGGAGAGTTTCTAAAATAAGAACAAGCAGTAGCGACCAATACTGTGAAATCTGAATCAGCCAAAAGAACATCTAATTTACTGAATTTAGAGCAGTTGGTAAGTCATCTTTCTGCAACATGCATCAGCGAAAAGAACAAGACCATCAATGTTGCAGACTGTCTGGGTGTTTCAGAGAGCAAACAAAAGGCCAAAGGCCACACTCAGTTTACTGACAGAGCACAAGAGAATGGAAAGAATTTACCAATTTTACTCACTAGAAGCTGGGGCAAAACCAAAGGCCACACTCAAATCAAGCAGCACGCTATCTTTTCCTCTCTCTCTCCTTTCCAAGCAAGATCAAACACAGTACCACGGAGAAGACAGGTGAAGCGGAAGACTGTAAAAATTAGGAGTACTCCCCCTACAAGCAAACTTACTGTAATGGACACATTAGAACAAGCAAGAATTTAAGCATGCGAATCCACTGAAAGAGCAAAGATTTTAACCAGCAAGGAGTAGAGCAAAGAATCTGTAAGGAGCAACACCAGCTACTAGTCCAAAGAAGTTATTCAGAACACAAACCTTCCTTTTCTAAGCAATTACTGTAAATGAAAACCCAAAAGACTACTCCGCCATGCGCACGAACGGCAAAACCAAAACCTGGAGCGAGCAGGTGGGGGCTGGGGGAGGAGTGAGGTACCTCCGACTCGAGCCGCGAGATGTAGGCGATGAGCCGCCTTGTCGCGCTGCTTGACGGACTCGTCTAATCCCGCCTCACTCTGCCTCCTCCAGATCGCCTCGTCCCCAGCGACGTGAGCCTGAGCTTTTTCCCCTCTTTCCGCCACCACGTGAGCCTGAGCTCGGCTCAGCTTCACCGCGCCGGCGCACCACCACCACGTGAGGCGCGGCCGCCATCTTCTCCACGCCATATGGGAGCAGATCAAGCACCGCAGCCAACAGATACAACCGCCGACCAAAGATACGTCACCGCCGCCCACAGATCTGTGCTTCCACAAAAAAAATGAGACCTTTCACCCCACCCACGAAGATGTGGCTGCGATGGGAACTACCGAGTCCGGCGCCGGCGAACGCGAGGAAAACAAAAGGCGACCACGGGGAGGAAGAGGGCGCCGACGAGGAGAGTCAGCGGGAGAGGGCGGCGACGGGGAGCCAGGGGAGAGGGCGGTGACGGGCGAGGTGTCGCCATGGGAGCGAGAGCGAGTGGAGAACGAGAGGGGATCGAGTGGTCTGCGTCTGTCTGCGGCTCGCGAGCGGTGCGTCGGCAAGGGGGCAATTTCGGAAAGTCAAAAAATTTCGTAACGTGACGAAAGTTGATCATGAAAAGCTAAAATACTTTACGGAACGGAGGGAGTACGTAATAAAAGATTTTGTCTATTTGTTAGATGCAAGAGATATACATAATCTGCCGTAAACCACGAGCACAGACAAAACTACATTTTTCATATGTAGCACCGACATCGAAACAAAAGAGCACATGTTTGGCAATGAGAAGGCTGCATTTTCATTAGCCTGAATATAGCTCCGATTAATTAAGTACAACAACAAACCGATTAATTAACTCCGGCCATTAACATACTGGTAGCACAGAATGCTGGGCTGTGTATAGTTCCTAGCTCGTACCGCTAATTGAGAAAATTCCTTATATGACACTCTTTCAAAATCGTGTTCCTTATTTGACACGGGTAAAAAAATTCTTCCCTATATGACATCTTTTCAAAATTTCTTTCCCTATATGACACTCTAGTGTATTTTGGTCAACAAAGAGACATGAAAAGACCCTTGTACCCTTGGTGCAAAACGTGTTCACATTCTGTACTGTCCCCATAATATGCATTGCATGACAACGATCCATGCATGTGTGGCTCTGCCTCCCTGACAATTGCCACAGTGCTCTTAATTACCTGATTCCTTCATGTTTGTTCATTTTAAAATTTCTGTAACTTGCATGTTGCAGATCGGAAATAAAGTGGAGATGATTTGTATTATCGTATTCCTATTTTTGATCGATGGGTAAAAGAAAGTCAAGAAGCTAGCTCGTAACTTGTTCCGTTCTGTTTACCTCCCCGTACAGAAAGCTGAAGGTACACTGTCACATGCACGGCACGGGCACGCCTCCTGGCCGACGAACGAATGTGTTCGAAGAAAACAACTTACTATCAGCACCTTAAGCGTGCGCGCTGCTGCTGTTGAAGACACTGAAGCTGACGTGCGCCGCCGAAGACTTGAGAGGAACGTGTAGCATAGCAGTACGTGCATGATCTAATGGATCGATGAATAATGCATGCAGGACGAGCTTGAGAGGAACGTGCTGATGATCAGCGAACGAGATTGGAACATCGCGTACGTCGGCACCAGCAACGATCAGGGAGACGGGGCCGTCGGCTAGGGACTGGTGTCACCGAGCTGCAGTAGCGTCTGGGCGCGGGCAGACCGGCAGACACCAGCGCCCGGTGTTGAACACATTTTGCATCAAGGGTAAAAGGGTCTTTTCATGTCTCTTTATTGACCAAAATGCACATGACTGTCATATAGGGAAAGAAATTTTAGGAAGAGATCATATAGGGAAGAAAATATCCATCGGTGTCAAATAAGGAACAAGATTTTAAGGGGGTGTCATATAAGGAATTTTCTCCCGCTAATTCGTACCGCTAGAAACAGAGCGTGTGTATGCTCACCTGCTGAAGAGCACAGAAGAAGCGCGACCAGCAGCAGCACCTTCACTGCGCCGGCGACCTTGCGAGCCATCGTGCTGGGGCCTGGTGGCTGAGCAAGAAACTCCCGTCCCGTGGGCGGCGGCGCCGGATCTAGCGCGGCGAGGATCGCTGCTGCCTCGTACGGGAGATGGGCGCCTAGTGAGGAGCAGACTGGAGGAAGAGGGGAAAGTGACTGCCCGTGATCGACTCTCTCTACTTTGTTCGAGCAAAAGCAGCCCGTGGCTTCCAGTAGGATCGGGTGACCAATTGTTACATAGCCGCCCGAGATCAACGAATTGTTCACCGAGGCGGCGTTTTTGGCTCTCTCATTGCGGAAAATGCATTTCATAAAATAGTTATAGCATTTTCAATATACATTTTTTCTTCAGAAAGTACATGCATATCTATCTCTTACATGCCCTGATTTTTGTGGAACAAAAACATATGTATAGTGTCATAGGAAAAAAGACAAAAATATGTCATGCGATGGGTCACAAGTCACAAAAAATTGTCGTTTACACAGGTCGCTAACAATTCCATTTTTTCTTGCAAACTAATGGAGAGCGTATAGAATATGTTTTTCTTTTGACATAAATGATCGTGATGTCAAATATTACCATGTTCCGTGATCGTGATGTACATGGTGAAAGCCACGCCAAGGTACTATTACCAAATGTCCGAGCGTATGATCCAACTACGACGATCGTGGAATCATGCTTGTAACATCAACCTAGTGTGTCACCGTTCCTGACTCGGCCGGTTAACAAATTTGATTGCATAATCGTCCTTTTGAAGGAGGCGGAGGAATGTTTTATGGCCAACATAAAAAAGACGACCGGCATTGTCGTGGGGCGATACAGTGTTTTCCAAGTACTCTTTCTCGGATGTACGTCTCGTGAGAGATGTGCATGTACCTCTTTCTAGTAGGGTGGTCCGGTGGTGCATACGTGCTGTCACGATTTGACTACGACAACTAAAATATGAAAACAAATACGCATCTCGTGAAATTTGAAGTAGTTTTAACCCTTGCCAAACTAATTTTGGTACCGTGGAAAAAAAAACTCGTATGCTTCAAACATGAATATATATTGGTTGTCATAGTAGAAGATTTTATTTGGAATTTTTCAAATAACATACACATGTAAGGAGCAAGGAAATTTTTCAAATAACATATACCCAAGTGATCATTAAGTTTTCTACAACAAATTGCATCGGTAATTATGAAATTACATTTATATATTTGGACAACTCGGATAAAAAAATCGCAAACAAATTGTGCTTTTATCCTATATAACTAAATAGGTCATCCCCACTAACTATTTCTCTTGACATGCAGCCTATCCACATCATCAATCTGACACATCAGCAACTTCCTGATTTTCTTTTTACTTTTCGTTTCTTTGTCACTAACCATGCAAATCAAACGCGCTATTAAATAAGAAAACAAGCCCGCACAGCTAAAGGCCCATATCGGCCCATAACTATTCATCTTCTACTTGGGCAGCGAAGGGACGACTGACGGGACACCCTCTTCCTCTCCCCCACGATCTGTGCAGTACTCATTGAATCCTCCCCTGCAATAATGGTGAAAAGTGAATCGTCTCAGCACTTGACTTTTTATTCTCCGCTGTCCACCAGCACCATCTCTTGCCCAGCGTCTTCAGTCCTACTTCCATCGGTTCTTCCTGCTCTAGGCCACAAAAAGAGCCGCCATCAGCCTGCACTCCCACGCTCCTGGAGAAACCTAGCCGCTGCCACACGGCCAAAGGTTCCTTAGCCGGCAACGGCATGTGCAGCTACGTACCGTGTTAGATATTTGATCTATTTTTCTCTCTTAATTTCTTATCTGATTTATTGATTTGTTTCTCTGCAGTTTATCAGCATTCAAGTTGTATATACACCCATCTATACCATCGTGAGAATTCATCTCCTCCTAAATCAAGGGCATCTTCGTACTCATTGCTACTTCTCAACGCACAGGCATCCAACGCTCCTGGAAACTCTCCTCCCCCCTCCTCCTGTTACAGCTTACAGGTACAAATTTATTGCATATGTATTCATCATGTCGTAGTAAAACTATGACCTACTATTTCAAGAACCGTTGATGCGATGCGATTTCAGAAATATTTCTGTCGACGTGACGTGCCTCTGATCGTGCATGTGGTGGCAGCAAGTATTACACCTGTGTGTATTTCCCTTCTTATGTGCTACCGTGTGATTCAAACAAAAAAGGAGGAAGCCATCAAAGTCTGAGCACTATTCAACTTTTCACATATCTTTGATACTCTATCTCTATGGTCATTCGTGTTTCCCCCTTTTAGCTGACACTGTAGTGAAAGGGAATACTGAATTAAAATATTATTGTGGGTTTTAAATTTAATACTCCACCATTTTGTATTTGTTTCATTCTTTAGCAGGCTGTCAAGGTTGGTCAATAGATCTGCATGTTTCCTTCTTATCCAGAGAGAACCAGATTCAAGAAGGTCTGACATCGATGCTTTGAATTTACTTATTTTTTGGGTAATATGGTCTAACCATTTAATATATAAGCTCAAATTCTCAGTGTGGTCTACGAACAGAACATGTGAATATCTTTGTTTCAAGTAGTTTTGCAAGTTGGACAGATGATATACCATTCTGAAGTAAGTTTCTGGACTGTCTGTTTATTTGCTTAATATTGGTCTTTTGTATTGTGCTTCATCATTGTTCGAAGTGTGAAACAATGACTACTGTAGATCAATGAGTAAACAATGATTTAGCAGGTAGAAGAGAACAAATATCTTTACTCAAGGCAGTTAGTTCACCTATTTCTTGAGTAAGTTATTTGTGCTATTCATATTATATACAAGAAATCCCTCCTTTAATTTTTATTCACTTCCCCATGGTACCTTCATTGTGTGACCTAGCCTCACGATTCATCCATATGGAGATTTAGCCTATCCCAGATTTTGTAAGCGCTGAGTAAATTTACAAGAGGAAGCAACCCTATTTTTATCTGTTCGTTATAGTATACTAGGTGAGTTTTTAGATATGGCTGTGCTATTCACAATTTTTTTACTCTTTTACATTAGTTATAAATTTTATTAATACGTGGTGTTATTTTGTATGCAACAAAGAGTATCCTAACTAATTATATATCTTTCATCCATGCAGTATGTCCTCCTAACAAGGATGATTCAGTTGGCACGATTACTTATATGAAATAATTGTATAGCACTGACTAAAATGAGTCTATTTGTAATAATGAGTTCGATTTTGCCGATGGTATCGTATTCTTATGTTGTGTCGACATACGGGATTCATTGCAGCCTTTTGCAAGCTACTCAGCAGTACAATGTACACTTATCATGACATATAACCTCTATTACTTATTTTACACTACCACTTTTACTTCTCTAATTTTACAAAGATCTATCAACACATTCCCGCAGCAACGCGCGGGGTATCATCTAGTTTCTATACATTTTGTGCACCATAAAACTTTACCATTACCCAAATTAAAAATAAATAAATAAGTATCTCTTTAAGGGAGTATAACTGCTGTCTTAAATAAGTATCTCTTTAGAGGAGGATAACTCATGTCTCTGCATCAGTGGATAGTGGGTTTTAACTGAACAAAATCGGGGGGCCACTGCCCCCCCCCCCCCCCATCTCCAATATTTTTGCTCTTAATTACCGTGTAATGAAATAGTAGAATAGTAAGGACATGATCGAGTCACCAGGGAGAGAAAATGCTGAAGGAGTTACATTGATCATGCTTTATTTGGGGCAACCAATGCAAGGGCTACAGGAAACCCACATGAAGTGCTTCCAGTGCTTCCTGAGCAGGTGCGGCCTTTTGCGGTGGCATAGGGCCCCAAGCTGCTAGGGACCCACTTAGTCGTACGTACATGTAGGCGCAATGCCCAATTACTAGCAAGCGATGCACACACATACCATCTATGGCTAATTAACAAATCACCGAGGTTGTGCAACACTTCTGGCCTTTTAATTTCATGACATAATTCTTATACATGGCCCTATTTATCCTCTTACATCGGGCCCCTGTTATCTCAAGGCCGGCCTTGCAAACGGAACAAAGTAACCCTTTCATTGGGTTCCCCGATTTCACACGTGTGTAATAGTGCTTGGACATTATTAGTTTAGATACCAAATCGAAAAACAGTGTTTTGTGATCTAGATTGAAAAGAGCTCCTAATTTCAAACAACAAAAAGATGGTTAGTTATAAAAGAACAAGTAATGCGTTCGAGATGATAAACTCAATATGCAAGTTGGTTTAAAGGAGGTGGGGGTCGGGGGTTCTGTTGGAGTTGACCTAACACCTATGTAATTATGCAATTTTCTTCCAAAAGATTAATCTCTGCGTGATGGATGATGTTTTGACACTCGGAGTATATGCCCCCGGTTTTTAAAATGCATTTGTAAACATATTTTAAATTTGAAATTTTGTACCAAAAAATTTGCATGTACATTGTTGAAAATTTATGCGCTCATGAAGTCGTTTCACGGAAAATTTACCTTTTTGTGTCCTGTGTAAAGAAGATAAAACGTTGGTGCTAAAAAAGCTTTTCATGAGACCCTTTTTTTTGTCTTTTTTGTATGGACTCTAAAAATGTCGATTTTCTGCGAAACTTGTCGTGGACACTTAGAATGTCGAGATGTACATGCCAAAAATTTGTTCTGATATACATTTCAAAATATTGTTTTCTAGTGGCAGGAGCATATGCTCTCATGTGCCTAATTTAATTTCTCCCCATGTTTAACCTTTTGCACAAACTAGCAAAGTGGCCCTCGCAAATGCGAGGGCATGGTCTTTTTTCTCGTCGAATCTATTTTTGCAATAATTTAATAATATCGAAAACATGGAAATATAAATCACAGGGTTGTACAACTATGAAAATATTATGTTACGGAAATTACCACATGTGTGGGAATATTTGGAATCATTCTAATTTGGAGAAGTAGATATTTTAAATTTCCAAAACTATCATGACACATAGTTTAGAATGGCGACCATCTAATTAACTCGACTAACTGTGGATTAGTGTGGTGTCCCACGCATTTGTGTGTCTAGATTTGTTAGAAATTAAGTATGTCTACCATATTCAATGAATTCTATAATTTTGTAAAAATTTCCACTTCCACTATAGGCCCATTTGTCTATCTTTCCACATATGGTTTGCTTCTAGCTTCCCTCAAATGAATTTTGAACAACAAAATACTAAGAACATAAAATGAATATTTGAACATTACTCTTTACCTAGAGACCCCTTGGTATAAACAAACATATCATTGATTTTATTTAACGAAGGATTTTTTGTGCAAAAAGTCATGCCTTTATGCTTCATCGTGCTGTGATTGCCTATTTTGTTTTCCATCTCTCCCATTTAGCCACTACATTTTTTTGTTACATATTATGTAATGTTACACAATCATTCTCCCTCTCACTCGATCTCGTAGCCATGATGTTTTTTCTGCCAGGCCAATGTTATTTCAACACCAAGTTAATTTGTTTAGCAACTATACATCTTATTAAGTACTTGACATGATTTGCCTCTCGCCACCTTATTTGTTAAAACATTAATTTTCCCAATCTAGCTTTTTCACAAGTCTTATTTTATGCGATCTCTCGACCACTCTCTTTTCCTTTAGTGCACAATCGCTCAACCACTATTAACATCACCAATTATTTCTTATCGTGGTCATGCTAAATTTTTGTAGTTTGGTCTCACTCAATCTGGTAGCCGTGATATTGGTTCTGCCTGACCAATGCCATTTCCACACTAAGTTAATTTGTTTAGCGACTAAATCATCTTATTAAGTACTTGACATGAATTGCCTCTCGCCACTTTTTTGTTAAAACATTGTCGATATCTAATTTTTTTAATCTTATTTTCTACGTTCTCTTGACCATTTTCTTTTCCTTTCATGGAAAATCGCTCAACCATGGTCATGCTAAATTTTTGTATTTCACTTGCCTTCTAAATAAGCCATGCAAAATTTCATCGCCAAACTCGATTTTGAGGGCGTCTTCTTTGGTGTGTCATAATTTTGATGTTTTATAAATATTAATATTATAGTATTAGAAATTATACAGCTAAATTCTATTTTTTTAGTCGCGAGCGTATGTTCTTATATTCTAAAGCAAGTACGATCGCACCACAAATACTGTGAAAATTGCCTATTACAATTAATATATCAGTTTGTACATATATTACCATTCTTGCATTATTGCGATAGTTGAAAATCGTCGCGGATTTTTCTTATGGGATTGAGAATGGATAGTCATGCAGCTTATGCCGGCCAAATTTGGTTACATAGTTTCTTATTATCTAGTTTAGACTCTGATAGAGTAATTGGTAATATGATTTCCTTTAGATTTTCTTAGTGTGCATATACTCAACCATGTATTTGTATAGATCCAGTTCATAACTTATAGAGTAGCGTGTGTTTCCTGACACGTCCGCGTGTAGTAAGTATTTTTGTAATTTGATTAGCGTTAGGAGATCTATGTTAGATGAAATTTGGATTGGACACTATCGATCATTTATATTTCTGGTCCTAAGTGGGGATCTGTGGGTTTGACTACTTGCGGCAAGCGCCGGCCGGCCGGCCGTGGTGGTGCCGCTAGGCGCCAATGTCTCCCTCGCGTTCTCGAGTGGTGCGTGGCCCCAACTTTTTCTACTCGATCCTGGCTGCCGTGTTCGAGACCAATTGACAGACCGGTCTTTTCTTTTAACGTGTCAACCGATCGGTCTGTGTCCTACACGCACAGGCACGCAGAACAGATCGTGTCAGCACACATATATGGTCGAAAGCCGATTATGGTTACACATATTTTTGTTTCATCTTAGGCATCGATTTCGATCTAACTGCAGAAAATAATTTGAATGATGTGGCTTAACGTGGTGGCTCGAAAACTAACTTATTTTGCTTTTAGTATATATATACTAGAAAACATGCCCGTGCGTTGCAACGTGAGAGAAAGATCCACCAACAAAACACAAAATCATCTTCCTTCAAATCACACAACATAAATCTTAGTGCATAAAGCCATACAAATACGTGTAGAAAAGAAAGGTACTGTCATGGTCAAGTGCTCCTTTCGCATCTTTCCAACCTAAAAAAAATTCTGATATTGAGTGATCATTATTTGTAGCGTAAGGTTATTAACCAAAGAATTTGTGCATATATATATAGAGAGAGATGAACCTATTTTTAGAACGCTTATCAGAAACATGTATTTGGAGAAATTGATTGAGTTTACTCAATAAGATAGGTAGAGCTTGACATTATGAAGTTCTGAAATATATGAAAATTAATCCAGACCGTAAGAACATGAAGAACAAAAACATTACAGGGTAGCACAAAGAGCTGGACCATCTCCCTCCACGTCGTTGCTGCCTCCAACACATACTCCCTCCGTTCGGAAAAGGATGTCACAAAAATGAACTATAGATAGACCATTTTTGTGACATTCTTTTTCGAACGGAGCGAGTACAAGCTTCCACCTTGCTCCGGCCACACTGCCATCTCTCGGGAAGGAAGAGCTTTGGCCGAGTGCACTGCCAAACCATATTGACCACTGGCCCGTTATCGTGACGTTGCTGCGCTGCTGTACAGAGCCGTGCCTTTTGGCGGCAGACTTCTAGCGTTGTACCTACAGTCGATTGCCCCAGCTCGGGCAGTGGCAAGGACGTGCGCACAATCATCACATCAAGCAGACACAGTTCTTGCTCATCATGTCGTCCGAGGTCGGCGATTCGGTGGCAGCACAGAACGATCCGGAGCAGGCATTGCGGATGGATGCCCAGAGTCGCCCAGCTCAAGCGCGCGCGTGGACCTCAATCATGTCGGCGTCCCGGAGGAGCTTCTGGACGCTGACCTCCTCCGCCCCGTACACTGGGTACAACCCGTCGGCGCCTAGCTTCTTCAGGCGCCTCCGCCGCATGGCCCGTAGTCCACAACTTCGGGCGGTCGTACATCGGCTCTCGCTCCCGGCGTTGACCGGCCTCGAGGCCGAGACAAAGATTTTCCTCTCCGGGACGCAGCTGTACCACGTATGACTGGCACGCGACGACGCCGAGCAGCGGTGTACATCGGCCCAACGCTCCTGGTCTGCCGCCGCTGCCGTACGGGTCAGCACCGGTCGGGACCACCGCGTCCACTTCTCTGCTTCCTCCGATCAGAACCGTTCGACAAGTTTGCGCGAGGTAGCGGCGACAGCGGGGGCCTAGACGGGAAGTGCAGCGGCGGCACATCGACGGGGAGCTTGCATCGATGGGAAGGTCAGGTCAGTGGAGACTGGAGAGCACATGGATGTCCACGATTGGGAATATTTTTTCTTTTCCATGAGAATACTGAACCGTCCCGGCGAGCTCAGGCAGCAGGCAAGGCCTCTACACGTACGATTCCGGTGACGGCGGGTTACACGACGGCTAAGATGTCGAGGATTAGTTGGGCTCCAGCGCTCGGACCTCGATCACGATAGCGTGCTCGCTTCCGTGGATATTTATTTGTAGATGAATACGGCAGGCAACACAGGAATCGTGTAGACCTCAAACTCAAATTCTGTGTTTCCCTGTTTTGTTTTCTTTCTGGACTCTGCCAACGACACAAACGAGCGAAGACCAAACGCGTTTTTGACGTACGAAACCAAACTGATACAACGTATTGGATTAGTTGACGACCAGGAAGCGATTGTTTTGTTATCCCTGTTTTGTTTTCTTTCTGGACTCCAACGACACAAACGAGCGAAGACCAAACGCGTTTTTGACGTACGAAACCAAACTGATACAACGTATTGGAGTAGTTGACGACCAGGAAGCGATTGTTTTTTCAAAACGAATCGAAACGTTACGGTGGTGGGTAATTTGTGTAAACTTTAAAGGTAGTTTAAACGACATATGATAAAAAGTCTTAATGCTTTTATTATTAGGTATAAAATAGATAGATAGATGTTTATTTGAAAAAACGGCAGCAGCGCTTGTATACACCACATAAACCAGGTGCATTCAAGATAAGCATACAAAGTACTCAATTTATATATATTCAAGACAAGCATACACCAGGTTGGATCTAAGAATATTTATGCTCGCTGATTTCTATACCAACTCCAGAGGATCCATATGACGACATGGAGGACACATTCAAATTTCTATAATTAAACTCGAGCACGTACACGTGAACATCCACAATGCAAAATCTACATACCATCTACTACCACTTGAATGAGGGCGGGCCGCGGCGGCGTGCAGAAGGGCCTGCAGCTCTGGACCAACCTTGCCTCCAAGGGCAACATTCATGTAGAATTTCAAGTTAACGATGAATCTTCTTCTCAATGATCAACTTCGTTGCTGTACATGACCAAACATTAACAACTATGCTTCTAGAAACGCTTACAAATGGCAGGATGAATCTGATGCACCAGGAGCTGCAGAAGGACATAAGCCGCGCCTCCAAGGACGGCTCGACGTCCGCATCATCACCGACGAAGCCTTCAGGCGGGCGCGGTCACCGGTGTACACGCGGAGCCCGACCATGCACATGGACTTCACCATCCGCCGGGGGTCCAGCTCGACCAGCCCATCCCGGTGGGGTGGCGCCTCCGTATACATCATTGACAGGGGGGGCGCGATCGGCCAAGAGAACGCCGCGCCTGCGACCGCGGAGCACTGCTTGATGGAGAAGGGGATGGGCTCGGCGTGTGGAACCGGTCCGGCCTGCCACTTTGGTTCACGCGCGACGAGATCCAGCAGGCCATGGAGCTAGTACTACGGCCACAACGGCTTCGAGAAAGCTGCTTAATGGAGCTCCGCCTGAACCTGAACTTGAACCTAGTCAGCCCCTTCCTATTCGCGCCATGACAACGACGACGACGATGATGACCAAACGGCGGTTGCCTTGTCGTGGAAACATTGGGAATGGAAATTTCTCTTTGTGTCACATAACTTACACTATACAATTTTCTTGATGCTTTGTGTAGAGTGTAGTAGCCTTTCTTGCTTGTTTCTGGTAAAGATTGATACAAGAATTTGTGTGTAACAAAAGAGGAATTCAGCCATGATATTTCCATGATAATTCATTTTCCGTTTTGTTTCATAAAAATTTGGGAAGACGTGTGAAAGTAGAAGTATCGACGTGAGTGAAAAACAGAATGTTACCACAACAGTTACTTCTAATTACCACGCAATGTTACCAGTCATGCTCAGTTCAGGTCCGCTAAGCAAATCCCTGCTGATTTGTACATCAAGCACCAGGCCCCAATTGCCTCACACTACGACAAACACGACGACGAACCAGTATCAGCCAGCCTCTAGGGAACAACGGAAACCACAGTTGTTCAGACATACAACTAGGGAACATGTCCAGTTCAGGTTTGTCAGCTCAAACCAATTCTGTACTTATTACATTGCACTGCAAACTCCAGGGGGCACACACAACACGAGCCTCTACCAAGGCAGTGCACCCCGGACGCCATCCAGGTTTTCTTTCAATGGCCTTAGACGGCGCCAGCACGAGCAGGCGGCGCACCCCTGTTGCCTGCAGCTGAAAGAGATTGAAGCATCAGCTTAAAACCAGTTCACACATGTAACGGCAAGAGCACCTCAGACCACCGGGTAAATTATCAACAAACAAACAAAATACACACGTTTTTAAGTACTACCTCTGTTCGACAAGTAAGTTTTAGGAAGCTAGGGGAAGTTGCAGGTTAGAACAGTAGGACTAGGAGTATCCACAATTACAGAAGTATTTGTGGCACCAAGGAAAAATAAATTACAAATTACTCCAAAATTAAAGCATAATGGTTCAGAATTTGGAATGACTCCAGTTTCAGCCTACTCCACACTTAGCCCATGTGAACTTTCTCGTGAATTCCCCAACCCCCGACGGTGCCGCAGGAGATGGAGCAAGTTCGGCTGTGGCAGGTGCGGACTGCTGAGTTAAGCTAAGCAGTGAGACTGATAAATAGTCTGATACATTGTGTACAGCTGAGTAGCTGATCTAGAAAAATTCACTTGTTTAACACCTTAGCTCACATTTGTTAACCATGAAGTTATTGTTAGCATTGCTTATGCTTGCCAATTTGCGATCTTTCCGATGTGTGCATCTACTAACGTCAATACTGTGATTGCTCCTCCCCGGATTCTTATAAAGAAAATCCTAGACCGTTTCTTGTTAGAAGCACATGAGCAATGAGACACACACCTTGCTTCTCGAGCTTCATGGTTTCCTGGCGATGCTCAAGATCAAGAGATGGGCAGACCATGCAGGTGCAGTTAGGGGTGCACATCCAACCAGGGTAGCCTTCGGATTTGCACTGCTTACCACAAGTTCCATCCATCCCGTGGCTGGTGTCGCAACATGGATTCTTGGCCTGATGAAACGCGCACCGAATCCTTGTGCTTTTTGCATCTACGAAATAAAAGAAACATTTGTAATATACAAGACAAATAGAGAAAAACTACATTGTAAAATATCACGATACAGAAGTCTCGATTTAGCGCCGATATCAAAACATACATAGAAGCATATTTCTGGCAAGGGAAAAACATCATTTTCAAGTGCTCTAGAGCTCACAACAATATCGAACAAAATTGAAAGAATCACATATCTATTTTCTAGTAAATAATACACTGCAGTTTGTATGTGAATGTGAGAGTATATTAATTAGTCAGACCAGTAGATCGTGGTGCAAATGAAATGAGACTAGCACTCTGTTGTATTAACAGACTGAGACACCAGCCATGGCTGCCAGTGCGATAGTATCAAACATGGGCTAGCTTTTGGTTGGGCTTTGGTGTATACGGGGCAAGTTATTCAGGCTTGGGCCTTAAGTGCACTGCGATTAATTAACTCCGGCCCCGGCCAAAACACAATTAACTCCGGCCCCGCCCAAAACACAATGAACTCATGCTAGTGTCTCCTTCCTCCTACGGTCCTACCCCTAGTTCGTACTAGAAACAACGTGTGTATCGATCCTCACCTGCGTAAATGGAAGAGGCGAAGAGGGGAAAGTGACGACCTGTGCCTCTCGCTGGAGCACAACACCCCCGTGGCTCTCCAAAGCAGGTCGTGTGGCTCTCGCTCGATATTCTCTTTCCTTCTTTCTTTCTTTCTTTCTTTCTTTCTTTCTTTCTTTCTTTTCGGTCTTTCTTTCCATCGGGTAAATGCTCCGGTGTAGGAGCTATTTTTTCTACGGAGTATTAATAGTTATTAACATTAGTAACAAGTATCCCAAAAGTAATAAGTTTTGCACAATCATATGACAGTTTGGTCACCTCCGCCATTGGCGGGGAAGACCTTAGTCTAACACAAAGATATCGTCGTCACCTTACCACCACGATAAAGACATAAATGAATAAATCAAGAATCCGGAACCCATTTACTGACGAGATACCTGAGCTGACTGCTCGAAAAAAAGATACCTGATCTGCTGCCTCTCCAATGTCTACAGGGTCATTGATGGTGGTGCAGACCTGCATCAGCGCAGATGGAGAGGACGAAAACCATAGCTAGGGGATCACCTTAATTCTTTTATCCAATTTCTCTCGTACCGCTATCGGCATGGCCGAAGCCACGAAAAGGGGGTCAACACGAACTAAGCAGTACAAATACCCAAAAAACTACAGGGTTTGTCGTCGAGTCCTCCTCCTTTCCAGAAAAAGATAGCTCTACTGTATAACTCGTATGGCTCAAATATCGTGGTTGTTATTAACTAACATGGCTATAAACTATATATGTTTTACTAAACTCACCTAAATAAGAATATCGTACTTGAAAGTTCATTATAAAATAAACAATGCTCACGCTAGTAGTAAATATGTATACGAAATTGAGATGTGTGGCCGATTGAAGCTAATCCTGCTAATCTAACCATGCGTGATCACCCACCCAAACCTTCAACCAATTATAAAAATAATGTCAAGTAATCTAAGAAACTCTAAAGGACAAGACAATTATAGAATACTAAATCTCATCGTCCTACCTTTACTGGCACTTACAAGTTACAAATCAAAATTGGAGAAGGAATAGTTTATTTCTGTTTCGGCAAGACCTGAACGGGAACGAGAGACGACCGAAGGTTGTCAGATCAAACGTAGCTTGCAGTGCGTCGAGCGATTTGGTCAAGAAGAACATGAGAGCTTTGTCCATGTTAATGCGATAATAGCAATCGATTGATATGCAGACTGGTGTAAGGGTGGCTACTGGCTAGAAGTGCTGCTTTCTGCAGTTGATTGACATCTACAAAAATAGCGGGCTGGGTCAATACGAGGTTTTTAACCTTGGCGCCATGAGACCAGTGACTAAGGAGGCGATCTTGTACTCCTGATCTCCACCATTCATGGCGTTCGTACCCTCTCCCTCTGACCGGTGTTGCGGCGGTAGGTTGGAAGGGGACCCCATTCCTCCCATCTGTTGTTAGGGTTTGGTTTTGCAGGTCGTTGGTCGCCATTGGGGTGGTGGGAGTAGCGTTAGACCAATAAAATTCCTCAACTCCGTTCCCGCGCTGGCGGTGTCCTTCATGGCGAAGTGGACGGCATTGTGCGTTGCCGATCTCTCACATTGGCGACATTAGGGTTCACGGATGGTCTCAGGGAGGCGGCGACGACGTCCCAATCAGGTGTGTCTCTCCTTCTGCTCCCCGTTGCTAGGGCGTTGTCTCAAACGTTATGATGGAGTAGGGAGGATATGTCGTCTAGGAATACACGCAGACTATTGTCTACACATGTGAAAACTAGAAGATGATGTATCATGTGTTGTGTTTGTGGTTGGAGGCTGATAGCTCTGGTTTTCTCCTTTGACGTCGTAATCATGTGGGCGTGTCAGTTCTGGAGTTTGATGGCGTGTTTGGGGACATGTTTACTTGGTTTGATTCTTTCAACGATAATGGTTTTGCTTCTGGCAAAACTATTTTGGAGGTTCGTAAAGTTGTATATCAGCGATAGAGCCGCGTGGAGCTCGGCTGAAGAGACGATATGTCTTCCTTGCCTTTGCTAGGCGCTTCGGTGGTGTCGAAGGTGGGGATAGGTGCTGGTTTTCTTGTACTCCCTCCGTTCACAAAATGATGTCTCAACTTTGGCCTAAGATAGGACAAAATTAAGACATCTTTTTTGTGGACGAAGGGACTATAAGATTATCGTATCTTATCTTTTCAGCTTTGGCAAGGTGACTTTGCAAATATGTTCAAGTGTGTGCACGATCGAGCCAAACGCGCGACCGCACGCTTCACGATTGAGCCATGAGCATCGTGGGTGCGCCACGGGACATCAGAGACTTTTCTACGTACCGTACATGCAAGCGCGGCGCTATCCTGTAGGCCGGGAATGGACGGCGTGTAGGCCGCTTTCAGTACGAGTGACCCGTCCCGTCGCCCGTGTCGTTCACAGGTGGACTGAGATCCTGTGCCTCCGCTACGTCAAGGAACGCTATGCCTCCCGACTGCGCTCAGCCGTCCATCTCGCATCTAACGGCTGGATTTAGTCAACGCAAATAGGACTCAATCCTCTCGTCTCCTTCCTCTTCTGCTCCTCACGCGCCTGATAAACTCCAGTGCCTCGCCTCGCTACTGGTCTCGTCGCCGAGCTGCAGGCAAGGGTGCGAGCTCCCGTCAGCGCGCCGCCGAGAATGGAGAGCAGCCGCTCCGGCTGCGCCCCCAGGGTGAGCTCGGCCCTCGGGTGCTCTGCTCCGTCCGCCTGACATCGGGCGGCTGCCTCCGCCGATGTCGACCGCCGCTCCGACGACCTCCTCAGCCCCCCTCCGCCGATGCCGACCGCCCCTCCGATGACCTCCTTTTCTCCCCTCCGTCGTCCTCAGTTCACTCTGGATGCCCGCTCCGAGTGCCACGGACGCCCCGGCCCCTGGAGTTAGCAGCAGGAGATGTACACACACTTCAGTACTTCACACACACACACAAAATTCAGTTAACAGTAAAACAGCTCCATGATACGGATTTCAGATACGAACAGAGACCAAATTCATACAGCAAGCCAGCAGCAAAAATTTGTTTAATGTGCAGAACTTGATTACTAGAAAATGTCCAGAAGAAGAAAGGGTTTAGCTCATTAGACAATGAACTGCAGTGAACTCAAAATGAACTGAACAATACACATACTTTTATAGCATTACTAACTCAAATCTGGCAACATCAATTTGTTCTTACATAATATTTGAAGTACATAAATTGGCCAATCTACTTGTACACTTAGGCCATGAAAGACTATAGTCATCCCCAAAATCCAAAATACTATAGTCATCTTTGTCCAAAATACTAGTCAAAATGTCCAAAATATTATCTAACAAGCTTCTACATGTTAGAACATATCTTCATCATAACCACCACCAAGGGGTGCCATCAAGAGCTGTGTGTAATTGATGACCGTGTTGCTATCTTGAACCTCCCCATTTGCTTGAGGCCATACACCATCATCTTTCTCCACTCTTACTTGAGGTTGTCCACCATCATTTTTCTTTTGTTGCTGTCATGAAAATTCAAGTATTTAGGTTAGCAATGAATGGTAACAATATGGCATGTATAAAATTGGAACATACCTTTGCTCCTTTTTTTTTTGGATGAGGCACCTTTAGTTGGTTTGCGCTTCCCCTTGAGTAACTTATCAAGCCAACCTTTCTTTCTCCTCAAGTTTTTTGATTGAACCTCTTTTTTCTTGAGCTTTGCGGCACTAAGAAACTCACTAGTTAGTTGCACATTTGGGTCAACATTTTCTTGATCATCACATGGCTTGTTCGAAGCATTCATAGTTGCATTGAGTTTCTCATCTAGTTGTGGACTAACACAATCAAGTACATTTTCTAGTATCAAACGACACTCTAGAGAGTTGACTACTTTAGACGCCATAGTGTGAAACTTGTGAGACACACCCCTACGCTTCGAACTTTGGATTCTCCACCACATTTCTTCCTTGCCTATCTTGAATGCATCCATTGTGTGCTTCTCTAGTCCATCTCTTTAAGACATAATGTGTTGGTAATGTCTTTCTGTTCATCAAGTCAAGAACTTTGAGAGCATGTCCACACAATATTCCCGTCCTATTGAACATTCCACAACTACATGAAGCTGTTTTGGTCAAAGGATCACCAATCACTATGCGCTCCTCCTCAAATTTTAAATCACCATGCAAACTCCCAATAGCAACCCTAAATTTGTTATTTCCATCCAACACTAGCGCATGCAGCCATGGATCTCTCATATTCACCTTGAAAAGATTCAAAGATAAGTGGAGTGTATTCCTCGCTTGCTAGCACCAACATAGGTGTGTGCATCATAATTCATGGCAACTTCTTCCTTTGTTCAAATTCAGATTGCAATTCCTTTGTTCCTTTTACCTCCATTGTCCTCTCAAAATGCATGATAAACCAAACAATATGAAAATCTGATTTCAAATGGTTTTTCAATGAATTATTGAAGCTCTCACTAAGTTGTGTACTTCTCACTCCTAAACTAAACACATCTCTCATATAACATTCAGCCCATTTTTCTTTCAACTTGTAGATACTCTCTAACCAAGTTTGTTTGTGCACTTTGTTTCTCATATTGTCAAATGCCTCTTCAAATTCTAGTTTCTCCTCAAAGCCATACATGCATTCACCAAAATCTGTGATAATATGAGACTCTTCCTCTTCATCTTCATTTTCACCCTCCTCTTGATCTTTTTCTTCACCCTTCAATAGACATAAATGCTTAACAGCATTTTGCATTATATGAAAGGTGCACAATCCATGATATGATTCCGTGAAGACTTTATCTATAGCTTTCCCAATTGTCACATCTTGATCGGTATAAATAGTTTTAGGTTGCCTCCCATTTTCTGCAGCTAGAAAGGTCTCAAAAAGCCATTTAAATGAGTCAAATGTTTCATCAAATAGCAAGGCTGCACCAAAAATGGTGGTTTCTCTAAACCGATTGAGCACAAGAAAAACACCTAATGGTCTATATTCTTTCTTTGTGCCAAAAGTTGTATCAAATGTGACAACATCACCAAAGTGTGCATAGTCAAGAACCATTTTAGCATCAACCCAGAATATGTTGCTTATATCTTCCTCACAATCCAACTGCAAAGAGTATAGGAAAGAGGGGTTCTCAATCATTTTTTCATGGAAATACTTCAACATACTATCGGCTTGACCGAAAGCCAACTCACTTTGCCGCTTGCTTCGCAAATAATTCTTTTGATCATGACAAGTGTAGCCGAGATTAAATGGTCCACCAACTCGACGACAAGCAAGCTCATGAGCAGTTTTGGGCATGATTCCAGAATCCTCGGCGGCTTCTATTTCAAAAGCATGTACTTCGGAAATCTTCCTTTGTGATGTCATCAAGTGACATGTTTGTGGCAATTGAAGGTAATGATTGTGTTCCAACACAATATCTATGACATTGTAATTTAGTGCCACTCGATCCAATGATATAGTCATGTGACCTTTGCAATTTGTTCTTGTTTCAGCTCTAACACGCTTTGGCTCATGGTCCATTGTTATCCCTTTCTTCCGTATACCCTCATTGGAACAAACATATGAGCATGAAGTCGCTTGACCATCCATCTTGCTCACATGCCTGTTTCTCTTCCTCACATCAAACCCAACACGACCTCCATATGCAACCCAAAACATATAAGCTTCATCCGGATTTCTAAACTTCATGCCAATTTGAGGCATCCCCTTGTCAATTTCCCCCATTGCAGGATACTTGAAAATGCACAACACCCACAATTGCACAACACAATAATCAAATGCACAACACATCATCTCAATCAGTAAACTCCCTGTCATGTAGGACATGAAACACATCAATCAATTGCAGATTAATTCAGGAAAATATGAAACAATAATAAGCTGCAATTTTTATGCTACTCTATATATGCATAATTGATGCAGTCGAACTGAACAGTACCAAATTATGCATATACAGAGTAGCATAAAACTACCTTGGCGAAGGGCTCACAGGCTGCGGAGGACTCGGGCGGGCACAAGGAGATCGTCGGTGCGGAGGCTCACAGAGCTGCAGAGGAGGCCGGCGGGGACAAGGAGCTCGTCAGAGCGGAGGGCTCACAAGGTTGTGGAGGAGGCCAGCAGGGACAAGAAGCTCGTCAGAGCGGGGCTGGGGAGGAGTAGGCCGTGGGGGCGGAGGGGCTTGCCGGCGCCGCTTATCCGGGGTCTGCCGCGTGAGCTCCCATGGCGGCGACGGTGGCGACGGCGGCAAAACGCAGCTGAGTTCCCGCGCGCTAGCAGCCCAATTTCTCCTTCGCGCGTCAGGACTGAGGAGCAGAAGAGAAAGGAGATGAGAGGATTGAGTCCTATTTGCGTTGTCTAATTCGGACTGTTAGATGCGAGATGGATGGCTGAGCACAGTCGGGAGGCACATGGTGCCTTGACGTAGTGGAGACACGGGATCTCAGTCCCGTTCACAGCGGGCAGCAGCCATGGACGAGCGAAACGACGACGACCAAAACCATGCTTCTCAGTCTCGCTACAAGTACTACTAAAGCAGCTTGGCAAGTTACTCGCGAAAAAAAGTAGGCATGCAGATACTTTTCACCCCTCCCACCTCTTCCAGCATTGCTGGATGTGCCCTCTCAAATCTCACATATATTTCTCTATCCTCTCTGACACGACACAATGAACACATCCTCATGTGATATATGATCATGAATTATTCATCGTCTTCATCAGATGACGATGAATTCATGCTTGCAGCACTCACCGAGCGCGAGAAGGACGAGCAGATGAAGACTAGACGCCATGGTGGTTCCAAACATGGATGTCGGACAATCAATCGAGAAAGAGATGCCATATTTCTTCTTATGTTGAATGACTACTTCAAGTAATGTCCTTGCTATCCCAAAAATTACTTTTGTTGACGGTGACCTTGGGGGCGTCCACCAATGCGGCTTCAGAAAGGGGGCGAGAGTCAAGAGTGGTTGCTCACCACTCGTGGCACACCTCGTGGAGAGCTGGTGTTTCTTTCCAGGGCAACTAGCGTCAATCTGTGGGGGAGAGGTGTAAACATTCACGAGTGTTGACAGGATCACTGTGCACAATTTTTGCCTCATGTCATGTAAAACTCGGATACACCTCCGTTTACACGAGCCACCAGAGATGCTCTTAGACTTTATCATTCATGTGCATGGATGCTCGCAAGGAGTTCCACATGCTAGTGTTCCATGCCAGGAGTGTGGATGTACAAAACATACTGTGTTGAAAAATCACGCATAAGGGCGTAGAACACGAGAAGCTGAAAAATTTACTTCTAATCACCAATGTCTAGCCAAATGCCCCCAACCTGTTGAATCATGCCACCTCTTTCTACAAGCAGCTTTTTGGCAAAACCCAGATACCTCCAGTAAAATTGAGGAGTGAGGTCTGGGAGGAACATGAGAAGCTGTCTGATTTAGGTAGAACAGATTTACACCAGAAGTTCACTGAAAAAGAAATCAAGGAAGTTATTGATCAAATGGAAAAGAACAAAGCAGCATGTCAAGATGGCTTCCCAATTGAGTTCTTTCAAACTTGTTGGCCCATCATTAAAACGGATCTCCTAAAGGTGTTTGATGATTTTCATCAACATAAAATTTCGTTGGATAAAATTAACTATGGGATCATCACTTTGATCCCTAAAGGTGACAATGCTGACATTATCCAAAAGTTTAGACCAATCTGTTTGCTGCAAGTCCTCTTTAAAATCATCACCAAGGTCACGAACTCCAGAATGGACTCAGTGATGAAGAAAATCATCCATCCTTGTCAGAACGCCTTTATTAAAGGCAGATTCATCAATGACGGTGTGTCCCTACTTCATGAGATTCTTAGAGATTCCAAAGTCCAAAAAGAGCAAGGGGTAGTCTTGAAAATTAACTTTGAAAAGGCATATGACAAAGTTGACTAGAATTTTCTCCTGGATAGCTGTGCTCAGAAAGGTTTCAGTGACCACTGGATAGGCCTGATTAAGAAAACCCTTGTAGGGGGAACCTTGAGAGTCAAGATGAACGATGAAGTAGGCCCTTACTTTGGTAGTTTTAAAGGTGTTAGAAAGGGGGACCCTTTGGCTCCTACCCTGTTCAACATTGCTGCAAACTGTCTCTCCAAAATGGTTTGCATGGCTCAATCCAATGCTTTATTTTCTGGCCTAGCCAGTAGATGGACATATGGTGGTTGCCCTATCTTACAATATGCTGATGACACAATTCTGATGATCAAGGATGACTTGGAGGGTGCCAGGAATCTGAAACTTCTCCTGTATATCTTTGAAGTGATGTCTGGGTTGGAAATAAACTTTGAAAAAACAGAGGTCTTGCTCATTCTTGATGATGATGCAAAAATGCAAGCCTACTCTGACCTCTTCAACTGTCAAAAAGGGAATTGGCCGATCAAGTACTTGGGTACTCCTATCTGTGCAAGAAGGATATCTGTAGGTGAGATGAACTTCCTAGAAGACTCCTTCAAAAAGAAGATGGGCAGCTGGATGGGCAATACAATGTCCATTGGGGGCAGACTGACCAATATTGATGCTTGCTTGGCCTCTACTGCTGTCTATCAGCTAGGTCTGAGAATTCTGCACAAGTCCAATATTGGTGGGCTGGAAAAACAATTGAGAGGCTTCTTCTGGTCAGCTGGTACTGGTAAAAGGAAGTATCACTGGGTGAAATGGAGACTCATCTGTACACCCAGACAAAAAGGGGGTCTGGGGGTAAAGAATCTCTCTCTGTTTAACATTAGTCTGATGTGTAAGTGGTGGTGGAGATTGGAATCTAATGATGGTCCCTGGCAAGATTTTATGAGGAGAAAATACCTTGGAAACTCTGGTATCACAATGGCTAAACACAGACCTACAGACTATGCTTTCTGGTCAGACTTGCTCCATGTGAGAGATATCTACCTCTGTGGAAGGAAAATGAGGGTAGGTAATGGCCTAAGGACACACTTCTGGTCTGATGCCTGGAGTGGCAACATTGCTTTCAAACACAGATTTCCTGATCTTCTAAAAATCTGCAATGAACCCAATATTTCTGTTGCTGAAGCTGCTAACAGGAGATGGCACTTGACTTTCAGAAGATGGCTCCCTGTAGAATTACAAAATCAACTCAGAGAAATGCACAACCTCCTGATGAGTGTTGCCCTAAACTCTGACAGAGACAAGCCTGTCTGGAAATGGACCAAGAATGGACTCTTTTCTGTCAAATCCCTGTACAAGTCAATTAGCAATGTTGGTTTAGACAGATCTTTTCGCCATCTCTGGAAAGCAAAAATCCCTCTGAAAACTAAGATATGGCTGTGGTTGATCTGGCACAATGCAATTGCCACAAAAGATAATTTGGCTGCGAGAAACTAGCAAGGAAACACTACTTGTCAGTTCTGCAATGAACCAGAGACAATCCTCCACCTTTTCTTTAATTGCTCTGTTGCAAAATTTGTTTGGAGCATGATTGCCACTGCAATTGGTGCACCTTCTAGGCCTGGTTCCTTCTCCCAGTTCTTCTGGTGGATACCTCAGTACCTTACAGTCAGTCGAAATGTTCAGATAACTCTGGTAGCTGCAGTTTGCTGGGCCATCTGGAAGCTGCACAACAGAGCATGTTTTGATGGTGTGTTGATTCATAGCCCCACTGAACTAATCTGTTATGCTTGTGTTTTCATCAAATACTGGGCAGGTTTACACAATTCTGCAGATCAGGATGCTTTGCGCACTAGAGCTGACACACTCATGAACCTTGCTACTTCCTCTGATCTTGGTGGAGCTGGAGCTGGTCTTAGGCACCTGAATGGACCTTGAAGATCATCATATCGCTGACAAGGAAGCTTAGAAGTGGATCCTCTACTGTTCTTGGTCATGAAAAAGCGCACTCCCAAAAGGATTGTTTCTTCTGCTATTTGGCTTGGCCATCTGGGCCTCCCATGGTCTGTATATACTGCAAAGTTTATTTTGCTCTTGCGGGTTCTGCCTGTCTCCTAGGTGGTCACTGTGTTAGTGAACTAGGAGACATTCGTTGTTTTCGTTTTTCCCCAACCACCTGCTGTTTGTGGTTGTGGGTTTTAGACTGTAGTTTTAGCCTTCTGTTTCAGTTTTCGTTGCGCTCGTGGACGCTGTTTCGCAGTGGTTGTATGTTTTTGTTATCCCTGATAATGAAAATTTGGCCCGTGGGGCCGCGTTGGTAATGTCTATCCAAATGCAAACAAAAACACACATACCTAGAGATTGCTTATTGGTCCAGAAGTTATTGGTAATTTTAATTTGCATTATCTATCTTACGACAATAGAACGTAAGTAAGTCTCTTTCAAGCCCCAAAACAAGAAAGCAGTCATCTTTAATGGAAAAGAGGACAAAAGATCGGTTCCCATACGTACCCCTTCAGCTCTTCAGAACTCCCGGTTAGGGGATAGGTTTTCCGCCTCCTGTCTGCGGCAGTTGATGATGTTCCGTTTCTTGTGGCCTTAGGGCCATGTATGTGCGGCTGATCCTAGACCTTGCCGGGGGAGGGTTCCGTTTTAAGGTGATTTCTCAAGTTTTGTAACGGTTTGTAGCCTAATTAATTTAGCACGGCGTCGACGTCCTAAATTAGTTCCTCCCTGTCTAGCCCCTGATTGTCCTTCAGATCTATATTTCTCTTTATCGATGATGGTTACTCTTCTAATGCGCTGGTCTTATCGGGTTTTAGCATGACTTCTCAACTGTTTACTATAATAACGTTTGCCCGACTCCGATGAGGAGAGGACGATTATAGTGAGGCGCCTTGGACTCACTTCAGTGCTTGTAGTCGTCTCTACGTAGTCTACGGGACTGTTGGATGTAACTTTCTGTTTTTTACGTAGTCTACGAAACTGTTGGATGTAACTTTCTGTTGATTATGATCTTCTTTGTAATTCTTGAGAGTTGATGAATAGATCAGAAGTTTTCTCGAAAAAAAACCCGGAAAAGAAGACCAAAAGATATCGAATTTCATTTATTGACCATGCATCCAGTGGAATTACGTGCGAACGCGTTCAATGGCTCAATCTTGACTCCTTCGTACAGTTGGAGCAGAAGCAGATGCCACCCTCGCACTCCCCGAGTTCGGATTTTTCGGGTGGGGTTGCGCATTTTTGGGCACAGGCATCCAGGGTGATGCAGACTGGATCCCGTGGTACATGTCGCTTGCAAGGCACAGGTTTACTCGCACCTAGAGCTGGACATATGGATTAGATAAAAGTGAGGGTGATCACGCCTAGAAGAAACATATAAATAAAAAGAGGTCATGTTTATATGGATTATAAGATAAAATCCACACTAGGAGTACAAATTAAGAAAATTGAGGTTATAGGGATATAAATCTGAGGAAACGTGCATATCGAATTACATATTTTATTACCGGAAGACGCAAAGAGGAGTGCCAGTATACAGACGGCCATGACGACGCCGGTGATCTTGCAGCCCATCTTGATCGGCTGGGGAACGGAACGCTGGTTTGGGTTTAATTTGAGGCCGTATATGGTGTGTCGCCCGGTTGACGTGTACATATGCATGCGTGTACGTACTTATAGGGATTAGGGGCCATAATCGGTATGCCTATTGAAATTCGTAGGGCAGATTTGGTCATAATTTGGTATCAACATTTGTTAATCGAATTAATTTGATATCAACATTGATCACGACAGCGTGGATAATAATAGCCTGGCTCTAATTATCAGTTTGAAGGACCGGACCTTCTGGGATCCGATGAACCTGAACTTACACGGAGCTCCAAGGCATGCAGTGTTGTATCCACGGCAGGGGCGCGCTTTCCATGATCTGATTTGGAGGAGAGAGCTTCGTAGAAAGGGGAATGAGCACCGGGGAGGGGACAGACAGACATCCAGTGACAGTCACTATGTGAAGTCACGCTGCGATTATAGCCCTTTCACATCCATCCGATTTTCATTCAGCGGCTCAAAACTGAGCTCAAATTTCAAACTTTGCAGAAAAATTCAAAACAAATCCAGCAAGTAGTATATGTCTTGTTTATATTCTGAAAAAGTTTTGCTTCATTTGGAGTGGTTTATCATTAAATTAATTTGATTTTCATGTTTCAAACTTTAAAAGTTATTGTTAAGTCATAAACTAGTCTATATAACTACATCTATACGTATTAAAAAAATAAACTAGTCTATATGACTATATCTATACGTATTAAAGAGCAAATATGTGTTGATACATTAAATTTGAACCGTTTAGTATTTGATCAACGATTCAGATTGTTCCAATGTTTGACAACCTAGCACACACTGTGAAATTCGAGTAAATTACATGGATTCAATCTTTGGCCTCATATGGTGGCTGATGACAAAAACTCGGAAGACAAACAGAACGATTATAGAGACAAACAGTAGACAATTCACATGTGGCCAAATTTAGCAAGATCGATCATGAGCTACCTTATTTTCATTCGTACAATTAGTAGACTCAGTTTCTTCTAATTCTAAGATTAAACTCTTAACTTCTTCAGTAAGATACTCCTGGGCCTCTCCCTGCTTCTCTAAAGTGCCTTTGAAAGGCTGTGCACACAATGACCATTGCATGTCTAGGGTTTCCGTCAATCCATTGATACTATTCTTGACGGTGAACCCAGCAGCTATATATCCAGCCGCCATGGTGCGATGAAGTTGCTACAGATGAAGGCGGCCACAAGTGCTATCAGCAGTCCACTGCAGCATGACGGTGTGTGGCGCCTGACCGACCTGCTAACAGATGCGGTGACAGTCACGGTTGTCTTATTGAGCAGCGAGCCTGAAAACATGTTGAGTTGTCAAGATGGGGAAGCGTCAAGTATGATGATGTTGTTTGGTAGAGAAATCTGAACTTGCAGTTGTAGTCTGCCCAACACAAGCGCATCTCCTCTAAGTTATACACAAATATCTTATCTTGTAGAACAAGATCTGCCACGAGAGGACAAACAAGTTAGTACGAAACTGTGGGGCGAATAGCTCAGATGCGACGTTTTTTCGAGTAATTGGACAGGAAGCGACGCAGTTGCACGTAATAGCTCACATGCGGCATCTATTCAAGCCATAATTGCTCCGAGGCGACATGGCCGTCAAGTCATGTTCCCCACGCTGTAAACCAGGTTTGACCGGTGTTTTTCTCGAGTGGGACCCATGCGTCAGCGAAACCGGCCTCTGTTCGTGGGGGTACCCTCTCTGCCACGCGCCGGCGTCCCGCGGAACTCACTCTGTCCCGTCGTCTCGGTTTCTCCGGGCTGGGGAAAAAAATTTCCTGGCGACGGCGAGTCGGCGGCAATGGAGCGGGCGACTCGAGCTGTGGCAAAGAAGCGGGCGATTGGAGCTGCGGGAATGGAGCGGGCGAGTAAAGCTGCGGCGAGGGGGCGGGCGACGAGGGGGCGGGCGACTGGAGCACCGGCAATGGAGTCGCGCAAGCTGGCGGCGAGTCCTGCGGCGGAGGGAAGAGCGGCCGCGCGAGTCCAGCAGCGGCACCAGGAGTCGAGCAAGCTGGCGGCGACGCAAAGCTTGGGGTGCTACGTCGAGGGAGCGGCGAGAGAGGATGGAGGATGGGGGGCGGTGCGGGTACACGGTCGCAGAGGCGACCGGCGGCCCGATTTGTGTCTCGTGCAGCGGCGAGGGGCTCCATCTATCTCGACGGCAAGCGACCCTACCGGATTTCAGTCCAGCAGGTACTGAAGAAGGCGTGGAAGCGTCACGGCTACTACAGCTCCAAGGGTTTTCCGCTCAGCGGTGATTCGCCGCCGATGACGAGGCAGAGGTTTGCCGCGATGCGCAAAATTGCTGCGTTCGACGACAACAGCTCGGGCGGTGCTGCGGGCGACGAGAGCAGCTCGGGCGATGCTGCGGGCGACGAGAGCAGCTCGGGCGGTGCTGCGGGCGACGAGAGCAGCAGTTCAGCAAGTTCATCCCCGAGCGTGGACTTCGATGCCGCGTTGAGCCTAGAGGCTTTCAGCCTAGTTGCCGGGATGGCGGCGGATAGATTGTTCTGCTCCGATATCCTCTGCGAGATGAAATCGAGCTAGAAGATTGTGCTGCAGAGCCATGGCGGAGGGAAGATCGTGCTGCATTCTGTAGATAACTAGTGTAGTGAATTTTGTTAGGTGCCTGAAACCATTTCAGGCAGTGTTTGCCCAGCGCTGGGAGCGTGTGTGGGACTTCTTTTGTGAAATGGCCGTGCTCTGGACGTGCCCTGGATGTCCTCTGGACGTGCCATAGACGTGCTCTGGACGTGCCGTGGCACGTTCCGGTAGGTGAAACCTTGTTTTTGTAGGTGAAACCTTGTAAACAAAATGTAAATTATTGTGTTCCTTGTTTTTGTGTTCCTTGTGGCATTCGCACGCTGTCAGATTGTGGCATGCACACTGTCGAACACCTTTGGGAGCGCGCTCTGGACACGCCCGATTGTGGCATTCGCACGCCGTCGGATTGAAAACAAGTTGAAAGAGTTGAAACATTGTCAACTAGGTAGAGGCTTATGTCATCTATAGACAAAATGCTTTAATTTTTTATTTAACTTACCAAAATGTAAATATTGCTAGTGTTGCTAGTGTTACAAAATGTAAACATTTGTAACTATTACCAAAATCGAAATGTACATGTTATTTGTGCTAGGCTTGGATGTTGCAATGATTTCATACTAATTTTTGAATTCCAATTTGAACTACAATTCAAATGTACATGTTATTTGTGCTAGGCTTGATGTTGCAATGAGGAGGATTTCATTTGTAAATATTAACATTCTAATGGTGTAGATTTGTCGCAAACAGAGGCATAGCCTAGTGGCAAAGGGTTGATGCTCCCTTTGCCCACCTAAGTTCGAGTACCCTTGCTCGCAATTTAGGTGTTGCACATTATATGTCCTAGTCCAGTAGCTTAGTGGGTCGGGCATCTCACTATTATAGAAAGATTTCTATAATAGTGAGTTGTCCCATCCATTAAAATATTGCACTTGGACAAATTCTTTTGAATTTTTTAATTTTTTTATATTTTGATTCTTTTGTGCTAATTTATGAATATTTGAATTCAACTATGAACCAAAATTGAAATGTACATGTTATTTGTGCTAGACTTGGATGTTGCAATGATTTCGATCTAACTTGGTCATCCCCATTTCTAATCCTGACATTTTTCTAATCGGTTCTCCAAAATGAGCTACAAAAGAGCCCCAAACGTAAGCCCAAACAGCCATATTTCTAATCCTGTCATTTTTTCGACATTCTCCAAATGATCTCAAACTCTAGGGTTAACATCTATTGCACTAATATAGTCCTAGTTTGAGATGTGAGATTTCATACCATATTGAAACATTTCTTGTTTAATTATATCTAGACCTTGTCTATCAGTTGGAGATGTTAGTACATGACAAAATAAGACCATGTGCACTGGATTTGCATTTTTTGATGTTTTTTGAATATTTCATGAATATTTCAAATTCGGCCAAACTCAAGCCAAATCAGCATTTAAACAAGTTTTAAACATGAAAATGAAAAACCAAGCTTGGATCCTTCTTAGTCAATCCAAAATGAATCTTTGGTGAGTTTTTTGTAAATTTCATGTTGCAAATCCCAAACCACCCTCTTCGCACATGAGAGTTCATTGTTTGAAATGTGTGATTTCACACCATATTGAAGCATTTCTTGTTTAATATGTGTCTAGACCTTGTTTATCAGTTGGAGATGTTAGTACATGACAAAATAAGACCATGTGCACTGGATTTGCATTTTTTTATGTTTTTTGAATATTTCATGAATATTTCAAATTCGGCCAAACTCAAGCCAAATCAGCATTTAAACAAGTTTTACACACCAAAATGAAAACTAAGCTGGATCATTCTTAGTCACACCAAAATGAAGCTTTGGTGAGGTTTTGGACAATTTCATGTTGCAAATCCAAACCACCTCTCTTCACACATGAGAGTTCATTGTTTGAAATGTGTGATTTCACACCATATTGAAGCATTTCTTGTTTAATATGTGTCTAGACCTTGTTTATCAGTTGGAGATGTTAGTACATGACAAAATAAGACCATGTGCACTGGATTTGCATTTTTTTGATGTTTTTTGAATATTTCATGAATATTTCAAATTCGGCCAAACTCAAGCCAAATCAGCATTTAAACAAGTTTTACACACCAAAATGGAAAACTAAGCTGGATCATTCTTAGTCACACCAAAATGAAGCTTTGGTGAGGTTTTGGACAATTTCATGTTGCAAATCCAAACCACCTCTCTTCGCACATGAGAGTTCATTGTTTGAAATGTGTGATTTCACACCATATTGAAGCATTTCTTGTTTAATATGTGTCTAGACCTTGTTTATCAGTTGGAGATGTTAGTACATGACAAAATAAGACCATGTGCACTGGATTTGCATTTTTTTGATGTTTTTTGAATATTTCATGAATATTTCAAATTCGGCCAAACTCAAGCCAAATCAGCATTTAAACAAGTTTTACACACCAAAATGGAAAACTAAGCCTGGATCATTCTTAGTCACACCAAAATGAAGCTTTGGTGAGGTTTTGGACAATTTCATGTTGCAAATCTCAAACCACCTCTCTTCACACATGAGAGTTCATTGTTTGAAATGTGTGATTTCACACCATATTGAAGCATTTCTTGTTTAATATGTGTCTAGACCTTGTTTATCAGTTGGAGATGTTAGTACATGACAAAATAAGACCATGTGCACTGGATTTGCATTTTTTTGATGTTTTTTGAATATTTCATGAATATTTCAAATTCGGCCAAACTCAAGCCAAATCAGCATTTAAACAAGTTTTACACACCAAAATGGAAAACTAAGCCTGGATCATTCTTAGTCACACCAAAATGAAGCTTTGGTGAGGTTTTGGACAATTTCATGTTGCAAATCTCAAACCACCTCTCTTCACACATGAGAGTTCATTGTTTGAAATGTGTGATTTCACACCATATTGAAGCATTTCTTGTTTAATATGTGTCTAGACCTTGTTTATCAGTTGGAGATGTTAGTACATGACAAAATAAGACCATGTGCACTGGATTTGCATTTTTTTGATGTTTTTTGAATATTTCATGAATATTTCAAATTCGGCCAAACTCAAGCCAAATCAGCATTTAAACAAGTTTTACACACCAAAATGGAAAACTAAGCCTGGATCATTCTTAGTCACACCAAAATGAAGGTTTGGTGAGGTTTTGGACAATTTCATGTTGCAAATCTCAAACCACCTCTCTTCACACATGAGAGTTCAAATGAGCTCTAAAGGTAGTGTAAACGGCTCCATTTCTAAGCAAGATTTTTTTCCACCTTCTCTAAATCAGCCAAATAACTATCCTACACATCTACTCTATATATAAAAACCATGTGCACTGGAATTTCATTTTTTTGATGTTTTTTTGAATATTTTATGATTATTTCAAATTCGGCCAAACTGAAGTCAAACCAACATTTAAACAAGTTTTAAACATGAAAATGAAAAAATAAGCCTGGATCATTCTAAGTCCCACCAAAATGAAGGTTCTGTGATTATTTTAATTTTTTCTGAATTAGTTGGTCAACCCACACAAAATCCTACGAAGCTTCTGTGATTTAACCCTGGCCGTCCGATCATGCCTTCTAGAAGGAAACCCCCCGATCCGCGCCAGTCCCAGTTCTGCGCTCTGATTGGCTGTTGATTCTTTTTTTTTTGAGAGGAGGCTGTTGAATTTTTTTAGCTGCAGTGTTTCGAACGCGCATAGGCCACGGCCCAACAAATTCCACGGCCCAACAATTTTTTTTAGCTGCAGTGTTTTATTAATTTCAAACGCGCATAGGCTACGGCCCAGAAAACTCGACGGCCCACGGCCCAAATCCTGTCGTGCCCTAGCTATTGCTCTTCTTATCCACTAACCCTGTCGTGCCCTAGCTATTTCCCCACCCTGTCGTGCCCGAGCTATTTCCCCACCCTCGCCGCCGCTCGCATTAGCTCGCCGCCGGTGATCAAATCGAGCTACGCCTGTAGATCCAGCCCCGCCGCCCGCCGATGTTTAGGAGGGGAGGTCGAATCGCCGGCCGCGGTGGCCATTCCGGCGGTGGCAACGGCGACGAGGAGCGGAAGGGGAAGAGGCGGGTTCCGGCTGACCCCGCTAGGAAGGCCGTGGCCGCTTCCGACGGCGCTCGTAAGCGAGGCGCGCGTGCGTGGACGAACCTCGGAATGCGGCCTCCGCCTGCGTACGAGCGCCGCGAGCTGCCTGAGTACGACCGCCGCATGGCGGCCCGCATGGCGATGGCTGGAAGCTCTTCCGGTGCGGGGAGCTCCTCCATTGCTCGGGGTCGGGCACCGCTGCCGCCGCCGAAGAGGGAGGAGGAGGAGCAGCAGGAGCGCCCACCGCGCAGCGGCCGCCCCCTCCTGCCCGGGGACTTCGTCTCCGAGGAGGACCTGCCCTGGGTCACCTTGGAGGTGTTCCAGCGCAGCACAGAGGAGGAGATGCGCCGTCAGATGGAGACTGAGCTCGACCAACGCCGCCTCGAGGTCGGGATTTACAATTCCCTCCACGACGTCATCGACATCAGCTCGGACTCCGACGGGGCCGGGCTATTCGACTCCGACGAGGACTAGGACTGAGCGGCGCCGCCGCCTCGTTGCCGCTGCCGCACCCCCGGGGCTCCGGTGTGAGCCCAATTTTGGGTCGTAGCTAGGGGTAGGAGCAGCAGCGAATCGTCCCCCTTGTATTTTCAGTTCATCTCTGTGTGGCTTTTGATCCGATGAGCCACGAGCTTCTGTAATGTCGAATATATAGTTTGTCTACTATATGCGCCCCACTTGTTTATTTTATCTGCATTTATTTATGTTTTGTCTCGCCGGCGTTGCCGCGCTGCGTCGATGTCGCCGGAGAAGAAGAAGGAGAAGAAGCAGAGAAAGCGCGCGCAGGGGAAGAGATGAAACGGTCGTTGCTGACGTGGACAATTGTGGGTCCCACCCGCCTCCCTTAATCCTAACTGACACCGGGGTAGGAACTGATTAAGAGCAATGAGTTAGGGAAGTTATTTGAGCTCAATGAGATGTCGCACTGGAGCTATTACAAGCAACGACGTCGTTCCCCAGTGAATAGGGTGAAAAACGACGCATTTGAGCTATTCGCCCGAAACTGTGGGGCTTCAGACGAATAATAGGTGTTTGTAGTCGTACAATGTCAGTGGTTCAATAAAAACATGGAATCAAATTTCATTATCACCCTCTGAAGAATACAGTTCGCTTGCCGATCATGCATACTACAGTTTCTACTGTTGGGACGAATAGCTTAATTCAGTTCACAGCACGATCAAAAACAATCAGAGTATTAAAGTGTAACAGAAAGATGTGCAGATTATACAAGCTAATTTAGTTGATGCGTGAGTAGATGGCTAACCTCCGAGAATTGTGATATGCTCATAATCCTCGAGCTCCTTGCTCCTTAGAAAGCCAATGCACATTATGTCTTCATCGTGCTGCAAATCATGATATGCATTTGAGAAAACATACACATGAACATTTAGTCAGATATCCAATTGTGAAGAAAATTGCTAAAAGTAGCATCAGAGGGTTACTGGATTGGCAGAAGCAACCTTCCGCAATAGATAGTTCGCCGGATCCACTCTCATTCGAGCACCTCCCTCAAAATGTAGTGTCAATATTGGAAATTATGAAAGATTGCTGGTGAAGAAGAAACAATACATTTAGTCAACTCATTCACCATTGTGAAGCACATGAACAGTTTAAGTTACTTGTGGGAAAGACAAACCTTCCGGAAGAGGTAAGCTCTATAATGTAACATTGGTGCCCATGGAAGAAATAAGAGCGTATAGATTGAGGGACGGCATTATTTATCTGCGAATAGCCCAATATGTATAGTTACAACTAACCATGGCGCAATAAAATTAATAAATTTATATAGACACAGAAGTTATTGGTTCTTCTCAACGGGATAAGAATGAAATGTGTAATGTATATGAAAAACTCACTGCACTGATAACTGGATCGTAGACTCCGTCTGCAAGGTATGATAATGATGTCCCCGAATCCACAAATGTTCCTTGTGTATTTGATGTTGTAAACAAGGAAGAATTAAGAGGGATTTCTTGACCATTGACAGTGATCCTCTTCATATTCAAGTTATAACGAGCCCTGTATATTATCGAGCCAAAGTTGTTTCATGTAAATCATTCAGGAAATTTCATTGGGAATATAAAGTCCACATTCCACATCTACATTAAGAACTAGTTATATTGGTGGTCTCTGACAACATAGATAAGCACAAGTTTAATTTTGAGAAAAAAAGGCAGGGGTATATAAATTTACACATCATGTTTGCAAATTAAACATCGTACGTACAAACTCAAACTAAGTATTAAAAAATTGAAAATTATGCAAACAAATTCAACTAACAATTATTTATTTTTGGTGAAATAAACTAAGTAACAAGTAAACTCTAGCAATATTATAAACAGAGACAAGGCAATGAGAGATTGTGTGCTTGCCAATATATCATATTTATCCTCCATACCACCAAACAAGGAAACGTAAGTACTTCTGATCTTCAGATTTCGTAATTGAAGTGATTCTAGGAAAAACAAACTCACTGTGATTGAACAAGTGGAGTAAATACAATTCCTGGCTTGTCAATTTTCCCAAGAACAAGAATGCCACCACCATCCTCTGAGCTTTTCAAGCAATGAGAGAAGGTCTTAGGGGACAAACCCTGAGAGTTGAGTTGTAAAATGATAGACGGTGCATTTTTTCCAAACCCCATAATGCCATCTACCAGCAGGTTACTTGTCCGCGAGTTACTACATCTGTGCAAAGAAAGGTTGTATTACCATGACTATAGTTAGGTTAATAATGTATATTAATTAAAATATCATAGTTGATGGTTACTAGTGCTACAACTTTCCTAGTGTCCGTTTTCGCATGAGGAATTTGTAAGATACATCACTCCAAGGAAACTATACCCAAATATGACGGAAGCGAAAGGACTTGTAGCCTCCTCATTAAAAGGGGTTGCATTTTTCAAAACTATCAACGATTCTGTGATATAACCACTACTGGTGTATCTTAAAATGTCGTTAAAATTTCAGAGCAAACTATCACTCACTGGTAGTTCAAAATTAAATTAATTTCGAAAAATAGGTATAAAGTTATTTAAATAGGCGAAATTAGATAAAAACCGAGAAAATTCCTAATATTGCTAGATTGTCGGTCTACTTTGTGTGATAATTGGATGGGTGCCATTTTCCACCATATTTTTTGTACTTGCTTCACAAAAAATGTCTTTTTGACAATAAAAAATAAAAAATGATATTTATAAAAATAATTTGAAAAACCTCAGTTCTGCAAGATTGTTTGTCGTACCAAGATACACCTATGTGTCAAATATGGGCACATTATCACAAACTATGGCTCAGGGATGACCATAACTTGGTCATTTAAGTCTTCTGCTGGCTGCTGATCAACGACCGTCTTAACACGAAAGATTTGATGCTGCTTCGTAAACACTGGCATGTCGAGGGAGGACCAAATTGTGTGCTCTGTGATCATGATATCCTCGAGGATTCAACCCATCTGTTCTTTGGTTGCGCCTTTGCTTCAGAATGCTGGCTCCGTGTTGGGTTACACTGGGACTGCTCGCAAGATGTGAGGACTAGGATCCTCTCGATGGCTGCCACCTTCCCCCACTCACATTTCATGGAGATTTTCGCCTCGGTAGCATGGAACATATGGAAGGAACAAAACGACTTCATCTTTAAGGGGGAGGAACCATCCACCGAGCGTTGGCGCAGGCGTTCCAAAAAACGACCTTCTGCTTCATCAGTTCAGAGTTAAGCCGGCTTTGGTCCAGAGCCTCCTGGATAGTGCTGCTCTTTTCTTTCACTAGTTAAACTTTAGCCTAGCCCTAAATCCTCAGTTTTAGACCGTTTTACTTTTCTGTTTTATTTGTGTTCAGGGTCGGGTCACTATGTTGTGACCCTTCTCTTTCCCTCCCTCTGTTCACCCATGTAAAACTCTGGTTACCCCTTTAATAGAAAAGTTACACCGTAGGGGAACGGTAGAACGGTCTAAAAAAAACTTGGTCATTTGACTCGAAACTTATACATGTTTATAGATGATTGACCTTTTTGTGAATAAGTTTTTTGTATATTTTGTCAAAACTCAAGTTTATAATTTGTCCTAGCAACTAGTACATATGAAAGTACTTCATGCCAAACGATTTCATTTTTAGACTATTTTTTCACTTTCTTTTATCTTGTTGAAAAAACGGTCAAAATGACCACCGTGCCTATTCATCAAAAGGGGTTGCATTTTTCAAAACTATCAACGGTTCTGTGATATAACCACTACTGGCGTATCTTAAAATGGTTTTTGTCAAAATTTCAGAGCAAACTATCACACACTTTTAGTTCAAAATTCGATTACTTTTGGAAAATAGACATAAATTCATTTAAATAGGCGAAATTAGATAAAAACAGAGAAAATTCCTAATATTGCTGGATTGTCCATACAATATGGTCTACTCTGTGTGATAATTGGATGTGTGCCATTTTCCACCATATTTTTTGTACTTGCTTCACAAAAATGTCATTTTTGACAATTAAAAAATGAAAAATGATATTTATATAACTAATTTGAAAAATCTCAGTTCTGCAACATTGTTTGTCGTACCAAAATACACCTATGTGTCAAATATGTGTACATTATCACAAACTATGGCACGAGAATGACCATAATTTGGTTATTTGACCCGAAACTAATACATGTTTATAGATGACTGACCATAATTTATGATAGCAACTAGTACACAAAAAAGTACTCCATGCCAAAGGATTTTATTTTTTGACTATTTTTTCACATAAAATTCAATTACTTTCGGAAAATAGGCATAAAGTCATTTTTCTAAAATATGTTGCAAAAAGTAATATACATGATGAAAAAGATGATATGAATGTCATATTTGGATTCCTCTAATTTTTCTAATCGATTTAGACATTTTTTAAATTTTGATTTACGGATTTAAAGATATAAATTATTCCATATTAAATGTAAAAAAGGAGAATATGGTTGAAAATATGATCTAAAGATATGAGTTATTCAAATATTATTATTACATAATCATTGTTATTTATTCAACTAAATTTTCAAAATTTAAACAATAAAAAGTGTAACATCATTACCCAGGGGTTAATATGGTTGATAAGATACTAATATCAGTAAGTTCTAACATCTCACTGAAAGCTAATTTGGAAGGAACTCAAAAGTTAAGCGTGCTTGGACTGGAGCAATTTGAGAATGGATGACCGAACGGGAAGTTTTACCGGGATAAGCGTGCTTGGGCTGGAGCAATTTGAGGATGGGTGACCCAACGGGAAGTTTGACCGGGATAAGTACTTTGACCTTAGATTGTGTGTAATATGTAATTAGATATAATGTTTGTGGCTAATTGGGAAATTTCGAAATAAAAAAAACAAAATTTCAAAATTTCAATGTAAAATAAAAATAAATAAATTAAAAATATATATTTGGAAAAATTATTTTGGAAACCTATGCCGACGGTTTTGCCGTCGGCACAGCCTACAAAATAAAAAAATTATTTTTAAAAAAATTATAAATTTTGGAAAAAATAATTTTGAAAATATATGCCGACAGCTCTATGTCGACGGCTTTGCCGTCGGCACAGCCTATGCCGACGGTTCGACCTATGCTGACGGCTTTCTAGTCTGTGCCTACGGGCACCTACGCCGACGGACCTATGCCGACGGCTACCGTCGGCATAGGTCTTCATTCCTGTAGTGCATTGTACATGTCCTTCCGCAAAACAACATTTTATGTCCTTCGTAAATTAAAAAAAATTTGACCTTCGTAAAATCTTGTGGCTTTACTTTTTATTATTTCCATAGGTAAAGGTAACTTAATTTCTCTCATGGATTTTGATAAAAGATTTTTTTTCTTCATTTTAAAGTGGTTTGACTTTGAATACCCTAAAAACCAGTATCTTGACTAGGGATTTTTCTAATTTTTGATTCAGGCGGATGCATGGCAGTAATAAATAAGCCACAATGCTCAAGCGTTTCTTGGTCTTTAATTTCGAATTCACAGAATTTTAGAAGAGCATTCGGCGTACAACACGCTAAACACGTTTTCGGTTTCTTTTTTATGTTGTTGTGTCCAAATACTGGCTTGTCAATTGTCACTGTCCGTGAGGTTTGCATATCCATGATTGAGGTCACGAGGATCCCAATGTGCTTCCGGTCCAGACTCTCTGAACAACCGATGTAGCGCATGACGGACTGTCTGCTGCACCGGCGTTGCGTGGAGAGCAGTGGCGCGGCACGGATGCGGATCGGAGCAGCTGCGTCGGGCGGGGATAGTCGCATGTGTCGCGAGTGAGGGACGGCGTCAAAGAGGTCACGAGGCAGCGTGTCGGGCTAGCACTACGGGAGAATACATCTTTACCGTGTGCTGCATATCAGGTACAAGACAAAACAATATTTGTCGTGTGTCACACATGGCAAAAAAAAACACACAGAAAACACACAGGTCTTTGCGTGTGCCGCTCTCCCATACTGTAGGCGCTCTCCCGTAGTACGTGTAGGCCCCATGCAGTGTTTGCTAGCTTCTCTCACTATGTTACCTGGGTTGCACACGAGCTTCTAGCTAGGATCGCACGTATCACAAACGAACGATAAACATATGGTACACTCTCATCCAACGATTCAAGGAAGTCTAATCAAGGTAACATGGGCAGCGTATGCAATTAAGTGAAAGTGTGACACCACTTATTGAGGTTTAAAAGATAATTCACAGTGTAATCCAACGACTCCCAACACGCATGCATAGTCGATTCTTCTCTTCTACCATTAACGATCGATCAAACAGCACATATTATCAAGTAGTGCAAATTTTCACAGATTAAATCAAAGAACATTAACATTCTGAATGGAGATATAATAAAACTGGCTGAAAGGGAGGCTACTTTACCGCACCTCCCCGCCCTGTATATAGCATACTGCACCGGTGCACCCTGTGTATATCCATGATTGAGGTCACCAAGGATCCCAATGTGCTTCCGGTCCAGACTCTCGGAACAACCGATGTAGCGCATGACGGACTGTCTGCTGCACCGGCGTTGCGTGGAGAGCAGTGGCGGGGCACGGCGCCGGGTCGTCGCGATGCGGATCGGAGCAGCTGCGTCGGGCGGGGATAGTCGCATGTGTCGCTGAGTGAGGGACGGCGTCAAAGAGGTAACGGGAGAATACATCTTTACCGTGTGCTGCATATCAGGTACAAGACAAAATAATATTTGTCGTGTGTCACACAGGGCAAAAAAAAAAAACACACAGAAAACACACAGGTCTTTTGCGTGTGCCGCTCTCCCATACTGTAGGCGCTCTCCCGTAGTACATGTAGGCCCCATGCAGTGTTTGCTAGCTTCTCTCGCTATGTTACCGGGGTTGCACACGAGCTTCTAGCTAGGATCGCACGTATCACAAACGAACGATAAACATATGGTACACTCTCATCCAACGATTCAAGGAAGTCTAATCAAGGTAACATGGGCAGCGTATGCAATCTTCTATATCTAAATAGGGATGACCCACTACCTGATTTTCCAGCGATTTCCTACGTCCACGTCGCCTTTTATTCTGCCAACCTCGCTGCTCGCACCTACAAACGCTTCGTCGCTTTGCCTTTTTTACCGGCTCCTCCGCTCACTTCTTCGTAAATGGCCTGGCCTTCATCGCCTTACGTCCTGGTGCTTTCAATATAGAAACTGCAGCTGATTAATGGAGTAACTTTCGTGGTTCAACAGTCGCCTTCCTCTTGATGTCTTCTCCCCTTCTTTTTTTTTTTTTGAGGAGGATGTCTTCTCCCCTTCCTTCCCACATCTTCCTATAAATCTTCCAAACCGTCGAGCTCACGGAGCAGCACCACCCATGGCGTCTCACTAGGGAACCTAGCAGCAGCCCACCATGGACCCGGGCACCCCGGCGGCCGCCGGCGCCCGGCCGAACATAGCACCGTGTGCGAGGGCCGAGGCGTCGTGCTTCCACTTCCCTCCCTGTGTGTATCCTCCCTGGCGTCGGCATCCCCTTCGACATGGTGGCCGTCGTCGTCCGGCCACTCTCGGCGGTGACGTTACATAGAGGAGATCGTCGGCATCGGTTCGGGGCGGCGGCCCTGGTCGGAGGTCCCTGCCGTCGTCCGCCCACCACATCGTGAAATTTTCTCCTGCCCAGCACATCTCATGTGCTCGCCTAGACTTACTGATGTGTCGACGGACCACTGTACCTGTACGCCTGTTTTGGTTGGAATTAAATCGATTCATGTGGTGGTTGTTGTCCTCTGCACAGACGACTATGGCCAAACCCAACACTTGCTGAGCCGCCATGCTCTCCTATATTCACATGATTTGAGGTGGGCTTGCTCTGTTTCCTTGGCGTTGTGCGCGCTGTCTGCAACTCTGGATTAACGTCATCTTTTGTCCTGTCCATGATTACAAAATATTATCCGGAATTGATTTTCTTGCCAAGTTTGTGTTGACATGTTCGCAGGGGATGTTGGATTAGATCTGAAATCCATTTTTGTTGAGTTTCAGTAATATGAAACTGGGAGCAGAGCTCATTTTGTCGAAATTTTTATTGGTTTCTGCAGGCGGCATGCCGTGGATGTGATTGTGATTTGTGAATTTTATGTACTGGCATGCACATATATGCACACGTACCATCAGTGTAGAAGAGAAATCTATTTCGTCTGCAGATTTCTGTTTCACCAGTTTTCAGCTATGCATTCCTTCTACATTAGTCATCATGTTCAGGTGCATAGCTTCAATCAACTGACCAGGGGTTCGTACAACTATTGAGAATTCCTCATCTGCTCATCTCCATCTTTGGCAAGCTCCAATTACTGGTCAGTTACCAATTCATGGTGCTTGCTCTTTTAGATATACTTATGTGTATATACTTCAACTATTTGTGTTCAAGATCTATCTACAAAAGGAACTACAAGGTCATACAATCGATTAAACGCAGTGTAAATGATAACAATGACTTTGCATACAAAATTGTAATTAGGCAATGCATGTTTTGGTACGTGCATATTTTTCCTCATGTTACTTTCAACTGATTTAAGCATTTCTTTACTACAATGTACCAAATTGTTACAGATCAAATATTTTTCTTCACAGCAACAAAGGTTATACTGATTTTCTCCAAGTCTTATTTCCATATATCATCCCAAACCATGCTCTTACCACACTATCCAAGTTGTGCAATATTTTATTACCTTTCAGGTTATGCTACCATTTTATTGTATGATATGTCAATAAATTCGGTTTTTCTAATGGCCTGCAGCAACGCGCGGGTATCATCTAGTTAAGTGAAAGTGTGACACCACTAATTGAGGTTTAAAAGATACATCACAATGTAATCCAACGACTCCCAACACGCATGCATAGTCGAGTCTTCTCTTCTACCATTAACGATCGATCAAAGAGCACATATTATCAAGTAGTGCAAATTTTCACAGATTAAATCAAAGAACATTAACATTCTGAATGGAGATATAATAAAACTGGCTGAAAGGGAGGCTACTTTACCGACCGCCATGCCCACAGAAAGCTCTGCACCTGTGGCGCATTGCAAAGGATGTGCCACCCGAAGTGCCATTCTGTGGCGCACCAGGTGCTCGGCGACATTGATATATTCTGTGGCGCTGGTAATATTGGTGCGCCACGAGAAAGTGGTTCCACCTATAAGGTTTTCGAACTAGTGCACGTGCCACGATAATGACATGCCACTGGTAATACCAGTGGCGTGCCACTTTTCCACACGCCACCACTAATTGCTTATCAGTGGCGTGCCATAGCAGGGACATGCCACCAGTATGTGGGACCCAGATGTCCACCCAGGCGGAATATAGTAGCGGCGTGCCACCTTATTGGCACGACACTAGTAATTTGTTAGTGGTGGCATGTCTAAGATACACGCCACTAGTGTCTATAAACTAGTGGCGTGTTTCCTACAGGGACACGCCACCAATATCCTACGCCAGGCCCGCCCTTGGGACCCACTCACTGGTAGCGTGTTGTCCTGCGGACACGACACCAGTAGTAGTGTTACCAGTGATGCGTCACCCAAGGTCACACGCAAAGTCTCGGTTTAACGGCGGTAACTTTTGCATAAGACTTCGGATTGAGCGAGGTCAATATCAAAAAGTTTCGTCACAAAAAGTTACATCGAAAAAGACCTTTTGTTTTCCGTTTTGAATTTTTTTTAGAATTGTAAAATTCGGCCAGAAAAATAGGGTTTTGGACGTTTTAAGTTTCGGTGTTAGGGTTTAGATCTAGGGTTTAGATTTCCTAGTTTAGGGTTAGGCTTAAGAGTTTTGGGTTTTGGGTTTAGAATACTATTGGCGTGTGGGTTAATATGCACGCCACTAGTATAGAATACTAGTTGACGTGCTAGTTGGACGGCACGCCACTAATAGGGACGCCACGTCATCGATCTGTGGGAATCCCTCTGATTGGTCCAGAGAAAGTCACACAGATCGATGAAGTGGCGCATCTAGACCGTTCGATGACGCAGATCGAACGGCTCTCCCTCTCTCTTCTCTTCTTATCCTCTCTTATCTCCATCTCTTCCTCTCTTCTCTTCCTCTATTCTCTCCCTCTCTTCCTCTCTTCTCTTCCTCTATTCTCTCCCTCTCTTCCTCTCTTCTCTCTTCTCTCCCCGATGACGTTCTCTTCTCTCTTCTCACTTCTCTCGCCAACGACAATCTCGGCTGGCCACAAGCTCCTCCACCGCCGTGTCCTAGTGCCGCTCCGTGTGGGCGAGCAACCCCGTGATGCACCGCCTTCCGACCATGGCCAACCGCGACAAGGATCACCACCTACCCGGGCCCCACCTCGTTTCCATATCCCCACCACTGCCACAACCACGACATCACCGTTGTCCCTGTTCCGCCATAAAAAACGTGACCATCACCACCGCACGCTATCCCTGTTACGTTGCTACTGCACGCAGCTCGCGGTCACGCTCACCACGGCCGCCACCGTCGAGACCGCCACTATTTTTTAAAAATTCACAAATATTTACTAGTGACGTGCCAATTTGAGGGGCACGCCACTAGTAACTGTTATCAGTGGCGTGCCTGAAAGGGCATGCCACTAGTATGTCTATTACTAGTGGCGTGTGGGTGCCACTAGAAACATTACTAGTGGTGGCATACTAGTGGCGTGCCCAATACACGCCACTATTAGCGAAAATGGCACGCCATTAATAGGCTATTTCCTACTAGTGACATCTAGGAACAACCGGGGCCACGAGAAGACCCCCACACCACTCCCACTATTCGCCGCTGCCAGCCACCACGTCGCCCCATGCTAGAACCATGGATCCTGCCCGCAAAATGCCATGTCTCCCACCATTCAGGGCCACCGCTGCAGCACCCAAACTCCACTCGCTGCCATGCCACAGAAGAAAACCACCCATCAAGCCACCACCTTTTGGACCCGAACGCTGGGTAGGAGGATCCCGGACTGGATAAGCCCATGCATAAGCTCCCTCGCAAATCCAGACCCGACGGAGCAGATCACCGTCAGATCGGACGAGCAGCATCCACGGGGACTACCGCCGACACCAGAACTGGCATTGTAGGGGCATTACAGGCGGGCTCGAAGGGGCACAAGGCCCTAAACCCGGTACGAATCCTCGAGGTGGCCGAGAATATCGATAGTTCCGCTACCCGACCAGCCCTACCTAACATGCCGCCTTCAAGGAAGGTCTATACGCTGATGATGAACATCCAAGCGTTGCCACTAGCTTGGAACACCGCCATGGCCCCATCGGGTCACCGCGGTTTGACCAGAAGGCCTTCCTCCACCAAGCCTAACTAGCGCGAGGAGCAACGCCCCGCCGTCACCGTCTACCACACGGGCTTTGCCCAGTCGTGACCACGGGCGGTGGCGAGGGACAAAAGGATGGGGAGGGGGAGTGCCGGGTGGTGGCTAGGGTTCACCACCCCTCTCTCTCCCTCTCCCACTCGGTTTGCGGTTGCTGAACTGAGTTGTGATGTGCTTATTTTATAACCTATTGTAGAAAATAGCCATAACAGTAGGTAAAATCAGGTCAAGCAAACATTAAGATAGCAAAAAGGCGGTTAGGGGCAAAATGATTTATGATGATCAACGACAATACCAAATGCATCCTAAATCAGCTTCCTTGTCATACTACTCCCTCCGTTCCAAATTAAATGACTTCCATTTCTCCACATACGGATGTATCTAGACATGTTACAAGTATAGATACATCCGCATGTGGACAAATGGAAGTCATCTAATTTGGAACGGAGGGAGTACTTGATTACCCCATAAATATCCCATCTGTGTAAAGCAGCGTGTTGTGGCCGTAACATGTGCATGTCTCTTGTTATTTTGAATCCGTATCCGTAGAGTGCCATGTTTCTGGTTATTTGGAATACGTAGAGTGCCAGAGGTAGGAGTAATTTGTCATAAAAGATATGTTAGCATTTAGCAGACCAGTGTTCAAAGTAAATCATCAGTGCTATGATTTTTTATATTTGAATTGGACTATGTGCGACCACTATAGGGCGCAACGCTCTGACACCCTTCGATAGATGATATGGAAGGGTGGTGCGGTCGGACCAAAGTCCGAACGGTCGCACATTATAAATTTTGTTTATTTTTTCTCCATTCTTGTTTGCCCATGGCTCTGTGTACTGAGCAAAAGCAACTCAACATAGGATGTAATAGTTAGTTGTTTATTTGCAGTCAACACGAAAGGCAATGCACAACAACCAAACATATAAGGTCTCTCCCAATGCAGGTATCATGGCAAGTATCATGCACAACAAAGTCAGCACGTAGATGATGTGGCACTGTAGTTAAGAAATAAACGATACCCGTATCATGATAGGATATCGTATCATTGCTCACCGAACGAGGAAATTGAATGGTAAATAAGTTAAGCACACAATTCATATTAAGATTCTACAATGTGATACCATATGATACTATGCAATATGAAGTTAGTAACTAAAGTAGTATCATGCACTATGATACTAACCCACTATGAGAGGCCTACTACGGACTCATTTCCTAGCCATAGCTAATGCATTGTATGTGATAAATCGGTCATATTCTGTGTTCAATTGGTTTCATCTCGCATCTCTAGCCCTTCCTCTAAAATTAACTCCCAAAACCACAACCGAAACTTAACTCCTAAAAAATTGAGGGTATTGAGAAGGTGGGAACTAGCACATGCCCAAATCTAACTCTCAATGGACCCAGCCCCACCTGGAAGACTCTCTTCGTTCCCTTCTTCATTCTTTAACTCCACCAGGACGCACATACTACGACTGCACGCATGCGCCACCTCTCTAGCACTGGCCGCCGCCTCCACGTATGTTGCACCACTGCGGTGCCGTCCTCCCCTGTCACCCGGACTAGGACTGAGCTATGCTTCTCTTCGCTCGTCTCGCCAATCATATGCACGCTCGATTGGCACATGAATCAACCATTGGCGAGGACCCCGGCCACACAGTACTCCTCCTAGAGCACTGCTTGCTCCACTGAATCTTCTCGATCAAGGCCGCAGGCCCCTCCTTCCTCCGTCCCGCCTCCGTTCGAGCGCCACCGTCGCCATGGACCCGGGCCACTCGCCCCCGCTGCCTCGGCCCTCTTCGTCGACGTCTCACGCAGCAGTAGGTCCCGTGCTACCATCCATCCGTTTGGAATTGGTAGGCGGGAGGAGAGTGGCAACCACCCGAGTGAGGGGGACGGGGAGCATACAGCCGTCGGGCAAACAACGCTAGTGGACAGGATGACTAAGGTTGTTTGATCCCGTGGCATCGGCGTCCATGTGGTCCCTGTCTAGGTCGCGAGAGCCGTATCCAGGGGCAGCGAGCAAGGGGGAAGGGCGGGAAGGGGGGCGACGTCTTCTCCGAGGCTTAGGGGTGCATTCCCATGGCGTTGCGGTGGTTGGAGGGCGTCAGAGGCAAGGTTGTCGGGTGCGTCGGGCGGTGAAATTTCCTCGCGCCAAAAAAAAAGCTGGATAGAGAGGTGGATTGATAAGCAACCAGGTTTCCACACTTTTGAGGGCAAACGGCTTGGTTATTTGGACCTGCCAATAATATTTTTTTGAGTTATAGCACTCTAGGGGAAGGGTTAGATGTTATAACTCCCAATATTTTTATTTTTTGAGAGTTAAGTGATTTTAGGGAAAGAGCTAGAGATGCTCTAAGTAGACACTTAATTTTCTATTTCGTTCATCCGGCTAAGCACTCACCTGCACGTGCGACATTTTTAGGGCCAACCATATAGATCCGTTCTCAGTGTTTCCTTTGAGGTGATGAATGTATTGAGCCCGACTGAGATTTTCTTTAGGGCCACGCATGACGGGTCCACTTAATAAATCTCGTAAAGTATTAAGATCTAACGGTTGCGCTTCATTAGTTCAAAAAGAGTCCACCAGATCAATTGTCAGATGTTTTGCTTTCTATGGTCATGTTTCTCTTTTTTCTACGGTGCTATGCTTTTAGTATGTAATAATAATAAATACACATGTTGAAAATATTAACTAATTCTATGTATTCATTTAAATGATAATTTTATATTTTTGTCATGCATTTTTCAGATATTTAGTTAAATACGACAACATGAAAGAGATTTAATATATTCGCCAAAATGGTAATTTTTATATTTTCATGTTGAAATCTGCCTTACGAATTAATCATGAACTATTGAATATAATATTAGTTCTCTTTTATATTTAGGATACTGAAGAGGGGGGAAATTCTAAACCGATGGAAGTTATATTACAACACCATCCTGTGGCAAGGTTGCTCTCTAATATGTTATTTCCAGTAAATATATGTCTTGCTACCAAACGGGTGCCACATGGAGGACAAAGCCGGCCAATGGACATAGGGTGGGCCGAGCCAGCGTCATGGAATCCAACTACCATACGAGGATATCTCATCTACTTGGAGTACACGATAAGCAATATACTTACCGGAATACCCGGAATACTAGTTTCTATCCGACTAGGACTCAACTTGTAAGCCGACCCAGGCACCTTGTAACCCTACCCCAGTCCACCTATATAAGGCGGAGTAGGGAGCACCCGGAAGGCATCAAATCAATACCCACGATGCATCGCATACACCAAAGCCGAGCATACGGTACAGAAGCAATACAAATCGCCACAAACAGGAGTAGGGTTATTACCGCAGTGTCTCGCAGGGCCCGAACCTGTATAAATCTGTCTCTCGTGTGCTAACCCATCGGATCTCCGTGCATACGCCACCCCATATTCATTATTGCCGGTTAGACACCCCGTGTTACAAAACACCGACTATAGGTAGATTATATTAAATCCTTTAAGTCTGTGTGAACTAATGGTTCATTGATTGATTCACCCATGATGACTTGAGGCCGTTTTCATAGTAGTATACTGATGTGTTGTTACCCGCATTGATCATTTGTAAAATCTTTAAACCCTCATCAGAATTGATGTTTCCTGTCATGGAAGAACTCCTCTGGTTACTTCTTAAAAGTCAGTAATTTTCCTCCCATCTCAACTGTATAGCTAGTGTGTTGATGTGATCGTTATAGGGCAGCACTTGTTTTCCTCCCATCCTATAAAACTTATAATATTATATGAAAAAACATAGACCAAAATGTAATGTAAACTATCATATATGCATGCTTCAAAGCTGAAAAATCAAAATTAATTAATATTGATCTTGTTTTAAAGTATTTAATCGCATTAAAGACAATTTTCAAAATGTATCATAAAATGGATATTCGATTAAAAGATATTGAAATTATAAACTTTGCCACTGAAAGAAATTACAAGAGTACGTATGTAGTACGTACACACCGTTGCTGTGTCGAGAGCCGTGGTGACCTGAAGCATGCAAGGCATTTTGGCCCTCGGGGCCAGAGTAGGACAGCGCCTTGTCGTACTTGTCGTGCAATAAACAAGCAAGACGGTCATGAGCCAACGAGATGGCTAGGAACAGAGGCGAAGTACCATCGTATGCATCCACGCGGGCAAGCTCATGATCCACCGCCATCAAATCTCCGACCATCTTTTCCTGCAAAACAGTAATGTTGCAGACGGTGGTTTCGTTTTCCAAGAAATAAAGAAGAGGATCTCGGAGGTACCATGCCCTTGTCGCCGGAGCGGATGGCCTCGTGCAACGCCGTCTCCCCGCGCCGGTTTTGCATCCTCACCATGGCCTTGGCCGTCTCTTCGCCCTCCTCTTGGGCGAGGTCGATGAGCCGGGTGACCATGCGGGGGTGCCCGGCCCTGGCGGCGCAGTGCAGCGGCGTGTCGCCGTCCCCGTTGCGCGCGACCAACGTGCGCCTGTCCCGGCCACAGGACACCGTCGCGCACTTGAGGTAGCAGTCATTGTCCCCGCCAGCGGCCGTCTGATGGAGCTGGGTGTCCCCATCGCTCGCGGTGGCCAGCTTGATGACGACGTCGCGAGGCCATCCAGCCATCGTCGCCGCCGCCGCATCCTCTTGCTCGCCCAACAGCTTCCGTGGTCACCGGAGCGTGCGGCCATGAGCAGCAGCAGACGCCTGAAGAGCCTGCCGAGGTCTTGCGCCGACTCCATCGACCGAGTACTATTGGTATGTACTGCATCAATTGATAGATTGGTCCTCCATCCATATATGCTAGCTCCTTACGCACTTATTCGTTACGCATGGCGCACGGTATGCATCTCCCTAGCTTTCGTGCCATGCCAGCCACCTTAATTCGGCTGTAAAGGGTACGATACGATGCTCTTTGCCAATGGCCCTGCCAATACCAAAGAATTTTTCTTTATTGGAAGCATGCAAACTTTGGTTCCTGGACCAGTACAGCTAGCTACCTAGATGTATAACGTACGGACACATGCGAACTTAAGTTCAAGCTCAAATTTCACGTGGATCTTGAGGCTGACTGGCACTTGGTCCGCCCGCCGAATTGGTGGCGCCAACTGCCCAACTCCAGGCCGGTGCAGGGACATTCAAGACAACGCCAAGGCCCATTCCCGCCTCCATTCGCAACCAGAGAGAATAAAGGAGAGAATCCAAAGATTCAGAGAGTGCTTCCACTGTCTCGGTCGTGGACACATTGCTCGCTTCTGCAGAGATCCAGTGAGGTGCCGCTACTGCCGTAAGCAGGGACACGTTGAGCGTGAGTGCCGCCGCCGTCACCGGGATCGCCAGCTCGCCCGGTCCCCTCCTTCGCCACCATCACCACCTGAGCTTCAGCTACCTCCTCCACCTCCACTGCCGTTCCCTCCGCCACTACCTCAGCCCCGGACGGCGACACCAGACCAGCGACAGAGACAGCCCCGCCTCCCCCGCTGACCAATGACCATCGTCGCCATGCGCCCATGCCCCGCGGAGGGCCACCTTGTCATCCCCTCCAACCCTGCCATCGAGCTTGCTGCGGAAGGACTGGCCGCGCACGGGTCCATGGCGACGAAGTGGAACTGTCCAAACCCGCACATGCCGACGGCGAGGGGCCTGGGAGGATGGTGGTGCTGGTGTGCGGCGATAAAGTCCCGGTCCCAGAGCAGGGAGCGCCAGGAGGTACAGACGGCACGGAAGCGGCATAGCGGCTTGTCGGGGAGGCGGAGCAGGATCTCGTAGAGCAGGTCCTGTGGCAGCTGTTGCCGACGGCCGGAAGAGGTTCAAGACGAGGAAGGGGCGTCGATGCCATCGCCATAGATCGGTACGTAGCTAGGGCGTGATGACGGCGCAAACTTATTCTGGAGTTCGCTAGGAAGAAAGATCAATAGAGTTCCCTAGAATAAACGGATCGATTGTCCTACGGATCGGAATAATAGGACTTTCTATCGGCTCGTCCTTTCTCACTAACCAAAACCAAACCACAATAGGAGTCCTCGAACGATCGTGTTGTCAGTTCTCACGTTAGGTTTGTGTTCAGCTTCCTCTGATCTCTTCTGATAAATCTGGAATTAAACAGGTGAAATCGTAGAAGATACGTACGCACCATGTAACTTGGGAACGTTCGCATTGAACATTTGTGCAAGCATTATATGTCCTTCGTTAAATATTGTAGCCTAACTTTCTCGGGCCTATAGCTCCTGTGTGACGTCGTTTCGGGGAATTGTCCAGGATGTAACGACGTTGGCTGAAATAGCCCCTAGTGCGACGTTTTTTAGCGTGGGAATAGCTCAGACATGACTAACTGATAAAACGGTTGTCTGGCTCTTAACGGAGGCTGAGATTAGGTTAGGACTTGGCTGGTTATGTGCTCCGACTGGTGGGATCCACTCAGTTGCCACGACACCGCACGGACCCGAGTAGACCGTGCTCCACTCCCGCTCGATCCGCCCTTGCTCGACGGCGCCGCCCCCTTGTCCAGCAGCGGCAACAATTTCTTCTCACCAGCTGTGGAGCGCCTTCTCGGCGGCGGCGCAGCTTTCTCTGATGAGTAATTTCGCAACCCTAGTCTCGTTCCCCTCAATTTTGGATGCGTCTGTGGCCTGAAGCTCTGTTTCCCGGCCGATTTGAAATCAGAGAAGCGTGGAGAGGTGCGCGTGGATTGAATGAGATGGAGCCCGGAGAGAGTTCAAATCGGTAATGCGCACCCTCTTCTAGCTTATTTTGAACTCGATTTGGTTCTCGTCCCCTGCACCCCTAGCTGACTGCCGCTTCCCGCCCGCCATTGACAGGGGAGATTATGCGCCTAGCTTCGAATTTACAGTCGAATTCTTTCCTTGTAAGGCCAAGCTAGATGATGGTAGCGTTCGAAACATTGAGAGAGACACGAGAGTTATTTGGGAGGTCAAATGTACAGATATTGATCCCAGAAACTTCAGCGCATGGAGGAGAAGGCAGTGAAGAATTTGGTCGAGAGAATTAGGGAGAGTATTATTTGGGGTCCAGATCAAGAGGTGTCACTGCTACGGAATTCTGATTGGGAAAACACTTATGTCCGAATTGAGGATGGAGAAGATATAGTTAATGAAATTGATCGACATGAAGGTTGGACAAGCAAAAAAGTAACCTTTTGGGTAGAGCTCACTGATCTGAACCCAGATTTCAGGGTTGGTTATGTGCCATCAAAGATGGCTTCACAGATGGCAGATGCTGAGTGGGCTGCAGAGAACAGATGTTGTTGCCAATGCTCTCTGAACTGACAGTGATATGTGAAGAAACAGGGGCTGCTGCAGATGCAGAACAGGGATGCCATGATGCTAGGAAGGTTGTTGTTGATTGGAATTTAGTAGAATTAGCTGAACGCACAGATTTGGTCATTGCACCAATAGCTGACACTAAGATGGCCGAAATTTTTGAATTCCAGTTGATGACAGAGATAAGGAGAAGGATGACTATACTTTGCCTGCTGATGCTAACACAAATTCAGGCAATGAAGAAGTGGATGGAGAGTTGATGTTAGATGAGCTGGTGCATGTGTATGACAGAGAGAACCCTGTCATTGAGGTGGGGAAGATGTGGCCAAACATGGATGAGTTTAGGATGTGTTTCAAGACCTATGCAGTGAGACATGAGTTTGAGGCCAAGACTGTGTGAACTGATCGAAAGAAATTTTATGCTAGGTGCCAAGGTTATGATGGAGGTGCCAAACCTTACAAGTGGTACATATCTGCTAGACGACAACCTGATGGCCATACAATCAGGGTAAATCAAATTCCACATGAGCATACATGTATGAGCAGTTCACAGCAAGTTTCAAGGATGACATCACAGCTTTGGATTACACAAAAGATTACTCCTATTTTAGCCAAGACACCAAACACAACAGCAAAGAGACTTAAAGTTGACCTGAAAAAGATGTATCCCATTGTGCTGAAATATAACACAATTGGGCAAATACATTTAGGATGTTGTATAGTTTTAAAGCAGAGGTGGAGAAGAGGTCACTGGCAGTGTGGTGGAGATAGATACTGAGGTAAAAGAGGATGACAAGGTTTATTTCAGCAAAAAAAATACGTGTTTAAAGCCTTGCGTAGATGGATTTAAAGCAGGGTGTCGTCCATATTTGAGCATCGACTCATCTTTTTTGACTGGAAAATGGAATGGTCAGTTGGCAGCATGCAATGCTCTTGATGGACACAACTGGATGTTTCCTGTTGCCATTGGAATGTTTCAGTCAGAGACAGAGGCATCATGGACATGGTTCATGATGCAGTTGAAAAGATGCCTAGGGCCAGTATCACCTTTGGCCATCCACACAGATGCATGTAAAGGGCTAGAAAATGCAGTGAAGATTGTTTTCCCTCATGCTGAGCAGAGGGAGTGCTTTGGCCATATGTGGATGAATCTGATAAAAAAATTCAGAGGAGAAGAATTTGGGCGCATATGGCCGGCAGCAAGAGCTTACACCTCACAGACACATTCCTATCACCTTGGTAAGATAATGGCAGCATGTAGTGAGAATGATTTTGCTTCATGGTTGAACACCTACCATTCTCTGTTATGGTATAGGTCAGGTTTTAATACTGCAATCAAGTGCGATCATATCAACAACAACTTGGCAGAAAGTTTTAACAACTGGGTGAAGGAGTTGAAATACTTGCCTATGCATGACATGGTGGACCAAATCAGGATCATGATCATGCGCTTGTGGGAATTGAGAAGAAGAATTGGTGATCTTTTGGAAGGGGATAAGCTTCCGGCAGTGGTACAACAAGTGGTCAACAGGAGCAGAAAGCTTTCACATCTATCTGTTGAGAAATCTTCATTGTGGGAGCTGAAGTTAGAGATACAAAGAGTGGCAAGAGGCATGTTGTTGACACTGATTTGCATGAATGCACCTGCCTCGAGTGGCAACACACTGGGAAACCATGTGAGCATGCCATAATTTTTTTGGCATCTAAACCCAAGTTAAATATGCACCCATATTTGCATGATTATTACTCGGTGCAAAGATTCAAGGCTGCATATGCAACTCTAATTCCAACACTGACAGACCAATCGCAGTGGCCTGAGGTGGAATTTGAATTTTCTATGTGTCCACCCCTCACTAAAAGGAAGGCTGGGAGGCCCAAACAGAGCAGATTCAAAGCTTGGTTTGAGAAAGGTGAGAGTAGTAAGAAAAAGAAAAAGATAAAGATGATGAAAAGCCAAAAAGCCTAAAAAAGGTAACCAAAACAGATGCAAGTTGTGTGAGGAACTTGGGCATAGAATTGGTTCCACACAATGCCGTTACACTCCGGAAAGGCCAAAGTATGTTAATTTTGTTGTTTGTGTGTTGTTTTTGATTTTGCTGCTTTTTTTAGTCTAACCAAGTGATATGATTTATTTTTCGTAAGGAAGCGTGCAGAAAAAGGCCCACCTCTTGTTGTTGAACAATGATGGCCACAGAAAAAAGCAAGACTCAGTGGCAGTAGAAAGAAGAGAAGTTTCAGTTCACAAACTGAACCTGTTCTTGATGCACGGGAGCAAACTGAACCTGTCCTGGACCTTGCTGTGCAAACTAAACCTATCCTGGACCTTGCTGTGTAAGCTGAACCTGTTCTGAACCTTGCTGTGCAAGCTGAACCTGTCCTGGACCTTGCTGCGCAAGCTAAACCTGTTCTGGACCTTGCTGTGGTGCAAACTGAACCAGATGTTGCTGATGTTGTCCAAAATGAACCTCTTGGCCGTGCTGTGGGTAGGCCTAGTGGTTTTGGTAAGAAAAGAAAGAGTATCAAGAAGTTGCTTGCTGTACAAGTTGAGAAGGAGAAGAAATCGAGTGGTGCCCGTGGTAAGAAGAGGCAAAATAAATAGAATGATGTTGTACTAAACTTGATTTGTTATAATAAACTTGATTTGTTGTATTTGTTGTAATAATTATGAATGATGTTGTTGTAATAATTTTATGCCACTTGTATTATGCTAAGCTTGGATGTTGCAATGATTTCAAACTATTATGCACTTTGTTTGATCTAAATGGTCATCAATCCGAGGCTTTTGCTAACTCCTGAAAAATGTGTTTCAAATGAGCTCCAAAGGTAGGGTAAACGGCACCATTTCTAAGCAAGTTTTTTTCCACCTTGTCTAAATGAGCCAAATAAATTTCCTAGACATCTATTCTACCTATAAAGTGTCATTCCGAAGTCTCACTATTTATTGAATTACTCTTCATATTAATTATTTTCTTTTGCATAATAATGGTTTAATTGCAAATCATAAATAAATAAAGTTTAAAACATGAAAATGAAAAACTAAGCTCAGATCTATCTTAGTCACTCCAAAATGGAGCTTTTGTGGGGTTTTGACAATTTTCATTTTCAAAAACTTTCAACCCACCTACTCTCTCCTTTGAAATCCATACTACTATGTACAACATTTCACATTTGAGTTAAGACATTTTCGTGCAAATGTATGTACACCATCTTTATATTTTTTTCTCGTTACTATATGACATAAGAAGACTATGTGCGCAGGTTTCTTCATTTTTTGATTTTTTTTAATTAATTATGCTCATTTGAAAGTGTTCGAGGTCGCTCACTTGTTTTTAGGATTTTTCGTAAAAATGTATATAAAACATATTTATATTTTTTTCTAGTTACTATACTACATTACAAAACCATGTGCGCAGGTTTCTTAATTTTTTGATTTTTTTGAATTAGTTATGCTCAACCCTAGTTTGGTCAACCCTCATAAAACCCCGTTGACCGAGGCGAAACCCCGCATAACCCCGCTAACCCTAGCTCGTATTTTTGGCCATTGGATAAGCCCTACGTTGGCCGTCCGATCAAGCCTTCTAAAAGGAAACCTGCAGACTCCCGCGTTTTGGCCGTTGGATCGACGCCTTCTAGAAGGAAACTAGCGCGGACGGTTGTGATCGGCTGAGCCACGGCGATCCGCGAGACTCGCGTTCTGCGCTCTGATTGGCCACCGTGTGTAGCCCACCGTGTGGAGCCCACCGTGTGTAGGCGTCCACATGTCATTAGGTGTCGTGGTGTCCGTTCTGCAACGCTACGCTCCCGTCTAGCCTAACCGTAGTGGCGGCGATTCAGACTGGATGCAACCACACCCGCGCTCGACTCAGTCTTTGCATGCATGCCGTCGGACGTCGCACCGCAGCCATTAAGCACGCCGATTTAGAGGCACGCTTACACGTCGCACTGCAGCAATTAACCACGCCACCGATTCAGAGGCACGCTTCGATTCAGACTCAAAAAACGAGCTCTTTTCAGACTCGCACTCACGGGAGAGCAACGGGCATCTCCTCTCCTCTTCCTCTCCTCTCTATTTATACACACTCTCTTCCTCTCCCCTCTCCACACAAGCCAGATCCATCTCCTCTCTTCTCCTCTTCCTCTCCTCACTCTCTCTCGAAGCACATCAAGCCGGGAAGATGGAGTTCACCGGAGTGACGTACTGGCCGCCGCGCACCACCCGCGAGGAGCTCTACCCCCCCCCCCCCCCGGCGTCTTCGTGGAGAACTCCCTCCGCATCTGGGCGATATCGAGGTGGAGGTCCCCGTACGAGCTCGCCCAGGAGTTCCTCGCCGCCGGGTATCGCCACCTCAACCGCCCAGTGGGCATGAGGCCCATGTTTCGCCTCCACGAAACCCGTGACTCTCTCGACAACGTCGTGATGCTCACGGTCGTCTTCGCCAACCCGCTCGACGCCCACGCGCTGCTCGGGCAAGTCTTCCGGTGCGGATGTGAGTTCATCGCCTTCACGATGTACAACATCTACACCGTCTGGGATATGGCCTTCCCCGCCGACAACCATATGCACAGGCTCCCCTACAACCTCAATGAGGAGTGAGCGTGCAAGAAGGGGCGCCCGAGCAAAAAGATGGGGGCGCCCAGAAGATGGTGCCGGGAGTGAAGGCCCGGGGTGAAGATGGTGCGGCCGGGGTGCAGCCCCGGCCGCTTAAGTTTTATTTACTTTAAGTTTTATTGTTTCAGTTTAAGTTGTAAGGGTGCGGGCCTACCCGTGCTACTATTTATATAAATATATCTATGTATTGGTCGTGATTATATATGCCGCATTTTCTCACCCATTTTCAAACATTTACAAACATTTTGCCGCATTTTAGTTACATTGTCCCATGAAAAAAATGGGGCCAAAGTAAATACAAGTAACTGAAGAATATGTTTGTAAGAACTTGATTTGCCGAAGCAACATTTTATTTTAGTGGTTTTAGTTGAAGTATTTTTTTTCAAGAACTGAAGCAGCCCTCTATGCTATATAAAAAAGGGTGTCCCTACCCGGGTGGGCTACTTTTCTATTTGGGCCTTAATATTTTCTCACGGCCCAACATCTATTCGACAGCCTAGAACATTTTTTTTCGCAGCTCTGTCCGCTCCCGAGCTCTGTAATGAAATAAACTATATATGTGTAAAATAACATAAGCTGAATAAAAAACAAAAGACAGAGGTGAATTCGTTGTCCATTGGGCCTGGCTAGATTTATTGGGCCTAGAGTGTGCACATATGTTTTTTTCCGGACGAACACTTCTTTAAACATTCGGCCTCGCTAGGTTTTACTTGGGCCTGGCCTTTTCTCCTACTCGTTTTTTTTTCTTCTACCGAACTAAAAATTGCACACACATCTGCACACTGTCATACGAACTGAAACAAACCAAATAAAGGGTGGATTCGTGATGCATTTTTTTCAAGTCTAATTAGTGATGCAACACTAATTACATTGTTTAATGACTAATGATCAGCACATAGACAACTCCAAGAGCAATTGCACATAAATAAAAAATTGCAGCCATCAGATTGTCCTGCTTCTTCAGATCGAAAAGTTTCTTTAGCTGTTTGTTCATCTTCTTCAACTCACCTTCACTTCCGCAAGCCCATCCGCATTCTGTACCCCATTCTGCACCGTAGCAACCCCCGTAGCAGATCCCAATTGCTCCACCGCCGGCGGCAAATTGAGCACCAGGGATGTGCCCGCCTTTTCAATCCTCTTGATGTACACATCAAGCCACTCGAAATGGTCGCATGGCAGCAGATCCTGAAAATAGGAACCAAATATTAACCCTAATTCTCCGGCTCTGGTTTGAGGAAATTCCCCGGCTCCAGTGCCATGAAAACCCAAAATTGAGGAAAATAAAAAGAAATTGGAAGAGGGAAAAGTCAGATCTCACCTTCCCCGGCTCTGGTTTGCTCTCGCATTTCACATACTCGCGCCCGGCGTTGCCATTCTTGTCGCTCGTGGTGACCCGCCGCTTCAGAGGTGCCGTCCGTGGGCAATCAGGGCACCTTCCCAGCGGCACTGGACCATAGCGCGGCCATTGACAATGGGAGGCGGAAGCGGAGCTCGAAGACATACCTCTACCGCCGGTGTTGATGCGCGTTGTCGCCGGAAAAGAAGGGGGACGAGAGGATGCGGGCAACGGTCGGAAAGCTCGCTCGCGGGTATGGCTCTGGCACGGGGGCGAGATGGATCTGTTTTGTACCAGTTGATGACATGGACAAGAGGTGGGTCCCGCGCTCGGAGGTGCTCTGTGGGTCCCGTGCTGATGTGGATAAGTGGGGGGTCCCACCAGGCTCACATAATTCCAAACCCTAACCTGTCCCTTGCGGTTAAGCCCGACTGTCGCATGCGAGCTATTTCAGCCACGAGATGGCGTCGCGCGCGAGCTATTTCAGCAAACGACGTCGCTGTCCATCGATTTGCAAGGAAAGACGTCACACAGGAGCTATAGGCCCAACTTTCTCTTATTTCCATCAGAAAAAGTAACTTTCTCTCATGGATCTACGAAAGGAGGTAACATCATTTATATTTTTTAAGTAATCATAAAATACTAGATTAATAACATGTATTAAGAAATAATACGAACATAACACCATTTTTTTCATGAGACAAGATAGTTATTTTCATTTTCAGTGGGTTGAATACCATAAAAAAACAGTATCTTGAGTAGGGAATTTTCTAATTTCTTATACGGAATCTTGACTGGGTGTGCATTTAAAATGTCTACTATTGGAAAGTAGTTTAGTTGAATTAAGATTATGGATTCTGTAATATGGAAATTAAAAAATATTCAGTTTCAAGTTCTCATAATGAAGTAGGATCATTATTTTTATTATTTTGAGTGACTGAATACCCTAAAGACTAACATCATGAAGACTATCGAGTTTCAGCAGCAGCAAAGTTTCGACATTTAAATTATCTACAATTGATGATTAGCATTTATATTTGGTTTCTCGTATGGAATTCAATTGTATTGGTTTTGTTTCAACTTAAATATTCTAAAATTATTATTGCTAAATTTCAAACAATCTTCTATTGTTGACTCTAATAACCAAAAAATATTAGATAGTCAAAAATTGAAAACACATCCTTTCATTGGAAAAAAAAGGACTCAAAGGCAAATGTTTGTAGAAAATAGCTCAGTTTCCCCTTGACAAATACCTAGATTTTTAAAATATTGGACTGCTATGGATGTAAAGACGACGATATGTGAAAGCTTACGTGCTCTCCGTTTGTAGAACAATTTTAATTTTTGGTCGAACGAGTTCTAATTCAACAATAAATTTTGGTTCTATCACAGTTAAATCGATTATATGAAAACAACCTAAGAAACAAAATCAATATCACAGTTGCATGGAAGAATGTAATAATCTCTACCTGATATTAGAGGAGGGGTGTTCCTGCCGGTCCGTCATCTCCCCAACTGACGAATCTTCCCTCCACCAAACTACATCCCACGATTTTTGTTGCCACAAAATGGTCCGTTCTGTTTTCTTTCTTCTCAACCCCGAGCCACACCCAATGCGGTTGATGTCCTTGAACCGTCTGTTATAGGTGACTACGAGGCCCCAAACAACGAATTCTGCGCCCCACTCAACTCATGCATGTACCATGCCATCAGACAGACGCATGACCAACTTATCGCATGATTGCATGATCCTGCTGCGCTTCATACATGGATCACATCAAAACTAGCACACCGTTTATCCCCATCTCTTCATAGTCTTGGCTTCCGGAATTGGACAAATTTAATCTTCCAACACCACCATTGATGTTGGAAAGGAGATCTCGCCATTGAACAATGGGCTGAATATCACTTTTTATAGACGATGTCATCTCCATTGATGAATAAGACGGCTACCAAAAGTCTAATGTAATCTATTTAAACACTAATTTTACTAAAAATCCACTCATAAATCGGGTTACCCACCTTTCCCCGACACCATAGAGGCTGGCCAGACAAGGGGAAACATACGTATGAAGGATGGATGCGGAAGTGGAGGCGGCAGCTATGTTTTCTTCTATCAGCGGAACTTCCTCATGTATAAGTCACATTCTTCGTAGGTCTTTTTTGTGCTATATGCCTATTTGAACTTTTATACTAGGTACTAGGTCTCCCAATTTTAACTCTACGGTGATGTTAGCGGTAAGAAACACTTTCAAATGATGTCTCATGTGTATATAATTGTGTGTTCTAGAAGAAAAATGGAGAAAACGGTCGCGGTAATTTAATCTACTTTACTGCAAGATATGTTTTTAGGAATAGAGAATAGTTGTATATTTTTGTATAAACAGGAATGTTGCCTTGCTTTTTATAATCGCACACAGTGCTCGACCCCGCGTCGCTCCGTCCGGGGCGACTCGGGGAACCCTAAAAAAACACCGTCGCCGGCCCCTCCCACCTCCGCCACCCTCGCCGCCACCGCCGCAGGCCGTCGACGCGGCGGCGGCGGGCGCCCTCGCCACCACAAAGGTGCTGGGGGGGAGCTCGCCGTGTAGGCTCTCGACGCTCAGGCGCATCTGCACCACCATGGCTGCTAGAAGCGGCGGCGTTGTGCGTCGGTCGGCAGCGCTCGGCGCTCCTTCACCAGCTGCTGGTGGCGCCGTGAGGCGGCTGGCCGCCGGTGCGGGGGCAGGCCTGGTGCCAACCTGCGGCGAGCTGCTGGCGCACGTGAGGGCCCGATCTGGGCCTCGCGGGCCGCACTCGTTCGGCTGCGTAGCTGTCTCCGGCGAGGCCGAGCTGCTGCTGGGCCGGCTGTTGCTGCTGGTTGCTGCTATGGTGGTGGTGGAGTGTACACACCGCTTCTTCGACGTCGATAAGGTGTTGCTGCGGCGCGGTAGAACATGGCTCGGGCTGTGTGCTGCCCGCGGTTGGGTTTTTTGTGTGCGGAATTCGGACGAAAGTCCTGCCCGACCTCTGTCGGTGCCGGCGATGACGGCGCCTTTGGGCGTCGTTTTCCTCCTTGGAGGCATCACCTTGAAGCTCCGACATCTCCTCAGCTGGCACGGTGTTGTCCCCAGGTGAAAACCTAATTCAGCATGCCGGATGGGCGATGGCGGCGTCTTCGACGTCGCTTCTTTGTTGGAAGCATCGCTTTGGAGACAAGACTTGGTGTTCGACGACGGTGCTGGGCGTACCACCGGTAGCAGTGCTGCTCGTCTCGGTGTCGTCCATCTGGGGCGCGCGTGGGCTGCCGGAGCTGGTGGCAAGGCTCCCTCTAGGGACACGGCGCGGCCGTGGGTGTGGGTGCGGAGCTCCTCCGTACGATGCCGACGATCCCTCCTCATCATTGCTGCAAGCTCTCTGAGTCCTCCCTCGATGGAGTGATGTTCTCTGAGCACTAGCTTCAGAGAATCATCTCGGTGTTTTTTCCTTTCTAGTTTCTGGGGCGATGCTTAATCGTTCTCGAGTGCTGTATTGCTGTTGTAAGACATGTTGAGTTTCTTTTCTATATGAAATGGAACCGAGGCGGGGCCCTTTTTATCTAAAAAAATTTAACTAAATTGCAATGATGGATTAGACCAAGGTAGGGGATGGATGAATCTATGTGCGAAGTTGTGCTTGCTACGCATATTTTAAGTTTGTAGCTTGTAATTCAAATGGTTTATCTAAAAAAAAGGTTAGAATGGTAATAAAGAGTGATTAGTTTCCTTTAGAAAAATATTTTCGAACGTGAATGTGGATCTTAGAGGTAGATGTGGACACGATCAATGTGTATCCAAAAGCAAATAAGCTGCGCTAACTTGAAGATATATGTATTTGGAGGCATTTCTCACTTCCCCCGTAACAACGCATGGGACATTGTCCCTTTTTTTTTGCGAATGCTTGTTGTGCCAGTTATATATAACTCTAATAAAGTATTTCAACTCCAGGATGTTTCTCAAAATAGATTCACGGTTCAGATGACCTTTTTATTTCGGAAAAAAATGTATGTCTCCGGCCGCGTATGGAGCTCTGCACTCGTCTTTCTACCCAGTCTAATAATGCACCTCTGCCAGCAAGTTCCATGTGAACATCTTGACACAGTTGCAGTCAGACACTCTTGTCCCGTCCGAGAATGTCTTGGTTCTTGGGTCGTAGATGCGCAAAAACATGTCGTAGGATATGCGTGACAATCCGCTTGGCCCACATCCACATGACAATCCTCCCATCGTCCAGCACCGCCAATGGCTCCTGAAAGCCCTCGCAGTTGTTCAAGGAATAATACTGATGAGGCATGGTAATGCTGTACCGCTTGGACCAAATAGACCGGACCGAGTCCTCCAGGAACCACAGCTCTATGGCGGTGTGACGATCATCGTATCCTAGGACTAGGTGGCCTTGCAACTCAGCTAAGCTAAGGGCTCGATCATCGTATCCTCCTACGTGGTTGAGGCCTCCTAATAAGATGTTTAGGGGGCCTCGGAGGGAAGCGGGTCGCCACGCCTCGCAGTCCAGGTCGAACTCCATGATCATCTGGTGCGCCGCCACATCTGTGGACTCGACGTGCTCCAACATGTAGGCGACCCCATTGACGACCAGGGCCGGCAAAATCCGGGGCCCTGTGCGGGACTTCAAAATGGACCCTGTCTCACTAGTATATTTTGACTATTTAACTAGTCGCTCTAATTTTAAAAGAGATCGCTAGTACAGCCGAGAAGTTGTGCCTCGTATGTATATTTCCTCCGACAAGAACCAGAGAGAGTATTATAATGTATATGTTATAATATTTTACATAGGAGTTCTCTGAATTGCATGATGTTTAGTTGAACAACATCATTGTTTAAATTTTCTTTGAACTGAAATTTTCAGTAATATCCTCATATTGAATCTTTTTTTTGAAAGAGGGGATTACAGGACAGCGATCCATTACAGAATACAGAAAAGAAGAACAAACGCCAGCCCGAACAAACAGAGCTCAGCTGAAGGCACTACAGCAGCAGGAAAGCAGCTGAACGACCAAACCTCGACGTCGTCGGCGAACGCCGGAGAGGACGAAGACGAACCACTTGCCACCTGGAAGAAGGATGACCTCCAACATTGAAGAAAGCCGCATGATCCACACGCCGCAAGCAGCGCGATCTTGACGAAGAACGAGCACGGCCTAGCCACCCCCACGACCAGCTCCAACACCACCTTCCGCCGGGGCGGCGAGGCCGTGCCAGAAGATCCACCACCACCGCGCCAACCAGCCCAGCACCTCAGCTCAGCACCAAACCCCTCCACTCCGGCGCACCACCTCCAGGTGACTCCTCTCCTTACCTCCACGGCCGGCCGGAGGAGCCTCGAAGAACCAGACGCCAGAGTCGCCAGGAGCAAGCATGCCGCCCCCGCCGCTCCCCCCCTCGCTGCCACGGCCGGCCAGGGGAGCCCAAGGCACACGCCCGCAGAACCTCCTCCAGAACGAAGCTCCATGTCCTCGCGACGACGCCGGAGCTCGCATCGCCGTGCCGGGGAGGACCAAGCACAAAATCCAGGGGTTAATATGGTTGATAAGATACTAATATCCGTAAGTTCTAACATCTCACTGAAAGCTAATTTGAAAGGAACTCAAAAGTTAAGCGTGCTTGGGCTGGAGCAATTTGAGGATGGGTGACCGAACGGGAAGTTTTACCGGGATAAGCGTGCTTGGGCTGGAGCAATTTGAGGATGGGTGACCCAACGGGAAGTTTGACCGGGATAAGTACTTTGACCTTAGATTGTGTGTAATATGTAATTAGAGATAATGTTTGTGGCTAATTGGGAAATTTCGAAATAAAAAAAAACAAAATTTCAAAATTTCAATGTAAAATAAAAATAAATAAATTAAAAAAATATATTTGGAAAAATTATTTTGGAAACCTATGCCGACGGTTTTGCCGTCGGCACAGCCTACAAAATAAAAAAAATTATAAATTTTGGAAAAAATAATTTTGAAAACATATGCCGACAGCTCTATGTCGACGGCTTTGCCGTCGGCACAGCCTATGCCGACGGTTCGACCTATGCCGACGGCTTTCTAGTCAGTGCCTACGGCCACCTACGCCGACGGACCTATGCCGACGGCTACCGTCGGCATAGCTCTTCATTCCTGTAGTGCATTGTACATGTCCTTCCCGCAAAACAACATTTTATGTCCTTCGTAAATTAAAAAAAATTTGACCTTCGTAAAATCTTGTGGCTTTACTTTTTATTATTTCCATAGGTAAAGGTAACTTAATTTCTCTCATGGATTTTGATAAAAGATTTTTTTTCTTCATTTTAAAGTGGTTTGACTTTGAATACCCTAAAAACCAGTATCTTGACTAGGGATTTTTCTAATTTTTGATTCAGGCGGATGCATGGCAGTAATAAATAAGCCACAATGCTCAAGCGTTTCTTGGTCTTTAATTTCGAATTCACAGAATTTTAGAAGAGCATTCGGCGTACAACACGCTAAACACGTTTTCGGTTTCTTTTTTATGTTGTTGTGTCCAAATACTGGCTTGTCAATTGTCACTGTCCGTGAGGTTTGCATATCCATGATTGAGGTCACGGAGGATCCCAATGTGCTTCCGGTCCAGACTCTCTGAACAACCGATGTAGCGCATGACGGACTGTCTGCTGCACCGGCGTTGCGTGGAGAGCAGTGGCGCGGCACGGATGCGGATCGGAGCAGCTGCTTCGGGCGGGGATAGTCGCATGTGTCGCGAGTGAGGGACGGCGTCAAAGAGGTCACGAGGCAGCGTGTCGGGCTAGCACTACGGGAGAATACATCTTTACCGTGTGCTGCATATCAGGTACAAGACAAAATAATATTTGTCGTGTGTCACACATGGCAAAAAAAAACACACAGAAAACACACAGGTCTTTGCGTGTGCCGCTCTCCCATACTGTAGGCGCTCTCCCGTAGTACGTGTAGGCCCCATGCAGTGTTTGCTAGCTTCTCTCACTATGTTACCTGGGTTGCACACGAGCTTCTAGCTAGGATCGCACGTATCACAAACGAACGATAAACATATGGTACACTCTCATCCAACGATTGAAGGAAGTCTAATCAAGGTAACATGGGCAGCGTATGCAATTAAGTGAAAGTGTGACACCACTTATTGAGGTTTAAAAGATAATTCACAGTGTAATCCAACGACTCCCAACACGCATGCATAGTCGATTCTTCTCTTCTACCATTAACGATCGATCAAACAGCACATATTATCAAGTAGTGCAAATTTTCACAGATTAAATCAAAGAACATTAACATTCTGAATGGAGATATAATAAAACTGGCTGAAAGGGAGGCTACTTTACCGCACCTCCCCGCCCTGTATATAGCATACTGCACCGGTGCACCCTGTGTATATCCATGATTGAGGTCACCAAGGATCCCAATGTGCTTCCGGTCCAGACTCTCGGAACAACCGATGTAGCGCATGACGGACTGTCTGCTGCACCGGCGTTGCGTGGAGAGCAGTGGCGGGGCACGGCGCCGGGTCGTCGCGATGCGGATCGGAGCAGCTGCGTCGGGCGGGGATAGTCGCATGTGTCGCTGAGTGAGGGACGGCGTCAAAGAGGTAACGGGAGAATACATCTTTACCGTGTGCTGCATATCAGGTACAAGACAAAATAATATTTGTCGTGTGTCACACAGGGCAAAAAAAAAAACACACAGAAAACACACAGGTCTTTTGCGTGTGCCGCTCTCCCATACTGTAGGCGCTCTCCCGTAGTACATGTAGGCCCCATGCAGTGTTTGCTAGCTTCTCTCGCTATGTTACCGGGGTTGCACACGAGCTTCTAGCTAGGATCGCACGTATCACAAACGAACGATAAACATATGGTACACTCTCATCCAACGATTCAAGGAAGTCTAATCAAGGTAACATGGGCAGCGTATGCAATCTTCTATATCTAAATAGGGATGACCCACTACCTGATTTTCCAGCGATTTCCTACGTCCACGTCGCCTTTTATTCTGCCAACCTCGCTGCTCGCACCTACAAACGCTTCGTCGCTTTGCCTTTTTTACCGGCTCCTCCGCTCACTTCTTCGTAAATGGCCTGGCCTTCATCGCCTTACGTCCTGGTGCTTTCAATATAGAAACTGCAGCTGATTAATGGAGTAACTTTCGTGGTTCAACAGTCGCCTTCCTCTTGATGTCTTCTCCCCTTCTTTTTTTTTTTTTGAGGAGGATGTCTTCTCCCCTTCCTTCCCACATCTTCCTATAAATCTTCCAAACCGTCGAGCTCACGGAGCAGCACCACCCATGGCGTCTCACTAGGGAACCTAGCAGCAGCCCACCATGGACCCGGGCACCCCGGCGGCCGCCGGCGCCCGGCCGAACATAGCACCGTGTGCGAGGGCCGAGGCGTCGTGCTTCCACTTCCCTCCCTGTGTGTATCCTCCCTGGCGTCGGCATCCCCTTCGACATGGTGGCCGTCGTCGTCCGGCCACTCTCGGCGGTGACGTTACATAGAGGAGATCGTCGGCATCGGTTCGGGGCGGCGGCCCTGGTCGGAGGTCCCTGCCGTCGTCCGCCCACCACATCGTGAAATTTTCTCCTGCCCAGCACATCTCATGTGCTCGCCTAGACTTACTGATGTGTCGACGGACCACTGTACCTGTACGCCTGTTTTGGTTGGAATTAAATCGATTCATGTGGTGGTTGTTGTCCTCTGCACAGACGACTATGGCCAAACCCAACACTTGCTGAGCCGCCATGCTCTCCTATATTCACATGATTTGAGGTGGGCTTGCTCTGTTTCCTTGGCGTTGTGCGCGCTGTCTGCAACTCTGGATTAACGTCATCTTTTGTCCTGTCCATGATTACAAAATATTATCCGGAATTGATTTTCTTGCCAAGTTTGTGTTGACATGTTCGCAGGGGATGTTGGATTAGATCTGAAATCCATTTTTGTTGAGTTTCAGTAATATGAAACTGGGAGCAGAGCTCATTTTGTCGAAATTTTTATTGGTTTCTGCAGGCGGCATGCCGTGGATGTGATTGTGATTTGTGAATTTTATGTACTGGCATGCACATATATGCACACGTACCATCAGTGTAGAAGAGAAATCTATTTCGTCTGCAGATTTCTGTTTCACCAGTTTTCAGCTATGCATTCCTTCTACATTAGTCATCATGTTCAGGTGCATAGCTTCAATCAACTGACCAGGGGTTCGTACAACTATTGAGAATTCCTCATCTGCTCATCTCCATCTTTGGCAAGCTCCAATTACTGGTCAGTTACCAATTCATGGTGCTTGCTCTTTTAGATATACTTATGTGTATATACTTCAACTATTTGTGTTCAAGATCTATCTACAAAAGGAACTACAAGGTCATACAATCGATTAAACGCAGTGTAAATGATAACAATGACTTTGCATACAAAATTGTAATTAGGCAATGCATGTTTTGGTACGTGCATATTTTTCCTCATGTTACTTTCAACTGATTTAAGCATTTCTTTACTACAATGTACCAAATTGTTACAGATCAAATATTTTTCTTCACAGCAACAAAGGTTATACTGATTTTCTCCAAGTCTTATTTCCATATATCATCCCAAACCATGCTCTTACCACACTATCCAAGTTGTGCAATATTTTATTACCTTTCAGGTTATGCTACCATTTTATTGTATGATATGTCAATAAATTCGGTTTTTCTAATGGCCTGCAGCAACGCGCGGGTATCATCTAGTTAAGTGAAAGTGTGACACCACTAATTGAGGTTTAAAAGATACATCACAATGTAATCCAACGACTCCCAACACGCATGCATAGTCGAGTCTTCTCTTCTACCATTAACGATCGATCAAAGAGCACATATTATCAAGTAGTGCAAATTTTCACAGATTAAATCAAAGAACATTAACATTCTGAATGGAGATATAATAAAACTGGCTGAAAGGGAGGCTACTTTACCGCACCGCCCCGCCCTGTGTATAGCATACTGCACCTGTGCACTCCTATGTTGTGGCAATTCGCCACCCGCGTGCCATCCGTGAAAGCCCCGGTTCTCGGGTCATAGATACGCAAGACTGTGTCCTCGGGCACCCGCATCCACACCACGATCCTCCCGTCGCACATCACCGACAAAGGTTTAACGAAGTGCACGTGGTAACGCGCCGGCGACAATGGCGATGGCAATGGGAGAGTGTGGTACGGCATGACAATTTTGTGCAACATGGACCAGATGGCGTGATCAGGGTCGACGAGGTACCAAAGGTTCATGCATGTGCGACGGTCATCGTGGAAAGCAGCCAGTTGACCATCCAGCTCCGCTAGGTCGATGCCATAGCAATCCGGGGGGCCTCGAATTGGGACTGGTCGCCAAGCCTCACTATCCAAGTTGAATGCCATGATCCAGTCGTTATGCGTGTACACCTCCGGGTGATACCCGTCAAAATTGCCCGGCGTCAAGAAGTAGGCGACGCCCTCGATAACAGTCGTCTCTCTATTGTATGACGGCAATACCACCTTGCAGTGAGGGCTTTCCGTCCCCCTCCAATGATGTCCGCCATCGCCATTGCGGCCACAGAGGGTGAGGATCTTGCACACTTGCTCTTGGCGTTGGATCAGAAGGTTCTCTTCTAGGGTGGCTATGGCAAGCACTTTGTACTCTCCCGTACGTGGAGGCTGCATGGCCGAGCGCGTAGGAGATGGCGATGTAGCCCCGTGGCATCACGTGGTCAGGTAAGAGGGAGAGGGCCCCGGTGGCGAAGTTCATTAGGCTGGCCTGTTTATCCTTGCCGACGACACAGACTGCTCGATCAGGACTCACGGCAGGCATCTCGTGCGGCAAGCTGGTGCTATCGGCGCTCATACAACGTCTGACGACGCAGCCCGAGTCCATGTCCATTCAGGCTGGACGCTCCGGCCCGAGCTTTCCAGGCTCGCCCCGAGTAAGGGCTTGGCCCGCTGGAGAAAATACCCGAGCCGAGCTGGCAAAGCTGGCCCGCGGCGAGCTTGGGCCGAGCCTGGCTCGGCTCGGTCCGCCCGAGTGGCTCGTTTTTTTTATCAAATTAAATTTCACCGGCCCAGGTAGGAGAAGATAGCCCGTTAGGTTAGTTTCTCTGCTTCCCCACACCAATCGATCGATAGATCAGAGCAGAGACGAGAGAGCAGCCGCCACCCGCGCCGCCCCATGCTGCCGACGCTGCCTCGCTCCTGCCCGGCCCCCCCCCCCCCCCACTCTCCTCTAGCTCGCCTCCGTCCCGGCCACTCCGCACTGTCCGTTCTTCTCCGTCCCGCATCTCTTCTCCGACCCCAACCTCGAAATCGTCCTCGCCAACCTCGAATTCGTGCGCTACTTCCGCCAGGAAGCACCGCTGCGCCGCCCCGCATGCTTGCCTGTTGCCGGAGAAGACCGACCCCACCTGTCAGTGAGACACCACCGCGTGGCTCGCGAGCTGCACCGAGCTTTCGACGAGCTCGGGCCGAGCTCTATTTCGCGGCTCGCCGGCGGTGCGAGCCGGCTCGGGGTTCGGCAACTCCGGCCCGAGCTTTTTGCAGGCTCGCCCCGAGCTAGACTGAGCCGGCTCGCGTCCAGCCTGAACCGTGCGTCACTTCCTACGACGCCTCGGGATTAGCGCAAAGAGGTCTGGCGCTATCTCCCTGATGGGTCCAGCCATCTGTCTTCCCAGAAGCGGGCAAAGACATACAGTACATCGCGTAGCTCAAGTTGAATAAATTTACTGAGTCGTATATATATAACTAATAGTAGGGGACACAAAATTAATTAACATGAGGAGGTCATGATGATTGCCCCTCTCAGAGTTGAAAACAATTTGTTTTGAAAACGAATACAAGGAATGACGATGACACGAAGGATGTACAAGAAGTCAAGGTGTGTTTGCCTGGGCTGGGCTGTCGTCGTATTTTTTGGATAAAGGAAGCAAGCAAGTCTTGCATGCACCTAGGTAGCAAATGTCTTAGGCGTTGGTGCCACTGATGCTTTTGATGCCCAACAGACCGAAGATGACGATGTAGGGCCAGAAGACGTAGACAGTGTTGGCTAGGATTCTAGAGCCCAGTTTGAGCAATGGCTTGGACACTGACCCCCAGTCTTCCCTGCTAAGAAGGACTGTTGTATCAGTCACGATGGCCAGCATGAACCAAAACGCGTCCATCAATGCAAGGACCGTCATCACGCATGCCGCCATGGCCGTCCCATGAGCCACCTTCCGGGGGAGCACCACGTAGATGGCGAAGGCGAAGGCGGCGCAGAAGCTTCTGGCCGCACTGATGAGCAGCGCCAGGGAGAAGGCCACCAGCTTGATCCGCTTCTCTATGTCCACCGCGGCAACCCCGGTGTAGACGAGGCTGAAGGTGGCCAGGGTGGAGCAGATGAAGGCGAGGGTGTTAGAGATGATGAAGGCGTGGAAGGCGTAGAGCCCGGCGAGCGTCGGCGTGCCGGCTTTGCCATTGGGTGGGATGGTTTTATCAGTACTGTCGGGGCCGCCGGGCATGGCGAAAGCCGCAGCGAACGTCGCAGTCGCCACGAGGACGGAGCCGACGCCGACAATCTGTGCGAAGGACGTTATTTTCGCGGATTCTTCGGCCTCGTCAAGCTTGGGAACATGTTGGTCCAGGAAGCGGTCGCGCCGGCAGTAGCTCTTTTTAGCGTTTGCTAAGATGAGAGTCCTGAGTATGCGACGTCGTGCATGCTGCATGCAATTAAGAACAAACAAATTACTACACAGCTAGCTAGCTGACACAGTAGGAGCAAGTTCATATATAGTACTCCATCCGTTCCATATTAGTTGTCGCTGATTTAGTACGACAACTAAAATAGAACGGAGGGAGTAGGTAGGGTACGTACCAGCCCAAAATAGAATCCAGTCGGAGGAACTTTGCTGTGCGCAATATCCATGGGAGTTGCACCCTCCTTGTTTAGCAAGCTTAAGCGGACGTGCTTGTTCCGGATGAGGCTGCTGAAGTTATCCCAGTCCCCTCCGAGGACAGCTAGGTGCAAGGCGGTGTTCCCGGCGTAGTCCTGTATGTTCATGATGGCCTTGTAATCAAACCCGTGGGCCACGAACCGCACAATGTTAAGCATCTTCTTCTCCACCGCAACATGAAGGAAGGTCCTTCCCTGACCATCGCGCAGCCCGGCGCAGCCAGGAGAATGACAGAGTAAGATGATGATGGGCACCAAGCTTCCTGCCGAGGCAGCCACATGCACCGGATACAACCCATTCCTGTCCGGCTGAAATGCTGAATGTGGATTAGCTTCCACCAGTAGAAAGGTCGGATGCTTCCTCCGCCTATAGAACCAGTATACACATTTCCTTGGTAAAATGGAGAGGGCCAAGGTCAGGGAGTATGACTCGAAGTCCCGTTCAGCAAAAACAAACAGAAATAACTCCAACGAGGGATCTTCTGCTGATGCAGCGAAGTGCAACGGTGTACTTCCAGAGTCGTCCGCTTGTCTGGCAAGGTTCTTGTTCCACACAAGTAGCCGTTTTACCATCCCTGCAGTCATTGCCTAACTGCCGTTATATTATTATTATATTCATACATTAGTCAAAACTAAAAGTAAAAGCAACTATGTATGTATATGTCTTCCAAACATCTATCCCGGCATTTTACATTTGCAAATCATAACGAAATTTCATTAAATGACCCCTTGTGGCCGGTGTAGCAAAAATGGTTATTCTGTGTTCATGTGGAAGCAAAAATGGTTCATTTTCGACGTTATAAGTGATTTTTATAATGACATTATAAAACAGCATGCTTATGTGGTTAAAAATTCACCTATTTTATAAGGTTAGCGCGCGGGTATAATTGAATTTCTAGTTTGAGAGATTAATTAAGTAAATGTACAATCAAACGTAAGGAATAATATAACACTTAATCTTAATGATTACACTAATATCCATAACTAATTATTATAATTCTATCCATCAACCTGTGCACCTGCACAAGCTAGAATTAGTTATTGTCTAAACAAGCATAGTGCCCATGACATGGGCGGGCAACTTCAGAATAGTCTATTGTCTTTAAAGAGCAAGAGCACTCAAAATCTAAAAGCAATATAGATTTTTTGATTTTGGTCATTTTTATTACTACAACTTTCCTTACTATCTACTACCATATTACTACAAAAACGTCATCTATTTACGAACAAAATTGAATATATAATTTTTGTGGTTAAACTCTTAATGTTAATAATGTATTTATCTTAAAAATTATATCCAATCCATGAGTATCAAATAAATATAAATTTAAACATGACAAAAGCAGATACAATACTATATTTCTATATTAATGTTTTCATCTCTATGTTATTTTCCTTGATGTTGAAATATGCAATTAAGTTGTAAATATTCAATCTATTGTACCAAATTAAGGAATTGATCTTATCAATGTACATGTGTCAATGTGTTGACTTAATAAATCTTGTATGAATATCTGGTTCAATGTTCACAAATCACCTTATTAAATTTCCTCCATCTGTGAAAGTAATATGCGCGTCCCTGTTCAGTATTTCGTGGAAAATCAAGTCAAATATAATTAGCGACCCTCCTTTCATCTCCTCTCTGTTTCACATTCAGTAATGGCTAAACTGTTGAGGTACTATAGACCACTCTTGTTGCCCAATCCACATCAGTATAATAAAATGCAAAACGGATTTGCTAATTTGTAGTCGACTCAGGCCCAGTTCTTTTGGGCTTCCAGGACGGCTTCCCGGAGAAGCTGTCCCGGAGAAGCCGCCCCCAACATTTGGTTAGGCTTCCAAACTAATTTAGGCTAAACTAGTTCAGAAGCCTAACCAAATTTGAGAAGCGGCTTCTCCGGGAAGCCATCCTGGAAGCCAAAAAGAACTGTTCCTTAGATTCGTGTAAGTCATGGTTGACCAAGCTTATCCATTTTCGCCTTGGGTTTCGCCTCTTTGTTTTTGGCATGGGTCTTATTTCTTAATCCTATCTCCCTCCCCCCTCTCTTTTTAGAGAAAAGGCCGTAGCTTGACTTTAAACTAATAACGCAAAATTGGCGAAAAATACATAGTTTTGAAACCAGCGTACAAAGATAACTGCAAACACGCACACCGGAACAGGACAACTACAAGAACTCATGGACCATGCCTGAACAAGAAACCTAGTGCATGCATATCTAAAAGCAAGCCGGGCCGAAGGAACCACGGAGGAGAAGTAGCACAGTCCGAGGAAGTTGAGCTGCCGGGTAGGAATGGAATAGAACCGGACTTATAAGAGCACACCGCCGCACAATTAGTCTCCGTCACTGGAGGGGGCCACTATCCCAGCCGATGCGACACTGACCTAGCAGGCTGGAGCTCCTCCTAGAGCTCAAGCTGGCGCGTCGACATATGCCCCCGGATGAAAGAGCACACCTCACCGTAGCATACCCTGCCAACCCAAACAATACTACCATGCCACCACATCACCAGCGAAGGGCGACGAACAATGACTCCAAAATAGCGCCTTCAGGAAGGAAACAGCACCACGGTACCACTGTCGCCCGATCAGAAAGGATCTAGGTTTTCTCCCGGGGCGCAAGGAGCACGAAGAGAGGCAGTAATGGTGCCTTGACGAAGGATACAATGTCCACGGGCGTCACTGCCGCTAGCCACGACAATGTTCGGCTAGGTTTTCACCCCGGCAGAAAACTCTCAGCCTCCACACACTAGTTGGAAAACCCTTATAGGCACCACAACATTAGTGACGCACTAGTAGGAAAAACCTTATCTGTGGCGCACCACTTTGGGTCTTCTGTGGCGCATGGTGGGTGCTCCACAGATACGCCGCCACTAAATTTTAATTCTGTGGCGCACGGCCCAAATGCGCCACAGAAAAACCAAGATTTCTGTGGCGCACCCACCACCATGCGCCACAGAAATATTTCAGTGGCGCATCCCACAGACATGCGCCACAGATTTTTTTTTTAATTTAAAAAAAAATGCGGCCAGATCTAGATCTGGATCTAGCGCCGCCAGAATTTCGTCGGAGCTCGTCGGAGGCCGTGGTGCCCGTGGCCATGGCCGTAGGTGGCTTGGTCGGAAGTGGGTGGAGGAGGGGGTCACCGGAGGTGGGTGGGTGGAGGATGGGGGTCGCCGGAGATGGTGGAGGAGGAGGAGGTTGTCGGCGGAGGTGGTGGAGGAGGAGGAGGAGGAAGATGGTGGTGGAGGAGGAGGAGGTTGTCGCCGGAGGTGGAGGAGGAGGAGGTTGTCCTCGGAGGTGGTGGAGGAGGGGGTCACCGGAGGTGGAGGAGGAGGAGGTTGTCGCCGGAGGTGGTGGAGGAGGAGGATGTTGCCGGAGGTGGTGGAGGAGGAGGAGGTCGCCGGGGTTGAGTTGAGAAGGAGGAGGGAGGAGAAGGGGAGAGGAGAAGTGAAGAAGAAGGGAGAGGAGAAGTGGAGGAGAAGGTGAGAGTAGAAGTGGAGAAGAGGAGGAGGAGGAGTAAATGAGAGTAGAGAAGGAGAGAAGGAGAAAAGAGAGGGAGAAGGGGGCGCCGGCGGGATTCAAAATTCGAATCCCGCCCAACAATTCTGTGGCACATATGTAGATATGCGCCACAGAATTTCTTCCCAATTTTTTTTTGATTTTGTAGAAAAAAATCTTCTTTTTGAAATAAGTTTTTTTCCTTTTGGAATTTCGAGGATCTGAGAAAAGTTCGCCAGAGCTCCAATTTTTCTCTAGTTTTTTTTATATATTAAACGCATTTTTTCGACCTCGTATGCAAAAGTTATGGTCATTCTGTTTTTTCTGTTTTTTGCAAAAAAGGTCAAAATTCATATTTCAAAATTTCTATACCAACTAGACACAAAAACCTAACTATATCTCAAAGGATTTTATTTATTGAAGATTTTATCATTTTCTTTTCCTTTTTGCAAAACTGAAAAGAAGATCCACGGGGGTTGTGTGATGGGATCCGATTTCAAAAATTTCTGTGGCGTATGTGATCCGATGCGCCACAGAAGATCCCATGCGCCACAGAAAGCATTATTTCTGTGGCGCATGTGGTCATATGCGCCACAGAAAAGGCACAGAAGGATAAAAGCCAATCATTGGTGGCGGGCCCCACCATATTTCTGTGGCGCATCTGACCCCATGCGCCACAGAAAGCTCTCATTCAGTGGCGCATTGGCAAAGGATGTGCCACAGGAAGTGGCAGAATTCTGTGGCGCACCAGCTGCCGTGCGACATTGAATATATTCTGTGGCGCATGGTAATATTGGTGCGCCACAGAAAGTGGTTCCACCTATAAGCGTTTTCCTACTAGTGCACGTGCCACAATAATGACATGCCACTGGTAATACCAGTGGCGTGCCACTTTTCCACACGCCACCACTAATTGCTTATCAGTGGCGTGCCTATAGCAGGGACATGCCACCAGTATGTGGGACCCAGATGTCCACCCAGGCGGAATATAGTAGCGGCGTGCCACCTTATTGGCACGACACTAGTAATTTGTTAGTGGTGGCATGTCTAAGATACACGCCACTAGTGTCTATAAACTAGTGGCGTGTTTCCTACAGGGACACGCCACCAATATCCTACGCCAGGCCCGCCCTTGGGACCCACTCACTGGTAGCGTGTTGTCCTGCGGACACGACACCAGTAGTAGTGTTACCAGTGATGCGTCACCCAAGGTCACACGCAAAGTCTCGGTTTAACGGCGGTAACTTTTGCATAAGACTTCGGATTGAGCTGAGGTCAATATCAAAAAGTTTCGTCACAAAAAGTTACATCGAAAAAGACCTTTTGTTTTCCGTTTTGAATTTTTTTTAGAATTGTAAAATTCGGCCAGAAAAATAGGGTTTTGGACGTTTTAAGTTTCGGTGTTAGGGTTTAGATCTAGGGTTTAGATTTCCTAGTTTAGGGTTAGGCTTAAGAGTTTTGGGTTTTGGGTTTAGAATACTATTGGCGTGTGGGTTAATATGCACGCCACTAGTATATAGAATACTAGTTGACGTGCTAGTTGGACGGCACGCCACTAATAGGGACGCCACGTCATCGATCTGTGGGAATCCCTCTGATTGGTCCAGAGAAAGTCACACAGATCGATGAAGTGGCGCATCTAGACCGTTCGATGACGCAGATCGAACGGCTCTCCCTCTCTCTTCTCTTCTTATCCTCTCTTATCTCCATCTCTTCCTCTCTTCTCTTCCTCTATTCTCTCCCTCTCTTCCTCTCTTCTCTTCCTCTATTCTCTCCCTCTCTTCCTCTCTTCTCTCTTCTCTCCCCGATGACGTTCTCTTCTCTCTTCTCACTTCTCTCGCCAACGACAATCTCGGCTGGCCACAAGCTCCTCCACCGCCGTGTCCTAGTGCCGCTCCGTGTGGGCGAGCAACCCCGTGATGCACCGCCTTCCGACCATGGCCAACCGCGACAAGGATCACCACCTACCCGGGCCCCACCTCGTTTCCATATCCACCACCACTGCCACAACCACGACATCACCGTTGTCCCTGTTCCGCCATAAAAAACGTGACCATCACCACCGCACGCTATCCCTGTTACGTTGCTACTGCACGCAGCTCGCGGTCACGCTCACCACGGCCGCCACCGTCGAGACCGCCACTATTTTTTAAAAATTCACAAATATTTACTAGTGACGTGCCAATTTGAGGGGCACGCCACTAGTAACTGTTATCAGTGGCGTGCCTGAAAGGGCATGCCACTAGTATGTCTATTACTAGTGGCGTGTGGGTGCCACTAGAAACATTACTAGTGGTGGCATACTAGTGGCGTGCCCAATACACGCCACTATTAGCGAAAATGGCACGCCATTAATAGGCTATTTCCTACTAGTGACATCTAGGAACAACCGGGGCCACCGAGAAGACCCCCACACCACTCCCACTATTCGCCGCTGCCAGCCACCACGTCGCCCCATGCTAGAACCATGGATCCTGCCCGCAAAATGCCATGTCTCCCACCATTCAGGGCCACCGCTGCAGCACCCAAACTCCACTCGCTGCCATGCCACAGAAGAAAACCACCCATCAAGCCACCACCTTTTGGACCCGAACGCTGGGTAGGAGGATCCCGGACTGGATAAGCCCATGCATAAGCTCCCTCGCAAATCCAGACCCGACGGAGCAGATCACCGTCAGATCGGACGAGCAGCATCCACGGGGACTACCGCCGACACCAGAACTGGCATTGTAGGGGCATTACAGGCGGGCTCGAAGGGGCACAAGGCCCTAAACCCGGTACGAATCCTCGAGGTGGCCGAGAATATCGATAGTTCCGCTACCCTACCAGCCCTACCTAACATGCCGCCTTCAAGGAAGGTCTATACGCTGATGATGAACATCCAAGCGTTGCCACTAGCTTGGAACACCGCCATGGCCCCATCGGGTCACCGCGGTTTGACCAGAAGGCCTTCCTCCACCAAGCCTAACTAGCGCGAGGAGCAACGCCCCGCCGTCACCGTCTACCACACGGGCTTTGCCCAGTCGTGACCACGGGCGGTGGCGAGGGACAAAAGGATGGGGAGGGGGAGTGCCGGGTGGTGGCTAGGGTTCACCACCCCTCTCTCTCCCTCTCCCACTCGGTTTGCGGTTGCTGAACTGAGTTGTGATGTGCTTATTTTATAACCTATTGTAGAAAATAGCCATAACAGTAGGTAAAATCAGGTCAAGCAAACATTAAGATAGCAAAAAGGCGGTTAGGGGCAAAATGATTTATGATGATCAACGACAATACCAAATGCATCCTAAATCAGCTTCCTTGTCATACTACTCCCTCCGTTCCAAATTAAATGACTTCCATTTCTCCACATACGGATGTATCTAGACATGTTACAAGTATAGATACATCCGCATGTGGACAAATGGAAGTCATCTAATTTGGAACGGAGGGAGTACTTGATTACCCCATAAATATCCCATCTGTGTAAAGCAGCGTGTTGTGGCCGTAACATGTGCATGTCTCTTGTTATTTTGAATCCGTATCCGTAGAGTGCCATGTTTCTGGTTATTTGGAATACGTAGAGTGCCAGAGGTAGGAGTAATTTGTCATAAAAGATATGTTAGCATTTAGCAGACCAGTGTTCAAAGTAAATCATCAGTGCTATGATTTTTTATATTTGAATTGGACTATGTGCGACCACTATAGGGCGCAACGCTCTGACACCCTTCGATAGATGATATGGAAGGGTGGTGCGGTCGGACCAAAGTCCGAACGGTCGCACATTATAAATTTTGTTTATTTTTTCTCCATTCTTGTTTGCCCATGGCTCTGTGTACTGAGCAAAAGCAACTCAACATAGGATGTAATAGTTAGTTGTTTATTTGCAGTCAACACGAAAGGCAATGCACAACAACCAAACATATAAGGTCTCTCCCAATGCAGGTATCATGGCAAGTATCATGCACAACAAAGTCAGCACGTAGATGATGTGGCACTGTAGTTAAGAAATAAACGATACCCGTATCATGATAGGATATCGTATCATTGCTCACCGAACGAGGAAATTGAATGGTAAATAAGTTAAGCACACAATTCATATTAAGATTCTACAATGTGATACCATATGATACTATGCAATATGAAGTTAGTAACTAAAGTAGTATCATGCACTATGATACTAACCCACTATGAGAGGCCTACTACGGACTCATTTCCTAGCCATAGCTAATGCATTGTATGTGATAAATCGGTCATATTCTGTGTTCAATTGGTTTCATCTCGCATCTCTAGCCCTTCCTCTAAAATTAACTCCCAAAACCACAACCGAAACTTAACTCCTAAAAAATTGAGGGTATTGAGAAGGTGGGAACTAGCACATGCCCAAATCTAACTCTCAATGGACCCAGCCCCACCTGGAAGACTCTCTTCGTTCCCTTCTTCATTCTTTAACTCCACCAGGACGCACATACTACGACTGCACGCATGCGCCACCTCTCTAGCACTGGCCGCCGCCTCCACGTATTGCACCACTGCGGTGCCGTCCTCCCCTGTCACCCGGACTAGGACTGAGCTATGCTTCTCTTCGCTCGTCTCGCCAATCATATGCACGCTCGATTGGCACATGAATCAACCATTGGCGAGGACCCCGGCCACACAGTACTCCTCCTAGAGCACTGCTTGCTCCACTGAATCTTCTCGATCAAGGCCGCAGGCCCCTCCTTCCTCCGTCCCCGCCTCCGTTCGAGCGCCACCGTCGCCATGGACCCGGGCCACTCGCCCCCGCTGCCTCGGCCCTCTTCGTCGACGTCTCACGCAGCAGTAGGTCCCGTGCTACCATCCATCCGTTTGGAATTGGTAGGCGGGAGGAGAGTGGCAACCACCCGAGTGAGGGGGACGGGGAGCATACAGCCGTCGGGCAAACAACGCTAGTGGACAGATGACTAAGGTTGTTTGATCCCGTGGCATCGGCGTCCATGTGGTCCCTGTCTAGGTCGCGAGAGCCGTATCCAGGGGCAGCGAGCAAGGGGGAAGGGCGGGAAGGGGGGCGACGTCTTCTCCGAGGCTTAGGGGTGCATTCCCATGGCGTTGCGGTGGTTGGAGGGCGTCAGAGGCAAGGTTGTCCGGTGCGTCGGGCGGTGAAATTTCCTCGCGCCAAAAAAAAGCTGGATAGAGAGGTGGATTGATAAGCAACCAGGTTTCCACACTTTTGAGGGCAAACGGCTTGGTTATTTGGACCTGCCAATAATATTTTTTTGAGTTATAGCACTCTAGGGGAAGGGTTAGATGTTATAACTCCCAATATTTTTATTTTTTGAGAGTTAAGTGATTTTAGGGAAAGAGCTAGAGATGCTCTAAGTAGACACTTAATTTTCTATTTCGTTCATCCGGCTAAGCACTCACCTGCACGTGCGACATTTTTAGGGCCAACCATATAGATCCGTTCTCAGTGTTTCCTTTGAGGTGATGAATGTATTGAGCCCGACTGAGATTTTCTTTAGGGCCACGCATGACGGGTCCACTTAATAAATCTCGTAAAGTATTAAGATCTAACGGTTGCGCTTCATTAGTTCAAAAAGAGTCCACCAGATCAATTGTCAGATGTTTTGCTTTCTATGGTCATGTTTCTCTTTTTTCTACGGTGCTATGCTTTTAGTATGTAATAATAATAAATACACATGTTGAAAATATTAACTAATTCTATGTATTCATTTAAATGATAATTTTATATTTTTGTCATGCATTTTTCAGATATTTAGTTAAATACGACAACATGAAAGAGATTTAATATATTCGCCAAAATGGTAATTTTTATATTTTCATGTTGAAATCTGCCTTACGAATTAATCATGAACTATTGAATATAATATTAGTTCTCTTTTATATTTAGGATACTGAAGAGGGGGGAAATTCTAAACCGATGGAAGTTATATTACAACACCATCCTGTGGCAAGGTTGCTCTCTAATATGTTATTTCCAGTAAATATATGTCTTGCTACCAAACGGGTGCCACATGGAGGACAAAGCCGGCCAATGGACATAGGGTGGGCCGAGCCAGCGTCATGGAATCCAACTACCATACGAGGATATCTCATCTACTTGGAGTACACGATAAGCAATATACTTACCGGAATACCCGGAATACTAGTTTCTATCCGACTAGGACTCAACTTGTAAGCCGACCCAGGCACCTTGTAACCCTACCCCAGTCCACCTATATAAGGCGGAGTAGGGAGCACCCGGAAGGCATCAAATCAATACCCACGATGCATCGCATACACCAAAGCCGAGCATACGGTACAGAAGCAATACAAATCGCCACAAACAGGAGTAGGGTTATTACCGCAGTGTCTCGCAGGGCCCGAACCTGTATAAATCTGTCTCTCGTGTGCTAACCCATCGGATCTCCGTGCATACGCCACCCCATATTCATTATTGCCGGTTAGACACCCCGTGTTACAAAACACCGACTATAGGTAGATTATATTAAATCCTTTAAGTCTGTGTGAACTAATGGTTCATTGATTGATTCACCCATGATGACTTGAGGCCGTTTTCATAGTAGTATACTGATGTGTTGTTACCCGCATTGATCATTTGTAAAATCTTTAAACCCTCATCAGAATTGATGTTTCCTGTCATGGAAGAACTCCTCTGGTTACTTCTTAAAAGTCAGTAATTTTCCTCCCATCTCAACTGTATAGCTAGTGTGTTGATGTGATCGTTATAGGGCAGCACTTGTTTTCCTCCCATCCTATAAAACTTATAATATTATATGAAAAAACATAGACCAAAATGTAATGTAAACTATCATATATGCATGCTTCAAAGCTGAAAAATCAAAATTAATTAATATTGATCTTGTTTTAAAGTATTTAATCGCATTAAAGACAATTTCAAAATGTATCATAAAATGGATATTCGATTAAAAGATATTGAAATTATAAACTTTGCCACTGAAAGAAATTACAAGAGTACGTATGTAGTACGTACACACCGTTGCTGTGTCGAGAGCCGTGGTGACCTGAAGCATGCAAGGCATTTTGGCCCTCGGGGCCAGAGTAGGACAGCGCCTTGTCGTACTTGTCGTGCAATAAACAAGCAAGACGGTCATGAGCCAACGAGATGGCTAGGAACAGAGGCGAAGTACCATCGTATGCATCCACGCGGGCAAGCTCATGATCCACCGCCATCAAATCTCCGACCATCTTTTCCTGCAAAACAGTAATGTTGCAGACGGTGGTTTCGTTTTCCAAGAAATAAAGAAGAGGATCTCGGAGGTACCATGCCCTTGTCGCCGGAGCGGATGGCCTCGTGCAACGCCGTCTCCCCGCGCCGGTTTTGCATCCTCACCATGGCCTTGGCCGTCTCTTCGCCCTCCTCTTGGGCGAGGTCGATGAGCCGGGTGACCATGCGGGGGTGCCCGGCCCTGGCGGCGCAGTGCAGCGGCGTGTCGCCGTCCCCGTTGCGCGCGACCAACGTGCGCCTGTCCCGGCCACAGGACACCGTCGCGCACTTGAGGTAGCAGTCATTGTCCCCGCCAGCGGCCGTCTGATGGAGCTGGGTGTCCCCATCGCTCGCGGTGGCCAGCTTGATGACGACGTCGCGAGGCCATCCAGCCATCGTCGCCGCCGCCGCATCCTCTTGCTCGCCCAACAGCTTCTCGTGGTCACCGGAGCGTGCGGCCATGAGCAGCAGCAGACGCCTGAAGAGCCTGCCGAGGTCTTGCGCCGACTCCATCGACCGAGTACTATTGGTATGTACTGCATCAATTGATAGATTGGTCCTCCATCCATATATGCTAGCTCCTTACGCACTTATTCGTTACGCATGGCGCACGGTATGCATCTCCCTAGCTTTCGTGCCATGCCAGCCACCTTAATTCGGCTGTAAAGGGTACGATACGATGCTCTTTGCCAATGGCCCTGCCAATACCAAAGAATTTTTCTTTATTGGAAGCATGCAAACTTTGGTTCCTGGACCAGTACAGCTAGCTACCTAGATGTATAACGTACGGACACATGCGAACTTAAGTTCAAGCTCAAATTTCACGTGGATCTTGAGGCTGACTGGCACTTGGTCCGCCCAGTAATGCTACACCTACGGACGAACTGGTTACGGAAACCTTACGCGCTGACGAGTTAAGGGACGTGGAGCCAGCGTGTATAATTCCTCGAGAGAAAAAAATGGGAAAGAAAACTAAACAAAATATCCGTATCTCTCCCCGCGAGCGAAGCTTCGGCGACGACCTGCTGTCGTCGTCCATGGCGTCGCGCGTTGCCCTTCTTCGGAAGCAATATGGCCGGGCGAGGGTCTACGCGAGCTCCCCCTCTTCGGCAGCAGGGCGGCAAGCTCCCCATTATCGGAAACAGAGCGACTAGCTATTGGCCGCCATCGGCGGCGCGGCAAGCACGTCCTCGTCGGAAGCAGCGCGACGACCTTCCCGTCTCCGGCGGGGCGGACACAGACCACATGGCATGCTGCCACTTAACGAACTGGGTTCGACGGGTGATGAGCTGCTCCGTTTGCCTCCAGCTTCCGGTACTGATCGTTGCTAAGATTCACGGTGTTGTGTCGAGGATTGGATGGTAACAAAGATGAAATTGGTCGATGCAGACCAAATCAGGTTGGGGCGTGGATGATTATTTACAAAGTTCGCAGTCTCATCAATTTGTTAAGTTATAACCCAATACTTAACACATATCTGATAGTATGAAACGATGTACAGAGCCATGGCGTTTGTGAAACTAATGGTGTCCATGGGCTGTTAAGTGTTGTACTGTTGTTACCTTTACATCGTTTCATACTATACCATTCTTGCTGCGCTATTGCCAACGGCGAGCAGCTCTGCCGGCGGCACGACGGGCGGTCCAGTTGCGGCTTGAGAAAGAAGGCGAGCGACCTGCGCGGCCCGGCCGGCCATTCACGAGGTCACGGTGAAGGCAGGAAGGGTGCCGTATTTGATCTAATCAAGGGCGATTTAGGTTTTTCTTGCGGAATTAGCGGCGCGTCGTTCGTTTTTCTCTCTTTTCGTTCATCGGCCGGACACGTCGGATGGATTCCTAGTCAGCGCGTACAAATTCCGTAAGTAGTCCGTAGGTGTGTGTGGTCCGCCCGCCGAATTGGTGGCGCCAACTGCCCAACTCCAGGCCGGTCAGGGACATTCAAGACAACGCCAAGGCCCATTCCCGCCTCCATTCGCAACCAGAGAGAATAAAGGAGAGAATCCAAAGATTCAGAGAGTGCTTCCACTGTCTCGGTCGTGGACACATTGCTCGCTTCTGCAGAGATCCAGTGAGGTGCCGCTACTGCCGTAAGCAGGGACACGTTGAGCGTGAGTGCCGCCGCCGTCACCGGGATCGCCAGCTCGCCCGGTCCCCTCCTTCGCCACCATCACCACCTGAGCTTCAGCTACCTCCTCCACCTCCACTGCCGTTCCCTCCGCCACTACCTCAGCCCCGGACGGCAACACCAGACCAGCGACAGAGACAGCCCCGCCTCCCCCGCTGACCAATGACCATCGTCGCCATGCGCCCATGCCCCGCGGAGGGCCACCTTGTCATCCCCTCCAACCCTGCCATTGAGCTTGCTGCGGAAGGACTGGCCGCGCACGGGTCCATGGCGACGAAGTGGAACTGTCCAAACCCGCACATACCGACGGCGAGGGGCCTGGGAGGATGGTGGTGCTGGTGTGCGGCGATAAAGTCCCGGTCCAGAGCAGGGAGCGCCAGGAGGTACAGACGGCACGGAAGCGGCATAGCGGCTTGTCGGGGAGGCGGAGCAGGATCTCGTAGAGCAGGTCCTGTGGCAGCTGTTGCCGACGGCCGGAAGAGGTTCAAGACGAGGATGGGGCGTCGATGCCATCGCCATAGATCGGTACGTAGCTAAGGCGTGATGACGGCGCAAACTTATTCTGGAGTTCGCTAGGAAGAAAGATCAATAGAGTTCCCTAGAATAAACGGATCGGAATAATAGGACTTTCTATCGGCTCGTCCTCACTAACCAAAACCAAACCACAATAGTGAAGGAGCTGCAACTCGCAGCTCCTCTTCTTCTTCTACCTTTCGCAGTCTCCCTTCTCTCATGAACACACACGAGATAAGGAAAACTCTGAAGACACACGCAACCACTCAACCAAGGAAGAACACATGGCTTTGCCGAGAGGCTCTGCTCCTTGGTGACCACCGTGGCTACATTGTTTCCTGCCCTCAGGCTCTTATTTTCTCATTCAGTTGCTCAGGCTTAAATAGCCAGTACAAGATAAGACTCACACGACTCCACTACCACCCTGATCCTAAGCTCACGCCACTAACTTGGCATGCACACACGTACTAATCATGGTCAAGGCCACAACTACTTGATCCACGTTTTACTCTACTGGCTAGCTACACACGTACATGTGTATCTCTCCTCCTACTAGCTAGGCATCGCAACTAACTACCTAACTAACACATGCAGACTTGGTACACAGCACCAACTAACCTGACACGACTAACAAGCTTTGCTTTGTACACCTGAACACATCTTTACGGTGCACGCTGCCGCAGCTTCGACTACATGCTAAACTGACAAACTTAACACTAATAACGAGATTGGTTCCAACAAATAGGAGTCCTCGAACGATCGTGTTGTCAGTTCTCACGTTAGGTTTGTGTTCAGCTTCCTCTGATCTCTTCTGATAAATCTGGAATTAAACAGGTGAAATCGTAGAAGATACGTACGCACCATGTAACTTGGGAACGTTCGCATTGAACATTTGTGCAAGCATTATATGTCCTTCGTAAAATATTGTAGCCTAACTTTCTCGGGCCTATAGCTCCTGTGTGACGTCGTTTCGGGGAATTGTCCAGGATGTAACGACGTTGGCTGAAATAGCCCCTGGTGCGACGTTTTTTAGCGTGGGAATAGCTCAGATAGGACTAACTGATAAAACGGTTGTCTGACTCTTAACGGAGGCTGAGATTAGGTTAGGACTTGGCTGGTTATGTGCTCCGACTGGTGGGATCCACTCAGTTGCCACGACACCGCACGGACCCGAGTAGACCGTGCTCCACTCCCGCTCGATCCGCCCTTGCTCGACGGCGCCGCCCCCTTGTCCGGCAGCGGCAACAATTTCTTCTCGCCAGCTGTGGAGCGCCTTCTCGGCGGCGGCGCAGCTTTCTCCGGTGATTAATTTCGCAACCCTAGTCTCGTTCCCCTCAATTTTGGATGCGTCTGTGGCCTGAAGCTCTGTTTCCCGGCCGATTTGAAATCAGAGAAGCGTGGAGAGGTGCGCGTGGATTGAATGAGATGGAGCCCGGAGAGAGTTCAAATCGGTAATGCGCACCCTCTTCTAGCTTATTTTGAACTCGATTTGGTTCTCGTCCCCTGCACCCCTAGCTGACTGCCGCTTCCCGCCCGCCATTGACAGGGGAGATTCTGCGCCTAGCTTCGAATTTACAGTCGAATTCTTTCCTTGTAAGGCCAAGCTAGGTGATGGTAGCATTCGAAACATTGAGAGAGACACGAGAGTTATTTGGGAGGTCAAATGTACAGATATTGATCCCTAGAAACTTCAGCGCATGGAGGAGAAGGCAGTGAAGAATTTGGTCGAGAGAATTGGGGAGAGCATTATTTGGGGTCCAGATCAAGAGGTGTCACTGCTACGGTATTCTGATTGGGAAAACACTTATGTCCGAATTGAGGATGGAGAAGATATAGTTAATGAAATTGATCGACATGAAGGTTGGACAAGCAAAAAAGTAACCTTTTGGGCAGAGCTCACTGATCTGAACCCAGATTTCAGGGTTGGTTATGTGCCATCAAAGATGGCTTCATAGATGGCAGATGCTGAGTGGGCTGCAGAGAAGCAGATGTTGTTGCCAATGCTCTCTGAATTGACAGTGATATGTGAAGAAACAGGGGCTGCTGCAGATGCAGAACAGGGATGCCATGATGCTAGGAAGGTTGTTGTTGATTGGAATTTAGTAGAATTAGCTGAACGCACAGATTTGGTCATTGCACCAATAGCTGACACTAAGATGGCCGAAATTTTTGGAATTCCAGTTGATGACAGAGATAAGGAGAAGGATGACTATACTTTGCCTGCTGATGCTAACACAAATTCAGGCAATGAAGAAGTGGATGGAGAGTTGATGTTAGATGAGCTGGTACATGTGTATGACAGAGAGAACCCTGTCATTGAGGTGGGGAAGATGTGGCCAAACATGGATGAGTTTAGGATGTGTTTCAAGACCTATGCAGTGAGACATGAGTTTGAGGCCAAGACTGTGTGAACTGATCGAAAAAATTTTATGCTAGGTGCCAAGGTTATGATGGAGGTGCCAAACCTTACAAGTGGTACATATCTGCTAGACGACAACCTGATGGCCATACAATCAGGGTAAATCAAATTCCACATGAGCATACATGTATGAGCAGTTCACAGCAAGTTTCAAGGATGACATCACAGCTTTGGATTACACAAAAGATTACTCCTATTTTAGCCAAGACACCAAACACTACAGCAAAGAGACTTAAAGTTGACCTGAAAAAGATGTATCCCATTGTGCTGAAATATAACACAATTGGGCAAATACATTTAGATGTTGTATAGTTTTAAAGCAGAGGTGGAGAAGAGGTCATCTGGCAGTGTGGTGGAGATAGATACTGAGGTAAAAGAGGATGACAAGGTTTATTTCAGCAAAAAAATACGTGTTTAAAGCCTTGCGTAGATGGATTTAAAGCAGGGTGTCGTCCATATTTGAGCATCGACTCATCTTTTTTGACTGGAAAATGGAATGGTCAGTTGGCAGCATGCAATGCTCTTGATGGACACAACTGGATGTTTCCTGTTGCCATTGGAATGTTTCAGTCAGAGACAGAGGCATCATGGACATGGTTCATGATGCAGTTGAAAAGATGCCTAGGGCCAGTATCACCTTTGGCCATCCACACAGATGCATGTAAAGGGCTAGAAAATGCAGTGAAGATTGTTTTCCCTCATGCTGAGCAGAGGGAGTGCTTTGGCCATATGTGGATGAATCTGATAAAAAAATTCAGAGGAGAAGAATTTGGGCGCATATGGCCGGCAGCAAGAGCTTACACCTCACAGACACATTCCTATCACCTTGGTAAGATAATGGCATCATGTAGTGAGAATGATTTTGCTTCATGGTTGAACACCTACCATTCTCTGTTATGGTATAGGTCAGGTTTTAATACTGCAATCAAGTGCGATCATATCAACAACAACTTGGCAGAAAGTTTTAACAACTGGGTGAAGGAGTTGAAATACTTGCCTATGCATGACATGGTGGACCAAATCAGGATCATGATCATGCGCTTGTGGGAATTGAGAAGAAGAATTGGTGATCTTTTGGAAGGGGATAAGCTTCCGGCAGTGGTACAACAAGTGGTCAACAGGAGCAGAAAGCTTTCACATCTATCTGTTGAGAAATCTTCATTGTGTGGAGCTGAAGTTAGAGATACAAAGAGTGGCAAGAGGCATGTTGTTGACACTGATTTGCATGAATGCACCTGCCTCGAGTGGCAACACACTGGGAAACCATGTGAGCATGCCATAATTTTTTTGGCATCTAAACCCAAGTTAAATATGCACCCATATTTGCATGATTATTACTCGGTGCAAAGATTCAAGGCTGCATATGCAACTCTAATTCCAACACTGACAGACCAATCGCAGTGGCCTGAGGTGGAATTTGAATTTTCTATGTGTCCACCCCTCACTAAAAGGAAGGCTGGGAGGCCCAAACAGAGCAGATTCAAAGATTGGTTTGAGAAAGGTGAGAGTAGTAAGAAAAAGAAAAAAGATAAAGATGATGAAAAGCCAAAAAGCCCTAAAAAAGGTAACCAAAACAGATGCAAGTTGTGTGAGGAACTTGGGCATAGAATTGGTTCCACACAATGCCGTTACACTCCGGAAAGGCCAAAGTATGTTAATTTTGTTGTTTGTGTGTTGTTTTTTATTTTGCTGCTTTTTTTAGTCTAACCAAGTGATATGATTTATTTTTCGTAAGGAAGCGTGCAGAAAAAGGCCCACCTCTTGTTGTTGAACAATGATGGCCACAGAAAAAAGCAAGACTCAGTGGCAGTAGAAAGAAGAGAAGTTTCAGTTCACAAACTGAACCTGTTCTTGATGCACGGGAGCAAACTGAACCTGTCCTGGACCTTGCTGTGCAAACTAAACCTATCCTGGACCTTGCTGTGTAAGCTGAACCTGTTCTGAACCTTGCTGTGCAAGCTGAACCTGTCCTGGACCTTGCTGCGCAAGCTAAACCTGTTCTGGACCTTGCTGTGGTGCAAACTGAACCAGATGTTGCTGATGTTGTCCAAAATGAACCTCTTGGCCGTGCTGTGGGTAGGCCTAGTGGTTTTGGTAAGAAAAGAAAGAGTATCAAGAAGTTGCTTGCTGTACAAGTTGAGAAGGAGAAGAAATCGAGTGGTGCCCGTGGTAAGAAGAGGCAAAATAAATAGAATGATGTTATACTAAACTTGATTTGTTATAATAAACTTGATTTGTTGTATTTGTTGTAATAACTATGAATGATGTTGTTGTAATAATTTTATGCCACTTGTATTATGCTAAGCTTGGATGTTGCAATGATTTCAAACTATTATGCACTTTGTTTGATCTAAATGGTCATCAATCCGAGGCATTTTGCTAACTCCTGAAAAATGTGTTTCAAATGAGCTCCAAAGGTAGGGTAAACGGCACCATTTCTAAGCAAGTTTTTTTCCACCTTGTCTAAATGAGCCAGATAAATTTCCTAGACATCTATTCTACCTATAAAGTGTCATTCCGTAGTCTCACTATTTATTGAATTACTCTTCATATTAATTATTTTCTTTTGCATAATAATGGTTTAATTGCAAATCATAAATAAATAAAGTTTAAAACATGAAAATGAAAAACTAAGCTCAGATCTATCTTAGTCACTCCAAAATGGAGCTTTTGTGGGGTTTTGACAATTTTTATTTTCAAAAACTTTCAACCCACCTACTCTCTCCTTTGAAATCCATACTACTATGTACAACATTTCACATTTGAGTTAAGACATTTTCGTGCAAATGTATGTACACCACCTTTATATTTTTTTCTCGTTACTATATGACATAAGAAGACTATGTGCGCAGGTTTCTTCATTTTTTGATTTTGTTTTTGAATTAATTATGCTCATTTGAAAGTGTTCGAGGTCGCTCACTTGTTTTTAGGATTTTTCGTAAAAATGTATATAAAACATATTTATATTTTTTTCTAGTTACTATACTACATTACAAAAACCATGTGCGCAGGTTTCTTAATTTTTTATTTTTTTGAATTAGTTATGCTCAACCCTAGTTTGGTCAACCCTCATAAAACCCCGTTGACCGAGGCGAAACCCCGCATAACCCCGCTAACCCTAGCTCGTATTTTTGGCCATTGGATAAGCCCTACGTTGGCCGTCCGATCAAGCCTTCTAAAAGGAAACCTGCAGACTCCCGCGTTTTGGCCGTTGGATCGACGCCTTCTAGAAGGAAACTAGCGCGGACGGTTGTGATCGGCTGAGCCACGGCGATCCGCGAGACTCGCGTTCTACGCTCTGATTGGCCACCGTGTGTAGCCCACCGTGTGTAGGCGTCCACATGTCATTAGGTGTCGTGGTGTCCGTTCTGCAACGCTACGCTCCCGTCTAGCCTAACCGTAGTGGCGGCGATTCAGACTGGATGCAACCACACCCGCGCTCGACTCAGTCTTTGCATGCATGCCGTCGGACGTCGCACCGCAGCCATTAAGCACGCCGATTTAGAGGCACGCTTACACGTCGCACTGCAGCAATTAACCACGCCACCGATTCAGAGGCACGCTTCGATTCAGACTCAAAAAACGAGCTCTTTTCAGACTCGCACTCACGGGAGAGCAACGGGCATCTCCTCTCCTCTTCCTCTCCTCTCTATTTATACACACTCTCTTCCTCTCCCCTCTCCACACAAGCCAGATCCATCTCCTCTCATTCTCCTCTTCCTCTCCTCACTCTCTCTCGAAGCACATCAAGCCGGGAAGATGGAGTTCACCGGAGTGACGTACTGGCCGCCGCGCACCACCCGCGAGGAGCTCTACCCCCCCCCCCCCCCGGCGTCTTCGTGGAGAACTCCCTCCGCATCTGGGCGATATCGAGGTGGAGGTCCCCGTACGAGCTCGCCCAGGAGTTCCTCGCCGCCGGGTATCGCCACCTCAACCGCCCAGTGGGCATGAGGCCCATGTTTCGCCTCCACGAAACCCGTGACTCTCTCGACAACGTCGTGATGCTCACGGTCGTCTTCGCCAACCCGCTCGACGCCCACGCGCTGCTCGGGCAAGTCTTCCGGTGCGGATGTGAGTTCATCGCCTTCACGATGTACAACATCTACACCGTCTGGGATATGGCCTTCCCCGCCACAACCATATGCACAGGCTCCCCTACAACCTCAATGAGGAGTGAGCGTGCAAGAAGGGGCGCCCGAGCAAAAAGATGGGGGCGCCCAGAAGATGGTGCCGGGAGTGAAGGCCCGGGGTGAAGATGGTGCGGCCGGGGTGCAGCCCCGGCCGCTTAAGTTTTATTTACTTTAAGTTTTATTGTTTCAGTTTAAGTTGTAAGGGTGCGGGCCTACCCGTGCTACTATTTATATAAATATATCTATGTATTGGTCGTGATTATATATGCCGCATTTTCTCACCCATTCTCAAACATTTACAAACATTTTGCCGCATTTTAGTTACATTGTCCCATGAAAAAAATGGGGCCAAAGTAAATACAAGTAACTGAAGAATATGTTTGTAAGAACTTGATTTGCCGAAGCAACATTTTATTTTAGTGGTTTTAGTTGAAGTATTTTTTTTCAAGAACTGAAGCAGCCCTCTATGCTATATAAAAAAGGGTGTCCCTACCCGGGTGGGCTACTTTTCTATTTGGGCCTTAATATTTTCTCACGGCCCAACATCTATTCGACAGCCTAGAACATTTTTTTTCGCAGCTCTGTCCGCTCCCGAGCTCTGTAATGAAATAAACTATATATGTGTAAAATAACATAAGCTGAATAAAAAACAAAAGACAGAGGTGAATTCGTTGTCCATTGGGCCTGGCTAGATTTATTGGGCCTAGAGTGTGCACATATGTTTTTTTCCGGACGAACACTTCTTTAAACATTCGGCCTCGCTAGGTTTTACTTGGGCCTGGCCTTTTCTCCTACTCGTTTTTTTTTCTTCTACCGAACTAAAAATTGCACACACATCTGCACACTGTCATACGAACTGAAACATACCAAATAAAGGGTGGATTCGTGATGCATTTTTTTCAAGTCTAATTAGTGATGCAACACTAATTACATTGTTTAATGACTAATGATCATCACATAGACAACTCCAAGAGCAATTGCACATAAATAAAAAATTGCAGCCATCAGATTGTCCTGCTTCTTCAGATCGAAAAGTTTCTTTAGCTGTTTGTTCATCTTCTTCAACTCACCCTTCACTTCCGCAAGCCCATCCGCATTCTGTACCCCATTCTGCACCGTAGCAACCCCCGTAGCAGATCCCAATTGCTCCACCGCCGGCGGCAAATTGAGCACCAGGGATGTGCCCGCCTTTTCAATCCTCTTGATGTACACATCAAGCCACTCGAAATGGTCGCATGGCAGCAGATCCTGAAAATAGGAACCAAATATTAACCCTAATTCTCCGGCTCTGGTTTGAGGAAATTCCCCGGCTCCAGTGCCATGAAAACCCAAAATTGAGGAAAATAAAAAGAAATTGGAAGAGGGAAAAGTCAGATCTCACCTTCCCCGGCTATGGTTTGCTCTCGCATTTCACATACTCGCGCCCGGCGTTGCCATTCTTGTCGCTCGTGGTGACCCGCCGCTTCAGAGGTGCCGTCCGTGGGCAATCAGGGCACCTTCCCAGCGGCACTGGACCATAGCGCGGCCATTGACAATGGGAGGCGGAAGCGGAGCTCGAAGACATACCTCTACCGCCGGTGTTGATGCGCGTTGTCGCCGGAAAAGAAGGGGGACGAGAGGATGCGGGCAACGGTCGGAAAGCTCGCTCGCGGGTATGGCTCTGGCACGGGGGCGAGATGGATCTGTTTTGTACCAGTTGATGACATGGACAAGAGGTGGGTCCCGCGCTCGGAGGTGCTCTTGTGGGTCCCGTGCTGATGTGGATAAGTGGGGGGTCCCACCAGGCTCACATAATTCCAAACCCTAACCTGTCCCTTGCGGTTAAGCCCGACTGTCGCATGCGAGCTATTTCAGCCACGAGATGGCGTCGCGCGCGAGCTATTTCAGCAAACGACGTCGCTGTCCATCGATTTGCAAGGAAAGACGTCACACAGGAGCTATAGGCCCAACTTTCTCTTATTTCCATCAGAAAAAGTAACTTTCTCTCATGGATCTACGAAAGGAGGTAACATCATTTATATTTTTTAAGTAATCATAAAATACTAGATTAATAACATGTATTAAGAAATAATACGAACATAACACCATTTTTTTCATGAGACAAGATAGTTATTTTCATTTTCAGTGGGTTGAATACCATAAAAAAACAGTATCTTGAGTAGGGAATTTTCTAATTTCTTATACGGAATCTTGACTGGGTGTGCATTTAAAATGTCTACTATTGGAAAGTAGTTTAGTTGAATTAAGATTATGGATTCTGTAATATGGAAATTAAAAAATATTCAGTTTCAAGTTCTCATAATGAAGTAGGATCATTATTTTTATTATTTTGAGTGACTGAATACCCTAAAGACTAACATCATGAAGACTATCGAGTTTCAGCAGCAGCAAAGTTTCGACATTTAAATTATCTACAATTGATGATTAGCATTTATATTTGGTTTCTCGTATGGAATTCAATTGTATTGGTTTTGTTTCAACTTAAATATTCTAAAATTATTATTGCTAAATTTCAAACAATCTTCTATTGTTGACTCTAATAACCAAAAAATATTAGATAGTCAAAAATTGAAAACACATCCTTTCATTGGAAAAAAAAGGACTCAAAGGCAAATGTTTGTAGAAAATAGCTCAGTTTCCCCTTGACAAATACCTAGATTTTTAAAATATTGGACTGCTATGGATGTAAAGACGACGATATGTGAAAGCTTACGTGCTCTCCGTTTGTAGAACAATTTTAATTTTTGGTCGAACGAGTTCTAATTCAACAATAAATTTTGGTTCTATCACAGTTAAATCGATTATATGAAAACAACCTAAGAAACAAAATCAATATCACAGTTGCATGGAAGAATGTAATAATCTCTACCTGATATTAGAGGAGGGGTGTTCCTGCCGGTCCGTCATCTCCCCAACTGACGAATCTTCCCTCCACCAAACTACATCCCACGATTTTTGTTGCCACAAAATGGTCCGTTCTGTTTTCTTTCTTCTCAACCCCGAGCCACACCCAATGCGGTTGATGTCCTTGAACCGTCTGTTATAGGTGACTACGAGGCCCCAAACAACGAATTCTGCGCCCCACTCAACTCATGCATGTACCATGCCATCAGACAGACGCATGACCAACTTATCGCATGATCCTGCTGCGCTTCATACATGGATCACATCAAAACTAGCACACCGTTTATCCCCATCTCTTCATAGTCTTGGCTTCCGGAATTGGACAAATTTAATCTTCCAACACCACCATTGATGTTGGAAAGGAGATCTCGCCATTGAACAATGGGCTGAATATCACTTTTTATAGACGATGTCATCTCCATTGATGAATAAGACGGCTACCAAAAGTCTAATGTAATCTATTTAAACACTAATTTTACTAAAAAATCCACTCATAAATCGGGTTACCCACCTTTCCCCGACACCATAGAGGCTGGCCAGACAAGGGGAAACATACGTATGAAGGATGGATGCGGAAGTGGAGGCGGCAGCTATGTTTTCTTCTATCAGCGGAACTTCCTCATGTATAAGTCACATTCTTCGTAGGTCTTTTTTGTGCTATATGCCTATTTGAACTTTTATACTAGGTACTAGGTCTCCCAATTTTAACTCTACGGTGATGTTAGCGGTAAGAAACACTTTCAAATGGATGTCTCATGTGTATATAATTGTGTGTTCTAGAAGAAAAATGGAGAAAACGGTCACGGTAATTTAATCTACTTTACTGCAAGATATGTTTTTAGGAATAGAGAATAGTTGTATATTTTTGTATAAACAGGAATGTTGCCTTGCTTTTTATAATCGCACACAGTGCTCGACCCCGCGTCGCTCCGTCCGGGGGACTCGGGGAACCCTAAAAAAACACCGTCGCCGGCCCCTCCCACCTCCGCCACCCCTCGCCGCCACCGCCGCAGGCCGTCGACGCGGCGGCGGCGGGCGCCCTCGCCACCACAAAGGTGCTGGGGGGGAGCTCGCCGTGTAGGCTCTCGACGCTCAGGCGCATCTGCACCACCATGGCTGCTAGAAGCGGCGGCGTTGTGCGTCGGTCGGCAGCGCTCGGCGCTCCTTCACCAGCTGCTGGTGGCGCCGTGAGGCGGCTGGCCGCCGGTGCGGGGGCAGGCCTGGTGCCGACCTGCGGCGAGCTGCTGGCGCACGTGAGGGCCCGATCTGGGCCTCGCGGGCCGCGCTCGTTCGGCTGCGTAGCTGTCTCCGGCGAGGCCGAGCTGCTGCTGGGCCGGCTGTTGCTGCTGGTTGCTGCTATGGTGGTGGTGGAGTGTACAACACCGCTTCTTCGACGTCGATAAGGTGCTGCTGCGGCGCGGTAGAACATGGCTCGGGCTGTGTGCTGCCCGCGGTTGGGTTTTTGGCGTGCGGAATTCGGACGAAAGTCCTGCCCGACCTCTGTCGGTGCCGGCGATGACGGCGCCTTTGGGCGTCGTTTTCCTCCATGGAGGCGTCACCTTGAAGCTCCGACATCTCCTCAGCTGGCACGGTGTTGTCCCCAGGTGAAAACCTAATTCAGCATGCCGGATGGGCGATGGCGGCGTCTTCGGCGTCGTTTCTTTGTTGGAAGCATCGCTTTGGAGACAAGACTTGGTGTTCGACGACGGTGCTGGGCGTAACCCCGGTAGCAGTGCTGCTCTTCTCGGTGTCGTCCATCTGGGGCGCGCGTGGGCTGCCGGAGCTGGTGGCAAGGCTCCCTCTAGGGACACGGCGTGGCCGTGGGTGTGGGTGCGGAGCTCCTCCGTACGATGCCGACGACCCCTCCTCATCATTGCTGCAAGCTCTCTGAGTCCTCCCTCGATGGAGTGATGTTCTCTGAGCACTAGCTTCAGAGAATCATCTCGGTGTTTTTTCCTTTCTAGTTTCTGGGGCGATGCTTAATCGTTCTCGAGTGCTGTATTGCTGTTGTAAGACATGTTGAGTTTCTTTTCTATATGAAATGGAACCGGGGCGGGGCCCTTTTTATCTAAAAAAATTAACTAAATTGCAATGATGGATTAGACCAAGGTAGGGGATGGATGAATCTATGTGCGAAGTTGTGCTTGCTACGCATATTTTAAGTTTGTAGCTTGTAATTCAAATGGTTTATCCAAAAAAAAGGTTAGAATGGTAATAAAGAGTGATTAGTTTCCTTTAGAAAAATATTTTCGAACGTGAATGTGGATCTTAGAGGTAGATGTGGACACGATCAATGTGTATCCAAAAGCAAATAAGCTGCGCTAACTTGAAGATATATGTATTTGGAGGCATTTCTCACTTCCCCCGTAGCAACGCATGGGACATTGTCCCTTTTTTTTTTTGCGAATGCTTGTTGTGCCAGTTATATATAACTCTAATAAAGTATTTCAACTCCAGGATGTTTCTCAAAATAGATTCACGGTTCAGATGACCTTTTTATTTCGGAAAAAAATGTATGTCTCCGGCCGCGTATGGAGCTCTGAACTCGTCTTTCTACCCAGTCTAATAATGCACCTCTGCCAGCAAGTTCCATGTGAACATCTTGACACAGTTGCAGTCAGACACTCTTGTCCCGTTCGAGAATGTCTTGGTTCTTGGGTCGTAGATGCGCAAAAACATGTCGTAGGATATGCGTGACATATTGATCCGCTTGGCCCACATCCACATGACAATCCTCCCATCGTCCAGCACCGCCAATGGCTCCTGAAAGCCCTCGCAGTTGTTCAAGGAATAATACTGATGAGGCATGGTAATGCTGTACCGCTTGGACCAAATAGACCGGACCGAGTCCTCCAGGAACCACAGCTCTATGGCGGTGTGACGATCATCGTATCCTAGGACTAGGTGGCCTTGCAACTCAGCTAAGCTAAGGGCTCGATCATCGTATCCTCCTACGTGGTTGAGGCCTCCTAATAAGATGTTTAGGGGGCCTCGGAGGGAAGCCGGTCGCCACGCCTCGCAGTCCAGGTCGAACTGCATGATCATCTGGTGCGCCGCCACATCTGTGGACTCGACGTGCTCCAACATGTAGGCGACCCCATTGACGACAGGAGCAGCTCCTACCCAGGGCGTCACCACCTTCAAAGGAGGGCTTCCCGTCTCCCCGTCGTCAATGTTACCAAGGGTGAGGACCCTGCTGACATGCTGCTCGCCTGACATCATACCACCTGCGGTAGTGACGGCCAGCACCTTGTGCTCTCCTGTGGACGCAGCACGCCCAATGGTGCACCAAGTGGAGGCGCCCTGTACTGGCGCGTGGTCAGGCAAGATGGAGATATCGCCGGTGGCCGGGTCTAGGAGGCGGATCCGCTTGTCCTTGTCGTCGATGACACAGACTGCACGCTCATGGCGCGTGGAATTCGAGTAGTAGGAGCGCCTGAAGTACCGCTTGACCTCATCGCCGGACTCTGTGTTCAGGATCTTCACCGAGTAGTTTTCGTACACTGCGGCTGCGAGTAGCGGGCCAGGGTTGTGCGCGGCGGCGATGAAGTCCTGGTGGCACAGCATGGACCGCCATGACCGGCAGACCGCGCGGAAACGGCAGCTGGACTTGGTGGGGAGGCGAAGCAGGATGTCGTGGATCAGGTCCAGCGGCAGGGACGCCGTCGTTGCTGGTGGCAACGATTGGAGGAGCGCTCAATCGCCGGTGTGGTGGACGGCGCGTCGAAGTCATCGCATAGATTTCCTCTGTGCGTACTCGTACGGAATAAGAACTTTCTCTCGATCGATGTCCTACTTAACCAGTCAGAATCCTACTGCGCGCGTCTAGGCTAGTACGTAGCCGGCACTGGTTCTCTTCTCTGTTGTAATAAAACAAGGATTAAGGTTGTGTTTGGGATACAAACAACTTTAATCGGGTTAGAGTACGATTCAGTTAGATCTGGCAATAGCCGTCAGATAGAGCTAGTAATGGAAATTATGGAATCCGTTCCCCAATTATGTAAGTGTAAATACTCATCTATAGCCCCGTTTGGAACGTAAGGAACCGAAAATATTCAGGAATCGAGGTTTCATGTTTCCTTGATTACTACAGGAAGTAAAAGCACAGAAAAATTCCAAAGTATGGTTTGGATGTCACGTAGGAACAACACAGAAATTGTAGAGCTCATTTTTATTTGCAAAATTCCTATGGAATAACTCATTCCATAAGAATTCCAAAGGAATCCGAGATTCATATTATCTTTGTTCCAAAAGGTATCATAGAAATTTTTCTATAGGAATTCTATACTCCCAAATTCCTACGCTACCCGCAAAAAAAATCCACGTTTATTCCTTTGTTCCAAACGGTGCCTATATGTTTTTCTAATTATTAGATTTTGATGATTGTGTCATGGCTTTATTAAATCAGTATAGAAGATCTAACTTAGCTTTCACCGACACATGTTAACCGGAAGAAAGAATAGGAAACTATGGGTATTAAATTGAATATTGAATCAATCTGAACGTAGCTGAATAAGCCATCTAAACCACTAGATTGGTATAAAGGTGCACATATTAACCTTAATATGAACACTACTCTCCCAATTGTTTCATGAGACTCAAATTTGGGAACAATTAAGTACTCCCTCCATTCACAAAAGGATGTCTCAACTACATCAAATTTGGATGTATCTACACACTAAATTATGTCTAGATACATCCAAATTTAGAGTTGGTTGAGACATCTTTTTTGTGAACGGAGGGAGTAGTGATTTTTATTTTAGAGTGGGGTTTGAATACTCTAAAATCCAAGTTATCGAGTAGGGAAATTTTATACTTCTGATACTAAATCCCAAAAGGGGTGTGAATCAAAATTGTCATTCGTTGGAATATAATTTACTTGAATTCATATTATCAAATTTGTAATATGGAATTAAATAGAATAAATTAAGTTTCTGGTTATCCTTATGTACTACTCCCTCCGTATCAAAATATAAGTCACACTTGCTCATTACCAAACATATGTATCTAGACATGTTTTAGTGCTAGATACATATGTTTGGTAATGAGCAAGTGTGACATATATTTTGATACGGAGGGAGTACGATTATGGTTTCAGTTTTCGAGTTATTGAATACCCTTAAGACCAATATCGATCAGACTAGAGAATATCAGCTAATTTTTCAATGGGATAAAACATTACATATTTCAATTAATGAAACTTGATTCGTTATTATTTATATATGATTTTCTAATATAGAGTTATTCTAATATTTTAATATTGCATAAAACGATTATAGAATTTATAACATGTAGCAATTATAGGCACAGATTACCAGAGAAATAGATATTAAAAAATTAAACACATGTGTTTATTGAAGAAAAGAACTGGAGATGTCCGGATGTCGCTAGAATGTGCTAGCGTGCTACATGATTTATGTTTGCATGGCGATTTCACATTTTTTGTCCGAGAGTTCTCGTTCAAGAAAAAAAATTGGTTTTCTCACAAGAACAATGACAGACCTAGAAACTTTGGAAGCCTGGGCAACATGTCTAAATTTTATTATTTTTACCAAAATCGTCATAGAAAATCGGTATTGTAAGCCATGTCACCGTCGGCAAGCCCGGGCGGCCACCTGGGGTGGGGGAGCTCGGATCCGTGCATCCATATGAACATATATGTTTTAAGATGTATATATGTTTATATCACTTTCAAACCGATTACATGAAAAGAACTTAAGAAAAAAATATGGCTCGTTTTTGTTGACAGCCTACGTCGGCTGCCCGCACGTCCAGGTAGCTTACGTGGCCTGAACTGATTCTCTTCTCCGCTGTAATAAAACCAGGATGTTTAGGAAGCCCCAAGGTCCCAGGAGGAAGACGACTTACTTCCGTCGCCCGTAATCCATGAGGTGTTGACATAAAACGTGTACTCTCTGTATGCATTGTCCTGAAGGGCGTACATGCATGCATACCGGGCCAACTTTCTCGGCCTTCTCTAGTGACTATGGCCCACCGACTCAACTATTACAAAGGTCATTGGCCCACGACGGCCTCAAGGTGAAAACAACCCATAGTCGAAAGGAACCCGTTTTGTAAGCTGTTTAGATTAGTCAGAAAATATATTCCACTTAAACTTGGTGCGCAACAAGTTTACTCGCAACTATGTCACTTAGACAAGCTGAGCCTTCCTCCACCCAACGGGATGTCGGAACAGAGCCGTAACAAAATAATTATTGCACACTTCACAATAATTTACATTCATGAATTTTGTAGTAAGATATTAAATCGGTTATATGATGTTTCGAGTTCTCATGTGTATTTTATTTTTCATTTTATGAGTGTTTTGGATACGTGGAAGCCCTATATATTTTTGAGTAATTCGAGAAATTTAATTTTTGGTGCTAGATATTCCAAATCTTGAAAGTTATATCACAAAGCAATCATAATTCAAATCTTGAAAGTTATATCACTACAACAGTTAATATGGGAGAAGACATGTGATGGCCTGGCGGAGTTTGGGGGCCTAGCATGGGCCACCCCAAACTCCCCCCCCCCCCCCCCCCCCCATTTCAATCTTGCCTTCGCCCATGTACATGTGCAAGCGCGTTGCATGACTTAATTACGGTTTTGCTAAGTCTCAGCTAGCTGAGACATAGCTTATGTCTCAGTCACATCCGTGGCTGTCCAATCGTCCTTTTGCTTTGCGATCCATGTTTTGGTGGGTTGGCCCGTACGGTGACATCACCTGACTGAGAGATAACTTACGTCTCAGTCAGCTGAGCCGTAGAGAGACCCAATTAATTATATGTCTGTACAGTCTGATTCTGAATTTCAATTGCCCATCTTGTAAATCGAGCTATGGAAGCAAACGGGTCATCAACATGGCCTATATGCTTTGTTGCGTGTGTCTCGCCTTTTGAAAGATGGGGAACAATCGTGTTTTCAATAGCACGACAACTTCACATATGAAGTTGGTAAAGGAAGTCAGAGAAACAAAGAACCGCTAGGGTATGATGCAATAGCACACAAAGCTTAGGGAAAATGTATGGCGACGGCCGTGTGGTTGCGTTCTTCCACTTTCTTTTCTCCGTTGCCTTTTCTTCTAAAATCTTGCCATGGTGGCGTCCTTGTTGTAAATTCCCCGTCCCCTTCCGCGCCCTCAGGCTCATCATGTAGCTATAAGGTAGAGCTCGCCTCTACCTTCGTTTGAATAAAAACAAAAATGGCAGACAAGTTTTTATTCAATGAATAATGATATTAGTTCGATACTGATAAAAATTAATTTGTACTGAAAATGTCTTACAAAACAAAATCAGTTGGACTCTCACACTGCGGAGAATTTAACCCACACCCTCTTCTCAAGCGTGAAAACTTTATTCTTTGTGGACGCACAAATTAAAATTCGTTACAGGAAAACAACTTAGAAAACAAAAACACATTGACGCGTGCGTAGAGAATTTTACCCAGGTACACCCGTTTTCAGTTTGCACAAGTATCTTTCCTCTGTGGATGCACGTATTAGTTCATGACTTCATGTCCCTTGTTTGTGGAGGATGATGCTCAAGATTGTTGATGCCGTCTAGCCATTAGTAGACTCTTTGCTGCAAGGTCTATCACACTTGTCTGTTTTGAGTCCAACAAGTTCCATTTGAAAACACTCACACGGCTACAGCAGGAAACTCGTGCACCGTCCATGAATGTCTTACTTCTCGGGTCGTAGATCCGCATTACGTCGTTATTTTCTGTGCTAGTCCCAACTCCGAGCACCCGCATCCACAATACGATTCTACCATCGTCTAGTAGTGCCAGTGGCTTTACGAAATACTCGGAGGGCTTCCCATATCCTTGGAGGCATGGCATGTTGATTGTGTATAGCTTGGACCAGTATGACTTGTCCAAGTCTAAAAAGAACCACAACTCAATCTCCAATGAGGTGGCACGAGCACGACCTGCAACCAGCTGGCCGTCTATCTCTGCCAAGAACTCGCAATGGCCGTCGCTGAGGCCTTGTGGGGAAGCCTCCACCAGCTGCCACGTCTCGCTGTCAAGATTGAAGGCCATTATCTTTTGGGTGCGCAGGTCCGCTGAATTGCTGCAGTATGACAGAAAATAGGCGACTCCACCAATGACGGCCATGGTTTTTTGTTGCCAGACCAATTTTAACGGAGCCCCTCCATGCACTGCCGTTGAGGGTGAGGATCTTGCAGACCTGGGGCTAGGGCTGGAATTCGAGCCGAGCCGAGCAAGCTCGGCTCGACTCGCTCAAACTCGGTCAATTGACGAGCTACTCGAACTCGGCTCGTTCAACAAAACGAGTTCAAAACTTAAGCTCGGCTTGACTCGGTGAACTCGCGAGCTACTCGCGAGTAGCTCGGTAAAAACAGACAAGAATGAAAATGAATGAATTTTTCCTTATTGGGACGTGCTGCCGTGGTCGTGGTCCATCCTCCTCTTCATCCCTGCAGCCTTCGACTCCAAGCATGGCTGCCTATCCATGGCGCCGTGTTCTGGGATGGTGCAGTGCGATGATTCATGGTCGTGGTGGGCTGGTGGCCGTCGGGAAGGATTGGACGGAGAGGAGGTCTTTGACGGGGGCGGCCGGGCACAGGCGGGCGGTGGCTGACGGGGCGTGGGTGGTCGGGGCCGGCGGGGACATGGGTGAGCGGTGATGGAGACTGTCGCCGCCGCCGCCTCTCCTTGGCGACAGGAGACATAGGGGATTGAGAAGGAGAGGCTGTACGAGCTAACCTAGTCGTGTCTGGCGTACGTGCGTGCCTGCTAGTTGTGCGTGCGTGGGTGGGCTAGGAGCAGAATTTGCTAGTTGGGCCTGTGCACAGTTGGGCTAGACACGAACGTAGACTGTATTTTGTGATTTTACGCGAGTTAAACGAGTTTAACGAGTTACTCGCTAACTCGGCTCGAAAAGCTCGAACTCGTTTAGTCGCAAAATTAAAAACTCGGCTCGGCTCGTTTGATTCCGAGTTCGAGTCAAGTCGAGCCGAGTCACGAGTTACTCATTTAACTCGCGAGTTTCGAGTTTTAATTCCAGCCCTACCTGGGCTCGTATGGGTCGATTGAGGTGCTGATGGCGAGCAGCTTGTGTTCTTTTGTGGACGCCACGCGCCCGAGGGTGTACGTGGTGTATCTCATGACTAATCTCACCCAAGCCGCCGTGCAGATCGGTTGTGGCGACCTTTACCCGCTTGATGACCCCGCCGGACACTAAGCCCAGGACGTTGACCTCCATGGTGCAGGAATAGGATTGATCGCGCAGGCCGATGGCGATGAGAGTGCCGGCGTTGTGGGCGGTGGCGACGAAGTCCGGGTGGTAGAGTAGGGAGTGCCACGATCTGCAGACGGCGCGGAAACGGCAGATCGTTTCGGCGGGGAGGCGCAAAAGGATGTCGTAGAGCAGGTCCAGGGGCAGGACGCCGTCGTTGGTCGTTGCTACGACGGGAGGTGTGCTGGATCGTCCGGTTGGTGGATGGAGCGTCAACGCCATTGTCGTTGCCATAGATCGCGGAAGATCAGTAATTTGATCGACGGGAAATCTTTTTTTGTTTCGTGGAAAGCACTTGGGACGACCAAGACGGAGTCGTACTCTACTACAGAGCTCACGTTCCGTAGACATAGATGGATCGATTGGTACACGGCTGGATGATTCGGAAATAAAGGTAGCTAGCGTACTACGTAGCCGCCACGGATTCAGTTCGCCTTGGCAGCAATAAAACTAGCGGGGAGCAGTACTCCGCCGTTATCCGTACGTGCCGTCGCCGCCCCTAAGTCCGTGCGAGAGCTGTCGCCATGCCTTGCCGGTCCACCGCGCCGGACTGCCCCTGACCAGCTTGATATCGCCGGACCCTCACCTAGGTTGGTTGGACATCGCCGAAACCTCGTCGGAGATAGGGGAAGACACGTTGGACCTCGCTAGAGCCGCGCCGGACTGTCCCCGACCATATTGATATCGCCGACCCCTCGCCGGAGTTGATCGGACCTCGCCGAAACATTGCCGGACATAGGGGAAGACACGCCGGACCTCGTCGGAGCCATGCTAGAATGCCGCCTCTGGCCTCCTTGATATACCCAGACCCTCGCTGGAGCTGGCCGGTCCTCACCGGAGATTGCCAAAACCTCGCCGGAGTTGGTCGGACCTCGCCGAAATCTCGCCGGAGATAAGAGAAGACACGCTGGACCTCGTCGGAGCCGCGCTAGAATGCATCTGGCCTCCTTGATATAGCCGGACCCTCGCCGGAGTTGGCCGGACCTCGCCGGAGCTTGCCAAAACCTCGCCGGAAATCATCAGAATCATCCCCGAACTTTACAGAACTCCAAAGTGATATCCCAATATTTATTGAGCCGTGATGATGTCCCAATAGTTCCCTTATGAATTAAAGACACAGTGTTGCATTTTGTCCTTCAACACAAATCAAAAGCTGCTGCTGCTGTACAAGTACTAGAGATGCAGTAGGCGGGTAGAGAACTAGGGCGGATTACTATTCATGCATGAGGGTCAACTTGTAATGACTGGGTAAAATTGCACACGGTTCTTCACAAATCTCCGTGCATAGCCATCGTTGAGTGGTGTCTCCCCTTTTGAAAGATGGGGGAACAATCGTGTTTTCAAAAGCAAGACATTTTCACATATGAAGCTGCTAAAGGCAGTCAGTGAAACAAAGAACCGCCAGGGTATGACCCAATTGCATGCAAAGCTCAGGATGTTCTTCCACTTTCTTTTCTCCGTTGCTTTTTCTTCTTAAATCTTGCCATGGTTGCGTCCTTGTTGTAAATTCCCCGTCCCCTTACTAGCCCTCAGGGTCACCATGTTGCTATAAGGTAGAACTCGCTTCTACCTTCGTTCGAATGAAAATAAAAATTGTTGACACAGATTTTATTAAATGAAAATGATATCAGCTCGATACTGATAAAAATATATTTGTACTAAAAATGCCTTGCAAAATAAAACCATAGTTGGACTCTCACGCTGCGGAGAATTTAACCCACAAGTATCTTTCCTCTGTTGATGCACGTATTAGTTCATGACTTAATTCATGTCCCTTGTTGGAGGAGGATGGTGCTCCAGATTTGTAAGGTCGTCTAGCCATTAGTAGACCCTTCGCGGCTAGGTCAATCACACCAGTCCGTCTTGACTCCAACAAGTTCCATTTCATCAAACTAACACGACTACAGCAGGGAACTTGTGTACCGTCCATGAATGTCTTGGTTTTCGGGTCGTATATCCGCATAAAGTCGTTACTCTCTGTGCTAGTCACATTTCTGTTCACCCGCATCCACAACACGATTCTACCATCGTCTAGTAGTGCCAGTGGCTTTAGGAAATGCTCGGAGCGCTTCCCATAGCTTTGGAGGCATGGCATGTTGATTGTGTATAGCTTGGACCAGTCCAAGTCCACAAGGAACCACAACTCAATCTCGATGGAGGTGGCACGACCTGCAACTAGCTGGCCGTCTATCTCGGCCAAGAAGTCGCAATGACCATCGCCGGGGCCTCGTAAGGCAGCCTCCAACGGCCGCCATGTTTCAGTGTCAATGTTGAAGGCCATTATCTTTTGGGTGCGGAGCTCCGCTGAATAGCTGCGGTAGGACAGAAAATAGGCGATGGAATCGATGGCGACCATGGTTTTGCCTCGCCGCTCCAATTTTAACGGAGGGTGCGGCGTGTTCCTCCAGTCATTGTAGGCACTGCCGTCGAGGGTGAGGATCTTGCAGACCTGGCGCTCGTACGGGTTGATTAAGGTGCTGATGGCCAGTAGCTTGTGCTCCGTCCTTGTGTGGCCGCCAATGAACGTGGTGGTGAAGCTCTGCGGGGGCTGCTTGTAGGCGGGCAAGAGGGAGAGGGCACCACTAGTGAGGTCGAGCAGGTAGAGCTGACGATCTCGATTGACGACGCATACGAGGCGGTCATGACTAATTTGATCCCCCATAGATTGGAAGCCGCCGTGCAGATCGGTTGTCGGGACCTTTACACGTTTGATGGCGTTGCCAGACACCAAGTCCATGACGTTGACCTCCGTGGTGTGTTAGATTGATTGAGGCCGATGGCGATGAGAGGGCCGGTGTTACGGGCGGCGGCGATGAAGTCCGGGTGGCACAGCAGGGAGCGCCACGATGTGCAGACGGAGCGGAAACGGCAGATCGTGTCGACGGGGAGGCGCGAGAGGATGTCGTAGAGCAGGTCCAGAGGCAGGACGCCGTCGTTGGTCGTGGCTACGACGGGAGGTGTGTTGGATCGTCTGGTTGGTGGATGGAGCGTCGACGGCGCCATTGTCATTGACTCATTGCTAATTCCCCAAATATCTGTACGATGTGATCGACGGAAGATTTTACTTTTTGTTACTCTACCTGGAAATTAAAACTCGTGACCTTGCTAGCGGAGTTGCACTCTAGCTAAATACAAGCTCACGCGCCATGGATTGATCGAGTAATAAAAGTGCTGGGTGATTCACAACAGAAAACGGAATACTGGTAGCTAGTTTACATTACGTAGCCGACACGGACTCACTTTGCCTTGCAGAAATAAAAGCATCAGGGCCAAGTATACTCCGCCACGGATTCAGTTCTTGTCACCGCCTCCATGGAGCATCCATGCCCGGTCCTCCCCGACGACATCATTGAGGACATCTTCACGCGGCTGCCGGCCAAGACGGCCCTCAGGTGCCGTGGCCTCTCCCGCGCCTGGGCTGCCACGCTCTCCTCCGACGACTTCGTGGACCGCCACCGCCGCGCCGCCAATCGCCACGGTGGCCCCAGGTTCTTCCTCTTCCGCAACTCGTCGAGGCCGCTTATCACCGCGGCGCACGCGTGGTCGCCTGTCTGCAGCTCCGAGAATGGCATCGTGCCGCTCCCGCGGCTGACCCCGCTCGCAGACTGGATCCGCGCCGGCATCACCCAACAGTGCCGCGGGCTCGTCGTCGTAATTTGCTACGGGCCCATACACGCGTACTGCGTGTACAACCCGTCAACCGGCCGAATGACGGCGCTCCCGTCGTTCGGTATGGCAGCTGACCAGGCGCTCCCGGCGCAGCGGCGCTACCAGAGCTTAGGGCTCGGCTACGACGTGCGCAGCGGGAAGTACAAGGTGGTGCGCATATGTTACCGCGGAGACAAGCTCCCCGTACTCTGTGATGTCTACGTCGTAGACGACGATGCCGGCCAGGGGTTTTGGCGTGCGCCGCCGGCGAGCGCCCGGCAGCCCGACGCGAGAAAGCCGGCGGGGTGGGTGAGCTCGTACGAGGCGAGCGTGTTCGCGCAGGGCCACGTGCACTGGATGGCGCAGAAGCAGAAGCCAAAGCAGGACAGTCAATGGAGGGTGACGCGCCGGGGCCTCATCGTCTCCTTCTCGGTAGCTGACGAGACGTTCGGTGTCGTGCCTTTGCCGCCCCGCGTGGACTACCTCGGCGAATACCGGCTGACGGAGCTCGAGGGCCGGCTGTGCCTCTTCACCGTCTGCGTCGGTCGCACCGCCCGTCTACGTCGGCCATACGACGTGTGGCTGCTGCGTGACCACGAGACTGGGCCGTGGGACCTGCGCTGCCGCATAGACCTAGACGCGGCGTCGCAAGAAGTTACTATGTCCATGAGCTGCGGCGCCAGTCCGGTCGCCGCTTTGGACGATGGCCGCCGCATCCTGTTTATGCCGAGCTACGCTTGGATGACTGGGTCATGCCCTTGGGTGTACACGCCGGCGACAGGCGCCATGGAGCACATGCCCACTGGCGAAGGTCTGCTCGCCTCTCACACCTATCTATACTCGTCCTACGAACGGATGGCCATGCTTTACGAGGAAAGCGTTGCTTCCCCGGGGCGGCTGTACGATGACATTCTCTTCTCGTCGGCAGCCACGCTTGCCATGTGTGTGGCCCTAGCATGTCGCCTGCCGCCGAGGCGTGACCTCGCGCGTCTCAAGCTCGTCTGCCGGAGCTGGCGCGCCGTGATCGAGAGCAAGCGTTTCGCTGAGCTGAGCGCCCTATCACGCGATTGCGGTCGAACAGCGGAGGCCTGTAGCAATTACCCTGGGTATAGTCAAATTTAGACGCTGAAAATTTGCAATCTTATACACCAGGGTAGCAAACATTGTTCTCAAGAAAAACTACTTCTATTTGTTGCATTATCGTTTTATTTGATTATGGGAGAGTTGAATAATTCTATGTAATCAGGACCAATTGTTATTTGTTTTATTGGTGTAATTTAAATATTATTGTAAGTTGGATTAATGTTGTGTTGTGTGACGTTAAATAAAATTTATTTTGATTTAGTTTTTTTGTAAAATTAGAGATCTATTTGAGTATATATCCATTTTCCTATGGAAATGTTGAGAACACAGTTTTTAAAACACGTTAAAACAATAATTATATGCAATCATACCAAAATAAAAGGCGGCCTTAAATTTCGCTAGTCAACGACATCAAACTTTGAGCATAATTTGTACTTTAAAATGTCAAAAAAATCATATAATAATATATTAAATGGAAGCATTTTGCAAGACGGATTCAATATTATCATTTATACATTCTCCATCAATATAATTTAGTATACGTCGATGGTCAAAGTTGAGCGTCAAAGACTAGCACAAAAATAGCGAGCCTTATAATTTGGGCCAGAGAGAGTATATCAGGATTTGTTCAGATGAAAACTTACCGCCAAAATAGGGTTTTCGTTTCACGGTTTACGGGATCTTGTACCGCCTTACACCAAAAGAGAAGTTGAAGCTGCTATATCTGCCAGATGTTCCATGCATCAACCTCGACGTGACACGATTCATATTTACTATTCTTAAGAGTTTGCAATGTCGCGAGTTTTTAACGAGAGTTGCATGTATCGCCCTAATCTTCAACTTGTTTTACCAAAATGCTTGGCATACCGACCTTTTGTGAGAATCCGAAAAAATGGCCGATGAAATATTTGGAGGGGACGAGTTCAACTTTCGACGGAGCAAATTTTATCCTCGGGGAAGGAAGGTCATGCTTACACACTCCATCTCTTCCCTCAAATCATGGTGCGCGCTACGGCAACACATTGACTCGTGGCTTTTTTAGGGCAACCTCTTTATCTCTTCCCTAAAATGTTCGGTCGTTTAAAGACCATGGACTGAACACAAAAAGCTCTACATCTCCAAAAAAAAAGTTGAAGCCAAATATAGTAGTATAAGCTAACAGTAAATGGTTTTATCTTGCGATACAATGCAATAATAATAAAAGGAAAATTAAAGTAGAGGCCTAGAGGGGTTGGGTAATTTCAAATTTGGATATCGAGAAATAGGTAACGAAAAATGGATGAGAAGATTTGGACGCGCGCGCGCACGGCCACCACGGTCCACGGGATGCGGATTGCCGCGCGAATGAACGTGTGTCCCTCCAAACCAAATCGAGCCGTCCATTCGCACCCCGACGAACGGATCAAACGCAGCACGAATCCCCTCCACACCATCAGGCAGGCCGCGCCGTTCGCTTGCACGGCCACTCGTTTCTCACCACCACCACTCACCGGCGCCGGCGAACGAAATGCTGGCCGCGTCCCTGAAGCCGCCGCCGCCGCCCTCCCTCGCGACCACCCTCACCCCCGCACCGGCTACCACCTCCTTCGCCGCGCGCCTCCCCCGCCGCGGCCGCCTCCACCTCTCCGCCGCCGCGACCGCCGAGAGCGCCGACCCCGCCGTCAGCCAGGAGAACGCCGCCTCCGTCTCCGCCGCGTTCGATGAGGCGCGCCTAGCCCAGGTATGTACGCACTGAGGATCATTCCGAGCCATTCACTTAGTGTTGCTGCCAGCGGCGCTTCTCAGCTGCTGCTGCTGGGCGTGCGTGGACGCTGTTCGATGCAATGCCTCGTTGCTTCGGTTGACCAATCTCAACCAACCACATCACACTAGCCTGACTGTCCCGACGCGTGCAGTTCGCGGCGGACTGGGAGGCGGTGCGCGCGGACAAGGAGCAGGGGAAGATCCTCACGCTGCCCGTGCTGCGGTCCAACACCGGCGGGGTCATCCTCAAGTACAGCACCATGCAGGGGTTCGTGCCCAACCCGCTGCTCAGCCCCGCGCACTGGTGCAAAGGTAACGACCCCTGTACCCATGTATGTGCTCTGCTGAAGATTCAGACTTCGCATGGACCGGATGGGGCAACCGTCAGAGGCATGGTGGTGACTGACTGGTGAGAATGTGGGTGTGGGTGTTGTAACTTATGAGTTGTGTGGTTGCTTTTGCTTGCAGACCCCAAAAGGCCTATTCAAGATGTCACCAAGGACCTAGTAGGTTCGTCCATCTCTGTCAAGGTAACCCAGGTTTTGTAATTCAGATCGTACTGATTTCTTTTTTTATACAAGAACATGTTTAGTGTGATACTTGGCCCATTTGGTACTAGTGTGATACTTGGCCCATTTGGTACTACACCACATAGCACTAGTAAACTAGTTTCTCCAAGGAACTGTTCTTGATATTCTAAGACTGCATTCCGATACTGTCCAGATACGTGTTGTGAAACCTCCACATAGCCTTCCAAATTATTGCCTATGTCAGATAGACGAACAGATCCTTAGTTAGTAGTTTCATTGGCAATTCAGATTGTGCCTTAAAATACTGCTTGGGAATTTCGACCCATTGAGCTTCAGATTTCAGCATTCCACTTACTATTGCTAATTACTCTAGGTAGTTGAAGCGAATGAGGGAGAAAAGAAGCTTGTCTTCTCTGAAAAGGATGCCAGTTGGTCGACGTACTCTTCTCAAGTCAAGATTGGTGATACTTACGATGGGATTGTCGGTTCAGTGTTCCACTACGGTGCATTTGTTCACCTGCGATTTCCTGATGGTACATATTGGCAGTACCCTTGGTCATTCTTTTTCTCAATATTTCACATGACAGCAACTGTGCTCAAACAGGAAATTATCATCTTACTGGTCTTGTACATATCTCTGAGGTCTCTTGGGATCTTGTCCAAGATGTCCAAGATTTTCTAAGCGAAGGAGATACCGTCAAGGTCATAGTGGTGAATGTTGATGCGTACGTATCTTCTACTTGACCACTTTAGTGTGCCATTAGAATATCTGCTAGATCTGATATAGAGTCTGGCGCAGAACATGTACCAGAGCCAACTACCAAAATTAAAATGTACGAAATTGTAAGTAAAATCATATGCATCAGGAGCTAATAAGAGCATGCTTCTTGTGCACCAGAAATATTAATGAATGCTTTGGCAATTATATGCACACAGTTTGTATAGTTTAGGTGAATAAAATTAAACGAATTCATTCCAGCCAAGCATTCCTTTGTTGAGAATAAGGGGCGTCAGGAAACACTAGGCATCTTTATCTTGACTCACAAAATCATGTTAAATAATCTGACACGCATACATTCCCTGCACAAACAGGGAAAAGTCAAGGATAGGTTTATCAATCAGGCAATTGGAGGAAGATCCTCTACTGGAGACATTGGACAAAATTATTCCTTTGGTTAGTTGTTGAATACGGTACATATGTATCAATTAAAATGTATCAAACAAAGAAGAAAACCAATAGCTTTTACCTCCACATTGAACTACTGAAGTTTTAAGCCACTATTATGTGCAGCTAGTTTGTAGACACTACCAAGTATTTAATATGACACCTCCATTTGGTTTGATATTCCATGTGTTAGTGATGGTGATGGTGGATGGCACTGACGATGCTGGTTTGCTTTTCTTTTTGAAGTTCTAGAAGCTAAATGGAAGGGCTGCACCACATTTGTTTTTAGCACTCATGTGTTACAGAGGACGACCGTGGAAAAGGATGGTAGCCAACAAATAAAACAATACCCAAAATCAGTAGATAGATACCATTTTTCAGCTCATCTCTATTTATTTTTCATGTATGAGTTTCTCTTTACTCAGTCTTCTATAATTTGCCACATATTAGAATAGTTTCTGTCTAATTTGCCCTGTCTCTCGTTTTACAGATTTATTAATTCGTTATACACTGTGAAATACGGTACATATGTATATTCCTATACTGGCTGGACCGAACCTGGTTTGATCGATCTTTCTTGTTCCCCTTCCCAGCGGGCGGAGAAACAGATGAAAGCAGGGGAAGTGAGACGGGAGCGCCGGCGGCGGCAGCGGTCGGACTACGGATCGCGGCGGCATGATTCCTGACCACGAACGACGGCCAGGCTCCAGGTAATCCATTCCTCTCCCTTGCGTTCCCTCATTCCCTTAACGCAGGGACTATTTTGCAAAATTGCCACGGGTAGTGTTCATCACTGTAGATGAACAGTACTTTGAGCGCTCACAGCTCGCGAAAGTGCACGTCTTTCATATATTTAGTAATGATACCCCGCGCGTTGCTGTGGCAATTTATAAATGAAATTTCTCAATAGTGGAAATACAAAACTTGATTAAATTAAGGTTTTACAGCAACCATACATCTTGAGAGGGCCGTAGTTCTGGTGATCCAATCATTGCAATCTTCGGTCAGGACTCAGAAGCATCTTCTGGAGTGTATTCTAAATAAAGATGATTTCATCCTTTTGTACAGCTTAATGCTAATGCCAAAGGAGGACAAATGATTTATGGCAAGAACATGCACGAAAAGCGTCAGGAAAGAAATCTTGACCATAAAGAATACTTCTTTCGCATGGAGTAGGTTACCCATTTATACGACTATATACATGAGGCATGGTGCGGTTTGGATGTGAAAATATGACAAACAGTACCTATGTACACTGAATTAGATGCTTTCCTCGCAACATAAGCTAAGGTAAAGTCTAAATATGTCTATCCGGATTCTGAACTCTGAAGATATCTCCAACTATATCTTTCATCGTCAACGCGGAATTTCACCTATAGTATATACATGGAACATTATAGTGAGAAGGCAATTTGTCCACTATATAAAAATCATTACGTCAAGATAAAAGAAAATGGATCGTAGTGGACATTTGAGTACCGTCATCATTAATTTCATTTATATTCAGTTTCTGCATTGCTCCAAGGTAATGTCTGCAAAATAGATCAAGTCCTGCAAATAAATTAGATGAGATGAGATGTTAGGGGAATCATAACATACGAGGAAGAGATTTGGTGATTAGAGTGGAGAAGTAGTACTACTTGTGATGACAGACTGGAATTAGATCGCTCCCTCGTCTATCTTCCTCTGCCATGGGAGTATGGGACCAACTTGCTCCTGCGGTCACGAAAATCTGTTGACTGACACGAGAGAAACATCAAAGGAGCAAAGGATGAGTGGATTCAGTGGATGAGCTATGCCCAAGCTGCACCTTCAGAAATCCAAATCGGCAGCCAACCCCAATGGCCGGATTTTCTCACCTTGGTGTTTTTGGGAGGCGTGGACTGAAATTGAGATGGAGAGGCAGCGACAGCGGCTAAATATTGGGGAAGATGGTAGATGGGGAAGAAGAGGAAGTGGAGAAGGCGGACAGGGTAGTGCAGGCGTTACCGGCGGCCGATGATAATCTCACACAGCGGGTGGGAAGAGGAAACGATAGGTCTATGACGACGGAAGGAAAAGAAGAATAAACATTGCATGACCAACTAATAATGACGTGGCTTAATGAGATGACATGGAAGGCTGTGGTGGAAGCAAAATCTGAGGTGGCACAAAAATGAGGTGTCATAGCTACATGTTCAGAGAATTCCTTGTAATGGGTCTTTGCTATTTAGATATAGAAGATTCTTTGCGCTATTTCCTTGAAGAATGCAGTACATGTGTTGGAATTTGTGGGGCTGCGTTCATAGTACCTGTGTTGAATTCAGTAGTATTGTCAGCAATGACAGTAAACACCGAGTACACACATGAAGCTTTCTTCTCTTTTTCCCTAACGACCAACATCATAAATCGATGAGAAGTTTGTCACTGATGTTGTGATGTTGCAGGGGATACACAGGCATACAGCCGCAGGACACTGCGTTGCTCCAGGTCCTAGAGGCTAGAGAGATGGTGGCTATCGTCTTCACCATCCGAGACGCTGCGTTGGTGCAGAACGCTGCGTTGTAGCACGCTTGAGCTGCTGCAGGTACGAAGGACCTGCAGGTACGGCAACCACGCCGCTACGACTACTCCCGCGCCTGTGCATCATCCTTCTCATCAGCTTTTCCTCCAGCCGCCGTCGTTCATGGTCGGGAATCATGGCGCCCTGACCCAGCAATGGAGTTCAACTCCAATCCGAGCTCAAATTCGGCACTTGCGAGCGAAATTGGGACGAATTCGAGTATGCAGAAGATAGAGCACGATAAATCGAACCATATGGTGGCGGCGCCGCTCCCTAGTGGTCGCCGGAGCAAGCAAGGCGGCGAGCTTTTGCGGCGGCCGGAGACGATGCACGGCACGAGCGGAACCCAGCTCAAATTGAAGCAAACAGAGGGCACACGGAGGTGCGTAAGCTCACCACGAGCACGCAGGTAGCCCCGACGAGGAACGGCATGGAGAGACGACGACGAACTCGTCCTCGAAAGCCGGCGGCCGGAGTTGAAGAAGATGGAGCCATTCTTCCTTTCCCGAGCTCCATAGCTCGAACCGCTCGACCAGAAGCACGGAGGATCCACGGGAAACCTCCCCAGCACCTCAGAGTGGCACCACGAGGTCGGAATCGGCGACGCACGGCGGCCGCCGCCGTACGGCTAGGGTTAGGTCGAGAGGACAGAGGAGAGCACGGGGAGGAGATGTGTGCGAGTTGTGCAGGAAGGTCCCTGAGTTTCCGGAAAATTGGGTTAGGGTTCAGTTTATATGTAGGAAGGACTGATCCCAAAATTTATTAAAACGCAGGGACTATTTTGCAAAATTGCCACGGGTAGTGTTCATCACTATAGATGAACAGTACTTTGAGCGCTCACAGCTCGCGAAAGTGCACGTCTTTCATATATTTAGTAATATGCAAACGGCAGGTTACAGCTTACAAATACAATACGCAATTTCTTTTTCTTGGTCGACCTCGATTCTGACTATCGCGTGCTCACTCGTTCTGGCCGCGCGATGCGGATCCAATGGCTCATGCGGAGTGACGCTTTTAGCGGCTGACTGGCCCACGTGCAGGCGAGGCGTGAGGACGCGACGCTGCCTGTTTCCCACGCGTTCCCCATTCCCCCTCTCGTTCTCCGGCGAGAAATCGCACGACCGGAGGGTGCGTCCTCACGCCGGCAGGAGGCGCCCGTTCCCTACTCCCTCTCGTTCGCGCACGGCCGGAGGGTTCTTCCTTACGCCGGCAGCAGGGTGCGTCCTCACGCAGGCAGGAGGTACCCGTTCTCCATTTCCCCACCCACTCTCGTTCTCCGGCGAGAAATCGCACGGCATCCTACCGGCACCGCGTCCCGCCGCCGATCCGCTTCATCGAATGAGGATATTGGAAGAGGGTACCATTCCAGAGCACTGGGAAGAGGGTTCGGACGGGAGGTGTAGGCCATCTCTCGATTCGTCCCCGCCGTCAACTCCCCGCGACCTACTATGTCGCCGTTGTAGCGATCTAGGCGGATCTCCCGGCCAGGTAAATTCAGAATCGAGTTGCGATGCTGATTTATTTTTCTCTCTTCCTTTTGTTCTTCTTCTACGGCATGGAGGTCTGTACGAGGAATGTTCTAACACACAGCAGCCCAATCAAATGTGTGCGTTTGCAGGGCTTTGGGTGTATGATATTCTGGCGAGTTTATTAGAGTTATCAGCGAGAGGAAACGAAGAGATGGTTGCCGTTTTTCTTTTGGCTTTCTGGATCTGTGATTGTCCGTGGATTTTTGCTCACACAGACTTTACAAGCAGGTTAGTAGATGTTACTTCTCATATTTTTACTAGATTTCGTATTGTCCATGCACAGACCTTTCTTTGTAGAAACGCATTAGCAGATGTTTTTTTTTTGAAAAGGGATAACCCAGCCTCTGCATCACGAGGATGCACACAGCCGTTTTATTACATAGTTTTGTAAGTACCCGAACACAGGTTCCACACTATTACATATCAAGCATCACAGAGCGTGGCGACAAACACTAGCCAGCGAAATATAAAAAGGATGAAACACTTATGCATCATTTAGTCTATTGAAGATTTGCCAGCCGGCTAGGTTGTAGAAAGCCCGTGCGACCACCTCAAGCCGGCCACACCCAGAAACCACCTCCTCCCGTTGCTCCAAAGGAAGGAGGGTAGACCACGCGCCAAGCAGGGACGTAGCCTTGAAGATGACCTGCAAATAGTTCATGTGTTTCGTTTTGTTAAAAACCAAATCATTTCGACACGTCCACAGAGACCAAAATATAGCACACACACCGACGCGAATACGTGCTTTATCATGTTTTTGCATACGCATTAGCAGATGTAAGTTGGATTTTAGCATGGTTGTAAAAATGCAAACTTCCTGTAGTTGAATCTTCTTCCTCATGATAGTAGACACACCATAACAAACAGGAGACGCGCCGATCATAAGCGGAAGCCTGCAAGCACGCCTAGCTTCACTTATATGCGAAGCTATTCGCATGTGCCTGCAATTACATCAATTACTACTGCCATCTATCTCTACTGTCTGTTGCTGCTTCTGACCTCGTCGTGTACCTTTTCGTCTTGGCCTACCATTATCCTTTGCAGCAATGGTCATGGACCCAAATTCTTGTGTTAGTGGACAATTTAGGGCAATTCGTGGTGGCCTTAATATTTTCTTGCAACCATGAAATTATATCAGGGGTCGTAGATGTAATCTTCGTAGATGCAACTTTTGTGAGGTGTAAGTCTGTTAGTAAAATGAGTGTCCTTCTCTACAGGGAGTTCACCCTGCATGAAAGTATATGTAAATGTGTAGATGGAACTTTTTTAGGTGTAAATTTGTAAGTAATATTGGGGGTCCCTCTCTAATCGGTGACGTCTTCATTGGATCCGGTCCATTTTCAATACAATTATATATGTATCTTCCTGGTACATACAACTATATTTCCTAGGCACGCGCACGTTATTATTTCTTCTTTTGTTTTCAGATGTAAACACCCCAAAAAAATAAAATGTATATCTGTCTTTGTAGCAGTGGTTGGATGCAGATACTAGATGTATCTTTCTTTGTAAAAGAAAAAAAGAGTAGATGTAAATTTTATGTTATGGTCTTTTTGTAATTCCATCAGAAGATGCAATTTACATCTACCATGTGTTTTTCACTGGTAACAAATACCACCAAAATTCCATCAGAAGATGTAATTCTTTTTGTTTAAATTGAAGGGTATTATTCTCTCTGGATCAAGGGTATTAGTCCAGCCTATAAATTATGTACATGTAAACTTTTTATTCATAGTAGTAGCATTTACGGTCCACTGTTTTAGGTACCATGTAAGCTTCCAAAATATCATTTTCTATAGGATACTCCGACCATAGCCTAATTGTCCTGTCCTCTCCGACAAATTTTGATAGTTCGGTTACTATTTTTGCCAGCTTTGTTACATATGAACACGGCTTAATCTTTTCTGATTGTCAACTGCGGATCTCCTAGATGAGCTGATCTTCACGGAAAACCCAATGTGGTTAGCATACTTATTCTCCGGTGAATCAAATTTTTGGAGCAAAACTTTTGGGCGTTGACTCAACTTCACCATCGCTGCCACTATCTGGACTAGGCAGTGTCTGACCAGTTGGCAACCTTGTCTCCCACAATTGCCGTTGTGTTCCGAATTTACATCCAAATCGATAACTGGAGGAGCAGATTTATCCGCTGTTCCCGTGTCATCGAAACCTACAAGAGCAAAGTCCAAGAGCTTCATCCACAGTGGGATTGTTTAAATCAATCCCACCAGAACCTTCAACACAATTATTCCCTGAACTTTAATAGAAATCAAACCTATGTTGTCAACCATCTGTACAATTTTTAAAACCAGAAACGATGTACTTATTGTATTCTACAAACAGAAAATTGCAAGCATGTTTCAAATATTTAGAAAAATCAAATATTTTTCGCATATACACTGCTTTGGTTTTTAACACATTACTTTCTAAATACAGGAATAGTACCTACATTTTATCTACAACAGATATTTCTCTCTCATTCTCTTTTTGCGAACTACTTGTAATATTTAATGATAACACCTCTTTTAACTCTTGACATTATAATGCAGGTTCAAGAAATTTGTTGTCAATTTTGGAGTTACATACTGACAGAAAATGTAAGTTAAAGCTCTTACTTTTACTTGTTGTCAATGGGATCCAAGTTAAAGCATTTACTTGCTGCAAACAGTACTACTGAAACCAAATATTCTTTAGCTGATCCAAGAATTGTTCTTTTTTCTGCTCTTCTATATGAATATTACATGTTGAGAACATGACGGGGTAAGATAATGGGGTACAATCTGCACTCTAACATGCTGGAAATATTACATCATACAATTTGTTTGAATTAATTTATGAAACTTCTTTCACATCTAAACTTCTTACACCCCAGCGTTTTGTACAACAAAGGCACAAGTTTACACCACACTGTTTTTTTGACAAATTTCTGATAGGGGCTAGGCAATATCATGCTTGGATTTTTGCATTACATCTAGTTTACAAGAATAGCATAGGAACCTATTTTTTGAACAACACATGCAGAGGTTTTTGAGAAGATATCATGTCTACACAATTACAGGGATGTAATTAAGGATCATGGACGTTGCTGGTGGTGGGGAAGGGGCTTGAAAAGCAGATGGAGGGAAAGAGCTGTTTGAGTTTAAAGAAACTTACATCTGATGTCTTAATCTTGCACTGGCTGAGACCATTTTAGACCCTTTTACTTCCTAATGGAGATGCAACTTCGTAGATCTATGTGCTCTTTTTTGGAGGGAGATCTGTGATTCTGGATGTATGTCCTGGTTTTGGTTTCTTGCAACGTGGGGAATCGGGGACGAGAGGGAGGAGAGAAGGGAATTCTGTTATTGATTTTTTGCTGGGATGTAATTCAATGGGATTTTATTGAGAGTCTGGTGGCTAGGGTTCCTCCACAGGCGGCCATGGCGCAGAGTTGGGGGAAGAAAATCGCACGGGGTTGCCCTTCTTTACTGTCCCGCCAAATCCGCATCTGGGGCGTGCGTCCAGCGCGTTGTGGTGCGCGCGTGCAGTAACTATTTCCTTTTTCTGCCTGGGGCGCGTGGGGGCCCTTTCCGTTTCTGGGTATATCAGACTGACCACGCTATAGGTCAGATCGTGGTCAACCACGATCTAGCAGCGTCCTTTGCATAAGCATGAGCACAAATCTACCAGATGCTACATGCTAGATGTAAGTTATTTTTTCTAGGGAGATGTAGGAGTTTTTTCATGGTAACTGCTAATCATGAACCTTCAGTATACATATGATGCTAGGTGTAAGTAATTTTTCTACTAGGGGGAGAAAATGTAGATAGTTTTGTGGGTAACCCACAAGCATTTTAACCAACTCCATTTGAAAACAGCCATAAGCAAACTATACAAAATCCATGTTAGTCAGTGCTATATCCCATTGTAGTCTATTCTTTGTGGTACAAATGCAAGTTCATTGAACCCCTGTCCACAAACTCCAAGGTAGACGCATGTCCTATTTTAGGGAACCCATAAGAATATAATTTAAATCCAAGTACAAATGTAAAAATATTGTCCCCTCACCAAATAGTAAATATTTGGTGGATGTAAAGTTCCACAAAAATGAGCAGTGCTAAATGAACACTGCTAATTGTAAATGTAAATACTGCCATCCTGATTTGGTACCGGCAACTGAATTCTTTTTTGACAAACAATATGATCTGACCAGACGATAGGTTAACTTCATGAAGTAGGTCTATAATTTTTGTCCACTCCCAACTAAATTTCTGCATTAGATAAGGTCTGACCTGTTGACGTTGGCGCCGCTCTATGCTTATCACCTTCCGTGTCCAAGTTTTACATCTACCCCATGACCTTGCAGACCAGCGGCATCTGCTGCCTCTGTGCCGTGCAAATCACCAGCAATATCTTCATCATGTGGATTGTTAAGATGAATCCCAACAAGACCTCCAGGAGGCAAGCTCGGATGTTAAAACTCCACTATTTTTGCAAACTAGCAATACGTGTTAGCTTTGTTCTCTTTTCATTATTTATCTACAATACATCTTTTTCTCTCATTCTGTTTTTGCAAAGTACTTGTAATACTTCATGATAACATACTGAGAGATAATGTAAGTTGCTGAACAAATAAAGCTCTTAATTTTACTTGCTGTCAATGGGATCCAGGTTAAAGTTTCAACTTGCTGCAAATATTACTACTGAGACCAACTTACATTTTGTTTCATCAGTTTTTTATCCAAAAGGAAGTTATTTAGTTGATGCAAAAAGTAGGATCCTGGTAACTACATGAAAGTAACTAAATGTAAAGCATTTAATTTCTGCAATTCTACTTCCTCTAGTCACATGAAAAGTAACTGGTTTCATTTTTCAATAATTTACAACAACTTATACTAATTGTACATTTTTTTCTCTCTCCGAGTCTTACATCGTTCATCTACTAAGATAATTTATGCGTACCGAGATTTTTTTTTGCTCCTCACTCTGAATCTTAGTTGTGTCCTATAACTTTTGTTACTGAAACTAACTTCTTTTTTGAGACGCAAGTTAACTGTCAAAATAGCTTTAACATGACGAGGTACAATCTGCACTATAACATGCTGGGAATGTTTACATCCTGCACACCACAGCACATACACAGGTTTTTGACAAGAATTTCATGTCCATATCGTTGCAGGGATGTCAAAAAGGAGCATGGATGGTGGCAAGGGGAGAATAAGAGGTGATGGGGAAATAACTTACATTTGTTCGAAACTTCTGTTGGCTGAAACCTTTTGTAGAATCCTTGTCTGGTTCAGTCTTCTATTTACTGAATCTCTCTAGTTTGCTAGTGGAGATGTAAATTCCTAAGATATGAGTTCTGGAGAGAGATCTGACATGGGGATTTAAAATATGATCTGTTTTTTTTTTTTCATGCTTGTTTTGATGTAAAACTAGGGACAAAAGCACAGAAGGAGAATAGAAGGTTTTCTGCGTTGTAAAACTGGGAGAAAAGTATTTGCTGCTGGTCCCGCCAAAAGTGGCACCTGTGCGCGCACCATGAAGCAGTCAAAACCAACGCGCAGGGGCGATCACGTGGGCTGGACAAAACCAACGCGCATACGGAACCTTTCCTTTTTCTAGCGAATCGTTCCTTTCCATATTTGGGCTGTCGGACTGACCTCGTTGTAGGCTAGATCGTGGTTGACCATGACGTAGCAACGTCAATACAATACGTACACGGTACGGTGACCGACGTGACCGATTGTTAACACGACGGTCGTTGTGGAAAGCAGCCAGTTGACCATTCAGCTCCGCTATGTCGATGCCATAGCAATCCGGGGGCCTCGGATTGGGACTGGTCGCCAAGCCTCACTATCCAAGTTGAATGCATGATCCAGTCGTTATGTGTACGTGTACACTTCCGGGTGATACCCGTCAAAATTGCCCGGCGTCAAGAAGTAGGCGACGCCCTCGATAACAGTCGTCTCTCTGTTGTACGACGGCAATACCACCTTGCAGTGAGGGCTTTCCGTCCCCTCCAATGCTGGCCGTCATCGCCATTGCGGCCGCCGAGGGTTAGGATCTTGCAGACTTGCTCTTGACGTCGATCCGAGGCTTTCTTTCTAGGGTGGCTATGGCCAGCACTTTGTATTCTCCTGTGGAAGCTGCGTGGCCGAGTGTGTAGGAGATGTCGATGTAGCCGACTGGTATCGCATGGTCGGGCAAGAGGGAGACGGCCCCGGTGGCGAAGTCCATTAGGCTGGCCTGTTTATCCTTGCCGGGGACGCACACTGCTCGGTCAGGACTCACGGCAGGCAAGCAGTGGTGATGTGGTTCGCTCGGCGCTCATGTAGCGTCTGACGACGCGGCCCGAGTCCATGTCCATGGCGACGAAGTGGAATTGTCCAAACCCGCACATGCCGACGGCTAGGGGCTTGGGAGGATGGTGGTGCTGGTGGGCGGCGATAAACTCCAGGTCGCAGAGCAAGGAGCGCCAGGAGGTGCAGACAGCACGGAAGCGGCATAGCGGCTTGTCGGGGAGGCGGAGCAGGATCTCGTAGAGCAGGTCCTGTGGCAGCTGGATGCCATCGTTGCTGATGCCGACGGCCGGAAGAGGTTCAAGACGAGGATGCGGCGCCGATGCCATCGCCATAGATCGGTACGTAGCTAGGGCGCGTGATGACGGCGCAAACTTAGAGTTCGCTAGGAAGAAAGAGATCAATAGAGTTTCCTGGAAGTTCCTGGAAATAAGCGGATCGATTGTCCTACGGATCGAAATAATAGGACTTTCTCTCGGCTCGTCCTCAACAGGAGTCCTCGATCGAAGGATCGTCTTGCCAGTTGTCACGTTAGGTTTTTCCAGCTTAGTATGATCTCTTCTGATAAATCGTGAAATAAACAGGTGAAATCGTACTTACACGTATACTATGTAAACTTATACGCACTATGTAACTTGAGAACGTTCGCATTGAACATTTGTGCAAGCATTATATATCCTTCGTAAAATATTGTACGCAAAATCTATTCTGTGCCTGACCACTATCTGACTTCCAGCGTGCTCACTCGTCGCTACAAACCGATCAAGATCGGGCGACGCTCGTACACACACCTGCCCGACCGATGGAAGCCTACTTTTTTTTTCCAAATAAGTTTCCGGCCTCACCGCGACCTCATTCCGTGCGCCTAGACTAGTTTAGATTTTGGTTTTGGCATAGTTTTTGTGTAAAATGTACTCGATCTCATCTGTATGCGATGAATCCATGATGAAGAACTCGCATTTGTTACCACGAAATCTATTTTTTTCTAAATTTACAGCACTAGCTACTTTTTTTTGAAACGAGACAAAAGCTTTGCCTTTTATATTGATATAGGAGAAGCAAACACGATATGGCCAAAGCCAAAATAAAAATTCATACAAATCAGGGCCTACTAAACAAGAGAAAAGTATCCCTGCGAAGATCCAGATCATCGTACTCCGTCCAGTCTATCAGAAAGATAAATCGTCATTCTTTCAAAATGCGACTATGATGCACGATTTGTGAGATGGAAGCAGATCAGGCGGAGACGTCCATCGCCGTCGGTGGCGGGAAATCGCTTCTCCCTGAGCCAGCAAGGCCAATCAATGCTTCATCCTGCCGTCATGGATGGCAAGTTCAGCCTGAAAAGAGTTCTCAACCCGTTGATTGCAGAATCAGAGAATGGAGCCTTCTTGCAGGAGTTCGCGAATTCTTTCGTAGCCTGCACAAGGGGCATATCTCCAACGTCGAGCCCCATTTTCTTGTGGAGGACACACTGTCTCTCGACCGCTGGGAGATGTGGCTTCGCCGCAAGCCTGCTGCTGCTGCGACGTTCGGGGTGGGCAAGGCCACAGGAGCACGTGGCATTGACGGAAGAGGCGTGGGCAGTAACGGCACTGCTGGCAGGCTGAACAGATCCGCAACACAGCGTATCACTGTTCCTGATGACGGAGAAGTACCTCTAGTGTCAGCATCATTATCATCGCCAGGGTCCTCATCAGCATCGACATCGAGCAGGTTTCCAAGCGTAGCAGCCTCCACGTCGGCGTCATCGTCAACGAGCTGAAAGTCCCACCTCACCGGGTCGCCGTCGTTTTCAAAGCCGTCTTCGTGCGCCACCTCCTCGTCGTCCAACAGCATCACCTGCTGACCGAGTGGGTCGAGGCATGGCAAGAGCTGATGCATCTCTTCTTCCTCAACCCAATCCTCAACAACCACGCTCTCCATGTCCACGCTCGAATGTCCTCCCTCGCACGGTGCGTCACCAGGCAGAGCAGTACCATGGTGAGGCCCGTGTCCGCAGAAAGGATCGGGTGACTACTAGTCAGCAATGGGGAGCACTCCAAAGCCGGACGCAAGACCTGCGTCGGGGCCTCATCGAGCATCTCATGACGCAACTCTCCTACCATAAGCGGTGGCAGGTGTATAAGCACCTCTATCTCAAACGTCCCACGGTTGTCGTCCTCTTCTTGCGTTAGCATTAGGCCCAGGTCGGCCCTCTCGTTCTCCTCTGAAAGTGCTCCGTCCACACACACCTTGTAGCACCTCTCGCTGGCCGGCACCACCTGCAATGCGGTTGAGAAGCACACGTCCATCTCCGGGCACGCCCTTGGCACGTCAGCGGACAAGCGAGGCGTGCTGACCGGCGCCACGCGTTGGCGAGGAAGGTGCGGCTGCTCCTTGGGATACCCAAAGTGACGGGAGGCGGAGTAGGAGTCAACGACGGGAGACTCCATGGCAGGGGCACGAACATGGCTCGGAGGAGGTGGTGAAGGGTCAACGCCCAGGCGCGACCCGGCAAGGGCTTGGAGGTCGATGGACGAGGTGCCCAACAGTCGCGCGTCCAGTGTCCCCAACATTGACAAATGGCGCACCGCACCGGGTCGCGACAGTCGACAATGAGGTGGCCTCGAGCCTGGCATCGGAAGCAGCATCGACGAGACGAGAGGGACAGTTTCTACCCTATGTCACGCCTTTCTGTGAGCAAACACGCCTAAAATGTGAACGTTAAACCGCGATTCGTGGTTTACGGGCGCTGCTAGATATGCTCTAAGAAGGATGGCCTGGCATACATGGGCCCCATCATGCGATTCCTATTTGACGCCATTTGCATCCATTACGGATGCAATACATCCTAACCCCAACGGCTGTTAGTTGGTCCGAATCACATACGATGTCACCTCGGTTTTTATGAAGGTTCCACCCGGCCGGGTCAATTGGGGTTTCTGTAATTTATTTTTCTTCTCATTTTTCCGAACTCATGAGTATTTTAAATTTTGTGAAACTTGCAATTCATGAAACAGTATTAAATTCATGATTTTTTTTTTCAAATCTATGGATTCTTTTCTAATATTTGTGCACATTTTTTTGAGTTCGTGAACATTTTTCAAATCTATTTTGTGTAATCTATGATTTATAAAATCTGTTTTTATTTTATAATTCACGAACAAGTTTTTCTTTCATAATTGTTTTTCAAATGCATGAACAATTTATTAATTTTGTGACGATTTAAAAAAATCTGAAACATGTTTTATTTCATAATTTTTTCAAACTTAACAGCAAACCATATGTTTTTTTGTTGAACTATCATCAGCTACATATCGCACACGATCAGTAATTATACTTAACAGTGTGCATGTTTATTGCACAAGATTTGACGATTGACGTCATAATCATGTGTAATCTGAATTGTGTCATCGTATTCCGTTTGACGCACATGTTTGTAGGTACTGATTGATTGGGCGGTCGATCGATCGGCAAGACGTCTCGTATGCATCTGCCTATATGTACTAGTCTCCGACTCCGAGCTAGTAGGATTAGAGTTCGACACCGGATAAGTTAATTAGCTGGTATCTCGCTCGTGCCCGCGTGTATAAAGCTAGACCAGTAGACCATCGCACGTGTACTCTAATCAGACCGCGAGGAAAGGAAATAAAGACATATTGCAAGGCTCCGATTCGATCGGATACGAGCCTCTAGCTGCCCAACTCGCCTACTGGCGTATAGTAGTAGGAGCACTCGACCGACAATGGCGTCGAAGCTCCATCCACCAACAACCGGACAATCCACAACACATCCCGTCGTAGCCACGACCAACGACGGCGTCCTGCCTCTGGACCTGCTCTACGACGTCCTTTCACGCCTCCCCGCCGACACCATCTGCCGTTTCCGCGCCGTCTGCACATCCTGGCGCTGCCTGCTGCTCCACCCGGACTTCATCGCCGCCGCCCGCAACATAGGCCCTCTCATCGCCATCGGCCTGCGCGATCAATGTGACACCATGGAGGTCAACGTCATGGACTTAGAGTCTGGGAACGCCATCAAGCAGGTAAAGGTCGCCACAACCGAAGAGGTCAACGCCCTCGACTTGGAGTCTGCTGGCAACGCCATCAAGGTCGCCACAGCCGATCTGCACGCAGGCTTCCAATCAACGGGTGATCAGATTACTCGTGACCTCCTCCTCTGCGTCGTCGTCGACCCGGATCGTCGGCTCCACCTGCTCGACATCACCAGCGGCGCCCTCTCCTTCTTGCCCGCCACCAACCCACCCCCGCTGACCTTCACCACCACCTTCACCGTCGGCCGCGCGAAGCTGCTCGCCATCAGCACCTCAATCAACCAATACGAGCGCCAGGTCTGCAACATCCTCACCCTCCACGCCGACAGTGCCTGGAGGGACACCCATCACCCTCCGCTAAAACTGGAGTGGCAACGCAAAGCCATCGCCGTCATCGGTTCCACCATCTACTGTCTGTCCTACCGCAGCAGTTCACCGGCGCTGCGCACCCAAAAGAATGGCCTTCAACCTTGACACCGAGAAGTGGCGGCCGGCGGAGGCTTCCCCACACGGCCCCGGCGGCGGCTACCGGCACTGCGACTGCTTGGCCGAGATAGACGGCCAGCTAGTCGCAGGCCGTGCCACCTCGACTGAGGTTGAGTTGTGGTTCCTTGATGACTTGGACAAGTCATGCTGGTCCAAGCAGTAACAATCAAACAATGCCATGGCTCCAAAGCTTAGGGAGGCGCTGTGAGTGTTTCATAAAGCCAGTGGCGCTGCTAGACGATGGTAGAAACATCCTGTGGATGCGGGTTGGATGAGTGGAGAGCAGCGACGTAATGCGGATCTACGACCCGAGGACCAAGACATTCATGGCGGGACACGAGTTCCCTGCTGTAGCCGTGTGAGTGTGCTCAGATGGAACTTGTTGGAGTCAAGACGGACGGGTGGGATTGACTGGCAGCAAAGCGTCTGCTAATGGCTACACGGCATCACCGATCAGGAGAACCATGCATCCTCGGACATGATCTAATACGTGCATCAACTGAGGAAGATAGATAGGTTCACAAAAAAAAAAAAACTGAGAAGATAGGTGTAAGACTGAAAACAGTGCATGTGGGTTAAATTCTCCGCAGCGTGAGAGTCCGAGATTTTGTCTAGTAAGACATTTACAATACAAATATCTTTATCAGTATATCGAACTGAATAACATACCCCGGCGGTTCTTGTGTTCTATGACTGACGAGAGAATGATGTCATCTAAGCTTCCTTTAGGAGTTTCATCTGTGAAGCTGCCCTGCTTTGAAAACACGACTGTTTCTCATCTTCCAAAGGAGACGACACACGCAGAAATCAGACAAGCCATGTAGATGACCTGTTGCCTCCATAGCTCGACG